>FR989911.1:7200000-8400000 GCA_905404115.1 Pheosia gnoma
GGTGTTTTCAAGACGAGAGTGAACGTCGAGAGTGAACCTTCTAGGCAAGTAGGCTCCATCGTAGATCTCATCGTCACTTACCATCAGGTGAGATCGAGATCAAATACTTGCTAAAAAAAACCACTTGCCTCGTTACGAGGATCGCAGGTTCAAACCCCGGCTCGCACCTCTGGGACTGCTGGATTTCATATGCGAATCTCATTTTCAACCACGATTATCACTTGCTAAACGGTGAAGGAAAACATCGTGAGGAAACCTGCATGTCTGAGAGAACCCCTCGAAAGATGTGTGAAGTCCACCAACCCGTATGTGCCAACGTGGTGGACTATGACCTAATCCCCCTCGCATTGAGGGGAGGCCCGTACCCAGCAGTGGGAGATTAAAAAGGGCTGGTATTATTATAATATGAAACATTTTGATAATAACTTCGGGAAATCCAAAACTATAGACGAAATAAGATAGTATAGGTATATCGTTGAATCTTGGCTCACTTGTCACTTCTTCTTCTTCGGATAACACGGCCGTAATCGATTAATGGTTCGTTTTTAAAACCAAAATCGAAAGCAACTAAGTATAAAAAGCCCATCAAACTGAAGCTTAATCACTTTGGTGGGAACATGTAACCCGATAGCGGTGGGTTAGGCCGCATCATTAACTAATCTGTTAGTTTTGCGGACATTAGCATAATGTAGACAGATCTAGTATTTTGTTTTAATCGATGCGTGCGATGGTGTTATTAAGCAACTGCTGTTTTCAATAAACTAACTATTTTCTTTTTAAAATCTATGTGTACTTTTTATGTTTTATTAAAGACTAGCTGTTACCCGCGACTTCGTCCGCGTGGTATTTAACAAAAAGCGGACGAAGTCGCGGGTAACAGCTAGTTTAAAATAAAAGTAGCCTATGTTACTCCTTGTTACATCAGCTATCTGCCAGTGAAAGTCCCGTCATAATCGGTCCAGCCATTTCAGAGATTAGCCGGAACAAACAGACAGACAGACAGACAAAAATTGTAAAAAATGTTGTTTTGGTATATGTAAGTACCGTGTATACATCCAAATGCACTTCGTAAAAAGCGGTTATTTTAATATTACAAACAGACACTCCAATCTTATTTATTTGTATAGATGTATCGATACCAACTACAACATCAACGTAAACCAAATTCTACAATATAGTAGCTAGCTTGCATATTGAAAAGTATAATCACCCAATTAAGTAATACTTGCTGAATGCTTATTAAGAAAAACGATTCAATAGTTTAAAAAGCTCCATTGTATAAAAACGAAATAAAAATAAAATATTTAAGTGCGCGGAAAAAATCCCCAATTAATTGGCGTCACGTCATATAGGTAGCATATTGTGCTCAGATGGGGCAGAATGCTTTTATTATTGTTCCTTTAAAGGGCATTTTAATATCCTCTAAAAGGGGCATATATCTAAAAATAGCTCGTTTAAATTTGAACCATATGTCCATGCGTAATATGGAATGTTCTTGGTTGTCTTGTTGGAGTAAAAAATATATAGATATGTTACTTATACATGACTTAATAAGGATGCAGTATTGCGGTCGTGTGCAGGTAATCCCTTCTTTGTTAATATTTATTGAACGAACGTTCAAGTATTATATGAGTTCAAATCTCATTGAAAATATCAAATTCTTGGCTCAATACATACGCGAGATTTGTCTACACATCTATACAAATAAATAAAATTGGAGTGTATGTTTGTAATATTATAATAACCGCTTTTTACTAAGTACATTTGGATGTATACACGGTACATATACCAAAACAACATTTTTACATTTTTTGTCTGTCTGTCGGACGAAGTCGCGGTAAACAGCTAGTGATAAATAAAATTCTGTATCCGCGCCTGTATAAAACAACGCGAGAATCTAAGAGTCCTGCCTACTCACACAATGTGGGAAGGTTCCCACATTGTGCACTAATAATGTTTTATATTATTATTAACCTTCTTCAAAAAAAAGGAGGAGGTTCTCAGTTCGCTTGCATTTTTACCTAATAATGTTTTATTTTAATTTCATTCTTGTCTTGTTTCTTTATTTAATTCGTACGCTTGATTTTTACATAAAAATATGCTTAAGTATAAAGCATAATAATCAGGATTCCAAAATACAGACTTTCATCATCATCATCTACCATGTCAGATGTCTAAACTGAAATAAATTTATTGATTTCTTATATTACGCGAACATTGAAAATTTTACGGATTTTATCGCGTTATATTATGGGTTTTTACTTTCCCGACGTTTCGGTTGCTTTACAGCAACCATGGTCACGGGAGGTCCTCCCGTGAATGTAATAAATTTGATGATGAATAACGTGAATCACAAAATTAAAACAATTGAAATCGCGATTAAACAAAACTCAACTGACTATCCACTTAACACAAACATAATATCAATGAAAACATCGGCTATAAAGCGTAACGCGCAATGCCGACAGCGGACATAAGGGTGCGCGCACACAGCGCGCCACTTGCTAGTCTAACAAACATGCGGCGGGTGGACCGTGACAACACTTCATTATGACAGTATTGAACAGCGATGCTAAAGTCGATAGTGTTGTACGATGGATATCGATAAACCAATATATTTATTATTCATCGAGTTTATTTTATGTTCCCGACGTAAAATAAAAGCGATAAAATCCGAAAAAATATGTTTTATTTTAAAGTGTAGTATTCGCGTAAATATAAGAAATCAATATAGCTTAACGTGAGCTTTTCAAATATGTTATTATACACATAGAATTAAGAATTTAATATCTCTCGGTCAACTCTCTCTGACAACCAAACAAAAAAACTAATTTAAACTCAGAACAAAGTGAACAAGAACATTTAACATACTTACTTTTAATCCCGGGAAATGGTAGGTTTCCCCTGAGGATAGTCAAGCAATGATAACTAGGTATTGGTAGAACGCTAGCCTTGTTAACAAGGTTAATGACCCTGGGTCACACATATGAGAATTTCGTATTCACATGTGGATTTATATATTCAAAAATGTTTGTCACTTGCTGGACGGAGAAGGTACACATCGAGAAGAAACCCACACGTCGGTCGAAAGTCGTGTGAAGTTCACCAAACCGCACTGGGCCAGCGTGGTGGACTATGCCCTAAATCCGCCTTAAATGAGGAGGAATTTGGCTGATATAGCCTCCCCCCTATTATAAATAGGTACCGTCGTTGAAATGTGGGTGCACTGCAATGAACCTCTGCCCGCCCTTTCGGGGATTATAGGCGTGATGGTGTATAATAGTCAATAACTTACAGTCCAATCAAATAATTACAGTCCAATTAATAACTTACAGTCCAATCAATAACTTACAGTCCAATCAAACAATTACAGTTCAATCAATAACTTACAGTCCAATCAATACCTTACAGTCCACTCAATAACTTACAGTTCAAGCAGACAAAGCCGCCGGCGCAGCTACTATATTGTCTCTTATTCATACAACGATATTCCACTTATAAATTCATCCCAACCCTAAAGACATCAATGGCCATAACGCCAGGGGATCGCAACCCTTCAACGCGGTTTAATTCTATAATTGAGGGTTAAATCTCTGGCAGACGGCGCTCGTTCATTATCGCGCCCTGTTTATATCTCAGCACTTAATCATTTTCGGCTCAGCATGTAGCGGGCTATCTTGATGGCATTTAATGATCAGCTGTAAAAAATGGCAATCGTAATGGGTATTGAACTTTTGAGAATAGATAGCTATAATTATGAACAAGCTACTCACCCTATGGGTAGGTACTCGCGTGGGTACCTAAACTATGCCAAGGAATTATTAATTAACCTACCTACACATAGATAAGTTAAATCCACAACAAATTCTATTAAGTACTTTTGAGGTATAATCGTTAAAGAAAGACAGACAGCTTTGCTTTGCCACCTACTATTTATTATAAATTTGAAGTTGTGTTTGTTAGTTTGTAAGTTCGACTGAGCATCACGCATAAACACCTGAACAGATTTGGATAAAGGTTTAAGATTGGTGCTGTGGAATATCATAGGCTACCTTTTCCTCCCCGGTAAAGTTGGGTCTCCCGTATAATTTCAGTAATCGCCCGTACAACTTAACTCACTGTATCACATTCACTATAGGTATATATCGTCTATGGTATGTAGGAAAACCTAGACTCAAATAATAGGGGTCTTTGTTATGTTAGAAACAAGTGTGCTTCTTAGTATGTCCAATGATAGTTAACTTAAATTGCCAAGTACAGAAGCCGACGGTAGAAATCAACATGCAAAACCCAATTCCCATACTAGTCTACAATATGTACAATAATGTATATGTAAGCTATACAGGGTGTAAGTGGCTTCGTAACGAAAACTGATACCATGGATTAAAATCATGATTCTGGAACGCCTATAGTTGAAATTTTACATCGATCTTTTCATGAATAATAGTATTTTTAAATTGATTTTAGCATAATGAAAGTCTACTTCGCGCTTTTAAATAGAAAAACTATAATTAGTAATTTAGACCTAAAACTGCAATGTAAATTAAAACTCGATACGCCCGAGCGCGCTCGGCACTCGCACGCGTCGGGTATCGCGCGGTGCGTTATGTTGTGGTCGCGTTGTTTAGAATACATTGCGCGTTCAAAAATGACAACATTTATAGGCCATATCTTTCGAATTAAATTATTTCTATAATTTTACTACAGGAATTAAGTGTAGCCTGTAACCAAAGTTTTCGTTGCATAGCACCCTGTATATGAAAAGAGACCTGGAACATACTATAAAACACCATCGTAATTTTAATTGAACGAACCGGGCGCGAACAAATTAATACGTTTATACTTGTAATTTCAATCACAAAATTAATTCTCTGCACCGCCTTAAATAAGTGCCCGCGCCGTCCAATCGATAACCGTGCAGGGCGCGGGAGGGCGGGCGTTAAAGGTAAATAAGGTTTTAGGCGGGCGGCGATTGGAGGGCAGGTTTTTGGGCGGGGGCAGTGTGGGGCGTGGCGGTGGTGGGTTGAGGCAACTGCCGGTCATACAGTCCCGCGGTCGGCCCGGAGCCGGTTGCTCTG
The DNA here is from genome assembly GCA_905404115.1 of Pheosia gnoma. Taxonomy (NCBI): domain Eukaryota; kingdom Metazoa; phylum Arthropoda; class Insecta; order Lepidoptera; family Notodontidae; genus Pheosia; species Pheosia gnoma. Next base: position 7,205,079 of record FR989911.1, read on the forward strand.
TTAACTTGTAATCGTTTTACTTGCCATGTTTTGATTTGTGTGGTGATTGTGTGATATAGTGTTGCGTAAGTATGATTGTTGTTTTATTGTTGTTTTATTTTCGTTTTATTAATTGTGTTTTCACGAATAAAAGTCTCATGTAATGAAAAATGGTTGCAATAAATATTTTTTATGTATTTTTTTATAGTATGAATATCTCTATCAATTCATTTTTTTTTTAATTTTAGCAGTCATATTTTTTTAAATCATTACGTATAAATTGGGCAGATTATTTTTAAAATTAGAATATTTAGGTGACACCTGAACCGGTGCTGCTTGAGGAACAGGAGTTTGACAGCTCAAGATATAACATGGTAACGACGAAAATAACACACCAGATATAATATTAACGTGTAATGAATTGACACATCGACAAGCTGATTAGCGCAGTTGGTAGGGACCCTGCTTTCTGTGCCGAGGGTCCCGGGTTCGAATCCTTGCAGGGACCATCATTGTGTGATGAGTACGACTGCTTGAACCCGAGTCATGGATGTCTAATATCTATCTAAGTATTATATACGGAGTTCGCTCGGTGCCCTTAATATAATCGATGCTTAGTGTGGGACCGTATAGTTGGTGTGTTCGTCTGTCGATATTATATGATAATATTAAATAAACAAAAAGGGTCAAGATTAAAAAACTATTTTTACTAAAAATATCTTAAAAAGCTTACTTTGGGTATACACTCCAACTCTATTACAATCTACCATATTTACTGCGGCATGACAAGGTTACTATAATTATGCTTTTCAGGTCAGCTTGACGGTATCGATTACCTGCAGCTAGGTCGATAGTATTCATTTATGGAGATAATGTATCGACATTATTTAAGATTTATGTTCAGCACTTAAAGTCAATTCTATTTCATCTCTGAGAAAAATGGCTGTAACGAACAGACTGAGGATCGCTTCATGTTTTAATTTATTTAAAATGCGGGTCCCTAAGAACTACGAGAACCCTACTAGAACCCTAATAACTCGAGTTGTTATGTGCGTATGGTGCGTGGAACCTTAAGACATTAAATACCTACTTACAATGATAGGAACAAAATAAGAAACGATAAAAAGATTATATATTTGAATTTTAGTTATCGCGCTTCTTAGGGACCCGCATTTTAAATAAATTAAAACATGAAGCGATCCTGAGCCTGTTCGTTACAGCCCTTTTTCTCAGATATAAAATAGAAAGGAATTTTAAGTGCTGAACATAAACACTTCGATAGATATCCCCAGTGTTTAGTATAGAATCCTCATAGGCGACTCGAACATAGACCGCGGCTTTTATCGTACAATAGTATCGATATTATAACGTTACTTCACTAAATTAAGGTCCTGTAAAAGTCAACCGTCACATACAGTCAACGTAAAAACGTGATCGTCCGTAACCCGCTCGCTACGCATAACAGTTACTACGTGTAGCGCGTAGCTGCGTAGGCATTAGCGATTGCACCAGGTCGATTTGTGTTAGTCGTAAATACTTGTATAGCGTCATTTTGTTAATATTAGGTACTTAATTTTTGACGCGTAGAATATATTTGTATTTAGTTAATTTTGATTCGCACGGTTATTTGTATCACAGACGCAGAAACCGGGAATTGTTCGCAGATAAACTCGTATCCCTAAATTTATAGATGTTTTCATTAATTTACAATTGTTAACACAAAGCATTTTTCAGATGCAAATTATTGTCAAGCTATTGTAACTGCATTAATCTATAAATGTCACTTTTACGTGAAAAAACTTCATAACTAAATAACTAACTACTACTAACTACTAACATAACTAAACTAAAATAGCAAATATACAATTTACTACTCAGATCGATATTCCCGACGAATCAAAAAAAGTATTCTGCAAAAAAGATGTTCTTAAAAAAAGCCTCATTGTCTCCGTAAATTACACGATGAACAAAACGGATAAGCGGAAGATTGAATTTTTGTCCCTGTTTAAATATACATGGGAGTGTTTCTTGTTTAAACAGGGGGCGGGTGGGCCCCGGGGACCCTGTAATTGAAAGACAAACAGGGGCACGACTATTCGCGACGAATTCATTATTTCCACATTAACTTGATACTTGACTTGTTGTGGATTAGGGAAACAATGTGTACCTACCTGCCTGATGTAATCAGTGTGGAGTGTCGTCTGTTTTTATGGCAAATAACATTAGTTTTGTTTCGCTGTGTGCGCGATACTTACCGTCTTCTTAATATATTTTTGACGTGTGATAGACGCAACGCCAAGAGGAGAGGTGAGGTGATAAAAGAGTTTGACTCCTCTATCTTTATGTATAGCGCATCGTAGCTCTAACACGAGTGACCAAGTTCTTCTTCATTCTTTACGAAATGAAATACGATAAAATAAAATGGATATGAATATAGTCTCACTCATAACTTAGCGGATATTTTGCCAATGTCAAGTAATTAATAGCAATAACACATTCAATAAATACACATTATAAATAAAATAATTGATGTGATATGAAAATGGCGTCTGAGTGAACAAGTTAAAAAATGCTTTTTTTTTGTTTGACAGGTGCTGAAGTCATTTAGTTTGTTTTTATGGTCAATTCGAGTAACCCACGTAAAAATCGTGTTTCTATCCATTTAGATACCTAGCTTCATACAAGTAGTCGACTATGTACCTCTTTCTGATGAACATTATGAATTTAATTAATCTGACACAAATTTCCTTAAACATTTTTTTGGGGAGTTCTCCCCAAAAAATAATCCCGTCATCATTTGACATTTAAGTTACAAAATGGCTACGCTCTCTAACTTTCTTTTATGAGTTTTCCTTCGTCAGGTTCTCGTAAATTGTGTTTATAAAGCTGTTTCATTGTGGAATTGTTTGTTCGCTTCGTTCTCACGATTATTGGTTTGTCACTTGGAGTTGGAAAACGATTGATGAGTTTATAAATCGGCAATCGGGAAATTCAATTGTTTTGTTTTAGGGCCGCACGTGTGCATCGCAATGCGAGTGATTTAAAGGAGGATAGCGTGATTTACTTTCGCGTGTAATAAACAGAGATGAAAAGAGTGCTTGCACACTTACTTATGCTATGAAAGCAAATATAGCTACTTTTATCTGCGGATTTTCGAAATCTCTCCCAAGGCTTGAGAAACAATGTGTATTTTCATTCCTATAATTATATATTTTTCAATTAATCGCGTTTCTACACTTATAATTTTTGAGCGTGTTTTTTTATTAGATACCAACCGGCCAATATAATATATTCGGCATAATTCTTATTGCATCTCTAACTTCATCAGCTTATAGGGAACAAAGTTATGGGAAGCTTGTCTTCTTGCCTGGTGCCAAGTAATTTTCATCAAATCAAGTCAGCAGATGTTATTACGGGGACGCGGGCGATTCAATTACTTTTCTAAATAAATTCGGAGACAATTTGCATGTTTATGCCTCATCTTGCGCATTGTATAAGGATGTTATTTAAAATGTTTACAAGACGGATGATTCAGATAATGTAAGTTTATTTATTTAAGTACATAGTCAGGTAAAATATGCTAATCTATAACTTACGGCATAGTAATTAAGATCAACTTTATTTCGTACTAGCTTGTGCCCGCTGCTCCGCCCGCGGTACCTTGATGATATAACACTAACGGATAATGTAGCTTTCTATTAGTGAAGGATTTTTACAATCGGATTTCATCTCGGGCTCTCGGCTTCGAATCTACCCTTCATTGTTGCTTACCGATGGTTACATACCTATACTGAATATTGATGTCTATTAGGTAGTATGTAAAGTATCTACTTGAAATAATGTATCTACTTGATGATATGCCTACTCAATCTGTGATAGGTCTCGAGACCTTTCGTGCCATACAGTATATTGATCGTTGCATAAATAATAATTGTTCTGAACAAGGAGCGCACCTGAAGTCCCTTTCAACACTCTGAGCCTCTCCAAATACAAGACAACGTATAAATCAAACATTTCAACACCGTCAACCGTTTAATTTTAAGGGAATTATTTCAAATTAACAATGGCTGGCGGATTAGTTACGAATTCAATTGTGTTGAAAAATCCCGAGCGGCGAGCGCTCAGAGCGAGCCAGTGTGTGAACAGGCGCATTGTGCGCGCGAAGCGGGCGCGCTCGTGTTAGAACTTCAGGAGCTCGTGCTGAAAAATAACACCATCATTAATTCGAGTAACTATATTGTTTTTTATGTAGAATATTGAAATGAAACTAATTTTAACGATTTTATCGCGTTTTTATTTTGATTTTACGTTCCCGACGTTTCGGCTGCTTTACAGCAACCATGGTCACCCCGACGGTATGAGGGTACCCCGTCTCAAACTATGACACCAGGACGTCAACCACCTCACTCTCCCGTGACCATGGTTGCTGTCTGTTTGTTTCGGCTAATCTCTGAAATGGCTGGACCGATTTTGACGAGACCTTCACTGGCAGATAGCTGATGTAACAAGGTGTAACTTAGGCTACTTTTATTTTAGAAAAAAATAATAGAATCTCAAAATTAATAATATTCGATTCAAATAGGGAAGTTGTATACATACATTATTTGTTAAATACCACGCGGACGAAGTCGCGGGTAACAGCTAGTTCACTAATAAAAAGCTACATTATCCCAGAATACTAGAGCATATGTCTAATCGAAGTACCAAGCGTGGAACCGCAGGCAGAAGCAAGACTTTCATAGCTCTCATCGCTTATACAGCATCTTAGCGAAAAGCCATCAGCCATCCCGTCTCCTAGCTCACAATTCCAAAGCGTCAATTAAATATTAATCGTCGAATTAACTCCATGTCTTTACCCGTCGGCTCCAATTAAGCGAACAAAGTACCAAAGTAAATAACGCCGCTTGCGAATTAATTTTGTAGACGACCGCTCGGCTTCGGTGCTGGGGTAGTTTTAAATGTAGCTATGTGATAGGAATGATTGTTTGTGGAATTAATTAGGTGATCTTTATGTAGGTATATATTGTTGTGATACTGTGATCAGGCATTATTAAGTACTTTTCTTAATACGAAATAATTGTATTAGAATTTAAGTAAGATCTATAATAAGGTGATTGACTTAATTGTATTAAATAAAAAGTACTAATACTTTTATGATAAATTAGCTGCGCCCTGTGTTGTAACCCGCGATTAAAAAGTATGTATGCTACCATATTAATCTATCCCACGGGAACCATACATTTTACCGGGATAAAAAGTAGCCTATGTGCTATTCCAGACTATAATCTATCTATCTGTGCAAAATTCCATTCAGATCCGTTCAGCCGTTCTGGCCTGATTGAGTAACAAACATCCATCCATCCATCCGTCCATCCAAACTTTCACATTTATAATGTTAGTGGGAAGTGGGATTAATTTTCATTTTGTAAAGATATTCCTTTTCCTATTCAAGTGCAAAAGCAACTGTGGTGCGAGAGTAGGGTCGCACTCATTGTCTGTCCCACGCGCGCCTACTTTTAGCGGTGACGTCATATGCCTGTCGTTCTGTACTGTTTCGTATTACCAATACCGTAATCATGAAACTAATATACGTTATAGTCAAATTTCTTATGTAGAATAATCTGGGTAAACATTTCATATACAGATTCCAATATTTGTATGTTTTTTTTTTTAATTATAATTATTCCTCTATAACTTATTTATCCGAATTACTCCATTCAATTTAACAATCGCCCAAAATATAATTTTATTTTAAAAGCATAGGCTGACCCCGACCTATCAAACAACATCAAATATTTTGACATTCACAGCGGAACAGTTACGACGGCTTTCACATTTCGTTACGTCTCATAAAAATTGTAAAAAACGCGCCCCGAACTATGTAACAGACAGTGGAGCGTAACAATGGATCTACAGGCCAACTGGTCTTTGTAAAGATTAACTAGTATTTGGGCACAGAACGGACGGATCTCAAAGGAGCACTTGGTTATAAGGAATGTTCGTGACTAGTTCGAGATTTTGGTAGGGTGACAATATGTTTTATTTATAAAACATTAAGTAATACTTATGAGCAAAGAAAGATCAGGATTGAAGGTGGTAAAAGAGAAATATTTGGGTATAGAAAAAATATAATGACCATAAAATACAATGTCAAAAACATGGTCAGAAAGTTGACTTTAGGTATTGGTATGTAGTTTACATACTCCAACAAGTACTATATGGATTCTCTGACCGCTGCACAAATTACAAGCTGTTATCGTGGAGAGATATATTCTAGAATATTGTCCTTATTTAATTCTCAACTTTATTTAAGTCACGACTCACGAGTGAACCTTTAAGGCAATCATGCTTCATCGTAGACCACATCATCTCTTAATATCTGGTGAGATACGAGTAGAGGTCAAACGCAAACCATAATAAAAAAAAACTTTAATACTTAAATTCTACTCATATAATCTGGAATCTGGGGCTTATAAATAGCTTGATATTCTAATTAATAATAATTTAATAAGCTAGTAGGCACTGTATAATAACAATAAAAGTGTCAAAATATGAATAGAAAAAACGACCGAATTGAGATCCTCCTCCTTTTTGAAGGCTGTTAAAAAACGAATTCAGTACTTTTCTTTATCATTTTATATGTCTGTAGTTAAATCTGGGTAAAAGATTGTTGTTATCCCTAAATGTAAAACACGCATAGACACCCTACAGTCCCCTGCTATGCTACACTTGACACACACAGATTCGAGTGTCCCCTTTAGTTACGGATTATCCGGGGAAATGCACAACATGTTGTCAATGCAGCGATCGGTTGCGGAGCACCCTGTTTATGTTGGCGATTTATTTGGACACCCGATGACTGTGCGGTAGTTGTGGTTTGAAATTAATAGTGCCCTTTTGGTGGAACGAATTGGGTTGGAAAGGATTTTGAAAATGTTGTTTTAAGTGCGACTCTACCTTAAATTTATTTAAAGTTCGAATCTCATTAACGTTTGCATCATAACTTGTATCCCATAACTACAGGAACCTTGCATTTCTTACTACTCTCCTCCCTGTGAGAGACGAGTGACAGGTCCGACGAAAAGCCACATTTCGCACATAAGCCACATTTTTGTCGACATATTTTCTTAATCCCGCTGTTATTGTGGAGAGATTCATTCATGCGCAGCAGAAACACCAATTTATAAAATAAACAGTTTAAAAATATATGTTATATCAGTACGTCAAGAGCGAGATTATACGTAAGCTTACCGTGTACTTCATAGTCTACGTCTAATGTCAAAATGCACATAGGGTTAGCGTACACGGGTCGCAATGACGTACCGCGCGAGTCATTATACGGTGTGATTAGTCAATTTGTGTCACCCCTGCCCTACACAGTGGGTCGGTGTGCCCCCCAAAATAATTGATTAAGTTAAACGACATTGCATTATGGTAATGATTGCATATGTTGCTTTTTGGGGCTCATTTTTATTTTTGCGGCAACTTACAATATTTTTGTCATTCTAACTTCGGAATATTTATATTTCTAAAGATATATATATTATTTGGCGGAATCGTTTTGAGCCTAGACTCAATAGAAAACGGCCAAAAAAATATATATTTATTCTAGATTTTTTTAGATTACCATAACAAAAAATACATATGCTTAATAGGTACTAGAAAAGGCCGCGGGGACTTGTAACAAGAACGCTAGCTGTATTCAAACTGATGACCTCAAAGAAAGATATAATATAAAATAATTTACGATTTTGGTACACACATTTTTTTATTGATTAACGATATAGCGCTTCAATCCAAGAACGAATCATTTTTACCGCATTTTATATTCACTAGTGCTCGGCTGCAAAGGTGTTTTTTTAAAATCATTGTAGGTTCAATACTCACCAAGTAATAATATAATGTTAAATAACAAGTTGTTAATTTACTTCAAGAGTGGATTACGCGATATTAATCATTTTTTACATTTCACGGTTCAACTGACAACGAGTCTTGTTGATTCGCATACAATGCTTTCAATAAAATTCACTTGTAATTATAAATCCCTTATGGGGGGCCATATGGTGTTGATATGTGCGCTACATGGGGATGCGGCCCCGCGGGGACGAGATGAGCACAAGCACATGTGGACCACTTGTATCGGAACTAATCGTTTCTATAGGAAATCTGGAACGATTCGGCTTGGTTGTCGGCAATTGTCGATTTGGTTATATTAGCTTTTCTTTTGTCTACATTTATATGAATTATTGTTATTGTTTTGTCTTATAATATAGATCGGTTTCACCTCATTTTTCTGATAAGTAAATTTGATTGAATTACCATTTTTTAACACTTTTTACGAATCCGAGACCTTCGGCACAGTAAGCAGTCTCTACCAACTGAGCCAATGGTACCGTAGTATTATGTTAGGTTAGTGTAACTACGGTATACCAGCGTTCAAGGAAAAAAACGCGTGAACACTCATGAAATCATAAGAAGTTCTGTGGTTGTAGAGTCATTGTGATAGAGGTGCAGCCCTAAGTACACGTTACCAGAGTTCCAAGGTATCCCGTGAACGTTTACCCCGGTTGATGATAAAATAATTTAAAGACAAAATAAAAAAGTGACATATGTAGAGTTACGTAAAGTACATTATTCAGTATACAACCGTTTATACTAAAATAAAGGCGACATTGCAAAATACAGAATGAAGTAGCCCGCGTTGGGGGCGTACTCTACACATTATGGGTCTCTTCACCCTCAATTCATCCAATTGATATTCGATACACCAAATTCACACGCAAACTGCCAATTTGTATACAAAACGTTCACTTTTGTTCCGACATTATTCGCCTTTTGGTACACTGTGCAATTTTATGGCGCGGCAAAAGCAAATGAAGTCATTTTATTGTAATGTTTCATTATAATTATGGGAATAATGGATTATACATTTGGGGCTAACGGAACTATTAGTAGGTAGATAATGTTGAAAATGCAATTACTTAATAAAAAAATCTATAGAAAGTAATGTTTTTACAAAAAAAAAAAATAGCACTTTTAGACCAACCATAGGAAGAATGTGGGTGCACTATTTCTGCCTACCTATTACGGTATACATGTGTATTATTATTTTTCTTGAGCTATATAATAATTGTTACAGCATGGAGGCCACAAACCTAGCTCTATCACCTAGAGACACTCTTAAACCTAGAGCCGAGCACAAACTGCAGCTAAATAGTAAACCTAATCAGGTTAGTAACAATTTGTAATTTTAATGTGTCTTAAACCAAGCCCTTTACTCGTTTTAGAGTCAGTCCTTGTAAGGATTGTGAACATAGACTATGCCGAAACGGGGTTGCATGCCAGCTGCATGCACGCAAACAGCGTTTCATGCAACTTTAAGCTTTAAGCTTCTGACTTAATTTTTCTACGCCCAGGTCAGCACAGTCCTTCTATACGGGATACCCATCGTCGCCCTTGTCATCGAGGGCAATGAGCGTCTCTGCCTAGCCCAGATATCGAACACGCTACTCAAACAGTTCTCGTACAACGAGATACACAACCGCAGGGTCGCGCTGGGCATTACGTGTGTCCAATGCACTCCTGTGCAGTTGGAGATATTGAGGCGAGCTGGTGCTATGCCGGTGTCATCGAGACGATGTGGTAAGTGGGTACATGAAGAATTAAACAAGAAGCAGATGCGCTTGATGCTTCTCCGTCCGTACCTCAAACTTGGTATTACAATAGTATTGAGTATTTAACAAATGGAGCCGCCGGCGGCCAACATCCGTAGTGTTTTTTTTGAGGTAGGAGGAAGTCAAAATTTAAAGTGATTGAAAATGGCAGCGATCAAGGGTCAACTAGATTTATATGACAGCTTATGGGCACATGGGCATTGGTTTTTGGCAGAGGTATACCTGCCTCGGGTACACCTGCCTCGTCCGGCTTATTGATCTGAGCGAAGGACCTACTAACTATGAATACCTATGTTTCGGCAATTGAAAAACTGTCGTAAGATCCTTAAATAATAACTGCTGGTCTTTCATAACCTAATTGCTCTCATCTCAGTTACTGTTCCGGTCCATTTGTTATCTTCCAAATCCCTCATTCTGATCTTTCTGAAATATTCTGCATGGTGCAGGATGGGTGTAGTTTATTCATGACGTATCCGGCGCGACAGCAAAAATGAAACCACATCCCTTTCTTTCCTGCATCGCGCTGCTACCTACCTACTACAGGAACGAAATTCCAAGTCTGTCGCTTAGTTAAGCGACATAGAATGACTTTGTGCTTATTAAGAATTGGTACACAGGTATGATAACAAGGCGAGAAGCAGAGCGTCTTTGCAAGTCATTCCTCGGAGACAATGCGCCTCCAAGACTGCCGGACGACTTCGCGTTTGCAGTCCATCATGAATGTGCCTGGGGGTGCCGGGGGGCGTTCTTACCAGCAAGGTGAGAGTCTGTAGACAGGTGAGCTAAGTTTAATAATTAAACCAGGTGCTGTCAAACAAGAGGAACATCCGCAATAGCCCTAAAAATAAAGACAATATTCGCTAACAATATTGGCATGAGATTGCTGAAGACTATCAGATACACTTTTGGCCAGCAGTAGAATGAATTAGTGAGTCCCACAATTTGGAAATAGTAACGGTAGATTATTTCGGTTAATAGCTTATTAATTATGATGGCTATTAATAGCCTGTCACTGTTATTACTGACACATTGAAACAACATCCTTTTCAAGAGCAGATGAGATTTATGTCATTTGCAATGGGTCAACCTTCCCACTTTGAACCATAGGACTAGGCTATAATTAGGGGGCTATGAGTCAGCAGCAGCAACCAGGTGAATACCGTTGATAGCATTATATTTCCTGTAGGTACAACTCCTCCCGAGCCAAATGCATCAAATGCACCTACTGTGGACTATTCTTCTCTCCAAACAAGTTCATATTCCACTCCCACCGCGTCGGTCCCGGTGATAAATACGTGCAGCCCGATGCAGCCAACTTCAACTCATGGCGGCGTCACATGAAGCTGACAGGAAGCCCGCCGGAGGAGGTGGTGTACGCTTGGGAAGACGTGAAGGCTATGTTCAATGGGGGAACGAGGAAAAGGATGTTGTCTGCTGCTAGGTGAGAGCGGGATAAATATTGTTGTTGATGTTTCTGTTAAAGGCTATCCTCAAATATGCAAAAGGATCTTTTAAGGTTTTTAGATTTAATTTAAGAGTGATGAAAGCGAATTTGAGTGGTACTATTTTAAGCATAATAATCCCCCTTAATGGCAGTATTGTTAGGTATACTTTCTTTCTTTTTTTAACTTTATAGTAACTTAGTTTATAAGCCAGAAAGTCAAATTAAATAGTTCAGCTTTAAATTGTGCTACAGAAGAGCACCCATCCGCAGGCCTGAGTCGGAAGGCAGCAGTGAGGCCAAGAGGCCAGCGGTCAGTCCACCGTCAGCGCACGCACCCGTCCCCAGGCTTGCTGACTACGTGTGGGGGGCGAGACTCCCCCTGCCATATGCAATACCATGGCTTAAACCTACTCTGTGGACACCAGGTGAGAAAAGTTCTGAATATTTTATTAGAGCTGAAACCAAACTAAGAACTAAAGTGGCGTACCTATATTGTTCTTATATCAGTTAAATCGTGGATACTATATCCACCGATTCCCTGATAGGCGTAAGGAATTTCATTCAATCGTCCCTATCATCACTATCATTCTCTTCTTCGTTTTTTCTATCAGTAAAGCTTTGGATACTTTACTGAAAATTTACCGGACATCTTGGGAACACTTGAAAAGTCAAGTTATACTATTTAATTTCAATTTCCTTCACTCATGCACGTTTATGAACACACAATGGTTAATATCCCACTAATATTACACATTATCTATAAAAGAAACATTTTTTGGATAGTAAAACAAAATTGACAACTTCCCGCCAAAAAGTCCATCGTCATTATCATTCAGGGAATCTATAAGATTGTGGAAAATACTGAGGATAATCCCAAAAGGGTCAGTACCCGGGGCCGTAAAGATGATGATAAATTCTTCTTCATTCAGGGGCGTTGACGGCTCTTAGCAGCAGCGTGAACTCAATCGAGGAGCCCCGCGCCTTCCGTCCAGTGCGCGGACACCATCGCGTGGAGTCGCCACAGCTGTCACCCGTCATGTCACCTACGAGGTCGCCCAACAGGTGGATACTTACATAACAAGCGATATCACAGATAATCGCATTTAGCATGCGCGTGGTTTATGGTACCAATAATACACTCAGCTGATTTTGATATATTTTTTTTAGTCAACCCGCGTGATCACGTCTGTATGCCAAGTTTCATCATAATCCGTCCTGTGAATTTCGAACGGACGTCAGGTAGACAGACGGAAAAAAATCTAAAAATTACTGATTCAGCCCCCTTAATAATGTGCCGTAAGATTATTATTGTCCACAAATATTCAATGCTGGCCGAAGGCTGGGGGGGGGGGGGGGGGTTCAAAGTACCCTCGAAATGCCTTAGTAAATTCACTGTTTTTTTTTATTACATTATAGGCAAGTATTTGATCTCGATCTCACCTGATAAGGTAAGTGACGATGAGATTACGATGGAGCATACTTGCCCGGAAGGTACCTGTTCACTCTCGACTTACACATAGGTACTTACTAATGTCACTGGTCCAGAGCTCGGACCCCCTCCCTAAAGTGAGTTTGACACTCCCCACACCCTCTCGAAGTTTATTTCTGGGTACGGCCTTGATACAGACACCTTAATTAGAATCTTATGTATGTCAAGACAAATGGATAGACTCGGCGCAGATAGCTGGGTCGATATTTTTAGTATATCATCACTTCTAGGTCACCAATATCGTCATCACCGCAACGATCGCCGCTCACCAGATCCCCGCAGCGTTCACCGCCGCCGTCATCACCAGCTCGATCATCGAAGAGTGACCGCGACAGTGATGAGAGTGTAGACATTGAGACTACTGAGGAAGACCAGCCCCGAGATGTGGTAAGTCATCATCAGTCTCATCGACCTATTGCGTTATTAATAGCAGCTTGCAATATCAAATGTAGGTATTTGACAGCCTGATTTGGTTGGAGTTGGTAGTGACCCTGCTTTCTGTGCCGAAGGTCTCGGGTTCGAATCCTGGTAGAGACAAACTTTGTGTGATGAGCACGAACATTATGAATCCTAGCGTGAGCGCTGGTATGGCATTCCAGACTAGAAGCTACAGAAAAATATAGTTCTACTAGCCCGTCTATGACCCAATATAATTGAAAAAAAAATCTTAAAAGCAACTACTCCTAATTTTTTTTGCTAAGATTAAAAAAAATACGGAAGACTACTCAATTGCGCAGGCGAAGTCGCTCGCTAAAGCTAGCACAAAAATACTTCAAATCCTTTTATAACCCACGTAAACGTTTCTCAAAGATGCAATTTAATAGTATTGAGCTGATCGCATTATCCAGTTGCGTTGGATTTTTGTGAGCGCGCGCGAACCGGTGGCAAACTTGGATCCAATTTAAAAAGTTTGAAAGAGGAAATTTTTCCAATCACCTCGGACTGGGGCCGGTAAACGGTGCGATTAGTTATGTGTTCAACTGTTGGGATGGTTCTATGGATATTTTTTGGATATACTACCCATTATATAGGTATGTTTTGCACTAGTTTTTGATTCCGTAGCTCGTATCGTTGGACATTTACAGTTCTAGTATACTCTAGCTACGACAACACTTGTAAAATTCATTACTTAGAATAAGAAATTTTCAGGCATTCCTGCTGATTTCGTATAACGCTTCAGTCATTTTTTATCATGAAAAACTGAATTAGAAAAGATAAATTGTTAATTGTAAAGCAGACATTTTAGTTAACAATAAATATTCTAGCAGCTTACCGAACGATTTAAATAAAAAAAAATATCAAATCAAAAGAAAAAACTTGAGTAATTAATGCATTGATTAATTTTATACAGTTTCAAAGAATAGCCATTTAAGTTCTGTCCATGTCCGCCGGCCCCTAAGGAGGAGACGACGCCCCGTATTTTACCAAAATGGCCGACGATTCGAGGCTTTTGCACGTCGTAAACCGAGTAATTACTGGACGAATTCAAAATGAACTTCATTTCGTTTTTAAATAAGAGAAAATGTTTAATTCGGCCATCGGCGCGGCGAGTACCAATTAATTGGGGATTTACGTTCTAGTATCGTTCGATAAGGGTGGTTTTTTTTTAGCTTGAACTTTGAATAACCCTCTTTACGGTGACAGCGATTTGTTTGGTTGTAATTAGTTTCTATATACGTCATTCAAGGTGTTTTTTTTTTGTTCAAATATCAGCAAATCATTCGTCAAACGCTGCATGGTTGCACTATGTAAAAACCTATTAGTATGAACTTTGATATATACCTAAGTATAAAATGTACAATGCATGTTACCTACTTAGTTGTGCGTGTTGCGTAAATAAAGAAAACATTCAAAAAATAACCCAGGCACTTGCCGGTTGGGTTTCCTAAAACCTTTTAATAGATGGCGTTTTGTCTCATTTATCCTAGTTATTTAATTTTTACACCGATATACTCGGCTATACTTGCTTAAATGATTGTGGAGCAAATTTTTTTTCTTGGTAATAATAGTCCCCTGGGCATAAGGAGTGGGAATAGCTGTGGTTGCTAAGTCTATAATTGTCAATGGTCAAAGGCCAATGCTTATGGACATCATGACGTTAAGTCGGTTTATAGTCACCTGCGTATAGCTAGTTTATTAGTCATCATGTTAGTGCAAGATCTACGGTGTTGTTGTTCTTTCTAAAGCGCAGGGGGAAGAATGGTTATCGTATCCACACGATCGATCCTAATGCTAATAAGTGGGACAGAAATTGGCACAAATATTTGGCCTTCGTGGCATACATTGCAATGCCATTACGGCAAGGCAACGCCACATCGTAGTTCCGACACAAACCACCAAATGAACGTTACATACTTACATCAACAAAACCCAATAAATAATTAAGCTCCAAACACTCAAATCCTGAACGTGTGAGTGTATCTAGTTATTTACCAATATTGAATGGGCATTACGTCGTAAATAAAAGAGGCGTCGGCCCTAATGATTGACGTAAACGCTAGTAATTAACGCGCCTCGACAGCCCTACGCTTAATCTCCTCAAAGGAATCGCTAGGGTTGCCGAAGGTATTTACTTGAAACTCGACATAGAATTAAGTGAAATCCGTCGCGGAATTTTGTGTTATTCGATATTATTTAACAAGCTCTTGGCATCTGTTTTTTTTTAATTGTAATTGACCGTTGCCGTGTGGGCGAGGCCGAATGTGTTTGCCTCGAGCGAGGGTTGTGATTATCTCACAGCCCGCCGCGGCAGCCTCGCGAGGTTACGCGGTCTGTACCTTGCTTGCACAAGTAGTCAGTCACAATATGTAGGTATATTAAATATTATAACAACTGTACCTACTACGTAAAGTTTTCATCAATTAATATTCCAGCAGCTTACCGAACTTTTTATCTAATTAAAAGCCCGAGTGTCCGAATAAAACAGTTCGAAAGGTACAACTTGTACGTTGCGCAAGTACAGTCAGCCACAATATAGTCATAACAATTACACAGATTGCCAAATCAAAACTGGGATTAAAATGTAATCGCTAAATCGGATCCGGGCCGGGATACCTATATAGTCTAGATCGAAATCGGATTACCGCGCGCCGGCGGCGGCGGTCTCCACTTATTGAATTGATTCATTGTTCGGACACAAGGGCTTGTAGCTTTAATGTAATGGACAGCGTTTTGTACTACGTTGGTTGGATGAGAAAAATATTGTGCAACAACTCGGTTGAATTTCGTTTTCGACTTCGTGCACTCGAGTTGTCTTAAAACGTCATAATCAAATCATAATTTCTTGTTAGATAGTTACTACGTAGGTATATATGTGAGGCCATAAAATATAGTTTATACTATCGGTCATTAAATCTTACGTCAAATTAGGTTATTTTTTTTAAAACATAGTAAAAGATTTGGACGTAGTGTAAATGTTCTTAATCAATATTCGTAAGTTGTAGATACCTGTTTACCTACTTTAAGTCAAAGTCAAATTATTTTTTATAGGCCTAAGGGGCACTTATAAATTATCATTTTCCTATCTGAGAAGATCGAGAAAAAAACTGAGCGGCATCGTCTTATTTTTGTTATATTTTTATTATTTCTTAATTATCGTTCAATTTTACAAGGTTCTTTTTTAAATTGAATGAACTAATCTTTTTTATAGTACTTACCAACTTGGTAAGTACTATAAAAAAATATGATTTCAATATTTCGTCACTATAACTACCGGTCACCCCTAACCCGCGCTGTTCAAATTAGGGCGCGTACACAAACACCCGCGCTCAACACTGGATCATAAGCCGTTGTTACACTGTAACACCGACAATCTATTAAATTAAAACGTCATACCCTTTGTTTGTATTTAGGGTAGCACTTATAAGTACCTTCATAATTTAATGACAGTATCATTTTAATTCATTTATGTACCTGTACACACATGAGTAGCCCACTATATCTGACACACTATTGTTTAAATTTAACAATGATAAGCTGTTAATAGTTATAAGTTTCTTTATGTTATCTCGTGACTTGTGTTGTTGCTAAATATATTTTTTTTCTTTCTTTCTTTCTTTCTTACCTACTGATATCTATGGTTAGTACGTACTTACTAAGTCCGACTGACTATTATTCCACTTAAAAATAGTGTGATGAATGATATTTAATAACAGGGAATTACGCGAACAAATAAAAACACAGATAAAGTGCGTAAGTTAAGGAGCCGTGACCACTACACCAATAAAAACTAAATTAAAATTATGAATGACTAGTAACAAAATTGGACTTCTTGCGGTTGATCAGTCTCTCAAGGTTTCTCACTATGGAGTTTGTTAATAAAATACATGTTGTTAAAACTTTGCACGGGTTCTAGAACTTAAAAAATCGCACCGAAATCCCCCCTTCCAGATGCCATCAAAAAGACGAATCGCGGCAATCCTCAAGGCGAACATTTAAAAGAAAAAAACGCGGGCACAGACAACGTTACAGAACCAACATTACTTTAACCAGTCTTAGTCAGTAAACGAATCACGTAGCTAATAGTCGCTTCAGCCGGATTGCGAAGGACGATTCAATTGCACGATTTGATGTTACTATAAATCACTGCGTAAGAGTTCCACAACGCTTTTCAGTCACGTAGATTATGTTTTCGGGTTCGGTACGAGTAACCGCTCGGTTCGTTTGCTTTTTAACCGAATTCAAAAAGGAGCAGGTTCTCAATTCGGTTGTATTTTTTTTTATGTTTGTTACCTCAGAACTTCGTCAATGATGAACCGATTTGGAAAATTCATGTTTTTTTGTTTGAAAGGATATACTTCCAGATTGGTCCAACTTCACATTCGTTAAATAATTGATTTAGTTAGACAAGTTAGATTTCACGATTTTTTGCTTTTTATTTTTTTGAAGACGGTTTTTTTATTAGCAAAGAAAATAAGTATTCAAATCTTACAGGGGTATTACGCAGTTTCATGAAACATGACTGTGCACTTCCTGAAGCTAATTTATAGCTTGATCAACGGAACGGCACGTTGCTTCTCGACACTCAGAGCGTAGATCTCTTCACACGGATTTACTAACAAATGAACTCAGTTTTTTGTAGAGTAATAAAGTGACATTCTCGAATCATATATCAAGAATAACTGTAACCAGTCCAATTCATTGTAATTGAATCAGAATAAACAATCCGAGCAGTACGTAGGTAGTATAAGTGAAGCCCCCGGGATCCGCCCGCGGCCATAGGGGATGTTCTGGTAGCTACCTAGTTAATTATACGCTTGACGCAAGGACAATGACGTTATTCTATATAAATTTAAATCTGACTAAGTTCAAATTACACAAACGTGCCATTAAGTAGTATATTGCTAACATAGAAATGAATAGATTTCACGACACGACCTGGGTCCCAAGTCTGCTAGCACAATAGATTCATAATCGAACAGCAACCGCATGGTAACTGTCACTTTTGACAGATATCTCATACAATATCTGTCAAAAGTGACAGTTACTATGCGGTTGCTGTTCGATTATGAATCGATTGTGTTAGCAGACTTGGGGCCCAGACAATGTTACTTTACAGAAAGTCGGCAAGTAATGAAGAGTATATTTAACCGGGTAACACTATATTTGGGAAAATCGGAAGATATTTTTACACGTTATATAAGGTGTAACAAAAATAGTGTAAAATAACTTAACCGGTCCATAGATAGGTTATAAAGATAAAATTCACATTCCCAGATAAATAAATGAGATTATTATAAATGACACCCCGTACTCAGAACACGGCCAATATCGACTGTTTCGCCATGGTTAAATAAAAACAAACTTCATTTACATAATTATTTTATATATCAACGATATCCATATCCATTACTGATTCATATATGTTAAAATATTTTACACTATTTCTCTTACACGTTATATTAGACAGCTACTTGAAAAAGTAAATAAACCTTGTATAATTATGTATGTTTAATGTGTGGCTTCGAAAACTAGAGTAGGTCACTTCAACAAACTAATATACCTAGATGGTTTTTAAAACAAAAGACTAGCTACATTTTTAAATGTTCCAGCCTAGTCGCCACATGTCTGGGCCGCAATGGTTTCGAGAGCGTACTGTTTCAATGAAATATTAAACAATACGTTAGTATTCATATCATGGAAAATCCTCTCACGTAAAATAATTCACAACTCTTTTGACGTGCCGCATATTTTTACGTGGCGACTGCGCTAGCCGCAATTCAAAATGTATAAGGATTTGGTGTTCAAAATATGGTCAAGTTTGGTCTCCTATTCAAAATAAGCGCTATCTCCCATTTCTATCCACAGTTTCCCTTTCAATGAACAAACAAAGCAAATTACACTTTTTAAACACAACAAACACATTTTCTTTTATTAAAACAAAAAGCCATTAGGACAACGCGATCTTAATAATTTATTCACACATCGCTCCAACGAATGACTGTTATAATCAAATGTTATTATTATTGGTCGAGACATTAGTTGACAAAGAGATCGTTATCGGAATAGTATTAAAAGCTGTTCGGTTATTTTATTTATTGTTTGTTTCATTTGCTCATTCCAAATTTAAGTAAGTAGTACATTATGATACAAGTGATCTAAGTTGGTCATTACAGTCGAGGCGGGATTTAATGATCAAGAAGAGAAAGCTCACGTATGTCAACACACTCGTGAGGAAAAAGAACTAGTAAAATTTCATAAAATCACTACACTTAGTCACATATTTGAGAAACATGGCCTCACAACAAAAACGGCGCCTGGTTTTTTTGCGCGCCGGTTAAAAATTTAGTTTAGGAGTTGAATCCTCTAACAAGTCTAACAGAACTTCAACGTTGGCACTACAAAACTACAATAGGACTCCGTTTAGACTAGGGTATAACACTCTAGAAACGATGGTGCTTAGTATAAAAAGGCATTAGAAAGATCTAATTAATATTCGGAAGACTCTCTCTTCGGTCGTTCCCTCATGACTGAGGATCGTGATCATCACGGCAGTTCTTTGGATCGGATGAACTGTCTCCATCGGCTCCGGTCTGTGGCCATCTTCACCGCGGCGTAGAAGCGTAGAAAGACGAAGGCTACCTTATTGGAAATCGCTCTGAATCCTCAGAATCTGTACCCGATACCTAGTACCTAGTCATTAAAAATGTGTACCTACATCTTACACCATTTGTAGTTGTATTATATTATCTTAACCATCCGTGCATGCATATATATATAGCCCGCCATTATTTAAGCAAATACCGCTGTTGTGACATTTCGATTTTTTTTTATTATTTACCTCATTTGGGGAACTGGCATTTTGGGCCGGCATTTTTTATTGGTCGGGCCGTGTGCGGAACATTAATTTTGTTGTTCTGAGTCGGCCGCGAGCGTGTGCCCCTCGCCTATTGTGCGTTACGTCATTATTCTTGAGTAAATAGATAATTTTTTAAGGCTTAGATTAGAACATCAGAAAACTAGATAGTACTTATTATGACTGCCTACATTCAATTATTTCCTGCGATGTACTTAACTAAAGCCTGTCCTAATAAATCCCAAGATTAGACAGTAGCTCCCGCAAGATAGATAGTATTACTAGATAAGTAGCGCTTTATAAAGCCTATGGACATTGCGTAAGCGTTACTTGTGTAAAACTACTTCGTGATCGTGTGGAGGTTTATCATAAGCAGCAATTTTTTGTATATACCTAAACATAACTAATTTCTTCACAATTATACGTTGTGTTTACTATAGTAGGTATATGTTAACCGACCATCCCTCAGAAACTAGCTATTAGCATCTCCTTTGTTTGATAGGTACTCAATTGTCCTCCTTTACCGCCTAATTTCATAAAGCAAAAAAGGTTAAATAAAAATAGCTCGAAATCATAACTATCTAATGACAGGTTTGGCTCGGAAACGTTTTATTAACACGCGAACTGGGAATGTATGTTAATCGTACACCGATATTTATTTAATACTAGCTGTTGCCCGCGACTTCGTCCGCGTGGTATTTAACAAAGAGAACCGTTGACAACAGCCTGCTCGCCCATTCTGAGCCCGCGCCGCGGGACGCATTGCAGGTTGTTGCTATCAAACTTAATCAGGCGCTGCAACATTGGTTTTAATTTTTTTTCCGTGAGATCCTATTTTTTTTTTCTAAAATAAAAGTAGCCTAAGTTACTCCTTGTTACATCAGCTATCTGCCAGTGAAAGTCCCGTCAAAATCGGTCCAGCCATTTCAGAGATTACCCGGAACAAACAGACAGACAGACAGACCGACAGACAGACAGACAGACAGACAGACAGACAGACGGACAGACAGACAGACAGACAAAAATTTTAAAAATGGTTGTTTTGGTATAGGTACCGTTTATACATCCAAATGCATTTAGTAAAAAGCGGTTATTTTAATATTACAAACAGACACTCCAATTTTTTTATATGTATAGATAATTGCCGAAGCGTTGTGAGGACAGACACACACGTAAATAATTATGTGGCCACTGATGATGAATTGTTTATGAATGTGCCATAGACTGGATATTTTTAGAAAGGACTACATATTAAAATCACTATGCATCTGGGCCTTGACTCCATACCAACTTAAGAGTCTGCCTGTTCTCATTACGGTCATGTTTATCGATCTAGATTTAGGAAATGTCGAGCCATTATATTAGAGCAAGATCTAGGAAATGCTACAGGCTACTCGCCTTGAGGGGCTCGTGCCTGTGCGCAAGAACATCTATCAAGTAAGATAAGCAAGGCCGTAGCCAGGAATTCACTTGGGGAGGGGGGAATAAGCAAAAACAACAAGAATCCGTAAAGAGTGGAAGTTATTTCAGAAGGAAGGTACCTATGTATAAAACGTGGGATTAGCTAAGGCATTTAGGTGTGTGCGGGGTGTGGGGGGGGGGTTCCTAAGTGTTCCTAAGATTATTTAAACAACACCTATACCTATGGCGGCTTAAAATTCTTTGTCTATAGATCCTTAACATCATTTAAATCGTGTATGATGCAGAGAATCTACCTACTTAGTTTTCGAAAGTGCGTTGGTAGGTCCCTACTTAACAGATTAGACGGATTCCAATACGGCTGAATATAAAACGACTAGGTAAGTCATACCTATCGAATTAAATATTAAATGCCAAGTCTACATGTCCCTCAGCATCGTTTGTCGATAGCACAATGACTCTTAAACCAAACAACAATAATTACTGAGCTTTTGTATGTACACGTAACGCCACTCCGCTGTCTATGAAGTAGCAGACAAAACAGCGATGCTCAACATTAAATCTAAGCGATAATCGAAGCGATAAATCGATCTTTTAATTCTCTTAAATTGTTGTTTTAATGGAAAACTATAGGTAGGGACCTATAGGTATGTGTAATCTTAAAGCGCACTCAAGTTCGGTCTAGGACTCGGGCTGGGGATATTAACAATGCGTAACACCAGAAAAGGGATTGTTGGAGCTGACTGGCATAACTCGACGAAGTTCCAGTGCCTATATATACTTTTTTTTTCGATTAAATAAGGTGTGTCTCATAATTACAAGCAGACATACAAAGCGTCCACGAATTCGATATCAGTTTCTAAAATAATATCCCCTACCCTAAATTACTTTTTTCTAAAAATATTGCTTGGAAAGATGCGAGCAATAGTTACTGTTTCATAATATTTGTTAGATGTTTGAGAATCAATGCCACATTGTACTGATTGTATTACACAAGTTATTAGTTAAGTGGCGTTATGGGGTAGTCCTGTTCGGTGGTGGCGTGCGCCATCAGATACCCATAGACACCCTCTCGTGACGGTAATCGGAACTAACGCTGCTAGCCTGAATGTGAAATTCAGATACTTGTGATTTAATTATGGCATTAACGTTGTTGTTTTGAGCATTTATTATGATTTTGTTTCCAATACTTCCTACAACCGGTGGCTCCGCTCGCGCAACCATCGAATTTGCTCTGCAACTCTATCCTAACGGTTACACGTGATATTTAAGTACCTATCTTTTGAGTTCAACCAAAATTTCTTCTTCTTTTTTTTTGTTGGCAATCTACTACAAAATAGTGCAATTTTTACAGGTGTCAAGTAAATTGACGACGAAACGACGAAACATTTTACCATCAGGGGGACCTTATGAACCTCTGATGATGTAAATGATGTTGAAGACGATGATAATGATTAAATGAATCCCTTACCCTATCAATAAACCTGTGGATACTTTACTTAAAATTTACCAGCCATCTTAGAACTCCAAAAATCAAGCTATGTTATGTTTCATTTTAATTTCCTTGTTCCATGTATTTCTAATAATCTTCTATCTTATTCCATAAGATTTAAAACTTAGGTACTTCGAACTTGCCGAGTTATTTACACGAGGATGCTTGCTACTTGTTACTTGCATACTGTCATCGTGTAAACCAATCATAACTGATCTTGATAAAACCGTCAGTTATCATTGTGTTGCCAAATAAAAAATATATAAATTTCCTCAGGCATGCTCGTGGCCCTGTACCAGTGCCCCTACTCCTCGGCCTGAAGACCGTTGCTGGAGCGCGCTGGTGCCCAAAGTAGAGAAGGAAGACAGAGTGGAACATTGGCGACTACCGGACCTCCGGCCCTCACTACACTATATGCACGATCGCGGTAAGATTTGCTCTGAGGGTTCTTTCGGCTCGGCCAAGAGCACTGTCTCGCTATTGTCCTCATTACGAGTAATCAAGGCATAGTTACTTACATAACATATATTATATATATTTTGTCATAACTTTGTTGGAATCACAGTCGGCCTACTTGTAAAAAAGTAAAATCACATACTTAAGTACATAACATGAACATCGACGACGGGTCGATAACCCGACGTCGCTAGGTTTCGTCGCCCTAATCCTCGTTTAATTGCGGCACAAATTTCTAAAGTTACAATCAATTGGACTTGGCGTTGCTACGAGTGGAAATAGTTAATGCCTGTGTGATTTGAGCGTAGACCGCTTGTACCAGTCGCAGGTTCGATTTAGAATTGGTTAGTACGTCATTTTCCCTTTGTTTTCGGGATCACCCCCAATTTGTATAGTACAACCTTATTTTATATATAGCTGTTGCTCGCGACTTCTTCCGCGTCTTTAAATTGACATAACTTTTTATTCATGAATTTGAAATTGAAAAAAAAATGAAGAAAAGAAACGCACTCAAATCGGTTAAGTGGTTTCTAAGATTAGCACGCACACACGCATAGACAAACAGAAAAACAGACAAAAAATTCTAACAATCATTGTTTTTGTTATTCATATATTGCATCAATCAAGGCGCCCAATATTAGTTTTTTCTAACCGAATATTCGGCCGAATTATTCGGTATAATTTACGCTATATACATAAAACATAAAATAAACGCGATAAATCCCTTACAATTGATTTTATTTCAATGTGTAGTACTCGCGTAAATATAAGAAATCAATATCAAAAATACATAATTTCAGAAAATCATTGGACAACTTCACTCTTAAATTTCCCGCCAAAAGTCTATGGTACTAAAATTCAAGTGTTGCTAACCTCACGGTTGCTTGTTTGTCTAGCAAAATTTATTATCATAATCACTACTTATTGGAGAGCAGTGTTATCTATCGTAGAATATAATGTAAACGAATCCATGTTTAATTTGTTTTTTTTTATAGATCGAGATTGCGTAGCTTGCGTCGCACCACTTCCGCTGCTTGCACCGCCAGCACCGGCGCCGCACTAGCTAGCTAAATAAATACCTTCTTTTTCTTTTCAGTCAGATCCAGTGGCCCACCAATATAAGGGCTGGATTTATTATACTGTTCAAAAATGGCAATTACTTTGATAACTTCTTACCTTACCCTATCAGAAACTATAATCACATTGCTGTTTATTGCTAGTCATTGAATTTGTAGGTACGTATGTATGCCTACCTAAACAAGTTAAGCTTCGAGTGTGAGTTTTTTCGTAAGCGGCGTATCCGACATAGTAGCATATTTGTAGTTTTGTAAGTATGGCAAATTAACTTGCCTATACAAAGCGGACAAATAGTATTCGTTAGCTAACGAATAAACTCGCAATCATCGTACTGAATTATTGAGTTTCCAATTCAGTAAATGAAAAAATAGAGTAGTTTATTTTCTAGTCACTAATTTAAAACTAAAATGAAAAACGAAAATCTAGTGAATAGACATGTAGATAATGTTTTCACTTTATAATTTTATTTAATTGTAAAATATTTATCTCTTACCTAACTAGTTTAATAATAAAATGAAGCAATTGTATGTCAGTAATGAATTCAATTTATTACGTACATACCTACTAATCTAACCTAACCTATCCTAGAGGTGGTAATAGGTAGACACTATTATCTTATAACCAAATATTGTAGTACAGGCATAATATAATTATAAATAGAGTGCAGTAATTATTAGGTAAACTAGCGTGCGATACCTAGTTTCTGTAAATGTAAAAAAATGCACACCACTAATAATTTAGTACTTACTACATTAGATAATAGGTAATAATTATATTATTGTAAATATTCTGAACTGATTGTGTCATAATATGATTTTAATGTTTACTTTATGTGTCTGCCTTGGCAACATTTTCTAAATACTGCACTAATCTGAGTAACAGTTTGAACCTCAATATTACCAGGGTAGCAAAAAAGAAACATTGTAACCCACTGTTTATCTAAAATAAGTAATAATAGTATGAAAAATTTGAAATAATTATTGTATCGAATCCCGTAGTTATAATTAGCAGCACAATTAAAAAGTACATGCAAGAACAAAAATGTTTTTTTTTTAATTGCCTGCTTAATCCCGCTATCCTATAACAGTTTACTGTTTAAACATACATTTTGAATTTAATGTGGTAGCCAGTATTTTTATAGCCTTACTCTCGTAGATACTGATAACAAAAACTGAATTGGTTCACTCCCTTGGAATATTATGTCAACATGGGCCATATTATTGGGATCAAATATAATAAACAAAATGTAGGTACGCGGCAGTGCATGGACCATTATGCACCTACTCGTTCGGGAAATACAGGCGTGATAAAGATATTAATTATCTAAAAAGTATATACCTAAATAAGTAATAAGTGTGAACTTTCGAATATACTTCCACCAATTTCAACGTTGATGATTAGCACTCTATTCACTAAGATATTCACCGCCATTCATGAACATAACAGGCCACCCTCAACGCCAACGACAGAAATGGGAGTGCCTCAATTAGCTCAATTTAATAGAAATTAACGCACAATACTATAAAGCATAGACCCAACCATGTAAGTATTATTTTTTCTGTTGTTGCTTGCAACACTAGCTAGAACGTCAACGTCAAAAGTCCTAATGTCAAAAGTTCTTGTCTATTCCTTTTCCTGTTAAATTTTCTCCTGAGAGGTTGGTTTCGTGTTTGGCAAAATCTATTTAAATCGTGAAAACTATTGCGTTTTGAAATAAATCCGACAATGGTGTATTTAATATCAGTGTATACTCGCTGTCCATGTGTATATTTCGTTAATTTGGTGAAAAACCGGGATGTTGTAAAATGATAACCTATGTTGTTTGTATGGCATTTGAAACATAGCCGCTCTGTTTTTCAGAACTAACTATGGGTCGTTACTCTCGGGAACCGGATAATCCAGCGAAGTCATGCAAAGCGCGTGGCTCAAACCTTCGCGTTCACTTCAAGGTTAGTAAATTTATCGAATGTTATTTGTATACAAATGAGATTCCACATGGAGTGTCAGGTCTGACATTCCTAGTTAGTAGCGGTAATATGTGGCTATAATCTTACAGTCCTGGATGAACATCTAGATAAGTTACCTAAGATACTCAGTTTAACAAACACAGCAGTGATGTGATGAATGACTGATGTGTCATAGTAATAAATCTATAGAGCGACAAGTATATCTACATTTATCAATCATCTAGCACACTTACTGTGGTAAAAAGCAGCAAAATCAATGCCTGCCAGTACAACATTTTATATTTTTATAGGTTAGTTTTGTTGCCCTAATATAACTAAAAAAGAATACTCCAGAAATATTTGCTTGCTCTTTTGCAAGCTATTATACTCTTCTCACACCAGACAACCTGTTTAGCAAGGTTAATAGTGACCCTGTATAGCTATGATAATTTTAAACAATTGATTACCATAACCACACATTTTGCAGAACACATATGAGACAGCAATGGCAATCAGGAAACTGCCTCTCCGTCGTGCTGTCCGTTATCTAAAAAACGTGACAGAAAAAAAGGAGTGCATTCCATTCCGCCGTTTCAACGGTGGTGTGGGTCGTTGTGCACAGGCCAAGCAGTTTGGCACCACACAGGGTCGGTGGCCCAAGAAGTCTGCAGAGTTCCTGCTACAGCTGTTGAGGAATGCTGAATCAAATGCTGACTTGAAGGGATTGGATGTTGACAGGCTCGTCATTGATCACATTCAGGTGTGTATTTAATTTATTGTTTTTATTAATATTGAAATAGCCACAGGCTAGTGAAACAATAAGTACCAACAAGGTGTTGATAGGTTATTACTAGTAATTACATTTGCATTTAAGAATTCTATTTGCGATATGGGAGATTTTATATTATCATATATCTATGAAAGATTTAATTCATATCCATTTTATTGCATCTCATTTCGTAAAGAAAGAAGAAGAATGACAGATTTAGGACGTCATATTTATATTATTGTAATTTATACATGAGACAACAGTCATGAGATTTAGGATAATTGTGATTGTTTAAACACATTGTCTGCTGCCTGCTACTAATCTCCCTCGCATTGAGGGGAGGCCCGTGCCCAGCAGTGGGACATTAAAAAGGGCTGGAATTATAAAATACATTGTTGGAGCATGATATGATTGATGACAAAATGCCGAAGCTTGAGGTAGGAACGAACAAGCTGGTTAACAGTACACACATTTGTTATGTCTGAATATAATAGGGGTGAACTTATGGCCATTTACCATACATCCAGTGTCAATAATCAATCTTAGTCGTTCCTAACATACATTTATAATTATAAATACAGTTTGCGTTTTATTGCCTTTTTAGCTTGACAGTATGTTTATACATGTACTTACTGTTTTCAAAAGGCATATATCAAATTGTGGTTAACATAAAGAAAGTTTACCATTGTGAACATTCTTTTCTCAACTACATACATTTTATTTAACCTAAATTTATAGTTTTAATGAATTTACAAATGGCATTTTCTGCAAATCAATAAATACTTATATTGTTTTTCGTTTATATGACTGTTAAACAACCAAAGATGAGATTTGACACTGCTTTATTTATTCTTACAAACATATAGAAGTTGAGTGTTATCCATTTATTAGGGCATTAAAAAGCATTAGTGCTTTGTAATCCTAGTGCATATGGATGAAAGCTTAATATTGATTTAGGGGGTTTGTGTTGTGTTACTGAAAATATATCTCACAAGCCCTAATTTTTTATTAATGCTCTAGTTGTGCCTGTCCAATCTTATGTTGCTTCCTAAACCCGAGGCAGTCTATTCAATCTTATTCAGAGTATAGATCTATTTTCATATGTCTTAACAAAAACATGCGTGCTTCGATATTATGTTTAGTTACATGACATGCCAATGCCACGAGCATTCATAGGCGCCAATGTATGCATTTAAAGTGTACATGTTTTCCTCGCTTCTCCCATAATAGAATAAATTCAGTATAGACTAGCTCTTGTTAGACAGAAAATTATTATCCTGGATCCTCGTTCTAATCTTGTATCCATAATTGTGTTGGGCAGGTGAACCGCGCGCCGTGCCTGCGCAGACGCACGTACCGCGCGCACGGGCGCATCAACCCGTACATGTCGTCCCCGTGCCACATCGAGGTGTGCCTGAGCGAGCGCGAGGACGCGGTGGCGCGCGCCGCGCCCACTGACGACGCGCCCGCCAAGAAGAAGCTGTCCAAGAAGAAGCTGGCGCGCCAGAAGGAGAAGATGATGAGGGAATAGATATTTAAGGGTGAATAAACAACTACAAATCCAATGGTTTGGCGTTTTATTTGGCGTAAAGCAGAGTTCTGACTTAAAGGTGTAGTATGTAATGACTGGTACTGACTACAAATGAGTACGTCTCTTCTACAAGTAACCGGATATTCAGCTACGAAGCCTGCGAATCAGCAGTGCTCTCAATGACATCACTATTTTCAATTTGAACAATTTTCTTATACTAGAGCTAGCCTCGCGAGGATGCTTTTGGTTTGGTTTGGAGAGGGCTAATCCTACACATCCACCCACATGTTGGGACTTATTATAGTATAGGATAGTAAAACAAATTTCGTATAATATTAAACCCTTTATTGATAATTCTTTAATTTAGGGTGGCACATAGTTAATTAAAATAAAATGTACCTATTCATTTCAACTAAACCTAATTATCTTGAACTCGGCACAGGATAAATTACTGCAATAGAAACAAATCCATTTGTTAATCTGAACACATGCAATCAATTATAACTATTCAAGGCTCTAGCTAACTAGTCAATTGGATAATTCAATACCTATAACTTTACCTACACATTTTTTAATGCTTCATAGAAAATATATATTTTCTGTCATCAAATCAGTCAAAAGGGCATGTAAATAGTACCTATGTAAAAATCCAACCATAAACGTTTTAATGGGCAGGCAGGCACCTAACCAATAAATAAGCAGGTGTTGTCGTCTATAATGTTATAAAGATCAGGATCAAAGATTATACAGAGTGATTTAGAAAGGTGATACCAAGCCCCAAACCTGCGCTTCCTTAGCGCCTTTGTAATCATTATGCGAAGTCAGAAATTGTATAACATTTAAAAATAAACGTTCGTAAAAAATCACCCTACTAATTTTATTGGCATTTTATTTTTAAAATCGACGATTCTGCCGAAATTCGGACTTTACTTAGTGTTTATAAATTCTATAAAGAAGCCCAGGTTCCAGGCCTAGTAGCTATACAATTTCTGCTTCCTCTGTATATAACAAATCCTATTTTAGCATTCTCAGCAAGGTACAAAACCGGCTGATTAGTCGAAGTGTTCTTCGGCGCGCCGCAAGACTATCGGTAGGGCAATGCACACCACACCACCGCCTAAGGGCGGTTGGTTTATCATAATATTAGACAAGAACCAATAATGGCTGGTCGTCATTCGGAATATTCTAAAAAAATTTGCTCCTATCATTTTCTCTTACGATTATTGGGTACCTATCTACTTAACAATTCACAAATTAAGAATGTCTGTAATAAACATCACCAGTAAGGTTACCACCAATTTAACATGTACGTAGGTCATATCAGCTCTCGAATCATTGGAAACAAACTAGGTACATGAACATCCGAAAAAACAATAGTAATCTGAAATGCTTAAAACCATCTCGCATACACCAACTAGGTAACAACCAACCCGCATTGAAATCGAGTTTTCAAATTGCGAAACCACAGTCAAACAAAACAAAAAAAAGTCAGTCTGGCTGGCATCATATTGTAACATCTCTATTTTCGTTGCGTTGAATATACACTTATACAGCCTAGCCTAGTTGAACAGTGAAGTTATCAATTTCGTTTTATTATCTAAATTGTGATTTCTTGATAATAAAATGTGTAATATTAGTGGGATATTAACCATCGTGTATTCATAAACATACACGAGACGAGTCAAGGAAATGAAAAGTCAAGCTATACAGCTTGACTTTTCGGGTTCTACCAAGATGTCTGGGTATCCACAGCTTTACTGACAGGGGCATGGGATTCATTACATCAACATCATTAATATCACCAGGGGTATCTACTTATATTTAAAATCACGAAGGAAGACGCAGGAAAGCAAAAATTACGCTATTTTGTAGCCGATTGCCAACATAAAAAATAAGAACACAGGTATTCCTAAAAGACGCATAGACAATAATCCACCATAAACGTCATAAACCTAATCAAAATTCTTGATTTATTAACAAAATGATCATGAAATGAAATCATAAAAGTATAAGACCCTAAAACTGCATTTACATTATTCGGTTTGGCCGAATTCGATCGCAGTTTGTTTTCGGTCAACAACTAGAGAAACTTGTTATTCGGTTGGCCGATTTCGGTAACATACCGTTTTCATTCAACGAATCAGAATCAGAATATTTTTTATTCACGTAAACCACTAAGTACAGTACGTATGAATCGTCAAAATTGTCACAAAATTCTAAGCTGCAACTTTACCACACGTTCGGAATGCCGTTCATGTGGACAAGAACGGGCAAGAAACTCTATGGTTGCTCTTTATAAAAAGATCTTTTTGATTGTGACGAAGATCTTATTGACAGTACATTGTTATGGGTATGTGAGAACAATGTAGGGACAGCCAGGTAGGCTTGAGTAGCTGTTCAAAAAAGTACTAACTCTAAGTATATAAACGAACATAATATTCGGTAAAACTAAACGCGGTCGATACATTCGGCTACCAACCCTAATGTTAATGAATGACCCAAAAAGTATATTTTTCAGTGTTCAAAATCCTACGTCGGAAGTATTGAGTTTAAAATGTCTTAAAAATAAGCTTTTGGTAGGCTAGCAGTCGCGACATTCAAACTGAGCATACGGAGAATGTTCAGCAATTTTCCACAGCCGAAATGAATGCCATAATATTCATACCAAAATAAGACATACGTAAAAAATACAAGGATTTCTGCAAATGCAGCCTGAGCCTTGACACTATTCAAGTGCATTATAGAGATATTCCATCTTATGAGCAAAGATATTCAACTCACAACGACATTCGAACCAGATTTATCTACCTCCTAGAGCAAGTAAAACAGTTTCTGGCCAAAAACAATAGGCCATATTTTTTTATATAAATTTCCGACTTTCAATTTACTGTCAACACATACAATTAAGCAACAACGAGAAATATGAAGTGGTCAGCCAGCACCAAAAGCGCTGTGTTCGTTCAAATTTAAACTTTCAATTCAAAGTGTAAAGGTACACATTTTCTGAAGCACAAATTGCATGTGGAAACATACATGACCCCACCAGGGTAAAATTACAGGCTCAGTTCAATACAATGGACTCGCTCGCACATAAAAAATGTGGTAGTGAGGAGAGGACAATAATAATCCATCAAATTAGTCATTGCGACTTAAGTAGCTGTTGGAGAAAAACTTAGGACCAACAAGCGAGCCATAGTTATCACAATAAATTGTATTTATTATAGACCTACAACGTTGCATCTTCCTTAAATGACACGGAGTCTATTTCCTGGAATTAAAAAAAAAACTTATATTTAGTACTCACCACGGCTTCACTTACCCGAATGTTCTTAGAAAAAATTAACGTCAATCGTCTGACCGTCAACTTTAGAGTGGTCGAATAATTCTGTAAAATGTGCTTAGAAAAAAATTGGCGGCTATTTTTCATGTTGCGTCATTCTAGCAGTGTTTCACTGTAATAAGTATCTTTATTTTTTATTGACAAAAATCAAATTTTAATTTTTGTTTTTAGATAGGTAGGTATAAGCCCGAAAATGTTTAAAGTACTTATTAACTGATTTAAAATGGCTATACAGCGGCTGTCAAATAAAATTCTCAAAAAAAAGCGACGCTGCGCATGCCGAATTAATACAATTAGTCATGTGCAGAGTCCAGAGGCTGCGCGGTCGGTCAGTACACGGCCAATGACATATTCGTAAAGGATACGGACACAGCGCGCGGCGTCATCCACGTTCGTGAATCGAACGATCGCTCGGCCTTGGCTGGTAATTTCCGCGAACTTGAGGTCGCCCACCTCCATCATCTTGGCCTTCAAAGCTTGAAGTGTCACGCTTGGAGGTAGCTAAAAGAATCACTTTCAATTAATTCAAGTTTTCTATAATATACTAGCCATTTTACTGATATAAGCATCAAAAAATCTGAGTTCACATAATGATTACAAATGCGCCAAAGAAACGTAAGTAAAAGGCCTTACTCTTATTGAATGACCCTGTATCGTATTTATTTAGGTCGTTGGTAGAGTTTAGTTTAGTACTAATACTAACATTAGTGAACACCAGCATATCCGTCGTCGTCATCGTAGTCATTACACTCCTGCCAGCCTCCTCTGCTGGATCTTTGTACATATCGTCTCTTGAATTGTTACGTATATTATCTGAGAAACAAATAAATACTTACTTAATAATAAATCTAAAATTTTATTTGACATCCACATAGAAATATTTGAATGTTTGTGATTTTTTCTCATTGTATGGCTTTCAGACTCAAGGCCGTAGGCAGGGGGGTGGGGAGGTTGAGGGTTCAGATTAACACGACAAAATACAGTAAATAATTTGAACAAAATTAATATTTTGTGATAAATTATTACAACAATATTTTTTTACACAAGGAGAGCCATAAGTGTTTAATCTAAACAAAAATTTCAATGTAACTCACCATTTCCATGCCCCCAGTCATATTTA
Organism: Pheosia gnoma; assembly: GCA_905404115.1. Lineage (NCBI taxonomy): Eukaryota > Metazoa > Arthropoda > Insecta > Lepidoptera > Notodontidae > Pheosia > Pheosia gnoma. The sequence goes on from FR989911.1 coordinate 7,238,109, forward strand.
CTGCGGTTGTCGTTAAACTTGTGTTCATTTCCATATTTATTACGAGTGTCACTGAAACTATCAGGTTTCACAGCACTCTCAATTTTTGACATTTGATTATTTTGGATCCTCGATATCTGCTGTGGCTGGTTACCACCCATATTTGGATTGAAGCCCGTCATATTCTGACCCATATTCTGTGTCATATTTTGACCCAAATTCGCATTCATATTCTGGCCCGTATTCTGAGAGAAAGCGGCAAAAGACAGCAAATCATTGCCAATATTCTGTTGCAGAAGATTTTGTAACGCTTGATAATTCTGCATACCCTGAGTGTTGAGAAGACTGCTCAGTGACGTCATAAGGTTGTTTGAGGAGATATTCATGTTAGGGGTCAGGTTCGAAAACGGCATGTTCAAAGGCATTGGCATGTTCATACTTGGAGCATCATTATTTGGTATATCTTCTTTCTTGTCGTTGTTCTTCAATCTTTCTACCTCTTGGGTGAGGAATTGTTTGAATGGTTGCAACTCTATTGCGTTCCTTACCCCTCGTAACGGTTCCCCGTTCTCTCCCAATCCTGGTCCCATGCCTGATAATCCTTCAGGTAGCAGCGGTCTGTTAGGTCGCGGGGATTTGTCTATCTGGACTACCATTTTTCTGTTGTACAATTCTTGGTTGTGGAACATTGATATTGCCTAAAATGTTTTTGTAATTTTTAATTTATTATGCAGCGCTTGTTTTCTTTTAGACTGTGTTCAAACGATCAAAACATTCACAGCAATATGTGGCGAGCAGCGTTTCGCCAATATTATCGTAATAGAACTTTAGCCATGTCAATGTGTCAGTCCGTCGGTCAGTTGATTAAGTACCTCGGCAACTACACTTATATCTCAGCACTAAGTTATCTTACTTGAACAGCTTCCACAGGATGATCAAACTCGACTTTGGCCAGTGTTTGCGACGGGTTCTTCTTGATCAACATCACGCTGAGAACCCGCCCCGCGTGACTGAACACTTCCCGAAGCTTGCCTTCCTCCACTTTGGCGTCCAACTGTAAAGTTATAGTTTTAAGAGAAATTAGCCTAGACTTGTCCTTTTTATGGCGTACCCCTTGGTAAAAGCCGTATGGGGATAGGCCATAAACATGATACCTATAATACCAGGTAGTAGTTATGCCCAACTTTTTTTAGTATGTGTGTATGGGAATGACATTTCAGAGCTCATTAGTTGTTGTTTACCGCTCCTCTCTCAGGAATTGGAGGAAAGAATCGAAGAGAAACTAGCTCGTAACAACTCCATTTTTAGACACTCAAAGCTATAGTTGTATCAGTAAATAAATAAATATTTTGGGATCCATAGAATTATTTGAAGGTCAGCTTTTTGCTCACACTGGGCACCAAGTCTGCCAAATCGACTCACAATTGAAATTGCAACGTCTTTGTCTATGACATATCATATTTTTTATCTGTTCCCATTTTTATTCTGTACGAACCATGTTTTCTATAGAAAATAATTAAACGTGCAAAGAACTTGACACTGGCAATATACACAAACGTGTGATGCCAAAGAAAAAAAACGTATAAAGGGCTTTTTGGCGGGAAGTCGAATAGTGACGTTGACAATTTTGTTTTATTTTCCAAAAAAAAATGTGATTCTGTAATAATGTGTAATATTCGTGGGATATTAACTATTGTGTGTTCATAAATGTGCGTAAGTAAAGGAAATCGAATTAAATAGTATAACTTGACCTTTAAAGTTCACCCAATGTCCAGTAATTTTTTAGTAAAGTATCGACAGCTTTACTGATAGGGGTAGGGGTATTCAATTTATTAATTATCATCAGGGGTACTTAAATATGTATAATAATTATCAAGAAATACTTGACACTGGCAAAAATGGCTCTGTAACAAATTGCCAAACTAATAAAATGAACAAGAAATGTGGAAACACTTACAATTCATTTCATTTTCCGACATAAAACATAAATTACATCCAGTTATGTTCATCTCAATAGTTCCCTTTGACCAATTTTTATATGGAAAATTTATAAAGTGACAACTACAATGCCATTGGCATTGAATTATGAGTCAAATATGTTTTTAGATATAGATTTTATTATTTTTACGAATGGTATTTGAGATTAAGTGTGTGTGTGCATGCATACTCACATTAGCAATAAATATTGTACTCAATAAGGGTGGTTTTATTCCCAGTGAAGTTAGGAATGATGTGCTGAGTCCGTAAGTCTCATAAAGGGATGGGTTGTTCACATCTGGTGCCGCCTGGAAGTTTGCCTTAGGAGCCGTGTTCACATTCTTAGGTACTTTTGCTCTGCAACAAAATTTTTTTTTAATGATACTCTTTCAAACTCGGGGATATATATTGCAAGCAACACCAGCAGTTGAAAACAAATGTCATATCAAGTGTCATTTACTATGCCATAGGTAGGCAAATAATTCTTTTATACTACAGATCTGTTGTTTGTATGATAAGTATTCTTTAAGTGCAACTATATACAGTGTGATTCCGAAATGGAATACAACCGAACCTGCACTTTTTAGCACAATTGTAATCATTATGTGAAGTAAGAATTTAAGGTAGTAAACTTACTTTTTATTTTGTCTCTCACGTCTCGGTGGAAATGAACTTTCTAAAAACAAAACATTCAGGAATTGTTCAGATTTTATATATGATTACGTTTATTAGTTATACCTGCGACTCTGCCTGTGCAACCATCGATTTTGCGAGGTATCCTATATTTTGAGCTTAACCATAGGCCCCAGTGTAAGCTCTATTGAAATTGGACCAGTAGTTGTCCTTTCAGTACAGAATCAGAATATTTTTTATTCATGTAATATATTAATTACAGTACTTATGAATCGTCAAAGATAAGAAATCTAAAACACTTCTTTTGCATTGGTTATCTCTAACATCCAAATAGGTTAATCCAATAGTTGAAATTGTGTACAACATTTTCCAAAGGCATAAGATTGGCAGCCTTGCTCTGAGGAGTGAATCCTTATGAAATAGGCTCACCCCATATTAAACCAGAATACACAAGATTGTGTGAGATGTAAAGTCAACCAAGAAACTCTTTTATCACCTTAAGGTTGAATATAATTTGCACATTGTAGAATCACAAGGCCTATTTTTAATTCATTTGTTATTTATTGGAACTTAAATAAGGCGCCTTAGTAGATTTTTAATAAAGTTGGAGTTTATGTCAAAACTAAGAAACCATTTCATGGTTGAGCTAACTTCATGTATCTCTTACGTTACGTTAAACAATAAAAAGTGTGATTGAACATAGTAGTACCTTTATCTAGTGTAACAAAAATCTCATTTCCATCAAAACAGACTCCTGTCAGTTGTGTACAAGTTGTTTTACACAAATTACTGTTTGGGATGATCACCAAACATTCACCTTTTGGCATTCCACTTTCATCCTTTAGTATTCGAATGTAGGATATTGCATTAAGTATATGCTGAAATGTTAAAATGGTTTAGTATAGGAAAAGCAATGAGCTTATCAGCATGCATTTTATTACTCATAAAAATGACCAATGCTATTATAAAACAATAAAAAATTTTTTTTGCCCATCGATTTACTGGATTGGAATGGAAGTTCTCTCTTTTGCCAATATGTTCGTGATGCAAGTCATATGGAACTTACCTTCGGAACAGCAGCCACTTTAATTAGAAAATCTTTCACATCACTATGGTGCCAATCCCTTGGTATATTCTGTAAATGTAGAACATCTAAATCATCCGATTTGCTTTTCTCTCTGAACTGTGCTGGGTTACGGAGAGGAGACCGAGACCTGTTCCTTGACACTGAAATAAACGGATATTTTTTATTTACTGTTTTATCAGGACTTATACAGGAGTATAGTAATGTAAGCAATGCTGGTGCATAACAAGTTAAGTACGACATTCTTATGCTTAAGTATTAAATAATTTTAACTTACTCGTTCTAAGACATATAAACGAGATTGTAATAAAATAAACTTTACTCGTATTTATCGGCTATTAGTTGTCTGTCTGACGTAGGACGCCAAGACCACAGAGCATATCACTAGTTTTTTTTTTAATTTGGCATCACCATAGGTATTTTGCCAGTGTCAAGTAATTTTTTTTTTCTGTTTTTGAGCATATGCACAGGCCCAAAGCCTAGGCTCAAGTAAAATACCCCCCATCCCTCAATCAGTAAAGTGATGGATACTTTACCGAAAGATTTTTCATGGATTTTTTGTGAGAAACTGAAAAGCCATGTTTCGTCACTCTGTTTCAATTACCTACACTTGTGCACTTTACCGAACCCATAATGGTTAATATTCCACTTATATCACTCACTATAACTCGCAGGAACACTAGTTTTAGAAATTAAAACACAACTGACGCCATGACTTTTCAGTTTCCCGCCAAAAAGTCCATATCACTAGTTACTAGTTAGACATCTGACTGACAGTTACAGTGTGCGTGCAGAAATCAAGTAGGATTGAAAACAATCTATCCCACACAGACCACACAAAAATTACTGTTTGACTTAAAACTACTATGTAAATAGTTTTTTTTCCTTTATAGTTTCGCTTCAGAAAATAAAACAAAATTGATAAGTTTACTGTTCAACTTCCCGCCGAAAAGCCCAGCAGCATTAATTAAGGCTCTAAATTCTAACGTCCAAGATTTCGAAGGCTCGTATAAGGGTACTTGCCTAGTTTCTATTAAAAAACAACAAACAAATTAGATTGATTACTCAACATATTTTAATATAAGTTAAAATATTAATTACCTATAAACAGTCTTATGGTGCATTAAAGACCAAGAAAACTATGTAGAAGGTTCTTGCTTTCGACGCTGCTCAAAGACCAAACGTTCCTTTTCAATGTTTAATTCTTGTATTTCTTTATAAATGTCACGAAGGCAGCTATCTAAATAGAAATTATCCTCGGCTAGTTCCTCCGCGTAATTACTCGCTTCAATCCTCTGGTTCCTCGACTGTGCAATTTTATTTTTTAACGCTGCATTTTCTATATCCAGTGAATGGTATCTTGAGCTATACTGTTGGCGCATCGTTTACAAAATTATTTAGCTTGCTGTTATACTTTCTTAGGTTACTTACTTCCGCAACAGCCCCGTGCAGTCTGGACTTTAATATTAAATTTATTTCTTTCAGTTTTATCGCTCTTGACATCTCCTGATGCTGCTTGTCTGTGGCTTCTAGCAGCCGCTCTTGTAACTTTTTGTTCTCATTTATTGAGTTTAGTAAACTTGATGTGGGGTTTAACGATGTTAGTTTCTTCTTGAATGTTTTCTGTTGTTTCATATTATTAAATTTTACATTAAACTTTAAAATTTTGACGAGATTATTACAATAATTTATTGACAGATAGATAGGAACTAAAACTTGTTATTTTTTTTTATTTGACCACGGAGGTTAGATAACGGCAAATTTTGTGCAAATCGTCCAGTTTATTTATTTATTTAAGTCAAAGAAACACACAGTATGCAATTGTACTTATAAAATAATTAAGAGCTAATAGTTAGGAGCATTATATAGTACTCATGGTTATAGGAACCATGAGTAGGAACCAATCTAATGCTTCTAAGTTTTTTTTTTAAATTTGGTCCCAATGTAAAAGGGGTCGGAGCCTATTATTGTTACTAAATTTAACGGGTAAACTCCCCGTAATGTGAGGGGGTTTTGGACCATAGGTAGTTCCGATTAGATATGTAATGTAGGTATGTACCTACCTATACCTTACCTATACCTTCTTATAAACCCTTCAAGTCTTAAAGCGATTTCTTACATGAAATAAATTGTATATAAGCCAAATCAGGGAACCCCGCAATAACTTCCTGCATCATAAGTGGTTCCGTATGTTTCCCGCCAACTTGCCAGTCGCCACCGACGTATCACGCATGTCGCACGCGCGAACCACCGCTCTCTTGTGCGCGTGTGCGCTGGTTGCGAACGCCGCTGCCGCCGTCGCTGCGCCCGCGCCACCGCGAACCGAAAACAAAGGTATGTAGGTGGAACAATCTATAATAATTTTCTTGGTAATACTTAGTCGATATGCTTTATGAAGAATATGCAGATTTCGCCTCTTCTCAATCGTTTAAAAGTGGCTTTGGCCATCATAACTAATCTTCCCTTGCCTCTTGTCTTTCTGTGGCATCGATGCAAAGGATCACTGGCGCAAGATCACCTAACCCCAAAATAATGAAAACTTTTGTCCATTTACAAGCTATCCCCTGAAAAATGCTTTGATATGTCATTGTAAATTTATTGTAACTTTTATAAAATGTTGTTAATGCTTTCTTGGCCTTAATGTAGGTATATTGTCGCTAACCTATAGCGCTATATGCTGATTTGCTTCTCTAATTGTTGATAAAAATAAAGATTATCAAATAAGTACGGACTGGGGTAAGCATATACGAACCAAAGTGAACATTGTACTAGTTTGATAAAAACCAACAGCTTTCATAACCGTTTTTAAGCTTCTTAACTTTTCTTTTCTTGTATCGCATGCTGTTGTTTATGGAGTTTAAAACCGCTTTAAGCATACTACTTAAGTACTTTAAAATATATAACGCAGTAATTGAATGAAGTTATGAACAGCAAATTGGTGTAGGTTAGGGTCAAACATGGCCATCATTGGGTAGGTATGCGAGCTGTTTCCACATGTCGGCGATCAAAATAAAAGGGGTCAACGAATGGGGTTATTGGCACAGCTGGGGCTGCTGCCGTGACATTGCGGACAGATTGCGATTCGTCAATTGCTTCGCTTCAAGTTTTACTTAACAGCCTTGCTTAGCGAACATACCTAGGTACCTGTCCTTACACACGCACAGTACGCAACAGTTTTGATGCGTACCGAGTTTATCGACCGACCTTTATTACCTACTTTTACCGCCTTTGGGTCGAGGAGGAACAAATTGTTATCTAGACTAGGATTAACAGAAACGATACATCAGCTTCTGCAGCCGTCGAATTTAATTTCATCTTCTCAGAATCTTAGGTCTTACCCGTTTTCGGCAGTAACCTTGGTATCCAAGACCGGTTTTTCCGTGGTGGAGCTTGTTATCCTTTGATGAAGGCCATAATCCTAAAATGACTGGTTCTACAGATTTCGACTTCGTCTTCTACCCAATTAAAGTTTATTTAAGAAAATAATTGCTAAACGTTGTTTACTTTGTTTTGCCAAACAGGTGAGTAAGGCAATATTTCCTTCAAGGCAGTTAACCACTCATTAACTGCTTACTTAAGTGTCGTTTCTCAAGTCTCGTTAATTCCAAAGTCGACAAAATTGTACCATCCAGAACAGTAACTCCGAACGCGAATCAGACCGTTGACACTAAAAGAGTAACTAGGCGAACTCTTGCGCATGTCAGTGATCCCGCGGCGCCTTTGATCCGAGTGCCGACTGACCCATATTATGCTGCACTTAGGACCGCGGCCGGATGTCAGTAATGTCCGTGAATCGCCCTACGGGGTATCGGTCGATTTTGACCTGCTTTTTTATTGCAACACGTAAAAGTCTCGTGAACCCAAGAGACATTTCGATGGGATCTTCGTCCCCTTTGGGTTCAATCCGAACTTGTTTGAGAGTGACCCTAGCTTGAATAACTTAAAAAGTTTTAAAGACTTGATCCCGTCTGGATAAAATCCTAACTTGTTTGAGAGTGACCCTAGCCTAAATAGTTATAGAGACTAGTTGGTATTATTTCATCATACATCGCTTGGCTAGTGAAGCTATTTTGTCAAAAGCTCAAGACAATCACTTGCGCTCCTTCCCGACACTGCAAAGGACAACTAAGACCATAGACTCACACACCGACCCCGAAGGCGATCCACATGGAACCTTCACTATTTCTTCTTTAATGGCACCTCCTAACATCATAGCTATATTGGCTTGAGACAGCTGCCCAAGATCTGCATCTGGATCTGCTACACCACCCGAACAGGGTCTAAATTTTATTTTACCAGGATAAGCGTCTTCGGCCGAGCTATCTATGGCCTTGTAATTTCCATGTCCAATAAACTGTTGCAGATAGTTACATTTTTATGCTCTTAATAGTACATATTCATAATATGTTTTCAGCCTTTTGTTGATTCTGATCAGAACCGTTTTATTTACCACATTAGCCTAAGCTTTTACTCCACACAGAATAACCAAAGTTACGTAGCATCCTACCAAGTGTCATTAACAAAAGGAGACGGTTTGATGTGCCAAATGCTTGTAGGGCCAGTTCCATGCCACATGCCAGTACACCTCTGAACTATTCAAGCCTTTGTATATCTATTCTTCGTTTCGAGAAGTCTTTGAGGTACTTACAATTTTTCTGCCCCTAAGATATAGTCGGTTTGGTGAGATCTCATAAAGGCCATTGCGACGAAAACTCAAATCTAAAAATAGCTAAGTACTAAGTCGAAAGCTTATGAAAAAATGTACGTCATATTCAATAATAACCCTTATATAGGGTGTGTTAACATCTTATTCTTTAATGGGTGCGCATTTCGATTGGTTAAATTCGTAAACCATCAAATTATCCTATAAACGGGAACGGGTCACTGTCACGACACACTGAGAGCAAATTCCAGAGGCCCACTCACGCGTGTGCGCTACTTCCTTAACACACGTGCAATCTGCGTAGGATTGTTGCTCTGGTTTGCGAATTAGTTGGTTTGCATTTTTTATTGTTGTGTTTACGCGTTAGCTAAGAGTACTATTTATAACGTGTACTGCTTAAAGTACTTCGTCAATTTTCCATTATGTAACGAGATCGTTAGAGGAACAGAAGCTTAGATTGCGTCATTAAAATAAAATCATTGCAAGGAAAAACTTTAAATACTTACCCCCAAAATTAAAGAAGTTTATCAAACGTCATATAGTACTGCGCAAAGCAAATCTCTTGTGCCCAGTACTATGTGACGTTTGATAAAGTTATAAAATGTCTATAAATTTGGGGATTAGTATTTATATAACTGGCTATAAATCTATGATTCGCACAAAAGGGAGATAACAATTATCTCATGGAATTATGGAAAAGAAGGTGTATAGTAAGTAAACAAAGCCAATGAAACAGCAGATATCTACTAGTACTCTCGTGATCCTATAAAAGAAAACACAACTTCAGGTGAGCTGTGATTGGTACGTTTTGTTTCATACACAATTATACCTCGCCGTGATTGAACAAATGCAGTTTATCCAACTAATCTCCAACACCCATAAATCTGTGGCGTATCGCTGTCCAATTCCATGCACATTGTCTTAAGTGAAAAATAGTAGTCACACGCAACCGGGAAGTAGAAGAATAGAACAATTGTCAACATTGTATGAGGACATTTTAAAACACAAGTGTGCTTGAATATGAATAGCTACATAATGTTGTATCCTCTATATTCTGCATAGTTTTATTTGGACTTTGCAGAGATATACATAACTATTAGAGATTTTTCCATGCTAGAAGATATTGAAGTCAACGTTCGTTCATCCGTTTGTTATTGCGGATTTAGATGAAGACATTATTTTATATGCTGATTAGCGCTTTCAGGCTTCCCTAAAGACTTGTATTCTTTGCTAACACTAAGGAAATTTCTCACACAGCAAAAAGTGAGACTAAAACTTGAATGAATGTGGCACAGTAGCCAAGATAGATTCCGCATGAGGTGATGAGAGGATCTTTTAATGAATGTGTAATCTTTTTGACATTGAATGTGAACCGTTTCCTAGTTTTGTACCAGGAAGGCGAGCCCTACCGCTTCCTAATTGGTACGACGTGCATGATAATATAATAGGAGTAAGGGTGCTTGTGCATCCATCTACCTGTGTACCTGTAGGCACCTCTGTGTGTAATTTGTGCCAGATAAATATATTTCTTTTAATTTTGTCTGTATTTATTTTATTTTATTAATAGACTTTTTCAGATCCCGGTTCATTTTTTTAATCGTAACACTTATTACAACTCTTTAACGCCTGTAGCCCTCGAAGGAGTGAGCAGAAGGGCACCCATATTTTGCCAATCCCAATGTAAGAAGGGCTAGCCTATTGCCATCATACCCGCATTATGACCAGTCAATGCGAGCTGCATTTCATCAATGTGAGGCCATAGTCCACTACGCTGGAAATAGCCCAGCAGATTTTGCATGCTGCTTGAACCACCAGAAATTCCAAAAATACATCCACGTCGAAATAACCTTAGGTTTTAATGTAATACTATAAGAATTGTTTCAGGATCGAAAATGGTGCATGACGAGGCGATAGTTGTGAGAAGGTTACCCAACGCATATTTCTACCCATTTAGTTTATGGCCGTTACCCAAATACTCCGTAAGAGGTGAGCTATCTATAAAAAACTTAACGCTGTTAAAAGTCCCACTCTGGTTTAGGCCAAGTGCTTTCCACCAGCGAATACTAATTACGATAGGCACAACAAGTGGTGACAAATGTTGAAAGTAAGATTGTGTCTGCGGAGATAACAACGTGATTCCAGATTTGGTCAGTGTACACTCGAAATCCCCAACGAAACAAAACACGAATAAAACCCAACCACCTTCTCACCAAGGCAGTAGGCATTCGACAAACAGATAATAATTTGTATATTTTTTCAGAACACGAAGAGATTCATGAAGCTTTACAATACAAAATGAATTACGACATCCATAAAAGACGGAATGAGAGGTAGATTTTAAGGCGTGTAAGAAGATAGCAGAGTATTTGCATCGAAGTCATTGTTGTTACTTTTGCAAATTAATTTATTTTATATTTTAATTTATTATGTAATAATGTTAATGGGCCCTATACTGTCCCACTGGTGGACACGGGCTCCCATTAATGCGGCGCAGAGTAGAATTCACACGTTTTTGAGAACTGATTAAGGTCTTTCAGACATGGAGGTTTCCTCACGATGAATACCTTCAGCGTTTACAACGTGATAATCACGGTTGAAAATGAGATTCGCTCATGACATCAGGAACTCATAATAAACTAGGCTTATGAGATGATCTTCGTACCAACTAGATTATCACAGCTATATTCTTGCGAACTACCTCCTTGGATATACCTGTTATATTCTTCCATCTTGGCTGGCACTGCTATTATTCTACGACCTTGTCTATTATTAATTATTTTTTTAGTTATAATGTGTAAAATACATGGTTAAATAAGGATGGACATTGTTTTATTTGTGCAATAGAATCGGTCTGAGTTTTAAAGGACACAAATCGATTGGTACAATAAATTTACTAGTAAAACTGCAAGCTTCCGTGTGGGGACGATACTATAAAAAAAATGGAATGATACGATCACTGAACCCGTACTTGATGCTGTCGAAACTTATACTAAGCCCCCAAGCTATGGACATAGTTAATCTTCTTTCTTTACGAAATGAAATGCGATGATATAAAATGGATATGAATATGGCCTCACCCACAACTTAGTGGGTATTTTGCCAATGTTAAGAAATTAATAGCAATAACACATTCAATAAATACACATTATAAATAAAATAATGGATGTGACATGATGATATGAAAATGGCGTGTATAGTTAATCTTCATAGAATGATGGTAAGTCGAAGCAGACCCCTGAAATAGTTATTTCTACAGCGTTTTCATACTAGTAACGCCATCTATTATCAAATACCCGTATCAAAAATTGCGTAGCGAAATCGTAGCCATCACCTTCGCTACGAAAAGTCGTAAGTGCACTATTGATTACGCCTGCGCGATAATCATTGTCTCATCTCAGAGGCTCCGTACAGCATCCGGGTAAAATAAAACATGTTTCTCCACTGAAAGAATATACAAAAATATTGGAATATGAAACTGGTGGCTATGTTTGTGGTTTTGGCTCATGCTAGGAATTGTTTCGGTAAGTAATTTTTAATTAACATTCTTAATTATCACTCGGCACTAGACGCTGGATACTCAGTCTATAGATCAAGGGTCAAATTGAGTACACCCAGCGACACTGACTTATTAATCTTTCTTTCGTTCGTTTCGTTCGTCGTTCGTCGTTTCTTTAATACTCCAGGAATATATACAGTAACGGCAAGTGTATACATAGCTTTATAAACGTCGTAGTACTTCGATACAGTCATCGTCAAAGTTGTTACTTTTTGACATGAGTCTGTAGAATAGCTATAATAAATCGCACACTCTGGTGAAAGTACTTCTGTTGTTGATGCTACAAAAATTGGAGCTATTTAACGCTTCGTCGATATTTTACCTTTTTTTTTAGCGGTAAAGCTACTAGAAGCGAACCCAGATGTGAAGAGGCTGTACGACGATTTGCTGAGCAACTACAACCGGCTCATACGGCCTGTGACCAACGTAAGCGACATACTGACTGTGCGGCTTGGACTGAAGTTGTCACAGCTCATGGAGGTCAACTTGAAGAACCAGGTCATGACGACTAACCTTTGGGTTGAGCAGGTGAATTTATTTAAATAAAACTATTTTTTAAGGATTTTATCGCGTTTATTTTTGTTTTTACGTTCCCGACGTTTCGGCTGCCTTACAGCAACCATGGTCACGGTAGGACTGAGGTGGTTGACGTCCTAGTGTCATAGTTTGTCGGGGATACCCTCATATTTAGTTGTTACTTGCGGTCCGATCTACGCAGAAAGAGCTCACTGTGTCTTGAGGTAAAAAAACAAAAATAAACGCGATAAAATCCTTAAAAAATAGTTTTATTTCAATGTGTAGTATTCGCGTAAATATAAGAAATCAATAGGTGAATTTGTGTTTGTCATTATTCTATTCAATACACAACCCTGTTATTGGCACGTTCACATCCTCAATACTGGATCACGGGGTACTGACTCAAAGGGTGTTTGTGAATCTTGCGATACCTATCGTGCCGGCAATACTGACGCTATATGGATCGTGATTCACATGATACTAGTGATTGTACTGATAGTGTTAAATTCCCCTACACACATCACCTGTATTAATTTTTTGATACATAGTTTGTTTTCATATAATTTTTTTTATTTTTTTATTTTTCTGTTGTATATATTTAGTGAGATTTTAAAAATAAAGGAGTCATCTATTGTTAATAAAACCTGTATTAATTACCGTACTACTCAACTAATTAGCGACGACCAGATTACCATAGTTGGTAGTGACCCTGCTTTATGTACCGAGGTTCCCGGGTTCGAAGTTTGGTTGGGAACAATCCTTGTGTGATGAGCACGAATGTTTGTACTCGAGTCATGGATGTTTAACCCCTATATAAGTATATTATATACTGGGTTCGCCCCGAAGTCCATTGTACGGTACTCATAATACAAGGGTTGCTCAGTGCGGGACCGTATAGTTGGTGTGTTCGTCTGGTGATATAAGTGTATATACGGAATATAAAAATTCACTCTTTATCACTTCTCTATGCTCAACCATTAAAACAAAATGTTACCAATGAAAAAAATTGCTAAAGTTTCACGTTTCATATCACGTTTTCAGAAATGGTTCGACTACAAACTGCAATGGAATCCCGAAGATTACGGCGGCCTTGAGATGCTGTATGTACCGTCCGAACACATCTGGCTGCCTGACATTGTGCTGTATAACAACTGGGATGGCAATTATGAGGTAAGATCTTTAACATCATGACATCTCTAAACAAGACTTCGTCCATTTTGCACCAATAATTATGGAGAATCTAACTCCAAACGATGATTATAAATGCGCTAAAGCAGCGCTTAATAAAAAGGATTGATCGTATTTGATCTCGATCTCACCTGATGGTAAGTGACGATGAGATCCACGATGGAGCATACTTGCCTAGGTAGGAAGGCGGCAGTAGATAGAGACGCTACATTCACTAGGCACATGCAGCGCAACTGATCTGACCCGCCATCCATGAATGGCAGCACCGAACATCATGCCGGAACACGGCTAGGCCGCTTGGCGACATGGCTTTGTTCAGTGGGTGGTGACTAGCCACGGCCGAAGCCTACCACCAGTAGAGTTGTCACCTGGTTGGCACCACCCAGGGTCACGTGTAGGGTATCTCGAGGGTACTTAATTCTCCTACGGACGAAGGTGACTCGACCCCAAAAAAGGTATATCCTATACATACCCTTTAGTATCCTTGACTGAATGCTATTATTCCAAATTACAGGTCACGCTCATGACAAAAGCGACTCTAAAATACACCGGCGAAGTGAATTGGAAGCCGCCAGCTATTTACAAGTCTTCCTGCGAGATTAACGTCGAGTATTTTCCGTTCGACGAGCAGACTTGCTTTATGAAGTTTGGGTCATGGACTTACAATGGCGCTCAGGTAAGCTGCATGCTCAAGTATTTCTATACGAGTACGCATACTTGTATCACGGGAGGAACAGTATGCGCTCTTAGACATGAGTAATTGAGTATGTGTAGAAATGTATAAACGACACTCAACGCAAACATCTATACTATCTATACTAATATTATAAATGTGAAAGTTTGGATGGATGGATGGATGGATGGATGTTTGTTACTCTTTCACGCCCGAACGGCTGAACGGATCTGGATGAAATTTGGCACAGAGATAGATTATAGTCTGGAATAGCACATAGGCTACTTTTTATCCCGGTAAAATGTATGGTTCCCGTGGGATAAATGTTTTAATTTTTCATACTTTTTATCGCGGGTAACACCGCCGGGCGCAGCTAGTATTATATAAATTAAACAGGGATACCCGTTACGATACGGGGCTTCATAGTGTAAAAACTGGAATGCCTTGTTTCTTGTTGTTACACGGGAGGACTGAGGTCCTCCCGTTTATGGTTGCTGTAAAGCAGCCTAAACGTCGGGAACGTAAAAAGCATAATCAAAACTATCCCACGGGAACCATACAATCGAGAACCATTCATTTTACCGGGATAAAAAGCCTATGTGCTATTCCAGACTATAATCTATGTCTGTGCCAAATTTAATCCAGATCCGTTGAGCCGTTCTGGCGTGATAGAGTAACAAACATCCATCCAAACTTTCACATTTATAATATTAGTATAGATTAATGATTCCGTTTTCGTTTGGCAGGTGGATCTCAAACACATGGATCAGTCCCCGGGCAGTAGCTTAGTGCACGTCGGCATAGACTTAAGCGAGTTTTACTTGTCTGTGGAATGGGATATACTGGAAGTACCCGCAACCAGGAACGAGGAATACTATCCTTGCTGTCCGGAACCGTTTTCTGGTAAAAACATGCTTCGTTTAGAGGCGAAATATGTGTCGAATACTCTTTACATTCGCATCGTTCAAGGAGAATTGCATATTAATTAGGGTTCCGACACTCATGGCAAACGATTTCCTCCTCGGGATACTATCTATCTATCTATTAATCATACACGGAGATTAAAAAATATCTAAAAAAAAACTATAAGTCCACTGAATTTCTTGCCTGATCATGTCAGTTGAGGTCGCTCTCCGATCCGTTTGTTTGTAGTTAGGAAAAAAAATGTTAAATGCCATTTTGTAAGTGCCTTCATAGGCTTATAAGAAATAAATTATTTGACTTTGACTGAGGTAATTTGGACGAGAAGCTATTCCACAATTTTTAAGAACTAAATTTAACCCAAAATATTCACAGAACAAATTTGTTTCAGACATTACATTCAAGCTGACGATGCGTCGTAAGACTTTGTTCTACACAGTCAATCTGATCATACCGTGTGTGGGCCTCACATTCCTTACGGTGTTAGTGTTCTACTTACCATCAGACTCTGGCGAGAAGGTGAGACCACCGTGTTTTGTAGTTCCACGTATGATTTCTGTGTAGTGTTGTGGCGATGTTTTATTGTAAAATGACTTCGGATGCTTGGGCGATGTTCTGTTACTCTCTCATTTCCGAATGCAATAATATTTGGTTAGCTGTCTTATCTCCTTTGCAATGCATAATGGGTGACGGGTTTCTCTGTATTAAGCATCGTAGATACAGATAGATGAAGATATTTTTTTAATAGATTAATTTTTTTTTAAATTTGGTGTCATAGACAATGGGTTTGATTTCCGACCTCACCGTTCTGATTTTCTTTTAATACTTACCTGGTATCTCACTAGCTGCAGTGGTCTCTTACTGATTTCATGAATGTCAAGACTAATTTGATTTTTTAAGATAATAGTGGTTTTAAAATGTCCAATGTACACATCTACATTGTAGTATATAGGTGATTCTGAAAGGGTATATAATATTATAAATGTGAAAGTTTGGATGGATGGATGTTTGTTACTTAATCACGCCAGAACGGCTGAACGGATATGGATAAAATTTGGCACAGAGATAGATTATAGTCTGGTATAGCACATAGGCTTTTTATCCCGGTAAAATGTATGGTTCCCGTGGGATAGATTTGTTTTAATTTTTCATAGAGCAAAATGATTTACAGAAAAATACATAGAGGAAAAGGACATACTTTTTAAGAGCAGGTTACACCGCGGGGCGCAGCTAGTATTAAATATATTTTTAATAAGAAGTTAGTAGTAGTAATGTTTCTATGTAATAAATATATTTTACAATAAAACATCGCCACCCATCAGCTTTCGATGTTCATGGTGAATGGGTTGATCCTCCAGGGCATGCTCACAGCCTTCGTCCGCTCATCCTTCATACCCTCATCCATTGGTAATGGTCTTTTTTGATTCATTAGCTAGACGTGTGTGTATAGTGTCATCCAAATATAAACCTTATTGTCTTTCCACAATAGATTTGATATTATTCTTGGCATGTTTCTTGAAAATTGGCAATAATTTTAAGAAATAATCGTGAGGAAATCTGCATGTGTTTGAAAGCCTGAACTTTTCTTGAAGATGTGTCAAATCCGCCAACCAATCGTTGACTATGGATAGGGTCCCCCTTGCTTTTAGGGGAGGCTCGTGCCCATCAGTGAGTAACTAAAAAGGGGTTAATTATTAACGCAATAATAGACACTTCCAATGTGTTCAAAACATAAAGTCCTCTGTTTAATCAGCTGGTATTTTTTTAGTTAAAAGCCAACATTATAAAGGGAGCTATTGTGATTGATTTAACAAATTTAATAACAGAAATCTGGATTCAGTTTATTCTTATTGTAGTTACTATTTATTCCAAACCTCTTATCATATGCCTGAGTATACGGACTTTTGTAGTCTTAGATAAAAATATTCCCAGTCAGTCTTCATCTCATTGCATGACTCCAAAATCATTCTCATCATCGTCTATAATCATCGCACAGTGTCAATCTCATTATGTACATAATTTATCTTAGTGGAAAGACAATTAATTGAATTAAATAGATATAGATTGGATATTAAAAGCACTTGATTTGGTGGAATCACTTTTGAATTAAATCTGTTGTGAATTATCAGGATAGCAAAAATGATTATGTATGTATGTAATTATGGAACATTTATAAATTTAAAAAAATAAGCAAATATTGGATAATTATTATTCCAAATATATTTGATAATATTACATGTATAACAATAATTATCGTTTAATTACAACATTAATAAATCACTCGATTTTGCATCGACTTTTGTATCTCCTTTACAGATCTTCTAGAACAAAAAACATTAATTACTTTGTCGGTACAAGGACGGTTTGAAAACGTATTTTGGTCTATTCTCTATTAAATTAAATATTATATCAATTTTCCATAATTGTCCACGACAAAATAATAGCATCATTAACACAATCATTTTTCTTCAACAATGTAAGTGCGAGTGAGGTACATACATACTTACAAATTTATTGGAGAACGTATCTATATACAAAGCTCACCTTAACTATGAATTTGACATCGATACTGAATCGCACTTACACCACACTTGTTGAAAATAACAAAAGAAACTGACTCCACGAAACCATAGTGCTGGCAAAAAGACGTGTATACTCAAAAGAGACTTCTCTTCCCTAGATATCGCTCTGCATCTCAATCCTGGTCTCCCTCACTGTGTTCTTCCTTGGTCTGGCGGAGATAATTCCGCCGACATCCCTGGCCATCCCCTTGCTCGGGAAATATCTGCTATTCACCATGATTCTCGTCTCGCTCAGCGTATGGGTCACTGTGTGCATACTAAACGTGCATTTCAGGTAAATATTCTCTTTCTCTCTCTCTCGTAGATATCGTTAAGCATCTCTATACTGGTGTCGCTCACCGTGTTCTTCTTGTTGCTCGCCGAAATAATACCGCCGACGTCACTCGCGATACCATTGTTAGGGAAGTATTTGCTGTTCACAATGATCTTGGTGTCAGTAAGCGTGTGGATGACGGTCTGTGTGCTCAACGTGCATTTCAGGTAAGATGAGTCAAAGTCAAATCATATATTTCGTATAGGCCTACGGGGGCACTTACAAATTGTCATTACATTTTGTTCCTTAACTCTACAAACGGATCGGAACGCGACCTCAACTGAGAAGATCCGGCAAGAAACTCAGCGGGCTTGTCGATTTTTTTATGAATTATTTTTACAAAAAATAAATAAATAAAAAAAAAGTAAATGAAACGATACAATAACGACTCATGATATTAATGATTAGCTGTCTGTGACTTTATTTGCGTGGGATTTAGATTTTCGAGGGTTGGGAGCAGGGCCCCAGGTCTGCTAACAAAATCGATTCATAATCGAACAGCAACCGCATAGTAACTGCCAATTTTGACAGATATCCCATACAATATCTGTCAAAGTGATCGGTTACTATGCGGTCGCTGTTCGATTATGAATCGATTGTGTTAGCAGACTTGGGGCCCTGGTGACCTGTAACACAGGTGTTACCACCTAGTCCTGGCGACAGCTTCCACAATTACTCTTTGCGCCTTTAATTGTATATTTGTCATAATATTTCTGTTACTTAATTATTTGTGGTGAGACATTCATGTTTTTTTATTATGTTAACTAGTTATAAGTTATGGCAAACTTCATTAAAATCTGCCCAGTAGATGTTGAGATATGGCTATTAGTCTATCCTGCGAGAACCTATCTAGATATTTCTGGGAAGTTATAAGGCGGGTTATAAGCTCTTAAAATAACGCTTTTATTACTTACAAGGATACTGTTTATGTATGTAAATAAAAGGGATATAACTGAAGTCCACGCGTATAAAGTCGTGGGCATCTAGTATTGTAACTGGCCGTTGAAGATTTTTTTTAAAATAAGGTACAATACGGATACAATTTGGACGTGTCTTCATCGGAAATAACTGTGGGTAGAATCTTTGTCTGTATGTCTGTATATTTGACCATCACTGACGTAGTTATACTACAATACCAAACGGGTTTGATCAAGTTACGATCATAGCGGGTGGAGATTCAGAGCAAAATCTATCTTCATGCGTGCGGAGTCGCGGGAAAAGCGTGTTTCCATACAAGCCTAATTTAAATGTACATAAACATTAACAATGTGATTGTGATGTACATTGTACGCTAAATAATGGCGTACTTCGCATAAATTTACCTACGTTCATTGTTATAATGTCAGTATGATAAGAACACAATATAGTGCGTGAAATACATTTATCGAGTGACACACTTTAAAGGGAGCTTTTCAAATGCACGCGGTTGTTTATAGGAATAAGGGCTGTAGTATAATTTACGAGAGGAAACTGTACAACCGATCGAAAGAGAGTTTGGTCAACAATCAGCGAAAAAAAACACACTAAATACGTAATAATGTCACCGTTGGTACAAATTCGCGATGTAAATCAATCCTTGAAGTCCTAATTCGAGTCTAATTATTAATTCATGGTAAGAGGTATGATGACTCCAAATGCTGGAAATAATCTAAATCGTGGGTACCAATGTAGCCAAGCTTAACAAAATGTAGTTTTTTTATCATAATAAAATATTTCCCAACAAAACGCAGATAGCCTTTAATCTCCTACCCCTCAAATCCTAGTCAAAGCACTCACAAACTGTCTGCCATTAGGTCCCCATCCACCCACACCATGTCGCCGTGGCTCAAGAAGCTGTTCCTGCAATTAATGCCGAAGCTTCTGATGATGAGGAGGACCAAGTATTCTCTGCCTGACTACGATGACACCTTCGTGTCTAACGGATACACCAATGAGTTGGAGATGAGGTAAGATTAAAATAGTTTTAAACTTACCTTTAAGAGTACAATTGAGTTACTTATGTTAAGCTATATTCATGTATGTACACTGATTACCTAGTGAATAATATTAATATCGCCAGAAGAACACAGCAGGTCTCACACTAAGCAAGCTAAGCGCGCACTAAGCGTTTGTATTATGGGTACCGTACAATGGACTGAGGGCGAACTCAGTATATAATACTTGTATAGATTTAAACAGCCATGACGCAGATACAAACATTCGTGCTCATCAAACATTTGTCTCTACCAGGATTCGAACCTGGGACACTCGGCACAGAATTCAGGGTCACTACCGACTGTGCTAATCAGGCCGTCAAATAGTAGCCATTCGTTTACCCCAAACTACGCACCTATAATTTTATATTTGGTATTTTTATTTACAAGAAGTACTAGGTACTAGTCTTTTCTAACATAACTTACCTATTTAAGCTACGTTTGATGACTACCTACTACATTGCTCGATTAAGCCATTTTGTTTTCTCTGTAAGTGAATTGATATTTATTTTGAGAAAATAAATTCTTTAACCGTAAGTTTTTTTTGTCATAAATGGGCACAGACTTGTTAGAATATTCAGACAACACGCAGCGTACGCTAAAAGTGAAGCCTAAAAATACTCCGGTCTACCATTTAAACAAAATGCCGTGTATCGTCTGAATATTCTAATAAGGCTGTGTAAGTATGAAGATCTATGTAAGTTATACTGTGAAAACTGTTTTTGATTATTTAAGTGATTTTTTAATAATGGTTTAACGTAGGTATTCCTACTTAGGTAAACACGAAATCTTTGGGTACCTACTTCAGTCGACGTCATCGTAATGTTTATATGTCAACACGAACAAAATAACATCACAAAATAGCTTATTGAATTCCATTTCGAATACCAAAATCCATTTCACACTGGAGTAAAATCCGGCCGGATCCGGATAATACCGGAGTTGCCATTAATTTGCCCGGAAAATCGTCGATGCCGGCGCCGCACCGACACGGCCTTGTTTCGAATAAAATGTTATCGATAAATTGCTCGCTATCCGACTCGAATGGTGTTGACTCGGACGGTCGCCGGTGAGTGGTGGTGTGTATGACATGTCATACATAAAAGTTCCAATATGTACAAAATAGACTATAAAACATTTACCTTCGAATTTATAGACGTTCTATAACTTTATCAAACGGCATATAGTACTGCGCAAAGCAAAACTCTTGTGTGCAGTACTATATGAGGTTTTATAGATTTATAGAACGTCTATAAATTCGGGGGTTAATAAACAGTCATATTTTAGTTCGAGGATGGTTAATTAAAATAATGAAATCTGTGTGTTGTCTGATTATTCTAGTCCGTGTCTTATACTGTAAACTTTTCAAATGAAAATAATTTATTTTTAAATGTGACTAGCTGCGCCCCGCGGTGTTACCCGCGATTAAAAAGTATGTCCTTTTTACTGGGATAAAGAATAGCCTATGTACTATTCCAGACTATAATGTATCTCTATGCCAAATTTCATCCAAATCCGTTCAGCCGTTCTGGCGTGATTGAGTAACAAACATCCATCCATCCATCCAAACTTTCACATTTATAATATTAGTGTGATGAGTGTAGACAACCGCATGGCTCTATCTCCAGACAGTTGGATCATGCGGCCGGATTCATTATATGACTTGTCCACAGCAGGGATAGCTTGACTGATGCATTTGGCGATGCGAAAGATAACGGGGATTACCGCAAGTCCCCGGCACCTGAAGACGACATGCTTTCCGCCGGAACTCACCAGCGACCTTCAGGTTACAAGCTATTGTGTACCAAGTTATGCCCAAAAGTTCGCATTGATTTGTCATTTAGACTGCCCTTTGAGGACTCTCCATTTCTCAGGCAAAAAATTGACCTAAATCTTAATTTAAATTGTCAACATTTCATTGCTGAACACAAAAAAAACAAACCAAAATAATCGTCTATAATATTCATTATTGCCAAAACGTATGGACGATTGACTGACACGACGAAACTATAAAGGTTCTTAGTTTGACTACGAATAAAATATTGTTACAGTTTTAAAAAAAATCCTTAATTACATTATTTTCTATTTGTGTCCAGATCAGGAAAGTTTGATATCTTTATAAGGATTTATTTATGTTGGATCGTTTTAGACCGTGTAGTAGGTGTTGGCCTGGCGATATTAAAAAATAATGTTTTTTTTTATCATAGTGACTGAATCTGAAAACATGTTGCCGCGTCATCTGTCGCCTGAAGTGGCGGCGGCGCTGAAAAGCGTGCGGTTCATTGCTCAACACATTAAGGACGCAGATAAAGATAATGAGGTATGTGATCTACAGTCTAATTAATATTAGAAAGCTAGGAATATAAAAAGTGTTTACTTAGGCAATTACCATCAGAACATAGACACACACTAAAGAAACAAATTATTGGCAAGTAACGAGGTATTGTGAATATTCATCGGTTGTAATGCGTGGAACAAGACAACACCAAATTGGGGATTCGAATGAAGGAAAATCGCGTAAATATAAGAAATCAATATAAAATAGGCTATTAAAAATGCATGCCAACAACATAATAGTTACTTGTCCTAGTGCTTGTGCTAGCAAGCATCTTACGTCTATAAGTTAGTTGGTAAACTATCCGGGGACCTCTAGAGCTTCGCTTTAGAGACTTACCATAATATACTAGCATTAGAACGACAAGTATCATGAACTTGCACTGAATATCTCCCTGCTTGACGAATCTTAAAAATAGTCGTTAATTGTAATATCCGTGCTTCCTTTGTCTTTAGATCATTCAACCCGAAATTTTATTACATACCAAAATTTTTCCACTAACCCATTTCGTAGCTGCCATAACAATATTACAGCGAGTAACTGCGGCATGTACTCGTAGTTCTATGCAGTCCCGAATACAACACTTGCACGAAATATAAATTTTGTAAGTGCTTGGAGATAATTTATATGGCAATACCTAGCTCTAGTACCTCGGTTACCCTACGCCATGTAGATAGATAACTCTTTATTGTAGACAAATAACACACAGATATTATAAATGAGAAAATCCACAGGTACTGTACTGTATACCTACCTACAGGAACCTACATATATTTGATATGTAGGGAGAGACTAATGTATTCAATAGTACGTAGATTCATAAGAATAACGAACTCACTAGATACCTAAATTAAAAGATGCGGTAAAGCATGGTTATGTATTTAGTCCAGCTGTTAATTGCAAGGTAGCGTGTGCAACTGGTAATATTGTAAACAAACGTAGCACGGAAACAAAGGAAGGAGGAAATAATGTGGGTGAAAAATGTTCGGTACAGTTGCACCGAATAAACTTGTATTATATTTCCGCTAAATCAGGAACAGTAGATAGATGTGAGTAGATGCGCCTTTTCTTATAACATAGTTACCTACATTTTCTAATATAATCGTCACCATTATTTGAAGAACAAAATTAACACGAAATTCTGACATCGTTAATACCGGTGTAAATATACAGTAGGATTAAGTTCGCCATTAAAATATTCGAATATTGTCGAAAGCTATATCACTGTTATAATAATATAAGACAAGCCGCTTTACTTGTGAATTCAAGACATGCTCTTAAAGTAGGTACTTTAATCTTCGTTTGTCAACGTCGAGTTTTGTTTTAACAATGCAAAATAAGATTTATCGCGAAATCTTGTTCAGAAATCATATTTCATACTGTTATCCAACACTTAATGCAGTATCATACTGCAAAACTAATTACATTCACTCTATTATTTCCCATACATATACTGAGCCATATTGCAAACACAAAAAGCAAATAAGTAGATATATTACTACCGGTGATTAATTTCTTTTGCCGCAAATACACTTACCGAAGCTAATAACTAGTCCCCACTCACGGAGGGAGTGAATGTGAACGATGTTACCAAGGGACCAGAACGTGATGAACGAATGAATGTTTTATTACTATCTCCAGGTGTGTTGTGTCGTACGTGTTCCAAGCGCGTTCTGTTGTAACATGTTGTTTGTTTTGTTGCATGTTACATGATGTTGCTTTAGATGTGGCGCGATAGGTAGCACGCGTGTCTTGCCTAACCTGGGATTGATTGTTAGGTAATTCAAAGTAGTCACCCACAGATTTATTAATAAAAAGTATGCCTCCCAAAATATAGTTAAGGCACCAGTTTCCCCTTTCTATAACAGTACCAAGGGAATTTAAACCTTATCAACCTATTCATTTAGTTTCGTGTTACACTAAAGAATACCTAGTACTTCATGTTGCACATAATGTTGCATCAAATACAAAAATAAAATTCGCATTAACGCAGGCAAACTTTTATTTGCTGTTCCTCGCGCCTCTAATTTACCTCTAATGCGAACAAAAAGACCAGATTGATGTAAATTTTCTTATTTACCCAACGGCAGCAACAAGTTTGTGGCCACGCAGTGTTAAAGCGTGTTTACATCGTAATTTTCCACTTGTTCTAATGAGAATTTATTGTAGGACTCGTTGAAGAGTGTGTAGGTAGCTTAGATGTACAAAAGAATGATGAACTGTATACAGGAATAATGAAATGATATTAATATACTTGGAAGGCAGAAAGAAGTAATGAAATGATATTAATGTGCTTCTTTTTTTTTAAATAATGTTAACTGTATATGCTCTTTTATTACCTTGACACGAATTATAATAACCTTTTAATGGTCGCAATTTATTATCATTTTCTTTCTGACTCCAATATTATCTAAATTACCTCCAATAACCTTAATGATGTCAATCAACAGATTAATTCCCCATTGGGGGGGAATCGGTCGTCCGAAACTCCGCGCCATTTTTCGCATTCATCGTCTCGCTGAATTATTGTCCTCAATACATTTGGGTCGAACTTGGTGTTGCACACCCGCGTTCCCGCTATTTAGTTAGCAGTTGCTTGTAAATGGGTTGTTATATATAATGTTACTTATTTTTTTTTGTTTATCGTCACAAATCTGATGAAGAATTTATTGCTTTGCATACCTACCAATACTGTTAGTATTTAATTCACACGTCATAATTCATATTGGGCTTTTTGCATTTTGCTGATCTTATTTTATTATCAAGGAACATTCGGTGCCCAATAACAAGCAACTATTTTAGTTAATTATATTTCCCAGAGCTCTGTATCACGTCGAAACAAAAGACAATTTGCAAAAGTGACACACTCTTAACGACTGCGTCACCAAGATTAGGAGACGAGGGGCTCCGAATTAGGGACTAAATCTAATTACGACCGCTCATTACTGCGTTCGAAGAAGTCAGCACATTTAAATCGCCGTAGATCGTGTCCTCCCTGCGGTGCCACTGATCTCAGATAGTCTTGTATCCCGAGGGATTCACGGGCTCCGAATGTAACTGAGATGAATTTCAAACGATTTAACGCTGGGATCCAGTAGACTTTAAGTGTGGCGGTCTGGATTGGGTTTTACGATGCTATCTGGGTATTTTATTGAGTCTGCGATGTCATTAAAATTTGATGTGGTAATATTGGCGGTGACTATGGGTATTTTGGTCATCAAATAGGGTAATCTAGGATATAATTAGTATGATATATGATGTCATATATCATATATGTCATATATATGATGTCATGTCATAAGGCGACGTAATCCGTCCTGGAATGATAATTCCAGGTGATTTTCAAATTCAATTCCAAATTCAAGTGATAACTTGTAACGTTCTGAACTTTGTTTCCGTATACAAAATTGGATTAAATGACACAAGTATTTTGTCCATATTAGTAATAAATATTTTCATTGCACATATCTTAAACGAACCACATATGATAAACGATTCTGTTTTTCAGCAAATATTATTTATTATTACTATTCCTTACAAAAAAAATAGCATTCCTTTGCCTTTTTTCTTCTCCAATAAAGCAATATATAGAAAATGATATGTTATTGTTGTTCATCACGTCGTATATAATATGATCAGTGTTGATTATGCCTAATATTGACGAGCGGAACTTTATTTGTCTCAATGCGACGGCTTGGGAAAACTAGCGCTAATCCTCTGACATTTTGTGTTTCTTTTTTTGAAATATTATTTTTTTATAAGTATTATACGGTTCAATAAAGGTTGTTTTATACATTATACAGGCTGTAATATTAAGATGGGTCAATATGGAGACCTTAGAAACTGTAAGATATAGAACAATATGTATGATCTAAGGAACCATGTCGCCAATTTTAGAGATAAGATAAACATTTTTTTTTAACTTTAAAAAATACGCATACGTGAAACGGGAAACGAACTCGGTCATTTAGAAAAAAAAAGGCTTATTTTATTGCGATATTAATAGTGCAGATTGTATGGCGTAAAAATTCTATGAAATCTTGTGTCCAAAATGAAAAGAAAAATCTGTATTTCATATTATTTTATTTATTCCGGTACCTACCTAAATGTTCAAAATGGCGGCTATTTTATTGAATAATAATTAACTCGTCGTTTAGGTAACAACCGATTTTCTTTCAATTTTAGACACAAGATTTCATAGCAACATTTACTCCTTATAACCTACACAATCAATATGGCAATATAATAACGATGGTTTACTTTTCAAAATGACCGGCTTTGATTCCCAATTCATGTATACTTTATTTTTTTTTAATCTATAAATGCGGTTACCTTCTCTCTCAAATCGACAACATGGTTCCATAGAACATATTTGTCTAACTCTTATAGTTTTGGTGATCCCCATACTGCCCCACCTCGATTTAACACCCTGTATAATTTATTAGAACACTCCATGTGTTCCTGTTATATCGAGTTGTCTTAATTAGTTTTTTGCTTTTTTATCACAACATTGTCGTAAATTACAACACTTTTTGCGCTACATCAGGGATGGGCAAAAAATATTACAGAGAGTTCTATAATATTTTTTGCCCAACTCACAACAATAGGTATCTCGTTCTATAAGTAAGTTAGCGCTATCCCTATCCTCAAGTAGTCGTCGCCTCTCGATTGCGAAACGAGCCATTGTTATTCGGATCACGTTTCCACGTCTCTGAGATAACCGCGGCTCATTTTTGAAACGACGATATAAATAGCACCCAGAGGACATATAAATTTAAAAAAAAATCATCTACCAGGATCGATTCGACTGGCCATTTTTTCAGTGTCGATTCTCGATATAACTTTTGTGAAAACAGAACAGAATAAGAGTCGTTATCGTTTATAAAGATATTCAATGGTTAAAAAGTAATATCAATGCTAGGTGTGTGTATGTGTGTACATTATAATAATATGAAGATTAATATCTGTAACTTTGAAACAAAACGAATTTTATCGCGTTTATTTTATGTTTTTTTACGTTCCCGACGTTTCGGCTGATTTACAGAAACCATGGTCACGGTACGACTGAGGTGTTAGACGTCCTAGTGTCATAGTTAGATACTGGCAACGTAAAAAAATATAAAACAAACGCGATAAAGTTCGTAAAATTAGTTTTGTTTCAATGTGTAGTATTCACGTTAATATAAGAAATCTATATCTGTTACATTTTATTTTGCCATGAAAATATAGATGACTCGGCCTTTAGATAAATATTATAATGCTTATAATATACTTCAGACGTCATCATTATAGATATCCGTATCCTCAAATAGCCCTGAAATTCCATTATTGATCTGCCAATCTTTATCTACGAGGCATATAAGGCTTCATGGCTGACAGCTGATCCTCCATTAATATCCTTTAACATCAATGATCCGTTGGCGTAAAAATGGTATTTTCACTTTGTTTGCCGTTATATTAATGGTGGCAGCCCTTATCGCACAGAAAGGAGGGCCCTGAATGCGAAATGGGATGAAATATCGGAATACCTTCAGGATTTATCAGTCGTAGAATTAGCGTCTTCAATATATGTTAATAAGTGTTTAAATTGAGTTTTTACGCATACGGGAAATCGTAGGGTAATCAAGAAAAGAGTAGACAAATTGTATAGAGTCATTCCGGAGATTACCTATCCATTCATTCTCACAAAATAACAGACTTTATGTCTTTATAATACCAAATTAAAATACCTTCACACAATAGGAGTCCGAATAGATTTAGCAATGTAAAATGAATAAATGGCCTCAAATTTAGTGTTTTAACACAATTCCTTCTCAGATCCGTAACATCGAAAAGTAGTTGAAACTAAATAAACCAAATATCTAAAACTAAGTGCTTGCTTGTAAGTCCACAAGAAGCTCAGACGTCTCCCGCGAGCCACCCAGTACCGATGCAAACACAGATCCAGAAATCCTCCTCGTGTGGATTTCCTCTGGTTATATACATTGCTAGTTTACGTTGATACGTGCGACTCCAGAGCGGATATAAGCGAGCTATATGTTACATTCAGGGAAATGTGGTGTTGAATTTGAAATGTTGTTAGTAAAAGGTATTGAGAATATGTACGGTTAAATGTTTTGTAATAGATTTGTAAGGTTCCGAAATTCATTAGTATCGATGTTACTTGGCTTTTATAAGGCATATCCTATCACAAGCAGTATTGTTCTATTTTATTGTGCCTATAAATAAACATAGCTGCTTTCTAACAGATTATAAAACATAGCCGTGATAGCCAAGTTCGTAGAACGCTTGCCTCGGTATCGAGGATTGCAGGTTCAAACCCCGGCTCGCACCTCTGGCATTTCATGTGCGAATATCAATTTCAACCATGATTATCACTTGCTAATCGGTGAAGGAAAACATCGTGAGGAAACCTGCATGTCTGAGAGAACCCCTCGAAAGATGTGTGAAGTCCGCCAACCCGCACTGGGCCAGCGTGGTGGACTATGGCCTAATCCCTCTCGCATTGAGGGGAGGCCCGTGCCCAGCAGTGGAACATTAAAAAGGGCTGGAATTATATATATTATATAAACAAAATTCAATTATAAAACTTTCCCACAGCTACAGTTTTCACGGGACAATATCAATACCAACCGCTTATAATGACAGTGTAACCACACGTCCATAAAGCGTGGTTATGTGATTTGCAGGCGGCCCCAGGGCCGCGGATATCGAGTTTCAATTTCACCCCACCCCACCTTTGATGCAATGAAAACTCTAGAAGGTACTTTAGGGGAGGTAGGGGTAGAATGAAAGTATTTTTTTTTTAAATGGTGTAATGTGTATCCATTTGTCGATATGATTTCTGCGATAAACACAATTAGCCAATAAAACATGTGTCTCCATTATGCAACCAGACGTTGCATTTATTATTATTTTGCTTCACACATTTTTATCACATCTATTAAACGCCCTCATGTGGGAGTAAACGAAAGTGTAGCGTAAATCATTTACTATTTTGATTATAGATATAAAAAAACATCTTAAAACTAATGTAAGCCCGTATAATGTCCCACTGTTGGGCACGGGCCTTCTCTCAATCCGAGGGGGATTAGGCCATAGTCCACCACGCTGGCCTAGTGCGGGTAGCCGGACTTCACACATCTTTCGAGGGTTTCTCTCAGACATGCAGCAATGCAGGTAGAAAAAAACTTGCTGCAAATCTATTTTGATACGAAAACTTCGTATTAAAGGTCAAAGTACGACCAAATGAACCGACAAGCGTCGTCGGAATTGCTCTCAGTGCAACGTTCCCTTGGGAGATGGGGTATTTGAGCGGGTTTCCTGATATAGACGGACTATTCGGTCTATAAAAGGAAGGTTTCTGTAGCGGCAGGGAAATTGCGCTTTGAAAATATGAGTCATCTCACCTCATCCTAAAGTTATCATAATAAACATACAGTATTTCTTCAACTCTACCGACATTTTGTTATTTTTACGGCAGTATGTATATGTTTTTGCTTTTCTATAAACAATGATTCTGAATGGGTATATATACTAAGCCTTGAACTTGCGCTTCATGGCTAGAGCATTTTGAATCATTATGTGAAGACAGAAAATCGGTATGTTGATAAAAAAAATATCAGATTTTTTGTCAGTATTTTTTTTTCATTGAGTTAAGTACTTATGCACGGTCTGAATCTCACTATGTTGTAAAAATAATAGAGTAGGTACTACATTTTTAGAGCTGCATACATCGGTATGTAGTAAAGATCACATCCTCAAAAAAATTACAAAATTATTAGACACTATCTGCTCCGGCGAACTTCGTACTGGCTCAGAATACAATGAATTATTTTTATTATTATTTTATTAATCACTTTTGCAATGCTTTAGTTACTCTCCTATTCGGAGAGGAGACAAATTCAAAAAATCAAAGATCATAAAAATCGGCCCTCCCATTCTTTTCGGTTATAACTATCACGACTTAGTTGTATGTATGTAGATAAAAAAAAATAGCCCTGCTCTAATTACGGTAGGTACCGGCTCACTCTCTCAAACATTGTTAATTACTTTACACATTTACTTTTTATATGGCCGGTATAATTTACTCGCAACCCCATAAAATATTTTACAACCTTTTTTTGTTACACCTTTGTGCGCTACAGCGCAATGCATGCAATTCTCAGTAGACGTAGAGTGATATATGAAAACGTTCATGTAAAATGTACGTTTTTAAAATAAATTGGTGCAGAGAGCGCCGCTGGGGAGTGGACGCCGCTTTGGATACCTACCTACTACAGTACAGCCAATTACATTATAAATTGGAAGAAAACTGATCTAAGCACGACACAAGCTGTAGTAAAATGCGCGGTTCAGGCACAGCGTGCCTCTTCACACTGATTCAGGTAGCGCGATTGGCTCGCTCTCTCGGGTCTTCTCGGCCATAGTTCGTAAAGCTGAAATATGTACCTTCGTGAGCCTCCGAGGATACCTTTCAACTGGACCCTAAGTCTGCTAACACAATCAATTCATAATCGAAAAGCGAGCGCATAGTAATTGTCACTTTTGACAGATATCCCATACAATATCTGTCAAAACTGACAGTTAATATGCGGTTGCTGTTCAATTATGAATCGATTATGTTAGCAGACATGGGGCCCTGATTATCTATTCAATAGAATAGAAAATAAAAAAAATGGTAACCGAGTGTCTGGAGCTCGAAAAATTCGGACAAATTCAGCAGGTTGAATGGCAGATGGTAGTAGCTTGGTGTTAATATCACTAATCAGTTAAAAAATAATTCACGACGAATTGATTAACCTCTTATTTTTGAACTCGATTATAATAAACTCGTAGCTTGCAATTTAAATAAATGTTAAACGTTTTTTCTCTGTCACACACTGTTCACACTGCATCGTACTGCACCAACCTCTAGGGACAGTTTTCGTATCAAGCAAGTTCTGCGCTATGTTGTCTAAAATGTTTCTGTGAAAAGTCCACTTAAAATAAATAGGTTTCAAGGCGGCCGCGCTGGGAGTCGGCCGGCTTAGGTATTACCCGAAGCTATTTGTAATATCCTTATTCTAGGTAATATACTGCTACTCTTTTGTATGTAATAATACCAGCCCTTTCAACTGCTGCCCGTGCCCAGCAGTTGAAAGGGCTCTCCTCAATGCAAGGGGGATTAGTCCATAGTCCACCACGCTGGCCCAGTGCGGGTTGGCGGACTTCACACATCTTTCGAGGGGTTCTCTCAGACATGTTTCCTCACGATGTTTTCCTTCACCGTTTAGCAAGTGATAATCGTGGTTGAAAATGAGATTCGCACATGAAATCCATAAATCCCAGAGGTGCGAGCCGGGGTTTGAACCTGCGATCCTCGTTACCGAGGCAAGCGTTCTACCAACTTGGCTAACACTGATAAAAAATACGTTCGCCATCTCCAAGACAATAATTTTAAATCATTTCCTCCACTTCTGTACCTACATAACGAGTTTCCTTTTAAACCCCTCTCAAACCGAATTGAAATATTATCTCAGTAATCAGCTTGAGTGTCTAAGATCAAAGTGTTGAACAGCCGGGTTGCGCATTATGAACTTACTCGGCCACAAACGGCCCATCCCGAAGGGGAAATTGTCCCTTGATACACTTCCCTTCGTTCAGAACTGAAGGAGCCGTCCGAGAGGGCATAATGAGAAAATTCTGAGGAAATTTTGCGTAGCTGGTGTGTTGGGTGCAGAGGTAGCGACTGTTTCGTTGCCAAAATTCATTGCATTATTTTTTATTATGCATAGTTGAATTGCTTAGTTTACATCCATGCAGTTGGTATACCTGCCTGGTGATTTTTATTTATTTATTTAAATAACATCTATCACCAACAAATTAGTGTCCAGACCCGTCTGTTTCTGCTCTCCGAACGGGTGTAATTAGATCGTGCTCTGAAAACAAGCAAATTATGCTCGACGTCAAATTGGCTCTTCAGAATAATTGGACGCTATTTTCTTTGGGGTGACAATGAATTATAGATGGAGTCGGGGAGTGGATAAGTTGGCGTCTATATAATAAATACCGGCCGCCGCCGGGGAGTCCCACATACCCCTCTGGTCCCCCCCGGGATAGGAGGGAATGCGTAATGCATTTCCACATGTAAAAAAAAAAAAAAAAGGATTGTTTATTCTAAGTGATTATTTAATCACAATGTGATCTCGTACATTTTGTGTTGTATGTGTATCATACTAAAGAAATATAGCTTAATAAGGCATTCGTAACATTTTAAATATTCAAGAAATATAAAACTACACCCAAATTAACAATCAAAATTAGTTTAATATTAGCTAGTAAATCAGATTGAACTGGATATATTTCATCATGTCTAATGGTTTGCTTCTTTGTTCTTAGGTAGTAGAAGACTGGAAGTTCATGTCTATGGTCTTGGACCGCTTCTTCCTCTGGCTGTTTACCATCGCTTGCTTCGTGGGGACCTTCGGCATCATCTTCCAATCTCCATCATTGTACGACACCAGGGTACCGGTGGACCAGCAGATATCTTCCATCCCTATGAAGAAGAATAATTTCTTCTATCCGAAAGACATTGAAACTATTGGTATTATTAGTTAAGATGGAACTCAGTAGAGAGCCTTGGGGTACGCCAAAACTAAATTTATTATATTACACAGAATGTGGCATTTTAAAAAGAAATCACACCATTTGTGATACAGACATCTTTTGTACTTTGAAGGTACCTACATATACTGCCAGAATAGGTACGCAGTTTTGTCTATGACAATTTAATGGTGAATGCAGGATTTGTTTCAGAACACTTGCACTTTTAATAGAGTATTTACCAAAATTCAAGGAATTAATAAAACATAATATATATGTTAGTAAATAAACTATAAGTTATACTTAATTAGGCATCTTAATATTTTAAATGTTAATGGCTGTGAATCAGGTTAAATTTTATAAAATAAAACGGCGATTTTAAATGAATAATCTGTGTGATTGTTATTACCACAGAATTTTAGAGCACGAAATATAATAAATGAATTTGTCAATCCTTGTTTTTTTTATACCTCTGATATTAAGCATCGGTTGTGTTCTCCCGATAAAAATCCTTTCGAAAGGAAATCAACACAGATAGATATTTAAAAAAAATCAAGTAACTTTTTTAGCAAGGGATAGGTAATGGGTATACAGGTGATTAAAAAAGTGCATTCTAAGCCTTGAACCTGCGCTTCTTTTGGACAATTTGTAATCATTATGTGAAGTCAGAATTACGATATGCAGATAAAAAAAAACTTTATTCTCAAGAGAACGATTTTTTTTCTAATTTAGATATTCAACTTCTGATTTGACATTCGATTCTGCTCTCTGGCTGCCTGGTTGGTCGTCGTATCGTACGATAGACGACGAAAAAAAAATCACCTTTGAAAAGTACAATTTATTCATGAACTGGGACGTATTTCAACAAGTCGCGTTATCATATCGAACAAGCTTAGAGGACAGTCATCTAAGTACTTGTCACAATCGCCTCGCTGGCCGTCTGCCTCGGCCTCGTAATACTCGTCGGTGAGGCCTTCTTCACGTGATGCTGATGGTCTGAAAATAGATGATTGATTCTGAACTTCATTGTTGAACTGTCTAAAGTTCAATTTACGACGTCATCCAAAAATGTGTGCAACGGTCGGATCTTTTGAATTGAGGACTTAATTTTGATTTTGACTATCTCGAACGGGAGCAAGCGACGCCTGGCGGTCTTGGTTTATTTTCCAGGTATAGTAAACTTTATTATTTAAATACAAATAAATCAAAGTAGAACGGAAATGGGGGGTGCGGGGTCGACAGCATTGTAGTCCATAATATTTCAGAAACAAAACCCGTTAAAATGCTGTATTGCGCTATTTTTTAACTACGGAAACAAACGTTCTGAATGAAATTTGAAGTAAGGAGGCATTTATTTATCATACGTGAGTATTTATGTTCAGTAAAAGTCTTCCATATAAGGTCCTGGCATTGGCCTGGTTTGTCCAAAAGGCGCTCGAATACTATGTGAACAGTGACTACGGGCGTTCTATCTCAATTAATTTATATATTTATTTAGATGTGTCACTCACGTGAATATGATGTGCATGATATGTCCCAGTATGCCATTGTGATGAAGCGGAGTCTCCGCCGCCTCGCAAATGTTACGAAGCATGCATTCCTTTCCTTTCATACCATGTCTGAAACAGTAGATATACTATTAATTAGGTAAGTTCTTTGAGTTTGTAGATATATAACCCATTATTGTACACTAGTAATACACATACATTACGAAAGAGACAAATACAAGTAAATAAGAGTCTGAGAGAACCCCTCGAAAGACGTGTGAAGTCCGCCAATCCGCACTGGGCCACCATGGTGGACTATGGCCTAATCCCCCTCGCATTGAGGGGAGGCCCGTACCCAAACAGTGGGACATTAAAAGGGCTGGTATTATTATTATAATATATAAAAAACAACTTACTCTATAAATCGATTCTCCAGCACTGTGTACGCCAGCTCCCTGGTGATGCTGCGACTCTGACGGGAACTGATGACCTGGAGTGGAAAGGAAATTTCTAATAGTTATATAGCTAAGTGACACACAGGTACTACAGGAGTAATCTGCACAGAATACACTGTAGTGAATAGAGAGGAAATGTTGATTTGAAAACAGCTTCTGAACATCAAACAATAAACATATTGGAATTCTGACCGACATAATGATTACAAATGGGCTAAGAAGTGCAGGTTCAAACGATAGTATACCCTCTCTGAATCAGCCTGTATATGGGCACGTTTAGTTATTGCTTGGGTTTATCGAGTAGATTTATCTTGTATACATACCGGCAGGTTAGGGAACAAGACTTCATCTATCTCGGTGATGTTGCTGAGCGTACTATAGTTGGACTCGAAGTTGTAGGACACGAACACATTCTTGTTTGGCAGGTCGATGGGCACCGCTATCGCCAGAAACGTCTGTAATTAGAGATGTAATAAATTAGGCTTTGAAACAAATTACCATGTTAATTATAGGCTTGCCCCTTATTACATTGAGGCCAAATACTATCGGCGACGCACTGCGGCACACCTCTTCCTACTTTTCCGGGGTTTACAGGCGTGATGGTATATTATCATGTTATCTAACTATCTACATGTTTTTGAGGGTGCCGCGGGAACAACTAAACTTATGTAGGTTGTAATAGTGTAAAATATTGGGCAGGTTAAAAATATACTAATCCCAAAGAAATATATAACATTATTAAAAATAAAACAACACTATCTACATACATATTTTATATATAAACTTGACCAATATAACTTATACCTACTCGTTAACCTGTTTGACACTATTATTGTGACAGGTTATATTTGTCTTAAGCGTTGCTAAAGCTATAGTTAACCTGGAACTTGTGTTCCTCGTAAACGCTTGGGACCAAAAAACACTGGAATTGAGACCACAGCTAACGTAGATAGTGTGACGGACCACTTAGCCCACCAAGGAAGGAAGGAAAGGAAGACCGAGGAGTGTCGTAGGATACCAGGGCCCCAAGTCTGCTAACACAATCAATTCATAATCGAACAGCAACCGCATAGTAACTGTCACTTTTGACAGATATCCCATACAATATCTGTGAAAAGTGGCAGTTACTACGCGGTTGCTGTTCGATTATGAATCGATTGTGTTAGCAGACTTGGGGCTCAGTATGGGCGCAGAAAGACCGTAACGATTAGAAGTCCCCAAGAAGGTCAATGACCAATGTCTAGTTGTAGGCATCTTTCAGTTAATCGACAGATGTACTACGTCGTTCTTCGATAGGTTATACTAACCTCCACGCTTTAAGTACCTACTGTAGGGAGATTTTATGTTGTGATATTATAGATGTTTATAGGTACAGTACATAAAATAAATCATACCCCGTACAAACTGGTGGGCGGGAAAACAAGCGATCGTTTCTGCTTCAATTTCCCTGAAGTACAAGTAAATATCAGGCTCCTGAAATATAACGGATTATTAGTTTCTTGTAAAGTAGGTACCTACTACACACACATACACGAAGGCACTTATGTTATTGATTTACGATCAACATAGATTGTGTAAGCTATGATACTAATTCTCCTTCCTAGTTGTTTTGATTTTCACTACTAGCCATGAAAAAAGTGCCTTCTTGGCGGCGCTATTCCAGGACCATCGTAACGTCAAGTCGAACACACGAGATGACGTATGATCACCTCAGCAATGCTGCTCTATCAACATATTTATTAGAATTGTTGTATTCAGGTGCAAGATTTATTGAATAGAAGCTGTAACGCAGAGTCCTTAACAAAATGATCACTATATATTTGACTACCCGACTAGCGCAGTAGTGTAGTTTAGTACCCCGCTTTCTGCGCCAAGGGTCCCGGGTTCGAGCCTTGGTACGGACAAACGTTGTGTGATGAGCACGAAAGTTTGTACCCAAGTTATTGGATGATTAATATCTATATAAGTATTTTATACTGGGTACGCTACCAATAATACAAGCGTTGCTTAGTGTGAGACCGTATGGTCGGTGTTCGTTTGGCTATATTATGTCATTTTATTAAGTTTAAGTATAGTCTAAGTTACAAAATTGTAATCCAAAAGACATTTTATTTACTTACAGTGTAAACATTATCTTCAAACTCTTCATATTGCACACAGAACACTATTGAGCACATAGAACAATGGCTCTACATCAACACAAACACTGGACTAAGCATGCTCTAGCCTTTTTTTTTCCAGTGGAGAGTAACTGTTCCACATTATACTTTAGAAAATTATCGCCTATACGCTAAATATCGGTGCGAGTCTTTGTCGTTGTGATTTAATTTTTATGGCAATAGAAATTCGTGGGATGCTTATTTAAAATATTTCATTTACATTTGTATGGAGAGTTAAATCCTTAGTTAGTTTACAAATGTAAATCATTATAGAAAGAGTTTGCCAGAATCGTTATAATTTTAACTGCTATCTCTCATCTCTGTCTAACACTTGTGTCAAATTCACAGAGATTAGTTTGTTTTCGATCAATAAATTAAAAAGGTTATTAAAATAATAAATTAAAAAAAAGGTTGGTTTCTTGACGACACGATAGTTTGGAATTATGCATCTTAATTTATGTTATTAAATGGGTACCGCACGTTAAACCGTTGCATATACTATACAATAATGCCGCTATGTGACAATATGCTTAGCAGCAGATATGGTCCACTTAAGGTTCTAATTGCCCCAGAACCAATGAAAGTAACACGAGACTTGGACATAGCAACCGTATTCTTTCGAAAGCACTCTGGTGAAGTGTGTCGTCGCTATAAGCTGAGAAAATTCAGGACACAGCTTAATCTCTAATCTATTTTATTTTACATTTACGTCTACAAAAACTAGACGAAGATATTTACTGATTGGTCCAAATTTTAGCAACGCTTTTAATATAAGTGCTATGATTTGAATAAAATACAATGGAGATAGTACCTACATGCACATAATAAGTATATGGCCTCTTCTGAAAATCAGCGCTGCAGCGCATCTGCCGCAGTTATGGGTGGCATGGAGATAAATCTTGGTCTTGCAGCACAATATCGCTAACTATTTTAGGTATACCTACTAGATTTCATCCCTGTGCCTTGCTCATTGTTTTTATTATTCTTGAACTATTTAATTTTGTGATTGTGCGTAAAAGGACATTTTTTTTGTTAATATATTTATCTATATAAAACAAAGTCGTGTTAGTTACAACACTTATTAGTCAAGAACGGATGGGCCCATTTTTAAGATTTCTTATTATAAAATATGTCTCCACCCCAAATAGCCGATTTAACTATTAATCTATCGAATATTTTTTTTTTATATTTCGTTACTGTAGCCATATACAGTAAATAATTTTAAAAAAATCGGTGATATAAGCGACATATTATCGATGGCACCTGTATTATACCATTTACTAAGAATATTTCTCCTTGATACTCCTTCGCTTGTAACATAGGCTTTTATTTAGTACCGCGAGTTGCAACTTGCATTCCGTTTCTTTATACAAGCCAGTACCTACGGTTACACACAAACACACACACACACCGTTACTCTGTGTCGAGCTATGATGACCAGGTATCGTCTATCGTCATCTGAATACGGGGAACCAACATCAGCCTCACATATTGTTTGTAGGCTGACTAAAATTTATCTTCTAAACGACTCGCAAATTGGCTTAATGTCGTCTTGACAGATGTAATCGCAGAATTTACGTGACAAAAGCCCCGTGTCGACATTATTGAGGGCTGTTTACACGAGTTACGTGTAATGGAGACATTAATCATGTATGTTGGTGTGTGCGAGGGATGCGACGTCGATAGGGCTATGTCGTAGATGCGATGAGACCCTGCCGTTGCCATAGATGATTTTTTAATATCATATAATGTTTATAGAAATACGAAAGCATTATTTTCGATAAAAAATAAAAGTTCGTTGATATACTATTATAACGATGGCCAATCAAATGAATATCGTTGAATACGCATACCCAACGGTTTGTTTATCATCCTAAAAACAAGGAAAAATCAGTGTGAACGGCTCGCTAAAGCGAAAAAACCTATTGAATGTACATAATAAAGTGGGGCCCTCCTACAGACGTCATCCGCACTCGTGACGTCAATACTTATGTAAGGTGCTTCCTTATTTTCTATTATATTTATTTAGGTGTATCAAAAATAATATATGTTGTCCGTGCGCGTCGCTTGTTAGCTCTAGTTATTGTGGAAGCTGTAGTGTCTCGTGAGGTGGCGCAATCTGTATACTGGGACCGCTGTTGGGATCGTCATACCCAATTGATCAGGAAGCCCAATAAAGTCACGAAACCATACCCTCATCATATTCATATACTTACATCTCAAATTTCAATTTCGCAGGTTTGTTAGATCCGGGATTTGCATGTGTGTGTATTTGGATTAATGCTCATAGATTAGGGACGGACCAATCAACAACCACACATTATTAAGTATAGTTTGTATACTCAGATTATGATACTATAAGCAAGAAAATGTTTGTGTGAAGTGAACAGGCGTAGTCGTTTTCCTCCTCTCAAAATTTGTATATCAATAGAAAAGTAAAACCGTTGAGCCAGTGATTTGAGTAAACCCAGCTCACGATAAATACCAAAATGCTGACTTTTATATTTACAGAGCTGCTGTTTACAATAATATTGCAATGTCGACGCTGCGCAGCCGGGGTTGGACTGTCTTTAGGGTTCTGTGATCCATTGTTTCCCTTAAATATAAATTAAAAATAATCGACTTATTTAATGACCGGCTAAGCTTTAAATAGTAACATCATTTGGATGTGCTTTACGTTACATGCTAAAATACCAAGCGAAGCTGGTTACGAGTGATTCAATTCATTGTACTGACTAATGTTTGATATTAAAAGGAGCTTATTATATTTGCAAAACGTAGTAGTTATAGAGACAATGACACTTTTATGAAATTCCATAGCTATGTTAAAAATCTTTTGATCAGCAGAAAACATTAGAGGGCTTACCACTATTAATGCGATTCAAATCGGGATTTCAATAGATCTGCACCGCAAATGATAATAGTGATATAATGTTCCGATTGAGGTCATGATTCGGGTCCCATTAACAGTTCATGTTATTGGGGCTGGTATTATTAAGGAGATTTTTCAATGTTCTCTGAAGCACGGATATGAGATTAAAAGGTTATATTAAAATCGTTTTTTTTTATTATAAAAATAAGTATACCCTTATCCGGTTATTACAACGTCGAGGTGTAGGCAATTTATGCCGTTCAAATATTTACATCAGACGAGGCGTCCGACGGCGGTGCCACACGCATACCGTACTCGCTTAATATTTCCCTTGCAAACGTAATATTCTCCCATTACTACCCACATAATATTTACTGGGAATACATCGGTCTGCTGATTCAGGCTGAGAATAAAAAGCATAAAAATAAATTCCGTAAACACTTAATCCATTCAGAAACAGAATCAGAATATTTTTTATTCACGTAGGTAGACCATTATGTACAGTATTTATGAATCGTCAAAAGTTACAAAAATATTATGCTACTGCTTTACCACCCGTTCGGAATGCCGTTCCTATGGAGAAGAACGGGCAAGAAACTCCATGGTTGCTCTTTTTTAAAATAGATCTTTTACATTTTTGAGCAATACATTGTTATAGGTATGTGAGAACAATGTAGGAACGGCTAATTTCTTCCCTTCTTATTCTTCTTCTTGAGATTGAGAGATTCTTCTTATTCCCTTCTTTCATCAGATAGTCGAAGTATTCTTGTCTGTGCTTACAGTACGTCAAGCAAATTATTTTTGTACGTACAGTTTCGGTAACGTAACGTCTTCCATCCCTCTCGCACCGCATGTTTCATTAATAAGTATTACAGTGACAGCATGTTTTCTCGATGACGTTACGAATACATTAGAAATTCCTGCCTACCCTACAGATCTAAAAACATTAGGTATGTTTTGTAAGCTTTAGATACATCTGCTAGACATTGCGACTTTATTATATTAAAAAAGTTTCAGCTGTAGCGCTTGCCTTGGAGCAATGGTTTCGGTTGAAACTATAGCTCCACCTTTGGGATTTACGGATGTGACGTGCATACTTTATTTTCAACCATGATTCTCACTTATTACACGGTAAGAGAAAAACATCGTGAGGAAACCTGCTTGTCTGAGAACCTAAAAAAAAAACGAAAGACGTGTGAATTCCGCCAACCTACTATACCAGAAATCTCCCTTGGATCAAAGGAGAGTCCGCGCTACGCAGTTGTACATTCAAAGGCTAAACATAATTATTATAGGTTCTCTGACGATTAAATCAATAGAGCATTAGTTAGTGGCATAACATTGCTAAAATATTTTTATTTATACTTCGTTAAAATACAAAGAGAATTGTTCGAGTGGGCTTGATGGACAGTCTTCTACGTAATGCTGGCAATTCTTCTCCAACCCGTAATACTCTGCCTCGTAGTAATAGTCACTTATATCTTCTTCTGCAACTGATGTTGAAGGTCTGTGAATGTGTACGATTGGATTAATGTTTGTTCTTAGTTCCTTAGTTAGAACGTGTCTTTCTGCGAGGTACATACTGGGTGCATATTATTGCAGAACTATACATGGCAGCGAACAACGTTCAACAGCTGCTAAATGTTTTTTTTTATTATTTTCTACCTGCTATAATTATCACTATATTTGTAGTAAACACTCTGACAAAATTAGGTTATTCTATTCTTTTGATACGAACAATCAATTCATTTCAATTCACGCGAAGTCAGGCTAGCAGTGTAAAGCCAGATGATTGTGCTAAGGCACTATTCCAACCTACCATAAGGTTGAATATAGGTGAATATTACTACAAAAATGTGACAACTACTCACGTAAGAACAAGGTATATTAGGTCGCCGAGCAAGCCGTTATGCAGAAAATGATCGTCGGCATTCTCGCAGATGGCTCGCAAGAGGCACGCGCGCCCCTGGTAGCCGTGCCTGTAGAACAAAATAGCTACCATTATCTGTAGCCTCCTGGCTGTGGTGAATATTATATAAAAGTAACAGAGGCTTATGATGTCCTGGTATTGAAAGGCATTCGGGAGTGAAGACCAGTTTAACTAAAATAATAATAACACACTAATTAATTGGTGCAAACTAATTACTGAACTGAACTGGGGCAATTCCAGTATAAATTACCTATTCAATTAAATATATGTACAATAGGTAATTACATAAAAAAATTAAACAATTCAAAGATACTTTTTGACAGAAAAAGAAATATAGATTCATAGATATCATATATATCCGTGATTTGGATTCAAATATTCGTGCTCATCACATAAAGTTAACCACTTACTAGGATTCCAGCCCGGGGCCCTGGGTACAGAAAGCAGGGGCTCTAATAACTGTCGGCTCGTAAAAAAGTAAGCTAAACTAATTTTAAAAAGCATTGTTATATAGCTGACTGAACGTTATAAATAATCTGGTACTAACACTTATACAAATATATTTCGTATACAGAAACTACTTGTGCCATAAATATTTTGGTTATGTAAGTTTAGTCATCTAATACGTTTTAAGAGTTCAGAGAGTCGTGATGTGTAGCAAAATGAGTGGATTAACTGGCTAACGAGTTGTTTGGCGGGTAAGCGCGCGGTTTGTGTAACTAGTCGGTTCCGAGAGCGAGCTTCGTGTTATTGGGATTTGGAGCTCCCGTATTTCCATGTTATCCTGGTACTCGGTACGTCAGGGGTCACATGAATCGATATAAGCTTCATTACCATAATAGAATCAGAATCAGCATATTTTTTATTCATGTAAACCGTCATAGTATTTACGAATCATCCAAAGAGGCACAAAATGTTAAACTACGACTTTACAACTCGTTCAGAACACCGTCCCTATCGAGAAGAACGGGTAGGATACTCCATGATTGCACTTTT
This sequence comes from Pheosia gnoma, assembly GCA_905404115.1. NCBI lineage: Eukaryota > Metazoa > Arthropoda > Insecta > Lepidoptera > Notodontidae > Pheosia > Pheosia gnoma. The sequence goes on from FR989911.1 coordinate 7,280,985, forward strand.
TAAAAGTTTCTTATACATTATTGTGTAGTGCATTGTTATGGGTATGTAGGAACAATGTACTCGTAGGAACTTGAATAGCTAATTAAAAAGTACTAACCCTAAGTATATAATGACTACTTAATAGCTACATGAATCCCATATTTACAAATTACTTTTATGAATGAAAAAAAGAAGGAATACGGGTTTGGTAAGGTCATTAAGTTAATACTAATAAGGTATATTAATAACCCGTATATCGTCTCACTGGGCAACTTCACTCCCATAACCCACCTTGCAGTGGTGGCCCGAGGCAATTAATAGAACAAGAGAATATAGAACTTCTAAAATCTCGACAACATATTCAAGTGTCTGTCTAATTTGGCTCACTGAAGCGCCTCCTGGGATTTGGTGCCTGGAGCGGCCGTGCCTTTCGCCCTGTGGTAAGGATGGCCCTGCCTCCACCCGTCTTTGTCATCGGAATCAGAATCTTATTCAGAATGTTTTTTATTCACGTAGACCATTAAGTACAGTACTTATGAATCGTCAAAAGTTACAAAATACTATGCTACTACTTTACCAACTGTTCAGAATGCCGTTCCTATGGAGAAGAACGGGCAAGAAACTCGGCTGTCTCTAGCCAATCCTTTTGGAGTGCATCTAGGTCGTCACGCAAACGTTTCTCTGGACTGTCTACTTAGAAATATTACACTGAGAAAAAAATTAGGTCCCGGTTACCTAATATTTAACCTAATATTGCGTATTTGTCGGACAACGTAGTGCATTAGGTAACAACAACCAAGTGCACTAGTTATTACATAAACTTATGTTGTACCGACGCATTAGGTTATTTTAAACTATTTCTAGTAAGGTAACTATCACCTAATAGTAGGTTAAAGTTACGTAGTGACTAGGTTGTCCGACAAAAACCTAATATTAGGTTCGATACTATAACCTAATAAACATTTAATAACACCTAGTATTTTACGTTAATTTTACCTTAATATACGTTAAACTTGACCAAATAAATTTTGATATATACCTAATAAATGATTTAATTAAACCTAGTCTAGATGATGGTTAGATGTCTGTAACCTTTTCAATGTGTATAAATAACCTAATTTATAGTTTAGGGTAGTGTACTGCGTAGGTATTGGATACCTAATAAGTGCTTTAATATAACCTACTGATAATTGTCTGCACCTTTTTAGTTGCGTTAGAGTTACCTTATCGATAGGTGTAGGGTACATAGGTAGTAGGTAGTAACTAAGTATTTACTTGATTGTAGCAAAATAATTAATAGGTAACGGTAATCAACTGGATACGTTAAAGTACATTAATAATGCCGACATGATAGGTATTATGTACCTAATGAATGCGTAGATGTAACCTGATCGACAAGTGTGCGGTTAAATAAGTACTATGTAAATGTAACCAGCTATTAGGTTGAAGTCATTTAATTAGTAGATTCCGGTGGTGTACTGTGTAGGCATTATATATCTAATAAATATGTTAGTGAGACCTACTTGATGGGTGTAATACACCTAGTTGATGCGTTAATGTTACATCTTCGGCAGTTGTAGTAGGTAAAAGTAACCAGGTAGTTACTAGGTAAAAGTTATATAATTTAGGTAAAAAGTAGTGAAATTTGCAGTTACCAAATTGACAAATACATTAATCACAGTTAGATGCGACTAATTCGTTTTTCAAATATCTGGTATCTAGAAAATTTGTTACTCTTACCCTAATTATTATATCACTTCTACTTAATACTGCCTACTAATACCTACTACAATACAAACATATAGATAAAGACAAATTTGATAGGTACAGAGGTACGTAGATTACAGTATGGATTAACACAAGGGGATATTTTATTGTGAAAATACGTATTATTAATGCATAATGATGTGTTAAGTAGACTTACGGTCAAATTTATAGAAATTACAATCCCTTTATAATGACACAAAAATGCTCTTATATAACGAATACGCAAAAAAGTGATTTATAATAGGTTATACTGTTATAAGTTGGACGCATTTTTTTTTCGATACTATAAACTTTATGAAGTTGCCTTAGGTTGCCATTCAATATTCTTTAATAATGCCATCAATTAAAAACAATATTGAAGGTACCTACCCATACGTACTAATTTAATCGCTATTTCTGTAGATATATAGCAACTAGTTCGATTGGTAGCGTAGCTACTTAGATACCTACCCTCATGATAATATTTTTTTTTCACAATCTGATTGCCCCCTCTATTCTTTACTATTTAATCTTATTATCTAAAATTGGGTCATAACTAGTTAAGTATAACGATGCCAAATTTTAACACTCGAGTTTGTAACTATATTATACATACCGTTTAGTTTTAGAAGGCTTGTGCCTGTGAGTCACAACAAATGATTTTATAAGTAAAAGGGGCAAATGGGTTACCTGCACAAGATTGAACTTCCCAAATGACACACATAAATAAAGTATTTTTTTTTATCACAATATATTAGATGCAACATGGAAGTCGGAGCGAAAAAGAGACAAGTTTATGTTGCGATGCATTGTCCCGCATGGTAACTACTAGAAACGTACCTCTTCCGTTGACGACGACGTAATACTGAGTTCAGGTGGGCTAAATAGGTCAGTTTTGATGATCCACTCGCTATCTAAACATTTTTACTTATAAAATCATTTGTTGTGACAGACAGACACCGCAAATGAAATTGTTTTTCCAGATATAGTACGTAACACTAAATATGGAAAGATAAAATGAACATTATTAACTGACATCAAAAAGGAGGTGGTTCTCAATTCGGTTGTATTTTTTTAATACGTAAATATATTTCGTATATATTGTACCGATGAGTACGTTTTACTTAACTTGTGCTTAACTATAATTAGGTTTTATATCTGAAAACCTTATAACAAATATTATATTATAAGTTATAATATTTATTAATAAAATTTATCGATTGAAATAATATTATAAAAATGTTATTACCTACCTATGTTAATAAAACTGGGTAAGTAGGTAGGTTATTAAAACCAAATAACTACGTTTCTTTAAAGCCATTAGTTGGTTATGAAGACGCAATGTCATGTTAAAACAATTTATTGGTTATTGCAACCTTTTATTAGGTTATAGGAACCGAATGTACAATTTTAATTCCAAATAATTATTTAGGTTAAGTACAATTTAGTCGAAGCAACCTATTATTAGGTGTTTTTAAGCTATATGTAATCATATTAGGTAGTATTCACTGATAGTGATAGGTAAAATTAAATGTGTATATTAGGTGACGGCCCGTTAACGTAACAGTTAGGTAAAAAAAAAGGTTTCTTTAACGTAAAATAGGTTAAAATTACGTAATATAGTACGCTACCAAACACTGTAGGTTGTATTTACCCAATCGAAGGTAAAACTATTTACCTACACTAGGTTCAGAAAACCTAAATTAGGTTGTATTCAACTATTTTTTGCATTACCTACATTATTAGGTTTGCATTTACCTATCTTTTTTCTCAGTGTACCTTTCAAGGTTGGATTCAATGAAAGCGTACAGCTTATTCCGTGTCATAACATCTTTGGGTGCAGCAATACTACGGCCTTTTTGGTTCCTCGACATCTGAGAAAAAAAACAATATTACTAATACACAATTACGCCTGTAATTTCCGATGCGGTAGACAGAGGTGCCCTGCAGTGCACCCACGTTTCAATGATGGTATTTTGTTTTATTCTCATTATACCGGGCACTATCTTTCTCAATATTAGGGCGATTCAGGCCGTAGCCTACCACACAGGCACAGTGCGGTTTCATTGTACAGCAGATGATAATTATGATTAAAAATGTGATTCGCTCATGAAAATCCGGAAATCCCAGAGGTGAAGGCGGGGATTGAACCGGCAAACCTTGTATCCAAGGCGAGCGTTCGACCAAATCGGCTATCACTACTTAACATGATTACTTAACTGCAATAAATTAATTTGTTGTTTATACGAAATATAGATAAATAAATGATAAACGGATAGTTGCACTAGCAACTAAAACCACCGATACATGATATGATAAATGATGACTGATAGAAAGGGATGGAGCAGAGTGTGTCTTATTTTTGTCACGCTCATTCACGTTGTCTGTAAAGCGTTCGTGTTAGTGAATACATCTCTATGTATTGGGGCTCATTAAGTTCATGGTATATATATATTAAGAATAGGTATAGGGTGAAGTGACTTACAGTATAAACGTCGCCTAGCAACGGATCGATGTATGAGGTATTGTCTACGCTGTAGTAACTAGCTTCGTAGAACCAAGCAACGCTTACATAGGAGAGCGAGTTTATAGGCACAGATATTGTTGCATAGACCTGAAACATAAAGATTTATAATATTATGCTTCAAACGTAGGATTGTTTTTGAACCTTTGTGGTTTCGGAAAAGGGGTGTTATAAGTTTCACCTCTGACAGTCTGAGACCAAATATTTATATGTATAGCGGACAAAACTGGGATTTCCCCAAATTGCTACTAATTATGTATAGTTTAGGACCTGTTTGGTCCTAATAATATTAACATGTATTATCGTATCGCTTACCCCATATTGTGTATCAGGTGTGAATATTAAATATCTTCGTTTTCTAGATTTTGACGACGTTTGGCCATGTACACTCAGTAAAATTGTTAATCTGTAAAAAAGTAGAGACTATTTAAAGCAGTCATTCTACAGACAAAATATCTACCATACCTTAACAATTCTACCACAAAAAAGATGATAGAGACACAGAAAACAGATGTTCAAGATACAGTTTTATTGGTAGGTAATTTATAAGTATAAGTTATAGGTAAATACTATATATGTTACTTTTCAGGACGGAGGGGACACTGATATTAACACTCCAAATTAAGATGGGGCGCCATTGTAACCGGTTTCGAAGTTCCCGGTTTGAATTCCAACCGGGGCATTAAACTATTGACGTAAGCCCACTCTTAGCACAGGTTTGAGATACTTCAGAATCAGAATATTTTTTATTTAGGTAACCCATTACAGTACTTTTTTTATGGGACTAGGCCCGCCACACACTCCCACCACTGCTACTCCTGTAAGCCAGGATCTACAGTGGTGTCCAATGATGACACCGAGGTTTGACCCTCGGCGAGTCCCGGGATAAAGTAAAGTTACAGTACTTATATATGGTCAAAAAATTCACAAAATGCTCAGGTACGATTTTGCCGACCGTTGCTATGGAGAAGAGCGGGCAAGAAACCCAATGGTCGTTTTAAAAGGATCTTACTCATATTTTTTACAAGTTAGTAAGTAAAGTTAGTTGGAGGGGCTAAAAGGTACAATTATTGTTAATTAGTTTGTCCCGCATGCGTTCTTGTAATATTCGTCCAATTGCAATGACACTTTGTTGAGTTATTGTGCATACGCCCAGATATATTCTGTGGCATTGCGTGCTAGGTATAGGTAGTTTTTCACTAAATAAGTTCACAGAAAATTTTATACGTACATGAATAGGCAATAACTAGTCGACATCTTCTAATTTCTTACTCACATTACATTTGTCTATATTAAATATAATATCGATAGAACTACGCCAGACCGGACACTCGGCCGGCATGTTTGGAGCTTAATGTCACCGCAGTGAGTACTCTGTATTTACTTAAGTAATTCGTTGAAACGTCGCCGTTATGTAAGTATATAAGCTGTGGTATACAATAATTATTCGTGTGTATTAATAACAGGGTCGTCTACTATAAATGAGTTCCAATACTATTCATAGTTCCATAGCACTGAAAATAATTGTTATTTTCTATGAAAATTATTATCTATTTGGTTTATATAAAAATCTTATTACACCACGTGACGAGTGTATATGTTGTCAAAGGAATGTTGAATATCCAATCTACAGGGCGAAAAGGTTTGTTTATAAAATAACGTCTTCACCTGTAAGATAACGCCTGTTCGTGATATAATCTCGGCGACATTACAGTACGTATATTTTAGTGGAATTAACAAAAAGCTTTTTTTTTGTTACCATAAATGTATTTTCAATAAGTTGTGGACGACCGTATTGTATTGACGACATCTTTATGTCGTCAATACAAAATAGTGTACATAACAATATCGTGATTTTGGTAAAAAAAACTGATCATAGCTGGAAATAGTATTCTTAGTAAGGAATTAACTTATTTTTGGGCTCGTGTACCTAAGATTATCAGTACGTCAAGTGCGAGATTATTTGTATGCTGACTGTATAGTTTATTTATTTAGACACATTGTACGGTAAATTATCAGCGCCTCTATCGGACAGTATTTAAAACATTAAATTCTCCATACCATGTGTCTAATAACAGACTATGAAATACACGGTTAGCTTATTTATAATCTCCCAATTGACGTCATAATGTTTGTTTTCATAAAAAGAAGGTATAATTAAAAAGAGTTAGGTTGATCAAACATATTTAAATTGAGCTGATGAAGTATCATTATTTTGTATAAGTTAAGTCCAATACCTAACTATATTTGCTTTAGTGCTGGTTCATATAAAAAACCTACTTACTTCTATACACTGACAGTTAGTTTATTAACCGACTTCAAAAAGGAGGAGGTTCTCAATTCGGTTGTATTTTTTTTTAATATATATGTATAAATAGTACTACGCTATCAAGACATGAAACAAAACTCAAATAATTTGAAATCAATCCGATTTTTGTTTTTCACGCCATTTTCATATCATCATGTCACATCCATTATTTTATTTATAGTGTGAATTGATTGAATGCGTTATTGCTATTAATTACTTGACATTGGCAAAATACCCGCAAAGTTGTGGGTGAGGCCATATTCATATCCATTTGATTTCATCGCAACTCATTTCGTAAAGAAAGAAGAAATCAATCCCAACACTGAGACATTATAAACATCCAAGAAACACACGGATTCCCGGCGATCAATTAAGTGCTTGCGAAATAAGTTCTGAGCGAGGAGCCATGTTTAATAATTCAGAGGATACATAGTTGGTGTGATAGTTGTTCGCGAATTAACCCGCTAGTTTGTGGGACCCGATGTCGAGGGGATTTCTTGTTGCCCGGCTCCCGACACGCGAGCTTGTATATTAAGCCATGTATTCAGCAACAATTGAGGCACAAACTGTGATGGTCAACATGTTTGGAAATGATGCACAACTATGTGTGTTACGAGACCTGCTTAAACAGACATCACCCTATAATATATAGTTTATGGTAAGACATAACATATATATGTTATCGCCATTGAGAGACGAGCTGTATTAAAAAATTGAGGTTTCCCCGCGTGGAGCCGCAGGCAAATGCTATTGTTTTCCATAAATTAATCATAATGTAAGTTGAAAAATCAAAAAGCAAACTAAAAAAAACAAAGGGCCGCTAATAAATCCCTAAAACCAACTAAGATGTGCTAATTAAAAGACATTGTTAAACAACCTACTTTTGCCAAATTAAAATCGGCACAAGAAAAATCAGGGATGATTTAATTAGACTCATGAAAGTCAATTTGGAGATTTAGTTGTTCTGAAATTTTCATGAAAATAATCTGGGGATCATGGACTATCAATACACCGTTGGATTATGACTTTCCTGGAGACATTATGTGGGATTAATTCTAGATAGATAACAAAATGAAAGCTATGCAGGTATTAAGAACAGACTAATAACTCGAAATAATGTGTGAGACCCAAAGAGTGGGATTTATTTCCTATACGCCAAACAAAACAGTATGACGTAGATAGGTAAGAATTTTGAACCTCAGAATCAGAATCGGAATATTTTTTATTCACGTAGACCATTAAGAACAGTACTTAGGAATAGTTAAAAGGTACAAAATACTATGCTACTACTTTACCTCCCGTTCGGAATGCCGTTCCTATGGAGAAGAACGGGCAAGAAACTCCATGGTTGCTCTTTTTTTAAAAAGATCTTTTAAATTTTTGAGCAATACATTGTTATAGGTATGTGAGAACAATGTAGGAACGGCCAATCAGACTTTAGCAGCAGGTCAAAAAAAAGACTCAATTATGGATCCAGATAATGCTTCAAAGGATTGTCCTTAAAATACGTCCTATAGCAAAACCGCATAAACCCATATCCGATAATGAAACGCCTGCGAACATTAACGTAACGTTTTTAAAAGCAAAACGTACGTACCCACGCGCAGTAGCATCTGTTCCACATATTGCATCGGCGGGCTATGACCGCAGAATCCCATTTTAACCCTTCATTTCAATAAATTGCCTGCTGTAGTGTAGACGGAGCTTTACTTTGATGCGGTCGCCTGTATACTGCCGTGAAATAGTTTGCTAAAGATGTAGGTACATTGTATATTGGCAAAATTATTATAAAGCCAATATTTTTTTATGGAATTTTTTGGAAGCTTGTTATCTTTTAACGCCTGATGCAAAGAAAAGGTGTGTCAGTGTACTTATAGAACAGTTGAACCTATTTCATTTATTGTTGCTATAGAGATAGCAACAGTACAAATATAAAGATGAATGTGTTAGTTACGCCATTTATAACTCGAGAACGGGTGCGGCGATTTTTGTGATCTAAGATTTTTTCGTGCTGATCACACAAAGTTTTCCCTACCAGCATTCGAACCGGGAACCCTCAGCACAGAAAGCAGGGACACTACCCACTGAGCCAATCGGGTCGTAAAACATTAAACAATATGGGTAATATTTAGCTAACCTAATAAAACATTGTTCTGTGGTTTTAAAACTTTTCAAATAGTTTTAAGGCATCTAAGTAATAGTGATATACTGTTTACAAAACATGGGAGTCTTTTTCACGTTATTGCTCCGTACGTCGACGGAATACGGAACTATAATAATCGGTGGACCGAAAAATGTTGTTACTCGCCATACATTTCTTCTACAAAAACCAACACCAGAACACAGTCGTTATGTGTAATGTTTTGTTAACCAAAATCATACCACCTCCGAAACTGGGCCGAGCCGTACGAATCGTCGAGAAAATATAACGGTTCATTAGCCAGACACTGCCGTAGGCTCTGAGCAAACATTCCAACATTTTATCTTATACCGTATTTACACTTCGACGGCAACGGTGCTACGAGACGAAAAAGGACTATGTTTCTACCTTTAATTTTGTTCAATTTGCTCGCTACGTTCGGGGTGGACGGAGGCAGGCACAAACGGTACCTGATCTATCCGGACGGCGGCCCCGCCAGAGCACAGGTACTCCTTTTATCCACTTCAGCAAATCCATGTAAATTTACATAGAGTATCTGATTTAACTTAAGCAAATGATGTTTTTTTTTGTTCAACAGATAGGGCTTAACGAAGCGTTGTTTTTTTGTTCGGTGAATGTTAATGCAATTATGTTTCTGCGCCTTTGGATGTATGTAAATGATTTTATTCTTAATTATTTTACTGTGTGCTTGACGTCTATTCTATTGAAGTGCGCTTTTAAGGTTTCTGTTAAAAGGGCTGATTCTGATTAGCGAAATACCAAAGTGAACAATATAAATATACTTGAGTAGTTCATGATCTGGATTTAAAATCAACATCTATGGTATGGTTTGCTCTTACGGAGTGCTATTATGGCCAAATTAGCACAATGTTTAAAATTAAATTGGATACTCCAGGTGGTGAGACCATCGCATCACACTTCTTATAACAAGTTTCATGAGTTATCAAGAGTACTAACTCAATTTTTCATCATATTTTTCAGTTCATCATCGGTTTGGGTGTGCCAGTCGACTTAAAAGAAGCATCAGTAACCGTCGGGACCGTTATAAAATTCCAATATGACTTACCAACCAACAGCTCGGAATACACAAGCAGAATCTATGGCTTCGCTGAAACTGTCTCTAGAGATATGGATGATGGTACGGCTAAAGACGTAAATAACGAAATAGACACAGAAAACAATGAAGATCGAAAATTAAGTGACGCAGAAGATACAGTTAATGATGAATCAGAGAGCGATAATGATACGTTAGTTGATCTGACTTTTGATGAGAACAGAAGAAGGAGATCTTTAGTTTATTCTGAAGGTGGACTTATAAATGTTGGTGAAGTGACGACTGAATCATTGGATCAGGCTATCAGAAAACAAGAGATGATTGATCAGAATGATATCGATGACATGGAGCCGCAGAGAATGAATCGGTGGGACTTCTATAAGGTTTTGGAGCATATGGTTGAGAGGTGCGTTGAAATTTAATGTTACTGTTACTACTAATAAGCTTTCATTTTCAACCAGACCTTTAGTGGTCATAACATGATTTGCTAACTACACATACGTGTTTTTCCCCATATTATAATACATCTGTTCATATTGCTATATCAAAGTGGGGACCCGTTTACGTCACAAGACGGTAGTTTAGGGCTACTGTTGACAATGAATGCTATGCCTTATGACCTTAATGCTAATAACGCAGTCTTTTTATTACTTCTTTTAATAGTCTATGCTATTTTAATTTCATATCTATCGGCAATTTTTAATTCAGAAATAGGATCTTGACGGACAAATATATAGACGAACGACAAAGCAAATTTTTAAGGGATTCATTTTTCATTTTATGGAAATGAACCAAATAAGGGGTAGTTTTATAGTTCAACGTTTGCAAACTTTATGTTTAGTACGAACTCCTAATGTAATCGTCACGCCATCGAAAAAGATTGTTGTCAATGTTATACTTATATCAGAACTCTGCGGTGTGAGTGTGATGGAAGACGCTTTAGTCGAACAATGCGTAAAAAATTGGCTTAAACAAGTGTTGCGAGCTCTTTTACATATTAAGGTGTCGCTTATTATTCAGCTATGCATATTATATCTCCATGGTAGTGTTACCGATCTAACTAACAAACGCCTAACAAGTATCGTTCTATAATATTTTATGAAAGTGGCCCATTCAAAATTCCCGCAGGTACGGTTATTCAGGCCGGCCGTGCTTGCTTCGAACAATTTGCGAGGCAGCCGAGGTACCGTTCACCCATGAAAACGGCTTGCTCGGCGAAATTGGACATATACTATTCACGTAAGTAGACTAACAAGGTACGAAAGGATTTTGGCATAACGCATTATGTATAATGGATATCTACTTAAATAAGAGTTCAAACATTGCCAATTGTAAAATATTCTTACTTGTCATCGTCAGTTTGCCGAACTTCTGTGCTTGTGGAATACGACTTAAGTCTTGTTGGGGATATCGTTAAAGGCCACTTAACGCATTAATATCATAGACTATCTAATAGAATTTTCATGTTTGCGGCGATAGGCTTACCTTTACTAGTATTACAAATGCCGTTAGTGAAATTAGCTAAGCGCAAATTGATGAACTATTTGAAAAGTGTCCTATCGATAACCTACGTGAGACAAATGACTGATGATAGAGGTCGCCCGAGGCAAAGACGTGTGTTAACATACGTCGTTTCCTTCACTGTCACCTCGCGTGCAGAATTATGTGGATTAGAAGAATTTGAAACGAAAGGGATGCCATTCAGCCTTCATGCTATTGTGGGAACGTTTAAGGTTCAGATTCTAACATCTATGACAGTTATTAAAGGTCTTTCGGCCACAGATTTTTTTTTGGTTAGCATTCATGATTTTCTTCCAATTTTCAGGCCATCGACCACCAAGGACTCGTTGTCCCACCACACTGACAACGAGTACCATGCAGCGGAGCGGTTCGGTAGAGACATAGGCGTGAACTGTGAGGAGCTGTTCCCGGAATGCGAGGGCTCTATACTAAACACATTCACCAATATAGGCGAGGAAACTCTACATCGGTTTGGGATTATATAACATTAATGAAAAGACTACGAGTTTTTTCGTCAAACTCATAAAACTAACTACTGATTTTTTTATTACATTTATACAGTGAGATCACTGCATTTATGTATTCAATTTAATTCAGTAGCCTAAATGTGAGTTTTAAATATTGTGAAAAATTTAAAATATGTTTTCAGTATAGTCATAATAATTGTAAGCTAGGTAGTTTCAAATGTCGATCTAACTTGACGCTTGACAATTGAAATATCGATAATAAATATATAATAATTTATAAACATAGTCTATTTTAAATTTAAAAAATCAAGAACAGTTTTTTATTCCCCTACATTACATTACACAACATAGTGCGTTGGAAACCCAACAAATAATATAGTAGTAATAGATTTTGTGTTGCAACACTCAATAAATAATGCCCCTTCCGACTTGGACGCCATTGAAATATCACTTGCTGTTTTTTCGTTCTAAAATCCAGCGACCAAGAACCCCTATACATTAACATTACATTCCTTTTCATAGTGATTGCTAAGTTGATAGAACACTCGCCTGTGTGCAGGTTCAAACACCGGCTCGCACCTCTGTGATTTCTGGATTTCCTGTGCGGATCTTAATTCCAATCAAGATTATCACTTGCTAAAGGGTAAAGGAAATTATCGCGAAGTAACGTGCAGGTTACTTGCTGTTTTCCTGACGAGTTTCCAGTCTTTCGAAGGACTCTCTCGTCTCGGAAAGACCCTCTCTTCTGGGAAAGTCCAAACCACACTAGGCCAGCGTCGACTGTTACTTAATCCCTCTCGCATTTCCCGGAGGCTTTGTGCCCAACAGTGGAGCATTTTGATGCTCTTCTCGAAACAAAATTGTCGAACGATAGACTGTATATTGTACCTCAAGCACAATCCTTTTTACGTACCGTTTCGGTAACGTAACGTCTTCCATCCCACTCACACCATAGATGTCATAAATAAGTATGGCAGCGACGGTATGTTTTCGCGATGACGTTACGATTACATTAGAAGTTCCTGCTTACCCTACTGAATGGTTTAAAAGCATTCTTCGACACGAGAACGGTAACTAATCGAATCGATTCGGTCGCTTATCGAATAGTTACAAATAAGTTAACACCAATCTATCATCTTATAATTTTAATCATGAAACATCATGTAGTTTTGTGAATATATCGACGAATGATAAAGAACATCCTTTGTATAGCTCGTCGCAGTTCTGGTGCTGTTGTCCGTTGGTGAACGCTTTTATGTGCGGATATGCTTCGTCCTCTTCTGTCATGTTCTCTTGAGCATCGTGTGTTGGACTGAAAAGAAAATAACAAAAATATTATTAATCGTGTAGAGCCAGATCGCGCAGCTTTTCCAGTTGCTCGGGTATCATCGGGCTGAGAGTGAAGCAAATAACAAAAGAAAGCGCTCGTATTAGACAGTGCGACCATATTCCTAAGCCGAGGCCTGTATTGACTGTGTTAAAAGAGGCAGCGTTACGAGGCTCCTCGTTCACTTAGTACACGGCTAGTCTAGTACTTAGGCAAGACTAAAAGTCTGGGCGTGAGCCGCTGATATCACTGTAAAGGTTTAATGGCTTCGTCGTCGTTTGTAAATTGCCTTGATCTTATTGTTACAAGGATTGTCTATGGCAAACTTGTATGGGTACCATACAAGTTTGCCATACAAGTATATGTAATGTAACACAAGTAGCGCTTAGTATGGAATCATACAAATGGTATGTCGTGTGAGAAGAAAAGTGTACATTTTATGTTAAAAGCTCAAACGAATGTAACTGGTTCATGCTTTCAACTTGTTATGGTTACGCTCAGATGTAGAAATAAAACAGATGGAATATAAAAAAAAAATATAAAACAAACAAACTCAGCCGATTTTTGTAGTTCACGTGGAGTACGTACCTAAATATTTTATATAATCTTCTAAGTTTAGAAGTAAAATCAAAAATCTTACCATCGAAAATAACATTTGCAGGTAGGTAGTGTCTGTGACGAATAAGGAAATAAATTTGCTGTATATATGAGTGTAATTTAAATGTACTACACAAGGCTTTCGGCTTAGTATTTTATTCTTTAATATTATTGATTGAGATACGCCTACGCTTATGGAACTCCCCCCCGTCCTAATCAGACTCGCTCCTTCATTGCACATCTTCAAAGATCGGGTAAAGACGTTTTACCTCGCGGCATAACTGCAAATTCTTTGCTCACCATTCACTTATTTTGTGTTAAATTGGTACCTAGGATATTTATATAAAGTATTTATGTATGTATTTGTGCTATATATATAATTATATATGTAAGTATATGTTAGTTGTAAGTTAATCTAGAAAGTATTTGTAATCATGTATCTATTATTAAGTACACCCCCGTCGTAAACATCTCTGTAAAATCCTCTCCATCCAAAGGTTGCCTGGTAGAGATCGCTTTTAGTGATAAGGCCGCCCATTGTGACACTCGCTGTATAAGTTAAGTTTGTGTAATTTTGTATTAATTGTATGTGGTGGAACAATAAAGAGGTATCTATCTATCTATCTATCTACGCCGTCTGTTTTATTTCTTCGTCTGAGTGTACACGTTAGATACTTACTTTAATACAAAAACTGCCATTTCGTGCAGTAAATCCTCTTCATCATCAGAGTGGAGCGGTTCAGCTCCCAACTGGCACAGGGTGTGCAAAACGCAAGATTTCCCGTTGTAGCCGAACCTGAAATCAAAGATAACAGATAAAAATATATTGCGCCCGAAGACTCAATAATTATACAGGGCTTAAGAGGCATGGTAACGAAAACTTTGGATAAAGGTTACACTTAATGCCTATAATAAAAATATAGATGTCATGCCGAAAGATACGGGTTACAAGTGTATTTTTTGAGCACGCAACACATTGCTCGGAAATACCCGACACGTGTGAGTAGCAAGCAATAGCTCGACCAATAGCTCTCGGTCGTATCGAGCAATAATTTACATTGCAGTTTCAGGTCTAAATCAGTGATTATGTTTTTTTTATATCAACAATCACATTGAGATAGATTTCTATTATGATATCATGCTAAAATAAAATTTAAAATACTGAAAAAAATATCCATAACTCATGAAGAATCGAACTCTGAGAGTTCCAGAATTATGAGTTGAAACTATGTTATTAGTTGAAACTATGTTATTAGTTGAAACTATGTTATTAGTTGAAACTATGTTATTAGTTGAAACTATGTTATTAGTTGAAACTATGTTATTAGTTGAAACTATGTTATTAGTTGAAACTATGTTATTAGTTGAAACTATGTTATTAGTTGAAACTATGTTATTAGTTTTCGTTATGAATCCACTTACACCCTGTGTATAGGTATTTAATCATCCATCTTTTTTCTTAAAAATTCTCAAGAAAAACGTTCGATTTAGCTGCACGTCTTTCGAAAGCCTTAGCTCGTAACCCATTCTGAGCCAGGACGGGGGGTTATGGCCTAATTCCCCCACGCACGAAGGGGGATTGTTCCTGGGGTTATGGGAAATAGGCTCGCCCCTTGAAACCAAAATTGTTAAATATGGGTGCTGCAGAGCACCTCTCGCTACCCATTTGGAAATTAAAAGCGTAATAGTGTATTTTGTTGAAAAAATATTTCTAGTTTAAGCCTATTTATAGATCAATGGCTACATCAGATATTGTCTTCCCGAGACAGCCAGGTCACGTGAAATGCCCAAGACCTACGTCATCAGCTGTGATGCGGTATTGAGCATACCAGTTAATGGCAGCAGGTCGTGGGCCATCGACGGAAGAGAATACCTGCCAAAGCATTTTATAATACCATAGCTTAGTATCTAAAAGTATTATTGGGTACCCACACACGGTATTATTTTAATCCCGGACTAATGTACAAAGCAATGTTTATCGCGGCCCACGCCCGAGTAAACAGCAATAAATAACGTTAGTGACATTCGCAAAATTGCTATTGACGATACCAATTTGCGTGAAAATTGCTTTCGAAAAGTAACAAACTGTTGGAACGAAATAAATCACGATTTTGATATCTTGCTTGCTCTCAGCCGGAACTTGGATAACGAACAGACGACTTTTGTTGATGCTTTGACATTTTAATTTTAATTTTGTTTACATACTATTCTGATATAATTGACTTTCTTAGATTCGCTTCGTTTCGCGGAGGATTGCATTTTATTTGGGGTCCCATCACTCGTGATAGATAGTTTCTTGACTAACATCTTAGAGGAGTTCGGTGTTGCTAGCTTTTTTAATTATCTATCAAACTTGTTTGATTTATAATTGGAAAAGATGACAAGCCGAGGGGCAGTGGTGGGTTCCTCTTCCCCTATTTGTTTATACTATTCTGATTTAGACTTGTAATTGCTTTACACCTCCCTGCATTTGCCTCTCTGCATAGAAGGCTAGCTAAGCTAGCAATCCCCGTTATGATTCGAACATCCGTAGCAGTTGGAGAAGCTTGAAACATTCTTCATGACCCTACTGGCATAGTTGGTTGTGACCAAGGACTTGTGTGACCCTGCTTTCTGTACTGATGGTTCCGGGTTCAAAACCCAGTACAAGCAAACTTTATGAGATGAGGACAAATGTTAATACCCGAGTATTGGACGTTTATATCCCTAATTTTTTTTCATACTTGCGCAATGAAAATTATGTGTGTTTACGTAATTTTTGTTTTATACTAGATTAATTTAAACCGAGATTAAAAGCTGACCTGTCAACCCTACAACAAAAATCGAATAAGTCGTGATGTCTAACAACTTCAGAAGTTATTAGCAGGATTAGTCGGTACAGTAACCCTATAGCCAGAGTGTTAATATACCTAGCAAACTGAACTAGTTTTAACAATGAATTAGCATCGTAGGTTACAAAGCGGACTGCTGATCATTTTCCCAGTGCGTGACTCTGTATGCCCAATGGATTATGGTTTGGATTTATAAAGCAGTTATTTTTAGCATGATATAAAGCTCTCACGCCCTATCACAGGCAGGATAGCATGAATTACTTCCACTTCCGTATAATAAAAAAGGTAATGAAAGAGTGCTTGTGGCCTTAGCGCTGAATAAAATAATTAGTATAATAATAATAATAATACCAGCCCCTTTAAAGTCCCACTGTTAGGCATGGGCCTCCCCTCAATAAGGCCATAGTTCACCACGCTGGCCCAGTGCGGGTTGGCGGACTTCACACGTCTTTCGAGGGGTTCTCACAGACATGCAAGTTTCCTCGCGATGTTTTCCTTCACCGTTTAGCAAGTGATAATCATGGTGGAAAATGAGATTCGCACATGAAATCCAGAAATCCCAGAGGTGCGATCCGGGGCTTGAACCTGCGATCCTCGTTACCGAGGCAAGCGTTCTACCTACTTGGCGATTACTGCTTTTAAATAAAAATAATTAGTATTTGGACGTCTTTCGGCTGTTAGATAGATAGATAGAACATTTTTTTTACCCGTTTAAAATATCTTCAACGTGCTTATAAAAGTAATACAGCTTGGAATCATCTTGGTAATATCCTGGCTCGTCTCTGCTCTCCACGTCTTTTCTCATCCTCGCAGTGCCCGTGTACCCTGAGTTGGCTTCCAATATGTCCACAGGTATTTGGGTTCTGTTCCAGGGTAGTTGGAAATTGGCTTGGAAGGCGTAATTCACGTTGATATTTTTGGCAGCGCTCGGAAATCCGAATCCTGCGTTAAACTGGAATAAGAGATAAGATTTTGGATGAATAGATAGAACTGAATTTATTGGCGGGTCTCAATCTAATTCAATACAAGGTATTGCCATTAAAAAACAATATTTCTAAAATACTATTAATAAGTTTAATTGTTGGTAGAACGCTACCCTTAGTAACTAGAGTCGCAGATTCAAGCCCCGGCTCGCTCCTCTGGGTTTACTGGATTTTATGTGCGAATCGGATTTTGAACCATGATTATCAATCGCAGAACGTTGAAGGAGAAACGTCGTCGGAAAATCTAAATGTCTGCAAGAAACCCTTGAAAGATATGTAAAGTCCGCCAACCCGCACTGGACCAGCGCGGTGGATTATGTCCTAATCCCCTCGCATGGAGGGGAGGCCTGTGCCCATTATGTGTGCATATTACATGAGACATTTAAAAGGCCAATATTATTATGTATCTCTCCACACGGGCTATACCTGGACTGGTTGGAAGGCTTGCGTGGGGGCATGGCATGGGTCCAACACTTAGAGGCCGTTTTTGAGACTGTTGATGCTATGTTAGGTACCCGCTGGTGCAATTGCATAAAAAAACAGGAATTTATGCTAGTGACTTATGGCTTCCACACTAGGACTAGCCTGTCGGCATGTTACACATCCCTCAATGCATGATGGTTTTTGGCATGTCCACCATACTGGCCAATAACAGGTTGGCCAAAGCCAATTTGGGAGAATATTCTCCCAGATATGCAGATTTTTTAAACCGTGTGGAAAATGTTATTTGCACATGAAATTCAATCATCCAACTAAATTAATTCACACTTATGCAGTTGGTATGGCCTCCAATTGTTTTTGAAAATTATCGTTTGTCTTCATATGAAAAGACTATTGATTAGTAAACTATCACAGAGTCCACCGGTATCCAACCCGCGCCCCCTGATTCCAAGGCGAAATTTCGGGCATCTAATCAATCACCGATCAAAAGATTAAAACTGACAGTATTTTTGAAACTGTCAAAGGAATTCCATTTATGCAACATACCTGAAGTAATGTGCTATTTGGATACAGAAGCTGCCTCCGGATCCTATGCAATGGTTGTAGAACTTCTATCTCGCTCGCACTTGTACAGTTATATAGGAGATTTATTAGAATTGTAAGGGACAGCAGGCTTTCTTTGAAAAACATGGTGTTATCGCAACGTGTAACTACCAAATGAGTTAAGTTGTTGAAGTTCCGGATGCTACATTACATATACTAATAGAAATCGATTGTTAAATATATAATGATAAATCTATAGAAAAAATACAGATTTTGACAGTCTATGATTCCAAGATTAAAAATTTAAATATTGATAAAAAAATAAGCACAGACGTAAACATACTTAACTGATTTTGTTAGAACAAAGTGCCCTTTCGATTCGTTTGTTTTCCACTTGCCTCAGTCCAAATTAATGTTAAGTGCATTCCAATTAACATTACTAATACTTTGTCAAAGTTTTCTAGGCATTTGTAACGCGTAAATTCGATAATAGCAATTGATAGCAACTGACAAATATGTAACAGTTCTGTTTTAGCGTATCGTCTCGTGACTCTGTTGTTGGATAAACATATTAGTGGCGTAGGCGGAGTCATGTGACTACCGGAGATTTACAATTATAAAGGCACGTTCACATCGGGGACAAACCGGTTCAAAAACTTAGCTAAAAATTAGTGCAAATAATTTGTTGAGGTTTTTGTGCAAACGTTCAATTATAGCAACGCATTTTAAAAACAAATGGGATTTTTGATTAGTTTTCAATAAGATATATGTAAGAATAAAATCTATTCAATAAAACTGAATCGTGTTTTGTCAGATTGTGCATTTTAAAATTGAACCTCTATTTAAAGACGTTCTATAACTTCACCAAACGTCATATAGAACTGCGCAAAGCAAAAATCATGTACGCAGTATATGATGCTTGATAAAGTTGTAAAACGTCAAAAAATTCGAGGGTAATCCTCTAAATTAAAAAAAACCATATCGTTTATTTGTTATATACACCAATAAAATATCATAAATAATAAATCAATAACAAACAACATGTTATAAATAATAATAAATTAAAGTTCACAAATTACTCATGGCAACAAAATGAACGATTTTTTGTTGTCAATTTTCACTGTGAATTTATATATCTATACGCTAGATAACGCATTCGGCTTTTAGTTTAGAACTTAACATGCCTTACTATTCATAAGAAAAAAACGACTCATAATTATATTATATATAAATACTCATAATTATTCACACGTATAGAGCTAAGAACGACCAAAATTATTATGGACCATAAAGTTAGTCAGCGTGTTGACCTGAAAAGTTCCTCTGCTTTTGTTGAACTGACAAGATTCCAAAAAGAAACATTCCATTTCTTATCAATCTTTGTGCACAAGCTGTAAGTTTGCTTAACTCGACTAACTTAAACGGTACATGTTTTAAAACTTCAATTCGAGGAGACCAACCGTGCTCGCAGACGAAGTTGTAACCACAGACTTATTAGAATATTCAGACAGCACACAGCCTAAAAAACTCTGCATGTTGTTTAAATGGTAGACTTTTTTCGGCTTCACTTTTAGTGTACGCCGTGTGTTGTCTGATTATTCTAATAAGTCTATGGTTGTAACGAGGAATATTATTGTTCCTTGAATCTTATATTGGTGCTTAAAAATGTATTTTTTCATACAAACTATTACTCTTATTTATGGAACTAAATAAATAAAGCTACACAAAATAAATAAAGCTTTAATGGGTCCAATTCAAATATCAATTTCTTAGCTTGCATATACATCCGGTAGAGTAAGCAGGAACTCCTTATATAATCGTAATATTATCGAGAAAACAAGCTGTCACTGTCGTCTTTACACACATTTGTACGCATCACATAAAGTTTGTCCTTACGAGGATTCGAACCAGGGACCCTCAGCGCAGAAGGCAGGGTCACTACCAACTGAGCTAGGTCATATTTCAACTCATCCATCTGAAATAATATGCTTATACTCACCCAAAACCATGCCATCTCTCCATTATGGACACTGCCTTATAATCTTAGTAGCTGAATATTCGAGTGCATTGACATCGTAGTGGTATTTGTTGGTAGGCGTACTTTTGATTATGGTGGAGTAAAGGTGACAATATATCGACATAGTTACCATTGTAGTTGATTGAAGACTTGTAATTATGAGGTAAGCCAATTTTAATTGACAGTGGCAGAATGAGTTTAAATTTTAAATAGAAAATATAGAGATTAAAGACACCATTTTCTTATCTACATGTCACATCCATTTTTTATTTATGATGTGTATTTATGCTATTAATATTCTTAAGTTTTTTTTATTTTCCTATTTAGTTTAACTGTAATTGTACATTTTATTTATATATGTTTACTAGATATTCACTTAGCGTTCAAGGCATTAATTACTTGACCTTGGTAAAATACCCACTTATTTATGGGTGAGGCCATATTCATATTCATTTTATTTTATCGCATTTCATTTCGAAAATAAAGAAGAAGAAAGAGTATAAATAGATAAAACAGAAACAGATACATTTTGATACACATACTATGATGTTATAAAAGCTAGGACTTATTTAAAATTTTCAGTTTGAATTGGGAACTGCTAAGCGTTATTGTGATACTACTAGTGGGCGTGTCTGTCTGTGATGATCATTCCGATGAGGCCGAGCATATTTTGAGGGTGAAAAGGCAAATTAACAGCCTCCCATTGGTATATCCTTATGGTGGAACTTACAAGGTAACTCTCATATAATTTATAATTAGCTACCAACTCTCATTGATGGACACATGCTAACGCGAGGGAAATTTGAACCATAATCCACCACACAGGCCATAGTAGGTTTATGAACTTCATATAAAAACTTAGGTTCTGTCAGACATGCGGGTTTTTTCCTCTAGATATGAAATGGGCTTTATCTGAAAATCAGCACAGCACGAGGCTAGTCCCTTTCAGTAGATACTGAGGTACACAGTCACATTGAGGTCAACATCATCACCCCTTTAGAATCTTCTTCATCCGAAAGTTGTCTGAAAGAGTTCACATGCGATAAGACATTAGACCACTGTAGGCTACCAATCCTTATATAATTTGTATCCTACCCCTCTACCCCTTCCAGGATTACAGACGTGGTGGTATATTTCTTTCGAAAAATCGAGTCTATTAAATTTTTTATGATATCATTTTTTTATCAGTTAATTATTGGACTCTCGGCGCCCATACAAGTTGAAGACGGTATAAGCTTGGCGTTCGCAGCGAATTTCCAGTACCAGTACGTCCAGTTCGCGAACATCTCCGAGCTATCCCAGTACTATTTCATTAAGACAGTGTCCAGAGAGCAGAGGGAGGCTGATTTAGCAGAAAGACGTGATGAGAGATTGACTTTCTATAGATCCCTAGCCGATATGCTACGTTCGTAAGTTTTTGGCTTTAAAATAACATTTAGAATAATTGGTTATCTCTTTTACTCGTTGGTGTAGTGGTCACAGGGCCACATCATCAGGTCTTGGGTTCAAATCCCGGGTTACGCGAAGTGCTTTTATGTATATTCTAATGAACAATAAAATTCTACAGCCATCGCGATCCGAATGACGTAGCTACAATTTATTTAACAATTAACGAGTACTTCAAATGCTTTATCATTGCACAGATATTTCCACAATTCTAAATCATTTTGAGCTAATTTAGTTTTAGCATCACATAAAATTTAATCTGTGAGAAAATGAACGACCAACTTTCCATGCATTTTGTGAGGAAATTTAGCATAATCTTTTATTTCCCAATAAATTGATTACAATATAAATGAATACAAAGTATTTTTTAGAGTAGATTATTCTCTTAATGTGTTTGACGTAACCTTCTGAGGCAATTCGACCGAAATCCAACATATATGAAAGAAAAGAGAGGAATTTAATAGTTTAAAATAAATAGTTTTAAAGAGGAATTGTTTCATACTGAATGATTCAGCCATCCCACGCATCCCAACCACTGTTGGGCAGGTACTTCCCCAACGAACACATCGAGTACTGGCATCTATCAGTACTAAAGTAGCATTTTATGATTTTATTTACAAAATTAATGTGGGAACCATGTAGCCATTAACTTGTAATAATATACTTAGAGTTAGTAATTTTTTTTAATAGCTGCTAAAGTCTGTTTAGCCGTTCCTACATTGTTCTCACATACCCGTGCCAATGTACTGCTCAAAAATGTAACGGATCTTTTTAAAATGAGCAACCATGGAGTTTCTTGTCCGTTCTTCTCCATAGGAACGGCATTCCGAACGGGTGGTAAAGTTGTAGCTAATCATTTTGTAACCATTTTGACGATTCATAAGTACTGTACTTAATGGTTTACATAAATAAAAAACATTCTGAATCTGGTTCTGATTCTGATTCTAGGAAAGGAATGAACGGGGAGGACTGCGTTTTGCGTGCGATCTGCGAATCAGCGCAGTATCCAGTTGAAAATGAAGGTCTAGTGGGAGAAATAATTCATATACTGCTTACGTAAGTTCAACTATTTCGACTATATAGTGGTGATATTTAATTAAATTTATACCCTAGTAAACTAATAATGTATGTAATATCTAGGATAATACAGACTGTATTAGTTTTGGGCAGATTGAAATATTTTCACATTGATCTGATATTCATTCAAATGAGGGTAAGGCACACTGTTAACCGACCTCAATACAGGATGGCGAAAATGCATGTGAAGACGTTTTTAGACATAATTTTGATGCCAATATGTAACATCATTCCAGGCCAGACTACGGAAAATCAGCATTCGATGAAAAAGACGAGGAATGGGAGGAACTGATGGCTCCATACATCGACGCGGCCACTGCGGGCAGGCAGATGTTCAATTGTCCTTACATATATAATGGCTGCCCTGAGGGTCAGGGGATCCTGGAGTTGTTCAGTACTTTGAGAGATGACTAAATAATATGTTAAATAAAATTTCACCAACTACTTTGAATGCTTGTTCTGTTAGTATCCACATATTACTAAAAACGTACACTTATGTTCTAAACCAGACATATTTTCCGCTAAATCCCTATAAGAAAGATGGAAGACTAGTTTTGGATATAAAACAGTAGCTCCGAATAGTCTGGGTCGAGTGCCTTTTATAAATCCCCTCAATTTGTCCATAGCACGTGACTATAGCTAAGAGGATTTGACTGCTTAGTACATAAGCTAGCTTTAGGCAATGTCATCTCAATCTAACCTAGTCATACGAGAATAGATCTTGCCCGGCTCCACCCGAACAGCCATCGATGTACTCTACTAGTCCGACCTCCATCAATGCTCATAGCGTAATGAAGTGTATCTATCTATCTATCAGAAGATATGCACGTCCACTGCTGGACGTGCATATCGGCCTCCCCCAACGACTTCCACACATCACGGTCCTCCGCCACTCGCATCCACCGGCTTCCTGCGACGCGTGTGATGTCATCAGTCCACCTTGTGGGGGGCCGTCCTACATTTCGTCTTCCGATTCGTGGAATTATTCACAAGAAGTGTATATCTATAGCTAATAATGAAAGCCCATTTTAAATAGGCCCAGTAATTTTCAGTGCTGCGCGAACAAGAACTTTAAAACCACTTAGTTTTAGATTTAGAGATGACTGAATAAATTATTGCACCGAAAAAGCCCTCTCACATTCAGCAGAAAATCTCCTGAACTAAATGAAGTACACTTAAATTTTACATGCGCTATGGATGGTCCATCTTGGGTTCTAATCTAGGATTAGAATATTTCTTTATTTTCATTTATAATATTCATATTTTATTTAATTTTTCTGCTGTTATATGTATAAAAAATTAACTCGATCGGTATTTGCTGCGGTTAAAACTCGGCCCGGGAATCGAAGTCCTCATTGTAGTAACTACGAGAAGAATGATCAATTTTTCATGAGAAATCCAAGAAGCTTTGATCGTTGTAAATTATATTAGCAAGCTTGCGTACTTGCGCACCCATATCCATAGTTAATAACATATCAACCATGATAAATGCTATTGTTTAGTTTTTGACT
Source organism: Pheosia gnoma (assembly GCA_905404115.1). Lineage (NCBI taxonomy): Eukaryota > Metazoa > Arthropoda > Insecta > Lepidoptera > Notodontidae > Pheosia > Pheosia gnoma. The sequence goes on from FR989911.1 coordinate 7,305,518, forward strand.
CTAGATACACGCAGATAAAGTTTCTTTTTCAGAAGGTATTTTTTTAGGAATGACACATTATTGTTGATCTGTTGATATAACAAGTCGGTCACGCGCTGACTATCTATTGCATGGAATATTTAAATTGGCTTAGCGTGTTAACTATCGGGTCTCGATGGTGACGGGATTTCGAATGGCTTTTCTTTTATTTGTTTGTGGATTTGGGACACTTACCTCGACAAGTATTAAAAAAAAATAAGCACATAAGTTGGTACGTGTGTCTAATTAATGTAATGTCGTTTGCTACTTAAAACAATAGAACACAAAAAGGGCTAAAGTTTATTTCTCAATGACAATAATTTTACAAAACCATTTATGTTACAGTTTTGTGTATTGTATAATAACTTTAATGTGTACCTATTTGTACGTATACAACTATAACATTAAAATTCTTTGAACTCGTGCAAATGAGAATAAAAGAAATATTTTCAAGTAAATGCATTATCATTTTGTATCCTATTTTGTATTATTTTCAAGTTTTTTTTATTTTTCTGTAGTAAATTTTAGTGAGATTTTAAAAATATTGTTTGAATTAAATTTGATCGATTTTTAAAAAAAATGTTTGTATACCAAACTTTGTTTGTATACTAATACCTCAGAATAAAAACAAAACAAAAAGAGTAATAAAAGTAAAATACATAATTTAGTATAAAACAATTTCATTAAAATACATAGCGAGCATTCACGGAGAGCGAGAATATAGTACTATTCACAGAATAATTATTATGATAATGTCAATAAAGTAAAATAATTTCAATAAATGTTAGGGTGGTATGGCTGTCGTTGTTGTAAGTTTACAGTAGTTTGATATATTCAGAGCACATAGCTCACATCGCAGATTCGCGAAGAAGCGTGACGCGGTCAAGCCATAAAAGGAGGCCTATGTCCAGTAGTTGACGTCTATCAGCTAAATTATTGTACAGAATTTAATATAACATAATGTTCGTTTCGCTGAGAATTGCATATTATGACGGCCTGATTAGCGCAGTGATAGTGACTCTGCTTTCTGCGCCGAGGGTCCCGGGTTTGAATCCTGGTAGGGACACAAGCTTTGTGTGATGAGCACGAATGTTTGCACCCGAGTCATGGATGTTTAATATGTATATAAGTATTATATACTGAGTTCGCCCTCAGTCCATTGTACGGTATACATAACGCAAGCGTTGCTTAGTGTGGAACCGTATAGTGGTGTGTTCGTATGGCGATATTTATTTATTTATTATTATTTGGGGTCCCGATATTCGTGGCAGATAGTTGCTCGACTAAGATCTTAGAAGAGACCGGTGTTGCTGGCTTCTTCAATTATCGATCAACTTGTTTGGTATATAATTTTTGGGGTCGAGTCACCTTCGTCCGTAGGAGAATTAAGTACCCTCGAGATACCCTACACGTGACCCTGGGTGGTGCCAACCAGGTGACAACTCTACTGGTGGTAGGCTTCGGCCGTGGCTAGTCACCACCCACTGAACAAAGCCATGTCGCCAAGCGGCCTAGCCGTGTTCCGGCATGGTGTTCGGTGCTGCCATTCATGAATGGCGGGTCAGATCAGTTGCGCTGCATGTGCCTCTATCTACTGCCGCCTTCCTACCTAGGCAAGTATGCTCCATCGTAGATCTCATCGTCACTTACCATCAGGTGAGATCGAGATCAAATACTTGCCTATAATTTAATAAAAAAATAATTGGAAAAGTTGACAAGCCGAGGTTCAGTGCTGGGTTCCTCTTCCCCCATTTGTTTATTAACACGTTAAGTGCGAAGCGAGGCCTAAATCACCCCTGATGCAACTTCCCTGTGGTGCGGCAAGCAAAAAAGTGAATTTCTCTGTCGTGCGAATGGCATAGCTTTGGTTTGGTCCAGTGTAGGAAAGAGATAAATATATATTTGAGATCACTAATGGTTCCGGACTCGGTGGTGTACCTACCTTGGTACCGGATGTCTTAGGCCTCGTGCCGCACTGAATTAATATAATTTTAATGCAGTGCGGAACGAGGCTAAAACGTCCCATATCCCCCCTGACCTCGTACCGCACTCAACGCGAGCTTCCCGCGACCAGTGTTGTGCATCACGTCGATTGGAGAGCACGTCCTTTTACAGCGCCGACCATGTCTAAACGATGTCGGAAGAAGTTAATTTTAAAAAACCCAGAAACAGAGCCAAAACAGGTAAGTTTTTAATGAAAAAATCTTCAGTAAGTACCTAGTTTTTTCTTATCTTGGTAGCTATGTACCTAAAGTAAGTGTAAGATATTATTACTTAAGTATATTATACCTAAAGATATTATTGGTAATAACGATTATTGACGTACCTAATACTTTGCAACATATCTAGAATTACCTATTATTCTATATCGTGATAATAATGTTATTATTATTAGGACTTAACACTTAATTGATATTTTTGTAGGTAGTGAAAAACTCCACAAGAAACGCAAAGCAGCCGTTGACAAAACAGGTAAGTAATATAATTAATATTTCAGTAGTTCTTTGTCTAGGTTTTGAAAGTAGGTATATAAATATTAAAGATTTTTAGGGTTCCGTATCGAAAGGATAAAAACAGGACCCTCTATTACTAAGACTTCGCTGTCTGTCCGTTTGTCGCGATAGATAGATAGTTGAAGTTTTCTCAAATTATGTAGGCCGCTATTACAATAATACTAAAAAGTTAAAAACAACAAAATACCTATGTAAAGGGATATTTTTAATCACCAAGTTTGTTAAGTGTGTTAGATTCGACTTATGTAAATTTTACGATATATGTCACGTGGTCGGAAGAGAGCATTCATTTGATGCAGTTATACCTACATTATCATTGTTATTCTCATCTACGATCTAACCTAAGTAACAATGTCAGTTTTATTACGTTATCTTTACATTTTTGTTATTTTTCAGCACCTGAAAGCGCACGCCATTGCCTCGAAAAGGGTGAAAAAAGGAGAAGATGTGTTGGTTGTTACCAAAAACTACGCACATTTTTACCATCTCGAGAAGCTGATAAAAAATCCAAAAAGATTTTGACTCAGTGCACTCAGTGCAAAAAATCTTATTGTCTACCCTGTTTCAATGAAAAACACTCATAAATAAGTACAACATATATATTGAGATTTTTATAAAAAAAGTATATTGATACTGATTTTTTAATGTTAATTCAAGTTCTAATAATTGTATTTTTAAAGCCCGAGGCAGAATAAATAGGACAGTTTCTTTTCTACTTCTGGTTGCCTTTTTTTTCTATTCTGTGAACCGCATTAAGATTTTCATATACAAATAGAAAGATAAACCTTATGCATAAACCGTAATCCATTATTTTCCAATAATAAGTCTGTAATAGGTGCCTCTTAATGGTATAGAATGGAACGCTTCGTGCGCGAGTCCGCCTTCAAGCACAATTTATATTATTTAAAAAAAAATGTATCCTTTGATAGCTTTGTGTTGTTTTGCCCTTAAAACGATCTAATGAGATATAATTGATCAAAATCGGTCAAGTCGTTGCGTAGTTAAGACAGTTTAAAAACGTCGATATTATTTTTCCCATCACTAATCGCAGCGAAAATTTGCCCTATTTCAGTGCGTTACGAGGTGTATAAGATCCCATATTTTGTTTTGCTAATAATTCCTAAACTAGCCATCAGATCCCGGGGCGACGGTGGATTAGGGTTCATCAATTCACTGTCTATATCAATAAGGACCAAAATTCTCATTTATCTTTGATTTCGCGCCAGAAAATGGATTTTAGTCTGTAAAAGGAGGTGGGGTCTAATAGACCGCGTGTCGCCCTAACGTCTGGTCACGGTACGGGCCGATTATACCTCGTGCCGCAGGAACGGAAAGTATGCAAAAATTGGTGCCGCAGCTAACGTGTTAAATATCAGTATACAGAGATACGCCCAAAAATGAAAAGGGGCATGACACTATAGAGGTGTCACAGTCTTCCGTAGTCTTGTTGTGCCATTTGATGGTCGCTGTCGACTGTTGTCTGGAAAATAAATAATTTTAATAGTTTTAAGCTCTACCCACAGCTGTAGCTCGCAGAACCGATGGCCGTTGGGGCAGAAATGTTCTAGAATGGCGACCACGAACCGGAAGACGAAGTGTAGGACGGCCCCCCACAAGGTGGACCGATGATATCACACGCGTAGCAGGAAGCCGGTGGATGCGAGTGGCGGAGGACCGTGATGTGTGGAAGTCATTGGGGGAGGCCTATGTCCAGCAGTGGACGTCTTCCGTCTTTCGCCTGATAGAAAAGCTGTACCTACAGTTTTTATATCAGTTTTAGCGAAATAAGTGTCGAATGTTATTTTTACAACCTATTAACTAAATTCCTAAATTATTTTATATTTCTCTTTTGATAGACCTTATATAAGTGAGCATGCTTCTTATTTCCCCCAATTGGCTGAGTTATAGCACCTATAAAGTTTTTAATATCTAATTGCTATCTTAGGGGGTACTAAGGTTACATAAATAATTATACCTTTAGTTATTTTATAGGGCTCGTGAACTTTAAACCCATCTGCTTGGAAGATTGTATAGAAAGATAGATTTACCTCAAATTTATAGAAAGTTTACATTTACTACGGTATTACAAGACACTTTAGTCCTGCCATTTTCGTTAAAATGGCATTGAACATGCCTATGGGTCAATTTACAATATTATATGCGAAGTATTTTATGGAGTAGTAGAAATAAATTTTTATATTTACACTTAAACACATTAAGAGCTTAATCAAACGACCTTTTATCAGCATCGCATGGTAAAGGAGCCCTCAGCACAACGTTAACGTTCACAATTCACGTTACACCGTTACTTAATACTCTCAATTCAGAAAAAAACTCGTTAAAAGCATAATTTCATTAAAAAATATCCTTCCAATTACCTGAAAACCACTTTTAAAAGTTGGTGGTATATTTTCCGGGGCTCCCACCTCGTACCGAGGGCTGCCACCTCGCAAATGGCTCGTCTCACGCATTCAAAGCCATTAAGACCATTCCTGAAACGATCAATTAATTTAGTTGATTTTTTTACGGGTGGAATTACTATTGAGAGACCTAATAAAAATTCTTAATAATAATTATAAAGAGGTCTTTACTCAAAACGTAAATACTAATAATTATAAGAGTTTTTAGTATTTGAGTATGGATGTGAGAAGTAGTTTTTGAAACCATAGCAGGGTAAGCAAGTACTCCTAATATAATCGTAATCACATCGAGAACATATGCTATCACTGTCATTCTTATTTTAAAAATATGTGGTGTGAGAGGGATGGACGGCGCTTTACGTATTTCGATATTTTAATTCAGAAAAAAATGCTCACGAAATATCACAATTGTCATTGGATTGACACTTTTAAAATCGACATTATATCCTAATTCACATAATTAACGAATTCAAATAATGATTACAAGAGCGATAAACGCGCGCAAGTTCAAGGCCTAGTATACCCTATCTGAATCACCCTGTAATATCTAGTACACTTACTTATCCAACAATGTTTCCATGTGGCTATAAATTGTTCTCCTGTGAATATAATGGGCCCGGTACGGATGGAAGGTGTCAGGTGGGTCGTCCCAGTTCATGCGGAAACCTAAAGCTTGCGCGAAGATCTGGTTCCATGGCACCATGTTGGCTTTGAAGTTGAAACGGAGCTGTGGATGGAAGGGTTTGAGAGAGACTTTAAACATCCACGAGCTTGTAGCGACCTCTTCATCCGCGCCACACGCTACACAGATGGCGTTGCAGATGACATTCAGAACAATTGACAGTTCCCCATACAATCCTGAAACGCACTATCAGAGTTTTCGGGGCACGCACCTTTTCCGCTAAAAGGTAATCGGCCTCGAATCTGGTGACAGCACAATTAGCTCATATTGAGAAGGAATGTCCTCAGGATAATAGCACTAGGCTCGCCTCCTATCCCCTACTACTATTACAATCTGGGGGTACTGAAGTGCACCTCTGCCTGTCTCTTTGGGGATCGCAGGGGTGTGATGATAATGAAAAGTACAATGTCATGATGATTCCGTTACAAGCCAATTGTGTTAGCAGACTTGAAGCCATAGATCAGCAGTTAAAGCATAAGCCGTTCGTTTTGCTGCACAGAGTGGTTTAAATAAAATATATATATCGACAGAAAAAACACCAACTATACGGTCCCATACTAAGCAACGCTTGTATTATGGTTACCGTACGATAGACTGAGGGCAAACTCAGTATAAAATACTTAGGTATATAGATACTAAACATCCATGACTCGGGTACAAACATTCGTGCTCATCACACAAAATTTGTCCTAACCAGGATTTGAACCGAGGGCCCTCGCGGCAGAAAGCAGAGTCACTACTAACTGCGCTAATCAGGTCGTCGGTTTTTTTTTGCATTTTTATATGTCGTTCTTATATAAGGGTATTATAATATACTTTAGAATCGTACATACTGAGTGCCCTTAGTATGAGTTTTCAATGTATTCAAGTAGTAATCAAGATCGATTGTTTTAATTTAGATACAAGTTAGTTAAAAGATTTCACTAGAGATGACGCTGTGAAACATAATGAAAGCTTCCATGACTTGGTCGGTATTTGATACTGTCTAAACAGCGATATGTTTTACCATAAACATACTTACAAAAAAATGCGACATGTTTCTAAAACTCAAATATCTCTTGTGTCTAGATTGTTTAGATAAGTTCCCAGCTTTAGCTTCACCAATGTCGATCAAAATGAACGCAACCAAACACAAATAGCATAATACACACACATGAACGAATTTGTAACACATCTTATCTTTTTAATTTTGTTTAAATCAGTTCTTAATTCAAATTATTTTCAATGTCATGCTATGATCTGACATTTAACGTATTTTGGATTGCGCCAAAATTTATTTCAAACAAAGAACCATCTTACTGACTAGTTAGACTACTGACAGTTGAGTATTTTTTTTTTTAAATAAATAACATTTTGTATCAATTCATCACAGAAATGTTGCCACTATTGATTTACAATTACACTGTTCAGTGGGGAATCACGAAACACATTGCAAAACAGTATGAATGCACCGAAAACAACAATTACAATCTTGCATGTGAAAAAGTAGGTCTTATTTGTTGTATTGTTTATCACCAATTATCCTTTTGTGTGCATAGTATGAACTAGTTCATGGAAAGGGGTGAGGCTTGAACGACTGTTTGCTATATATTTGTTGAGAATTTGCTAATAAGATAATCAATAAAAAAAAATAGAAAGTTCGTAAAGATTTATCCCGCTAGGGATCGGTAAATATACAGATTTTTTATGAATATAGAAATATTTTTCATGTTTATAGTTTTATCAGATTGGGGTCGAGTCACCTTCGTCCGTAGGAGAATTAAGTACCCTCGAGATACCCTACACGTGACCCTGGGTGGTGCCAACCAGGTGACAACTCTACTGGTGGTAGGCTTCGGCCGTGGCTAGTCACCACCCACTGAACAAAGCCATGTCGCCAAGCGGCCTAGCCGTGTTCTGGCATGATGTTCGGTGCTGCCATTCATGGATGGCGGGTCAGATCAGTTGCGCTGCATGTGCCTAGTGAATGTAGCGTCTCTTATCTACTGCCGCCTTCCTACCTAGGCAAGTATGCTCCATCGTAGATCCCATCGTCACTTACCATCAGGTGAGATCGAGATCAAATACTTGCCTAGGTATAATGTAATAAAAAAAATGTTGATATGCCCGCATTGTCTAGGCCCAATAAAATTCTTCTAATAACATCGTCAAAATTTTAGACAGACTTAGACAGACAAGAAGATTGAACAGTAAAGTTACAAATGCCTTAGTTCAATTCTTTAGACAGGAGCTCATAATGTAATAGTAATGTCATCGAGAAAACGTCAACTCATTCTCATATGTTTATTAATTAACCGATTTTATCGATTACGTTACCGTAACGCTACGTCAAAAGATTATGCTTGAGGCACTGATCTAGTTCGCGCGAATGTACTTACAGATGACCTATGAAACCTGATTCTTGTTGGATTGCAGTTGTACTCGTGAGCTTAGTCTGCCGATCAAGTGTTTCTGGATTTGATTCCCGTGTAATGCAATGTAGGATATTCTAGTAAGTCATTCCAATCTAGAAGATGTATAGCCCAGTGTACCCAGTCCAGCTCAAAAAGACAGATCGTTTCATAATTCTTGTATCTAAGTAAAAACTATATGCTAGTAGCTAGGAGAGGATATTATAGTTGAAATTTTGATTTATGAATTAAACTGCTTCTGATTTAAAATATTAAAACTTTTGTGGTGCGTTGTGTGATAATAAGTATGTAGCTGTTTCCATACATGAGTTATAATAAAAACTACAATATTTATTCTTTAATAATTAATTTTATTTACCAATTAACTTCGTCTGCCCAGACGTTTCTAGGTGTTATTCACAGGTATACAAAACTTAACAAAATAGGATTTTGTTCGATTAATAGCTATTAACAAAAAAAAAAAATCTTAGAACAGTAATATCTACTAACCCATATAATGTTTTGGTATGTGTCATTTATTTTTTGGTATTAGCGAAGTTTTACAACTTCGATGTTATTGTAATATGTATGCTAGTACAATGATTTTATACGGCGGCTCATTTATTATAGGCGATGCTTATTGTTTCCTTACGCAATGTCGGTGTAAGGCGACACTGCTAATAGCGAGAAAGGACACGTCGACACCGATGTCTGACACTCTTCGCGTGTTGTGTTGTGCCACTTGTCTGTTGACGATGATAGTTTTCTGAAAAATAAATCGCTATTGGGATTTAGGACGTAATACTATCGGAGAAATCAGGATGAAGAACAGTGCCTACCCCTTCACGGACTATGGACGTGTTAAGTACGCACACATGAAGAGTATCGCGAACGCTGCAATTCCTTCAACACATACCCGGCGCATGGAATTAGCCAGCGATGACGTCCGACGGGCACGAGCCGCCGACGCAGCAAAATCGACTTACATCAATCCCACTAATATTGTGAGTTTGGATGTTTGTTACTCAATCACACCAGAACGGCTCAACGGATCTGGATGAAATTTGGCACAGAGATAGATTGTAGTCTGAAATAGCACATACTTTTTATCCCGGTAAAATGTATGGTTCCCGTGGGATAGATTTGTTTTTATTTTTCATACAGCAAAGGAACAACATGATTTTTTGCATAGCTAGTTGATAATATTTCATAAATGTCAAAGTCACTCCATATTCTAACATTGAATAGGTTTCATCTAAGTTTAATTGTAATTTTTGTCTTAATTAAATTAGTTGTTAAGAATTTTTGTTATCGTTTGGATCGAAAGAATCCTCCAGCTGCCGCTTACGTAATTAGTGTATTGAAGCTTGACTGCTTTTTGTTTATTCCGTAGAATACCAGAAAGGTTGCTATTATTTATTGTTTAATTAAAGGTTAGTAAAAATTAAATGCCACCCGTGGTAAGCGCGTCACTCGAGAACGGCTGGACTCTTTTGGTATTTGTTTTGTAACAGTCCGAATAAGGTTGAGAAAAAGAAAAATTAAAAAAGTTGTTCCGAAAATTTAAAATTCATTTGTACAGGAATACCTCTAGCGGGTCAGGCCCCCGATTCACAACCTTGCGACATGTCTTGTATAAACCGATTCGTTTATTAATGTCTTGCATTATGTAATGTACTATATAAATGCACTGCGAGTAGTCGAATGAAACCATTCAGTTGGATAGTCGTATTGAATCTTCGATTCGGTTATGAAGAATGACTCTGAAAGATCATCGACAAGACAAAAATAAATTGGCTTGATTCGGACACTTGTCGAAATGTTTTGAATCGGCCCGCGGGTAGTTATATATAATTTGAACTACCTAAACACAATTTTGAAGATCATGTGATATATTTTCTCCGATTCTGTTATCATTTGCATTTCACAGATGGCGCGCCGCACACAATGAAAGCCGGTGAGTCCGTTCCTGAAAATGAATAAATTATGTGATTTTTTCATAAAAGCAGTCTGACAAAAACGGTAACGGGCAGTAGCCAGAAAAAAAAACTGACAACTGGCCTACTAACAGCGTCTCAGAGAGCAGCAGGGTGAGCAAGAACTTCTAGTGTAATCGTAACGTCATTGAGAAAACAAGCACTACTCAATTGTCATTTTACGTTTTTTTTACTCTACAAACGGATCGAAACTTGACTTCAACTGAGAAAATCCGACAGGTAACTCAGCGGGCTTGTCCGTTGTTTTTATAGGCTTAAAAGAATATTACTTTTAATATCTTACCTATCCAACAATGTCTCTATGTAGTCATAAACCGATCTGCGGTAAATCCTATGGTACGGACGAAAGTTGCTGGGTGGGTCGTTCCAGCTCATACGGAACCCTATAGCCTGGGCGAACAGCTGGTTCCAGGGCACCATGTTCGCTTTGAAATTGAACTTAAGCTGGAAATCAAGTAGTTAATATAAGTACTATGATGGCTCATTCACATAAGGTCGGTCTTTTTCTTTATCTCCCACTTTGCAATGGAGGGAAGTGGATAATTTTCTTCCACCTCCTACTATTTTCATCTTTCGATTAAATTCGTGCGGGTTCCAAGACAATTAACTTTATCCCGGCACTCGCCGAGGGTCAAACCTCGGTGTCATCATTGGACACCACTGTAGATCCTGGCTTACTGGAGTAGCAGTGGTGGGAGTGTGTGGCGGGCCGAGCCCCATTAAAAAAAAAGGTCGGTTAAACCGAATATTTTCATTTTTCACTAGACTGTAGAGTAGGTAAGCCTCTACCTACAGTCTTATATAAATCTATATCGCCAAACGAACACACCAACTATACGGTCCCACACTAAGCAACGCTTGTATTATGGGTACCGTACAATGGACTGAGGGTGAACTCAGTATATAATACTTATATAGATATTAAACATCCATGACTCGGATACAAAAAAATATCCTCACCACACAAAGCTTGTCCCTACCAGGATTCGAACCCGGGAACCTCAGCGCAGAAAGCACGGTCACTACCCACTGAGCTAATCAGGTCGACATCACATAAAATTCTGTATATAGAGGGAAATAAAGGCCTGTTTTTATTTTATTTTTACTTTTAAAATCCGCCAACGTACACAGAACTGATGTGGACTATACTATCCCTCTTGCAGTAGGGGGAGGCCCGTGACGTAAATTTAATATTATACAACAATATTGTGCTTATACTTACATAAAAACGAGATATATTCATGAACGCCAGATATCTCCTGCTTCTATGACGAGTGAGTGTTTTATCATTGGCTTCACCATTATCAATTAATATGAACGCGACTATACATATATAACATAGAAAAAACACACGAATGAATTTAGACATAGTTTATCAATTAAAAAAAAAACTGTTAAAATACGCTTCCTTATTAGTAACGAGTCATATTTAGGGCATGTATTAAGCCATTGACGTACGTACGCATGAAGAAAATAAAATAAAAAAACAACAAAAAATATTTAAATTAATCGAAGGAATATTATGTCAACAGATTGCTTCACGTGATCACAAACTGACACCGAAAATTCTTTGATTGACATTAAATGGGATCGATTTTTTTTCGTGTTTAACACTACGCCTGTTGGTAGGCGATAAATGAACCAACGGTAAGGAAATTACTGAACGAGTTTTATGAAAGTAGGCTATATTTGGTTCTTTATTTATCTGTGCCCCACATGTAGTCGGCCTACATTGAATTTTGGAATAAAGAATGGATTCTTATACAGGCCGTTGATGGTTACGACTGGCAAACGTAAAAAAAAATGCAACCGAAAGGAGCCGACTGCAGCCGAATTTAGGCCTAGATGTATAGATTATGTTAATTGTTACTAAAATAGGCTATATTACCAAGATCGTAACATAGTATCATTAACATTATATACATTGAAATTTAAAAATAAAATGTAATAAGTTTTCGACTGGTTTAAATACAACCTGTATAGAACATCTCAACGACGAAGCGTCATATTTGCTAGTCGTGATCAACGATCAGCTACCCACAGATAATCGCAGCACAGTTATCTTGGCATTTTGAAAGTGTTGTACCTTGCCTTCACACAGGCGATGGAAAATAAAAAACAAATACTCACAAGATTTTTGAGAAAAAAATAATAATTTGAAATTGGAATCTCCAAAAAGTTAATAAAATACTGTCCGTAACGAAAAAAAACATAATAATCGAATAGCTTAAAACATAGATAGAAATGACGCTAATAGCCAATATATTAGGGTTATATTTGATAATTATATATGCTCATGCACAGTATGGGGCCGATGTTAATGAAACAAGTGAATTGGAAATGCTTGAGAAAAATACAGTACTGTCGCGTAGAAAAAGATTTATCGTGTTTCCCGAAGGCAGTTCATTTCAATTAGGTAAGTCGGAAATAATATTCTATTTGGAATAATTCCTTAATAATAGATTTTTTATATACCTGATTTAATAATAGCTTTTCAATGAATCAGTAGGCGTAAGGCGAGTCTTTAAGGACGTGTATGTCCCATAATTCATAAAGACTATTGGTATTATAAACCTTATAGAAATAGGAACTAGGCAGTCTGCCTGGTTAAGTACTACTACTCCTTTAGGGAAAACATGCGTGATGTAAATTATTTAGTCTTAAGATACAATTTAGTTTGCAGAATACAGTCATAGTTTTTATTTTATATATATATATTATATTTTTATATATTAACTTTTCCCCGCGGCTTTGCTCGCGCTACCTTGATAAAAAATAGCCTCTAGCAATCATAAATAATGTAGCTTCCTAACAGTGAAGGAATTTTGAGAATCGGATCATTCAATCCGGAGATAACCCCCTTCATACATTCATACTCACAAACTGACAAATTGTATATCTTCATAAGACATATTAGTATAGATTTATGATTTAATTTTATTATTTACAGTATTCTGCACAACATACCCAATGATATTCACAATAGGGGATATATTCCTGTATGGAAGCACGGCGGCTCTGGCGTGGGAGTTGCCCCAAGACCCGTACTCCCCATACGACCACCGCGCCGATCCGCTGCACAGGAGAGTGGACACACAGGTCATATACTATACGGATGAAGACGGCAGAGTCCTTGATAAAAAACCTTATAAAAGGTAAACCAAGATCCTGAAAACGATATTTTTGTACTTACTTTTTTGGGAGAGGAGCTTTGAAAGATTATTCCATCTTATACACATCCAACAATATTTTATGAGCTATGATGTGCGGTTTTGATAGCCTAGGGAGCCATGTTAAAAATAGTATTAAAGAAAATAATACTGAATTTTAATTTCAAATGAAATTAAATGTAAAAAAATATAACACTGACCGCTTATAAAAAATTACAGAAAACTCATAGTGAACCCGGCATTTGCGAAACGCAGCGTCGACGGTTTCGGGCTTTCGTTTAAAAAAGGAACCGAAGAGAAATTCAAAATAGACAGGAAACAGATGCACAACTCCGAAAACAAACGGGAATATTTGAAAAGCGAACGCATGGCAAAGCGGAGCGTAGAGTTTCACAGGAGCAGCCGCGCCTCGCTCTACCAGAAAATAGAAACGATGCTTCACGGGTCAGTATTTTTTACTGTACTTCTTTATAATAAAATATTATGTGGTACTTGAAACTATCTAGCGATACTAAATTTCACAATATTTTTGCTTTCACCAATGCTTATTTCACCATTGCTTATCAATTAGAAACATACAGAAAGTAGCTTCAAACTGTCTATAGAACAGCGCGACTCCATATTTTTTTTTTTTTTTTTATTGCAGTATAGGCAAGTATTTGATCTCGATCTCACCAATAAATAATATATTCTGAAAGGGCACCGTTTCTGCTACTAGTTTATTTTTGAAAGAAGCAATTTTTTGATAGAGGTCGTATAAAATTAGCTAGCTTATACTCAGGTAACGTGTTGGAGTATGATCTAAAACTCCCTCATACTGAGAGGGGGCCAGTTAAGTAGTGGAACATTAAAATGACTAACTATTAATTTTTTCCACTAAAAATAAGGCCCTCGTTAATAAACAGATCTCGACTCCAGTATAAGGTAGGCAGGAACTCCTAATGTAATCGTAACGACATCGAGAAAACATGCCGTCACTCTCATACTTTTTTATGAAAACTATGGTGTGAGGGGGATGGATGACGTTACGTTACCGAACCGATACGTAAAAAGGTTTATGCTTGCGGTAATTTCCTAGTAAAAACACATCTTCGAAACGTACACAAATGTACTCTCAAAGTTTATATATAAATACCTTACACATTTAAAATGAATTTAATTTGAATACCGAATTTTTATTTATCACATGTAGTATACATGTAGTATACGTATACATTATTAATATAAAATATTTATATAAAGTGTTCTTGAAGATTATTAAAGTGTAAAATTGAATGTTTTCAGTCTCGGTGTGAATGGCAAGCACTGCGTCCTCAAAACTTTGTGTTTAGTCGGCAAAAGACATCATGGCCCCCAGGGCACCTTCTTCCAAGAAATATTGAGGGCAGTGTTCACGTAAGTAGTTCCAGATTGTTTTCTACAGCCACATAAATAGAGTTTAAAGTCCATGAGGGACAAATTTGGTTGGAAGAAAGGTTCTTGAGCTGGAGCAAGAACGGTGAGGGAGATCTAAGCTCATGCCAGAAATTTTTCATCGAGAACTCTTGACTAGACCTTAGAGTGCATAAATAAATATTATGCCATTTAGTACTCTATTCAAATTATAAAATACCATCTATAAGCAGTTATTTTTTGTTCTTGTTAATAAGCCATCAATTTTAAGATTAACATACAAAATTTAAGATATCATCCACCATTATAATATCTATACAAATTTTAGTAAATAGAACATACCTTCAATACCATTCCACGTAGGTAGCTACCATGTTATTTTTTTTAAACAATTCACATCTATGTCATGATAATAACTATCATAAAAAACTTTTTAACCAAATAAAAACTGTCTTCAAAAAGCTAAATATAATCTAATCTTGAAATCTACCTTGTCTAACTAAATAAAATATTTAACGAATGTGAAGTCCTCCTCCGTTTTGAAGTCGGTTAAAAATAGCGGTAAAGTCTAGAAATGGAGTTTATCGCTATTTTTAATAATGTCACATATTCAAGATATATACATAAAATAATTTTATTTATGATTGTACTGTTTTCGTCATTTCATAACCTTAATGATGACCTCTGTCACAGTTTGCCCAACAATTCTGCTGAGGATGAATACAAGGAGTATGACGTGGCGCTGGCAGCCGCTGGTTCGTGCGACGAAAAGTATCCTGAGTGCGAAGAACCCCCTCTGGACTCTACCTCGCCTATATTCAATTATTAGGAAACCTACAATCAATTCAACTCATGCGTCGATAGACTAGTAGTTACAGGGACCGGTCATCTAACCGGGAGGTTCCGGACTCAATCCTGGCTATTAAGCTATTGACGTGAGACAAATCCTAGCAAAAGCTTTAGCTTAGTTCGAGGGGCAAATGGAAAAACTAATAACATGTTTAGCGGAGTATTATTAAAAAAAAATTACACGCTCAATTGAATTGAGTCACTGATTACGTCTGGTCTTCTCCTAATGTGAATAAAAATTATAATGTTTTTTTTTGTGTAATGCGGGTCTTAGTGATAGTCAAAACGCATTCCGAATTCAAAAAAAGGAATAATCTTATGGTATCAAAGAGTTTTGTTTTTTTTTTAAATATTGTTTAGAAACAGTTTTTTCATCTGTTATTTTTTTTTTTTTTTTTTTTTTATTTATTTATTTTAGGTCGCTTTTTAACAACAAAGGTCATTAGCGACCACAACAAACATGGTTATACAAGATTATAATACGATATCATTTGAAGGAATTTTATTTTACTTATTACGAGAACCTCAATAAAGTAAGATTTATAACGCCTGTATATAAATTAAGGACCTAAGATTTTTTACTCATAAAAATAAAGGATAGAGCTATGTGATTTGTTTAACTATAGACAATATATATATCTGTCTGTTTTCCAAACTGTTTGCCCTCAATACACCACTTACAATCTTTCTTTGTCTTTCTAAGTAAACATTTTAACATTCCAAATTTTGTCGCACGAAAATAACAGTAAATCAATTCACACAGTGTTAATTGGAGTTTCATTGAAACCAACGCCATACAATTGGTACAGAACCAACAGTATGTTATAAGTTTCGACACTGGCAACTTTTAGTTCGACATTTAAAATATGTGTGGCCAGTACTAAAATTTTAAATCCGTTATTCGCGTTCCACTTTTAAAATGTATATTTCGTATTTGGCTGTTTTAAATAGTTGGTTGTTTTTTATTTCCTTAGTTTTGTTTTTAAATACTGCGGCTAGTGAAAATGTCAGTAATGATACGGTAAATGTATTTTCTGATGAAAATGAGGAAAGAGTCCTGTCTAGACGTAAGAGATTCATAACATTCCCAGATGGGAGCTCGTTTCAACTAGGTACGTAAATTGTTACATATTTTCAACCTAACGAGATGTAAGTACATTACTTGTAAGATTCGTTTCCTTAGTGTACTCTCGTTGTACTCGTAATTTTACTTAGAAATGGTACCTATATTGTTGTTATTAAGGAATACATTGTATTTCGAGGTTATGTATTATGAAAACAAATAATTTTCTGTAATTTTGTATAACGAACGCAGGTATTGTCAATGTGATCACTGGTCTCAATTATTTTCTTGTTTGCGCTTATTTAAATCCTGTACCTAATATCGTGACTTTAAAGGCTAACCCTCGAAAGTATAGGAATTTCAATCAATATACAATGCTAATACAAGACATTTTAAACAAGAAAGCTACTCAGAAATATTATTATAATTATGAAAACATTGAATATATTTGGGGGAATTATATCATAAACTTTTGACGTCTCCCGACGCAACGCAAAGAAAAGTTTAATCCATAGTTTCAGAACGAATGAACCGATTTAATCAAACAGATAACAGTTTGATGCTCATATCTAGGTGGCTCTATATGTACGTTTGATGTTCGTATTTAATTCACTCGGAGTTCTTTTTTCCAGTATTCTGTTGTCAAACGGCAGCGATAATTCCAATCGGAGATATATTCCTCTTCGGGAACACTGCAGCGTTGGCATGGAACCTACCTTCGGACCCTCAGTTATTTAACACGTTGAAGCAGTACGAGAAACCATTGAGAAGGATCGATACAATCAACTATTTCGATGAAACTGGGAAGATCGTTGCTAGAGTGCCGTATCATAAGTACGTAGTTTCTCTTTTTTTTTGTTAGCAATAGGCTACGACAATAAGCCAGCTCTGCCAGTGTTGAGTAGCATTACTTGTTGGTGTGGCATGCCTAGTCCAAAAAAATAGCGTTCCTTTCAAGTTATTAGTTATCTTTATGTTAACGATGATATAAAGCGAGGATTCTTTAGTGAAAATTTCACAGACATCTTTAGAGAGCTTGAAACATATTTTTTGTTATAAGTACCTTAATGACGACCTTATTTCCGTGCCTAGGGTCCTGAGTTCGAATCCTGTTAGTGAAAAACTTTGTGTGATGAATGTTTGTACTTGAGTCATGGATAATGAATGTCTAAAAAAGTATTATGTACTGGGTTCGCTCCCAGTCCATTGTATGGTATCCATAATACAACCGTTGCTTAGTTTGGAACCGTACAGTTGGTGTGTTTGTCTGGCGATATTATTATTATTATTAAAAAATACATATATCTCTATACTCGTACACATTTGTAAACACACGACGGTTAAAAATAATTTTAAATTACTTATACCATTCTTGCTTTCTTGTTATCCCAGGAGACCGATAATAAATCCAGCGTTTGCCAAAAGAAGTATAGATGACAAAATTACATTCAAAGAGAGATTGAAAATAAAAATAGATCGCAAGAGAATGCATGAGAAACAACTGAAGCGAGACTATCTGAAGGCGCAGAATATGGACAAGAGCAGCGTAGAGTTCCATAGAAGCAACAGAGTGGAGTTATATGACAAAATAAAAACGTTGATGACAGCGTAAGTGGAGATTAAGTAATGTTAAGTCATTAACGAAAACTTGTGAATTGGCAGCTTCATGAACCCGCGAGGTCTTTCTAAACAGGGCCATTGGCTATGGTGTATCAATAAATGTTTAAGTATACTTAATATTACCAATGTTGAGTAATTAATGCCAATAGTAAACCAAACTCTTCATTGGTAAAAGCATCACCTGAAGAACGGCTGAACGGAATCGGTTTTTTTAATGTTCGTAGTGGTCCGAATTGCAGGGTGAGAAAAAATTAAAAAGTTGTCCCGATCAGCTATTAAGTTAATTAATAAATAAACACATTGTAGAAAAATGGATGACGAGCATATATGGCTCATTTGTTTAAAAAAATGCGTTGTATTCCCATTATAACGTTCGACAGAACGTCATGTTATAAACGTCTTATATACCTAATCCTAGTCCTTATATAACTATAGCCTGTATATTCCACAGTCTCGGCAGAGACGGGCAGCAGTGCGTTCTTTACAAACTATGCGAGTCGGCGCGGGCGGCGCGCGCGGGCGGGGAGGGGCGGAGCGGGGAGGGGCAGGGCACATTCCTGCAAGAATTCCTCAGAGCTGTCTTCACGTGAGTACCTATCAGTGTAGAAGCGAAGCTTCGGGGATGACAGTGGAATACATAGGTACAGTTCCCGGCAGTGAATATAACACATTGGCTTTAGAAGAAGTTTAAATTCTGTCTCTACAAAGGTTAAACATTAACATAATTTCTTATGATGTAGATCCAAGACGTCCTATTTATTTATAACTAGCTATCCCTGCAAACTTCGTACCGTCGTCGTAATGACTTTCCCATGTCTATTCGGGGTGGAGATAAATTCAAAAAATTAAACATCATAAACATCGGCCCAACCGTTCTCGAGTTATAAATGGTGTAACTAACACGTCTTTGTTTTATAAATATAGATTATGGTAATATAATTTAGACAGTGATTTTATAGCCATAGTTTCTGATAGTATCGTAATTTTTTTTTCTATATATTCACATACGGTCATAAATCTATGTCATAGATTATCTCTTATAGCCCAATAAACAGCGCCATCTACATTCAATCACCGGAAACATACAAATCTAGGAAGATATGAACATCAAAATGTTTCTGAACCAACAAAAAATGTAATTAAGGCATAACTGCCATAATTTCTTTGTTTCAGTCTACCTAAAGGCGAAGAGTTCGAGTATGAGGAGCACAAAGAATACGACAAGGCCCACACTGAAACAGACGACTGTTTAGCTCGATACCCCGGCTGTGACGATTTTGAGGCAACTATCATGTAAACCCTGAGGATTTATAAAATGAATATAAATATATTGTTTTCTTTTATTTTTTTTACTTGTCAATGTAGCTTAAATAAAATTAATTATTTCTGTAAATACACAGCCATAGTATACTAACTAATCTATTAACGAAATTAAAATAAGCATCTTAGGGGCCTTAGTACAAGTTTTGACAACTTCAAATACCATCGATTGAATCGAGCTATCGAATCATTCTATACACATTTTAGAGCTGTGCCCCTAGTGGAAATGTGGTGGATTACTGATAAATGTATATCTCAAAAGCTCCTCCTGTTTTGCGCTTTACCTGAAACCTGAAATAACAGTGTACATGAAAACTGGATTATAAGCTGGACTTTAGAAGCTCGCTATCAGTGCTAAGTATTCTTTTTGCACTTGAGAGTGAAGAGTTGCGATGTAATTATGATCGGGTCGACAAATAGCTTGAAACACTAGCCGTTCGGTGTGACTTTGTTGTTAGCATTTTTACTATATTAATCGATATTTTTTTATTACCAAGTACGCATAGGGACGTACTTTCTTATTTAAGTATGCTAATTTCTAGCAGATGCAATGATGTATCCAGTAATTAATATAATTAAATCCAAAACCAAGCGCACTATTGCAAGATCTTAAGACACAATGAGCACTTTCTGCGTAGATTAGACCTCAAACAACTAATAGATATGAGAGTTCCCCAGATCTAACTATCACAGTAGGACGTCTAACACCCCAGTCCCCCCGTGACCATGGTGGCTGTAAAGCAGCCGAAACGTTGGGAACGTAAAAAAAATAAACGCGATAAAATCCTTAAGAAATCAATATTTAATGTAATTAAAATGGTTTCTTTGTTGCCTCATAATTCACAAATTATGTATTCAAAAGCATTATCTTAAACAGACAAACACGGAGATTTTCGAACAATAGACACATTATGCGTCCGTTGTGCTCTCGTTAGCACATTTCTCGAAAGCAACTGGACTATTTGTGAAAGGGTTTTAAACTTACTGTCAATAACAGCGCATTGTTTAAACGTACTGTTCAGGTTTAGAGTATTTTTTTAAATAATTTACTTAAAATTGAACTAAAAATAATATTTTCAAATATAAATAAATACATAGACTTTTGTATTTTTCGCATAAAGACGTACGTGTATTCTGAACAAGAAAATAAAAATCATTTATCGTAGCACAATGTTTAATCACATAATCTTTTTATTTATAACGATGATAATAGTAGGGTCGGTTGTGGCTGGTATAACCAGCAGTAATATAACAATACAATCTGATTGCGATATGGATGGAACAGTACCCAAACTGGTATCACGAAGAAAGCGATTCCTAATTTTCCCCGAAGGAAGTTCATTCCAATTGGGTATGTTATAATCTGTTAACTTCTTCTTTTGTTTAGGTTGGCAATCAGCTACAAAATAGTGCCATTTTTGTCAGTGTCGAATAGTTCTTGATAATGAATTATATATACCCCTGATGATAATGATAATGTTCATGATGATGAAATGAATCCCTTAACCCTAACAGTAAAGCTGTGTATTCTTTACTAATAATTTACCGGACATCTTGGGA
The DNA here is from genome assembly GCA_905404115.1 of Pheosia gnoma. NCBI lineage: Eukaryota > Metazoa > Arthropoda > Insecta > Lepidoptera > Notodontidae > Pheosia > Pheosia gnoma. The sequence continues at coordinate 7,326,512 of FR989911.1, forward strand.
AAACTTGAATAATCAAGTTATATAATAATTCCAGCCTTTTTTAATGTCCCACTGCTGGGCACGGGCCTCCCCTCAATGCGAGGGGGATTAGGCCATAGTCCACCACGCTGGCCCAGTGCGGGTTGGCGGACTTCACACATCTTTCGAAGGGTTCTCTCAGACATGCACGTTTCCTCACGATGTTTTCCTGAACCGTTTACCAAGTGATAATCATGGTTGAAAATGAGATTCGCACATGAAAAGTTATACTATTCTCAATTTGCAATGATTCAAGTTATACTATTTTATAATTATATCGAATTGAAAACCTTATATTTTCGCGGTTCGGTGTTGGTGCTTCTGGGATCACTAGCAGAGAATGCTAGAAATTTGGGACAATACATCTGTTGTGTTTGTATGGCGATATGTATCTGTTTTATTATTATAACAGTATTTTGCACTCAAACCCATGGATATCTTCAAATCGGTGACATCGTGTGGTTCGGCACCACAGCAGCTCTGGCCTGGGAGCTACCGACTGACCCTCAGGTGTTTGACATGTTCAGAGACCATAACAAGGTCTACGAAGCCAGCAGACGGACCAATGTTATATATTACGCCGATGAGCAAGGAAACATTATCGATGCTGTAAAATATCACAGGTAATGTTTTTTTTTTTTTTTAATGATGGTAAGTGACGATGAGATCTACGGTGGAGCATACTTGCCTAGGTAGGAAGGCGGCAGTAGATCGAGACGCTACATTCACTAGGCACATGCAGCGCAACTGATCTGACCCGCCATTCATGAATGGCAACACCGAACATCATGCCGGAACACGGCTAGGCCGCTTGGCGACATGGCTTTGTTCATTGGGTGGTGACTAACCACGGCCGAAGCCTACCACCAGTAGAGTTGTCACCATGTTAGTACCACCCAGGGTCACGTGTAAGGTATCTCGAGGGTACTTAATTCTCCGAAGGACGAAGGTGACTCGACCCCAAAAAATGTTTAGTAATTACATTGATCTACACAAAAGATCAATGAGTAATAACTTTAAAATAATATAAAATAAATCAGAGTTTCGATAAACCTACATATACATACATTATTATTAGTCACATATACTGTTTTCCTCATAGGTAGTATGAAACTTGCACGCTACACATTTTTCTACATATTAATATGTTGGTGAATATGACTAACATAAAAAAAGATTATAATGGTGCCTTGGTTAGTCGCGCTGCCGAGTGCTAGATAAAACAAGTGGAAGTATACCTTATGCTTAGGTACTAGGTGCTATACAAAACCGTTTATTGCGTGACGACGACTTGTATTATGTTTAATACAAAATCGAATAGAATGTACAATTGTGCTTATGGATACATTTTCTAATTATATAGTTATCCATTACTGCTTGATAATAGAGCACATTTGAAGGATTAAAGTGTGAATGGCAATGCACTTGACGACAAGCGATCGAAGCTCGATATTGTAATTTTTCGGAGGTCTCATATTCTAAAATGTCATTATAGGAAAGCGATAATAAACCCAGCGTTCGCTAAAAGAAGCCTGCCCTCGAGAAGAAATACAGAGATTTTTATAAAGAAAATGCATAATATGCAGCGCTACACAAGTTTTTTCAAAGATCTTGACGCTGCCGGAGTAGACTTTCATAGGAATGCCAGGAAAAGTCTTTACGTGAAATTGGAAAAGTTTTTACAGGAGTAAGTAGTGTTTATAAATGGAAATATTTTTATGAGCCCGTCCCGGGTGCGTGGCCTGATATTCCTTCGGAATGTTATAGCCGATAGTCGGGTACAAACTGATCGCGCAGCCTTGCGAGGTTTTACATGCGATAAGGCTTATGTCACAGCGGGCTTTGTGTGCCTGTATACTCAAGGGGGTCAGTAAGGAGATATCCTTTACTGGTAAATGTACTACACTTACCAATAATTTCAATCAATGTTTGCTTTCACTAATTATATTCTAATGCATTAGTATGTGGTTCTTATTCGTTTATAACATACAGGTTAGGAATGAATGGTAAAGAATGTGTTCTGAGGATGCTGTGCGAATCATCTAAAGTAAGAGAGAAGCAAGGAACGTTTGTGGAGGAAATCTTGAAGGCAATATTTACGTAAGTACTTATAGTCATTATTATCTTATATAATGTCTAAGTGTTGGGTGTCACTCTCAATGTGAAGGTACTTCAACAGTCCATCATGTTTGTGTGACGGACTTCACACAATCAAATTTTTACTTTAGTGGAACATAAAGAAGGATGACAATAACTTACCTAGTGACTTTGAAAACTCAAGAATGTAAATTTTGCATAATATTCTTTTTACAACATATTTGTATTGTTCGACTTAACACAATTTCCTTTTGATTTTGAAATTATGTAATTTTATATTGTAGAGCCATTTTTATGCTCCGTATATTAGATTTTATCGACTTACATGCAGGTATCCTTAAAATGATAATTTTATTACTAAACTAGCATATCAGTAAGTTAAAGCGTATTTTCAGATTATCAATGGGCCGCAGTTTGGAATCCAGCACCCGACACTACGACGTATTCCACGGGCCCAACGCTGATTGTAGGCTCTTATACCCGGAATGCGAATGGGACTGCGAATCATAGAGATAATTATTCAGAGTTTATGCCATGCTCTGGTATTTGATCGGCAATTTTTTTTTCGAAAATAATAGAATAAAACATCGTATAAGCACTTCTTATACTTAAAATTATAATGATAATGTAAAGATTAGAGAGTCCATACCGACAATAGAGTACGGTTACAACCGTAGCCTGTATAAACTCTTCGAGAGCAATCTAGAGTATGTTGGAGAATGTCTAACTAGTATCTGAAATCGGCAGGTTGGAATGTAATATCCACATTCCGTGCTGAAAAAAGTCACAGCTTAGATTAATTCTTTGCATAGTGACTGTTACAATGTTTTGAAAAGATATTAGTATGTATTGTTTTTTTGGAAGAGCTGTTATTATTTTATTCAGGCCAAAAACAAGAAAAAAAAATTGTTCCTACATTTTGGTGCTAGAATACTATATTAACTATTATTATAGAATTTTAAGAAGTTCTTAAGCCCGCGAGAAGCGTGCGATGGAACGCAGCCATTTAAACTTATGTACTAGCTCCCTAATTACATTGCATAAGTCGAAGGCATCCAAGCGAGACGTCGAGTGTGACGTTCAAAAGTGCAGACGACAGACGTCCTCTAATTAATTGGTCAAACACTGAACACAGAGAGGTTCAGAGTATTGCACCCAGCCCGTTGAAATAGAGTGGAATATTTTTTCGCCTTTTTCTTATTTGAACGTTGAAGGTATTCTTTTTTTATTATTTATTTATGAAATATTATAGTAGTATATTAGTTGTAGCAGTAGTTCGGTAGTTTCAGTATATTTTTTATTTTTTACTTACTAGCTGTCGCGGCGAATTTTGCACCGCCTTTGTATGTATGAGAAAATTCGTTACTATAATTTTTGATTGCTCATTAAGATCAGCCCCCCGTTCTTGAGTAATAAATAGTGTAACTAGCACGACTTTGTTATATATACATGCATCGATTAATGCATTGGTAACAATAATAATTTTTATTTTGTGATAAGTACACCTATGATAGAGGTGCATAGCTTTTGCGATTGCTTCTTATTTTTTTTTATGAATATCGCCAGACGAGCATACTAACTGTACGGACCCAAACTAAGCAACTCCTATGTCGAGGATATCGTACAATTTTACTGTGGGTGATATCAGTATATACTACTTATATACATATTAAACATCCATGACTCGGGTACAAACATTCGTGCTCATCACACAAAGTTTCGAACCAGGATTCGAAGCCGGGACCCTCGGCACAGAAAGCAGGGTCACTACCAACTGAGCTAATTAGGCCGTAATTATGTCATTTGTTACCTAATCGCTTGTAAAGTAATGTAGACACTAGACACTCAGTATACTATTAGAAGAGTAGTGTATACACTGCTGCAACACCGTGTTGCAGATCTCGTTGCATCTCATTCTTTGTTGCTTAGTGTCAATCAACACTAGTGTCGAGTGTCAGTGTCGACGTGGACACTGTAAAACCATGAACCTATTACTATGATATATATTATTCGAAATGTATTCCACCCATTACATTATTTAGGTCTCTCGTTACTAAATATGCATTACAAAAAAGAAATGCGCTATCTTTTTCTGCAAAAGATACGTCCACTTAAGTACCAATGATTCGTTAAAAAATAACCTTCGGAGATCATGAAAAGTGATTTGTTATTCCAATTACTACTTGTTGTTCCATTTACCAGTAAGACGCGCAACACGTGAATGACGTCATCAAACATTGCACGTGATATAAGTGAACCATTCTTCAATTCCTACTCAAGTTTCATCGCCAGTCAGTAACAAAAAAAATCTGTTGCAGGGTTATTGGCCCGTACATTATGAAAGATATCTCCGTCGCATTTGTCTGAAATACTGTTTATTTGTTATCTTTCAATGTATTAAGATACATGTATTTATGTGCTTAAATTATTGATTCAATAGTGGTGTGTGTCATCAATCTAGTGACGGTGATCCAATTCTCATTGTAACTTAAGATTTATTGTTATGTAGCTTAGAGTTTATTATATGTATTGATTTCTTGTATTCACGCGAATAATTAAAACAAATTTTACGTTTTTAAGTATTTTTTACTAATATTAGAAAAGCAGCTGAAATGTCAGGAACGCAAAAAATATAAAAGAAACGCGATACAATCCGTAAAATTAGTTTTATTTCAATCAACTAAGTGTTATTTTTTTAAAACCGTAGATTTATATTGTTTTCTTATATTTATGCGAATACAACAAATTGAAATAAAACAAATTCTACGGATTTTATCGCGTTTATTTTATGTTTTTACGTTCCCGACGTTTCTGCTTTACAGCAACCATGGTCACGGGAGGACAAATAATAAGATCCGTAAATTTATATTTTATTCCAAAATTTTTAGATTAAAATAATGTATGTTGACAATATCCTCACTATTGCTAACACGTAATATACGTTAGAATAGTGAAGTAACTCCAGTTGTACAGGTAGTTTTGGTAAATTCTCACTCAGCAGTTACAATGAAGATGGCACATCTCTTGGTGATTCTAATGACAGCAGCATGTGTAGTGAACGCGACGAAGGACCATTGTGCTAATGTTAAGACCTCATTGGAGACTATAAGGAAGAAAAGGTTTTTAACTTTTCCTACTGGAACCGCTTTGGTTGTAAGTTGAAACTTTATTCTATTACTGGCTGTTACCCGCGACTTCGTCCGCGCGGTATTTAACAAAATGCGGACGAAGTCGCGGGTAACAGCTAGTCTAAAATAAAAGTAGCCTAAGTTACTCCTTGTTATATCAGCTATCTGCCAGTGAAAGTCCCGTCAAAATCGGTCCAGCCATTCCAGAGATTATCCGGAACAAACAGACAGACAGACAGACTGACAAAAATTGTAAAAAATGTTGTTTCGGTATATGTACCGTGTATACATCCAAATGCACTTTGTAAAAAGCGGTTATTTTAATATTACAAACAGACACTCCAATTTTATTTATTTGTATAGATTATTAATAGTTACGTATTGACCAATCACAGAGCCTTGCCAGGCCGGCGTCGACACATGCCACGAGTGGCAGCCTCAATTCTGACCCGAGCAGTCAGTTCACGCAAAATTGACACGTATTGGCGGGCTTATTGCAAGCCAAAGGACAGACATATACACGCGGCTAATGAGTAATATATTAGCTATAGAGTTGAGAGATCAGGCTGTTTTATATCTCATGGCAGTCTCAGATTTGACTCCAGCAATGAGGGTCACGTGATATGGCATATGTATCCAGGCAAGCCGCGTACTGACAAACTTGCAAGTATACTCAGTCAGTCGGTACACGACTCAACTTAATCTCGTGCTTACAGCATTATCTCCTTTTTAAACTGAAGGGCCAAAACTTTGCTTGCAAAATACCGTTGGATAGCTCGTTTAGGAGGCCTTTTAAGCTGGGTTTTCATTCATAATACGATCTTATGATTCTAATTATTCATAATTACTTTGGTAGCCTACTTACATAACTCTTTTTATAGTTGGGTAACGAAAGGTAGACAACAATCGCTCTGTGTAAAACAGAACACCCTGAAAGGTCTGAAAATACTGGTTTTTCAGATAACATTATCACTACTAAAGGCGGTGATGGTCCACGCGCCGTCTGGTTGGAACGTAGCGCTGGAGATTGACGTTATCTTTCCTATGGCAAGCCCTGAGATGCTGAACGCGTTCTATCGGAAGAAGATACACCATAGGCAAAAGAAACAGCTTTGGGACAAATTACAGAGCGCTTTGGATAGGTAAGCGATTTTAGGCTGGATAATGCACTCATCACTCAACATCAATGCACTCATCTAAATAAAAATCTAAATTACTAATCTATTTTGTAATAAAGAAAATAATGTTCTTTTTTTTCAGCTACAACATAAACGGTCGTTCCTGTACCTATAGATCCATTTGTGAAGCAAAGGAACTCCTGGGACCTCCAGGAAAGTCTCTGGTGCACGATATTCTTAGAACCATATTTAAGTAAGTACTAGCTATTTATCTTTATAAATATGGTGGGAAAGTTTAAAAAAATTATAAGCTACGTATTAGTGTCGGAACTGCTTTAGATGTACCTACAGTTCTATGCGTAGTATACCTATTTTTTATGTTATCGGTAAAAATGCCGTCACTCTCTAATGTTAAACAACAGAATAGTTCAGAGGTTAATTGTCAAAATGGAGTGATATGACGTCACGCTAGTTAAGTTGCACCTGTCAAAGGTCACGTAATAATACATTTAATTGTGTAATTTATTTTATTCAATCCAAATATTTTCATATTTTGCATACATCACTCATTGTTTATTTATAATGTCTGTTTATTGAATTTGTTATCGCTATTAAATACCTGACTTTGGCATGATATGCACTCATATTTATATATTATAATGATTCATTTATTGCAATATACATATATTTATGGATAAAACTCAAAATAAAGCGTAGGTATTCTATTTTGTTGCAGTGCCCCGATACACGAACAGGACTTTAAGGAAGAGATCAATGACACTTACCACGAGCTCTTAGATCCTAACTTCTGCGATACACAAAACGACTGCCCTATATCTATTCTGGATATGATTCTTACTTTGAATAAAAAAGTTGACTGAAATTGTTATTACTTACTACTCTTTCTAAATGTATTAGATTTTTGGGGAGTGCTTCGCGTCTACGATTTTTATAAATGATAAGAAGTATACGAAAGTTAACATATTCAAGCCGAATCTTAGGTGTAACATTCATGTATATTCGATACAACTTTATGGAGACGATTAGGTGCTTAACGGTTTAGTTTGCAAATAGTTTATTTTAAGTCATATTCGACAAAATTCTGTATTTTTTACAGATTTTGAACAATTAACTTTATCCATGACAAACTAAAAAGTAATGTGATACTTTTCGTATGAATAGAAAATTCTGACAGCCCGTATCAACTGCTAGGACAGCCAGTGTATCATATCGTCCAGGACACGTTAGCTACCAACCTTACGAGTAGTTAGGCCCGGTATCCACCAAAGCGGAATCGAGAGATTCAGAATCAGATTGTTTGAAGTCCTCCGCTCGGTATCAAGCGATGTTTCTTTAACAATCTGATTGGTCTATTGCACACATATCCTCTCCTCCATTTGTGGAACCCGGGCCTTAGAGTTGTAGTTTCAATACCATTTTCATTCCAAAGGAAAAAAAAAATATAAAAAAAAATACTATGGAATTCCATCTTTAAACTTCAAATTGGTACAACATCCGTAACTCGAAGGAAGTGTGAATCGTGACGTAGCTAATGAGGAGTGCAGAGAGAAGCTCTAATTCTTTGACACAACATCCCGGGTCAGTGAACACGCCCCAGCGTCCACGAGCCAGACGGAGACATCCTAATATGGAATTGACTTGGCGACTATTTTTTTCTTTACTCACATAGAGTGGGATTTAAATATTGTTCCAGTTTTTTTTTCTGTTAAGGTTTCTCGAAGAAAACTCTTATTAACGGTAATATTTAATTTTGAAGATGAATACGTTATTGATCGCATTTAAAGTGGATATAAATATTCTCATGGGAAATAAATTTATGGATATAATAGACTATTATTATGGGAAATAAATTTATTTCGGACGTGTAATAAACAATAGCAATAATAAATAATACAAGAAATAAATACAGTTTCATAAGGTAACATTTTAATTTACTACTAAACTGGTAATGACTATCAATTTGTCAAAGGCAAAGTCAAAGTCAAATCGTTTATTTCGTATAGGCCTACGGGGGCACTTTCAAATTGTCATTTACATTTTTTTTCTTAACTCTACAACCGGATCGGAACGCGACCTCAACTGAGATGATCCGGCGAGAAACTCAATGGGCTTCTTTTTTTTAGCCCTAATTTTTACAAAAAATGTCTATGACTTGACGCGCAGGAGGGGGTTTGTTATCAAAAAATTGCAATAATGTCTCCGTATCGTATCGATATAAATTGATTGCATTTCCTGCAATAACATCTGCAACAACTTACAACAACAAAACAACTAGTATACTGTACAGTAAAAAAATATAAAGAAGATTATTCAATAATATTTCAAATTAAATATCTCAATTCCTACCTTGTATCCTAGGAATACTCGACAATTACGTGCAAGTTAAAAATAAATTCTATGCACAATAAAACGTGTCTTGGCAATTGAGTTAATAATTCAAAGTGCGCCAAATTTTTACAAATATTTAATAACGAGTTCACAGCCCTACACACTAATAAAACCTGTAAACTTATTATCATGTCGAGGCTCACCTCATCTAGTTGCGTAATGTGTAAAAAAGTAAAGCAACATCGATCTACGTACAACACACGCATTACCGTAGGCGTATATTAATATCACAAGATATTTGGTAGAGCCTTGTCGTATACCACAGAACTGTAACATTTTCATTTTACTCAGAAAAAATTGACAAGGAATAAAAAGTAAAGACTAGATTAGAAATATATATTTCATACTTAATTTGAAAATGGATTGCAAACCTTTTTTATGGATAAGAATAATTTTCTTTGCATTAATTTTGAAAGGGTCCATAGAGACCTCTACCATGAGAGAACAGTGCCCAAATATTAAGGCGTCCTTGGGCGCTGCTAGGAAGAGGCGGCATCTCGCGTTTCCCGAGGGATCTGCAGTTTCAGTAAGTATTATACAATTTTAAGCATGACATGATAAAATTGGCTATATTTAGCGTGACGAAGAAAGATGCTGTGATATTGTTGCAATATTTTCTCTATATTATAGCAACAGCTCTATATAATTATCATTCGAACATGGAGAAATAATAGCAATAGGATTTAAAGCAGCTTTTGGAATTGTCTGATAATCAACAAATATATGGTTTTTTAACAGCCTTTTTGGTTAGTTAACAGCTTTCGTATTTTTCCCCAATACTTCAAAATCATTCCAAACCCAAATACTCCATGATCATCTAACGAACGTAGTTTGAGATCAGGCTCTAATCACAGTCCACTAATCGGCAAGTTTTATCCCGAATCTGGAGATTGCAATCTCTAGGCCAGCACTTAGAACTAACGAACCGTCACTTCTCTAAAGCTACACTTCCGCAGAAGCGGAGCGTTTAAAGTTTAGATACTTTGATCAGATAAAGTCAAATCGTTTATTTCGCATAGGCCTACGGAGGCACTTACAAATATACGAATATAGTCGTTTTTAAGATTCCTCAGAATACTTAGAGGCACTAAGTGAAGCATTAAATACCCATTGATACAAATTCAGCCAAAATAGCATTTATGAACTGTCGGAATCTACCACTGGTTCGGCACGTTAGTTCCACAAAGAATGCCGCCTGGAAACTAACAATAAATTTGAGATAATTCAGTCATTCTAAGGAGGATTTTTGTTTCACCGTTAGAGACTGCATATTTCCCCAATGCAATAGTAACCACAAATATAATAAACATATGACCTTATTTTCTATGTCAAACAAAAGTTGATACCAATATACTTACAAATATTTCAGTGCCGTCTCATGCATCCTCGCCAATCTAACCCATGTCACTGAAGACACTCTAAGAGAGATTTTAAATGTTCCCATAACATTCTAAATTCTCGCTTCGCCTTGTTGGTGTAAAAGCACCCTTATGCATTTCATTGCCAAGATTCCTTTGCCATTATCAAAACACTGCCTTAGTTGCGTAATAAAGTTCAATTGTATGAGCCAAAACTTGGCTTTTGGCTAGCTAACATTGTTTTGACAAGTTGCTCCGGGCAGGTAAGTCCATTCACGATGGTTCCCATTCAATCTTGCGAGCCCTTCTGAATTTGCGTATAGCGGTAATAAAGGCCCGACGATTGAACGAGAAAAAGGTTCTTGTATTTGTATTGAAAGTTGTTGAATGAAAGCTTCCAATTTGGCTGCGAATATTACATTTTTGATGTTTTTTTTTTAGCATTTATTTAAGAAGATATTTAGGATCTTGAAATAAGATACCATTAAAAGGTAACTGAAATGAAAATCTTCTCTTTTCCATCAATCTGTCAGATATGTGTGGCAATCTTTAGTTTGAAATGTATTTTGAATATGGAATACATTGATGGAATAGAACAAAATCAGTGACTGACGTTATATCAGAAAATTATGTTTATGAAGAGAAATAAAGCACAAATTTATATCTAATAATGTCTTTAATCTGAAGACCTGATACCACCCATACCCTCGCACAAGAATACTATATTAAAGTCAAGGCCTCCTTCAAGTTCTAAAACTTAAACACCTGCTTCTATTTAATTTACTAATTGTGGTTACATGCTTACAAACCGTTTTTAGGTCACGACTTCAGTTGTAAAAACCTTCATGACTCATGTACCATCAGGCTGGTACACGGTCGTCGAAGCCGAGCTGGTGTACAAGTTACCAGATGCTGAATTCATCAGCGCCAGCAAGAGAAGGAAACTGCACCATCGCCAAAAGCGTGATTTCTGGGAGGTATTGCAGAATGCATTTGATCAGTTAGTATTTCTAGCTATACGGCTATATTGTTTTTCATTGTGCTCACTTGCTCAGTCGAACATATAAGTCTCATCTATATCATATCCTCACCTTTTTATATTATCTAGGTTCTAAGACCTCCTTAGTCCTTCTTCGAAGAGCTTAATAATATCCTCCTTTTTAGTGTTGCCAAAAGATTGGGCTTAGTCTTGTATTTTTGCGAAGCTGACAGTTTTTTTTTCAAAAACATCTGCTAGACTAGCCTTCTAGATCGTCGTGGTTTATCTTTAAGATAATAACTGAAATTCAGTATTGAAATATTGTTTCAGGCGTAATCTTAATGGTCACGCATGCGTGCTGAGAACAGTATGCGAGGCGGAAAGAAATCTCGCACCGCCCGGAAGATCTCTGGTCCATGACATACTGAGAGCTATGTTCACGTAAGTTTTTCTATAAGGAATCTGCTGGGTTATTTTAAATCATTCGGAATTAACATCGGAAACGGATTTGAAACGTTCCGATGTTGATGTCGCTCCCGACGAGCTTTGCGACGGAAACTTTTTGAAAAAACGATTTGATATTGTCATCAAGATACATCGAAGATAATCAAATTCGGAAATTTTAATAGCGATTGCGGTAATCCAGCTCGGAAGTTTTAGATTCCGTTTTGCGATATCGATTTCGAATGGTTTAAAATAACCCTGCTGGTCTCATTCTTTGAACGTTCAAAGTCGTTAAGTCTTCATATTGTATTATATTTTATACTAGCTGACCATACAGACGACGTTTTGTTCAAATTCCCATAGAAAAAAGTACCAATTTATCCTCTATTGTTTCCAAATAAAAAGTCACATTACAGGTATTTAATACACTAGTCGGCGTCCCTTTTATAAAATACTATACTGCGCAACTGGTACACGGCATGGTGCGTGTTTACACTGTGAGCTCTCGGCGATAAGAGCTGCTTTAAGATATCAGACGACACTGTTGAGTATTCATATCAGCTAATTGCCTATAATCCTCGTACGTGACATTTATACGGAGATCATGGCGTAATACTGGATTATGCGAAGAAAGTAGGTTAATTTTGGTGTTCAAAGATCGATGCAACTAAGCTATAGTTAGTGACGGCCTGATTAGCGCAGTTGATAGTGACTCTGTTTTCTGTGCTGGGGGTCCCGGGTTAGAATCCTGTTAAGGGCAAAGTTTGTGTGATAAGCACTAATATTTGTACCAGAGTCATGGATGTTTAGTATCTTTATAAGTATGATATACTGAGTCCATTGTACGGTACCCATATTAAAAGCATTGCTTAGTGTGGGAATGTATAGTAGGTGTGTTCTTCTGGCGATATTATATTATTATTATTATCTGGTTATATTCGTGAAGCTGGATAGAACATGTCAGAACTTTTTAGTAAATAAATAAAGTTATATGGCCTTCATCGGTAACCGCAACAATGGATAAAGGATGGTCCAAGTCATGCGTTTTTCAGTCAGTCAGTTGGAATTTCGATATATCGATTTAAAAAATAATATTTACCTTAGAAAAACTCACATTAGTCATTTTTTGGGGTTTAAGGTTTATTTTTAAATTGGCATGTTCTAAATTCTGCCCTCACACAATAATCAGAAATGCGCTAAAGAAGTATATAGGTTTTAGGATTAGCCTTTCTGAATCACCTTGTATTAAACTAAGAAAAACTAAAAGTAGCATAAATCGTGGTTGGTAGACTAAAGTGGTTGGTAATGCATCAAAAGCTCACCTCCTTGGCTGAGCAACGGCGCTTCCCGCTATGAAGGGAATTTATAGTACGGACGCAAAAACAGCATGAGAAGATAAATTAGACAAAGTGAATAAGAATATTTATTTCAATCGGTAATAATACAACTTATTACGTATTTCTATGGTCAATAGTTTTATTCATTTAGGTGCATAGGTCACGTAGCCTAGTTTAATGAATTGCTTTAATAATGTAAGTTAACCCACCTCCAGGTTCTTGCAGCACCTCCAAAATACGTGGTGTAAGGGGCTTCGTAAAGGTTACACTTAATGCCTATATAATGAAATAATTTATATAGAAAGTCATGTCGTAATTTTTGAGCACGCAATGTATCGTAAATAACGCGATCATAACACACCGCTCAGTGCGTTACCACCATCGTGCAAGTGCCAAGCGCGCTCGAGCGTATCGAGTTTTAATTTACGTTACAGTTTTAGGTCTAAATAAGTAATTATGTATTTGATATTAACATCATTATTGATACAGACCTCTATTATGATTTTAGGCTAAAAACAATTTAAAAATACTGCCAACAATGCGTAAAATTAATGAATAGATCAACGGAAAATTCCAACTCTCGGGGATCCAGAATCGTGAGTTGACTTCATCGTATCAGTTCTCGTTACGAAACCTCTTGGTATAAGCGTGTACCTTGTATAAACTATTTTTTAATATACATTTTTAAGAAATATATTATCTGAATAGTATTTTTTTTTCTTTGCAGCGCTCCGCTGCATGAAGATGATTTCCTGCAAGAAATGGATGCCTCGTACAGCGAATTGAAGGACGGCAATATTTGTGATCAACCTAACGACTGCCCTTTTTCTTGTATAGAATTTATCCTGGACTTAAACAAACAGAAATAGTGCTATAATGTTTGTAATTAAAAATTAATATTTTGTAATCATAAGGTTTTTTTATATAGATGTTTTATTTTGTAATACTTTTTTTTTAGATTTTCAGATGTTTTTATAAGATTTTGCAATATAAATTAAGATATTTTTTAAATAGATTATTAGCTGTGTACTTACTGACCGCGCAGCCTCGCGAAGTTACTCGGGCACATGCCACGCCCGGCAGCCTCATCACTGATCATAGCAATCAGTTCACGCGAAGTTGATATTATAATACAGTCAGCAAATATGACACCACTTGGTAAGGCAGCGCGAGCGTTTACCTTAGACGAGGCACGTACTGACTAAGCGAGCAGGGGCTGCCTCTCAAAGCTGCTGTAAAAGTTTTATTTATGAAAAAATATTTTGCCACGTAGAATCCCATTAATAACAGCCCTTTTGCTCCCTGCTGGATACTGGCCTCCCATCAATGCGAGGGGGATTAGGCCATAGTCCACCACGCTGGCCCAGTGCGGGTTGGCGGACTTCACACGTCTTTCGAGGTGTCCTCTCAGACATGCAGGTTTCCTCACGATGTTTTCCTTCACCGTTTAGCAAGTGATAATCGTGGTTGAAAATGAGATTCGCACATGATATCCAGATATCCCAGAGGTGCGAGCCGGGGTTTGAACCTGCGATCCTCGTTACCGAGGCAAGCGTTCTACTAACTTGGCTATCACTGCCTCCCATTAAAGGTTATCAAATTAAAATAAAATGAGATACTATTCTGATCAACGCTATTATGGATGTACAAGGGAAGACCCAGATCCCTTGTTCTAGAACAATAATGGGTACAAACACTACCATTCGTTTGCCATTACCGAGGCCCCGAAAGTCGCACGCTTGATGTATGTAAACATAAATCTCTAGAACGTTGTAAGGATAAGCGCGGGTGGAAATCGATAATCTTGATTCGGGGATTTTCTGACAACTAGCACCAGGCCTGGCTTCGCTTGGACTTTTTTATGTTAAAGAATATCTGAAATATCGTCGCTACAGACAGTTAGTTATTTTTTTTTGTAATCTAAATGTGTAAGTGTATTGATAAGTAGCTTCTGATTGCAGCTTCGTTCGTGGTTTTCGTTGGTGGTCAAGTCATTTCGTATACTTAGGCCTACGGGGGCACTTACAAATTGTCATTTACATTTTTTTTCTTAACCCTACAACCAGATCGGAACGCGACCTCAATTGAGAAGTTCCGGCGAGAAAGTCAGCGGGCTTGTTTTTTTTTAACTAGACCTCTTTATTATACTTATCGATTTTCAATATCGATTGTGGAGCTGAATCCCGATATTCTAGAAGCTGAGTCTAATGAAATTGGATTAATAATGGACTGCCATTAGAGAGAGCAAAACGTTTTATACAAACAGAGAGAACTCTAAAACTAATGTATATAAAGTCCACTTTTTAATAAGACAAATTACCAACAAGGTTCTCTATCAAGTATAGTTAAGAATATAAGTATAGTTAAGAGTTATATTTATCACTAGCTGTCCCGGCGAACTTCGTACCGCCTCAGGTTCAAATATGTGTAAAAATAAATTATCTTTATTATTATTATTTTTTGTGAAATTTTCCCATCTTTTCATAGTTATTCTGCTATTCAGGGCGGGAACAAATTAGAACAAAATCAATGATAAAAAAATGGCCCACCCGTTCTTGAGATATAACTGGTGTAACTAACACGACTTAGTTTTATATATGTACCTATAGATTTTTAATGAAAAAAAGTAAAACTAAATCGTGACAATGCTTTTAAGTGGTTCTTATAACTCAAAACAGTTTTAAAACACACCTCCTGATTTTATCGTTCAACATTGTGATCATTTTAAATTGACTTATCAATTTTATATTCTAATAAAAAATGATCGAATAAGGATGCCACGATTTGAAAGATTACTGGGAATATCGCTAATATTTTTCACCCCTCTGCCGCCTCTAATGGAATGACTGCGATCCGTCATTTACCATGTTTGGTTTCCAAGCCTATCCCTAATATGCAAACCTTTGAAGGAATGTCTATGGCTTTTTTATACCTGGAACTTTTACTCTGCGAGATGATTAATGATACGCCAGTGGCTAATATCATTTTGCTTGATATTTTATACCAACTAATTCAAAGTTTATCATTTATTTTGTATAGCTCTACAAGGGCACTTACAAATTGTAATTTTAATGAGATTTTTCTTGACTCTACAATCGGATCGAAAATCGATTTTAACTGAGATCTGGTTAGAAACTCAGCGGGCTTGTCTTTTTTACAGTATGTTTTTTTATTATATAAAGCAAAGTTACAAAAGTTAAAATATTTTCTTTGGCTCTAGACTTATATATATGGTAGCACGTATCAGCCAGAGATAAGTATTTTTGAACCAACATACATACCTAGGCACTTGTGTGCCTTGGGATATTGCGCCAAATTTAATTCAACCATCATAAAACATTTTTTTCATCGTACCCACCTATTGTAATGTAGGTCAACGGAAAACAAAACTCGTTTTGTTGCCTCTAATTCTACAAATAAGTGAGTTTTCTGACAAATTGGTATTAAATCGATTGGTGTCTCTTAGCTCTCTTAGCGATACGTGTACTGAAACAGTTACATACATTTTTTACACTGGTGACAATAAATTTGTTCCGTTATGCATACGTTACACTTCATTGTTCTACCTAACTTTCATAAGTGAAGTTCCATATTTGAAAAACAAAATGATTCGAAATATAAAATTGATAATTTTGATACTGGCCAGCTGTGTGCAATTAGGTTTATTGTTAGACACGAAAAGTGATTCTAAAATTAAAATTTTGTCCAGAAGGAAGAGGTATGTCGCTTTCCCTGAAGGGGCTAGTTTTTCGGTAAGTCTTTTAATATTTTTTTTTTGTATAATTAATTTGTCACGTATCCAATCGTTATTGAAAAAAAGTGTTTCTTCATATAAATGTTTACCGCCTATTTGACCCTCTTGGTGGATGAATTTCCAAAAATCCCTTCATAGGGTACCTCTAGGGTATTTAAAGAATATATCCTCTCGATAGATATTAATAATGATGAGTATTAAATATCCGAAATACTAATTAAGAAGTCAATCTACAACACGAAATTCTTATTGAATTTTGTATGTTGCTCGACAAACAACAGAAGTGCTCAATTTTAAAAACACACAACTCTTGAACTAGCTCTTCTTTAACGCAATTGTAATTTGATCATCATGCGCCGTCAGAATTTGGATGTCTACCTATTAAAAAAAACTCATGTGATTGAGTTTTTTTTTAAATTGACTAATTGATGAGTGTGTTCGAGTGGCGATATTATTGGTTCCCTTTCCCTGTAAAAAAAACAACAATTTACAGTAAATTAATTCCAATCTTCTTATTGATTTCTTATATTTACGTGAGTACTACACATGGATATAAAACTATTTTTAAGGATTTTATCGCTTTTATATTATGTTATTTACATTCCCACGTTTCGGCTGCTTTATAGCAACCATGTTCACGGGAGGACAACATCATTCTTCTTCTTCTTCTTAGTCGGGCACTCTTGTCAACACTTGCACTGTTCGGACAACATAATATAAACGCGATAAAATCTTTAAAATTTGTTGTATTCCATTCCCCCTCATTGTTGTGATTAATTTTCCAACATATATTCCAGTGTGCAGGATGCATGACAGTCGGCGTCATTGGTCAGCCCGCGCCCCACTCGAGTCCCGGCACCTTCACTTGGGGCATGAACTGGGCAATTGCCTACGAGTTGCCCAACACCACAGAGACCACTGCTTTTTACCTATCCAAGAAGTATATAGGGAAGAAGAAACCGGCAATGCAGAGGAGGAGTCGAAGAGAGTTGTATGAGAAATTGGAGACGATTTTAGATAAGTAAGTGTTTGGCAGGGATCTTAATCGTTAATCCATCAACTGAGTAAATTCCAGTAATGGATGTTTATTTTTTCGTCTGGTCTGCTCTATACGGAACATTGCTTAAGTATTTGACCTCCCCTTTTCAGAGAAGAAAGCTTATTTAAATGAAGATCAGAAAGAACTTACTACTTAAGTGAAGTTCGATCGTCGTTCGTCACGTCATTCAATTCTATCAGTCATGAAGTACGTTTGAATGATATAAGTAGTGGTATGATAACGACAGTAGACATTCATTATGATTGATCGTCAGTTATACCAAATATATCTTGAAACTACTAACGACTAAAAACTACGTCTAAAAAGCATTGGGTAAAAGGTTGTTACTTCATAGTAACCACCTCAGAATCGTAGTATTTAGGTATTTCCATAGCCATATATAAGACGTAACAATGATAGTGTAATTATTTTAACAGGGTCAACGGTAGGTTATAAAGATTCCCAAAGAAATAAATCAATTAATAGACATTTAAAAAATGATACCCTGTACTGAGCGCACAGCCAAACGCTACTAGTTCGCCTCGTTTATAAAAAAGTCAATCATAATTTACACAGTTATGTTATACGTCGACGTGATCCTCACTTACTATTATACTTAGGAATATTTATTATATTTTTGTTTATTCTAGCATGGGCTATAGCGGTCGCCAGTGCATCCTGAGGACCTTATGCGAGACCACACAGAGACTAGTGCCACACGGCGAGAACATGGTCGAGGAGATCTTCAGGACTCTATTTACGTAAGTATGAAAACATACAAAAATACCGCGAGCTGTTATTTTTAAATTATTCCAGTCTCTTATAAAACCTATTTACAAATGGATAACAATATTGCTCATCTTTACTAACCCCGGACAAAGAAAAAAAAAATAACGTTTTTTTATGAGTAGTCAATGTTTTTTTTATTATTTTATATTCCATAATTTTACGAAGCAGTGACATGCTTATCTATAAACGACCATATTATAATTCTAGAAGTCCAATAAGACTGTTAACTAATTAGTATGTCATTTTGCAGTATGCCAATAACAAAAGTCCTGCCGATCGAGCCAGCAGAGCACACGATGTACGACTCAGCTCATCGCCTGGGCCTCATTTTGGACAACTGCGACCGCTTCGCCTGCCCCATATCGCTCGTGGACTGGGTCAAAGGGTATTACAACGCGCCCTCACCAAATGTTGATACTGCGAGAAATCCATGGACACTTTTCAGTAGCAATTTATTATAAACTAGCTCTTCCGGCTTATCCCAATTTTCCACAGCACTTTTAATTTTTTTCTTTCCATACAAACCTGACTCGGACTATTATGAATATTCTAAAACCAAAATTAGCGAAATCCGATCAGCCGGTCTCAAGTGATGAGCTTACCTACGAATATAATTTCAATTTGATTATATAACAAAATAAATAAAAATAAAAAAAGTTTATAATATTTTGGCAGGCTAACGAGTAAGGTACTTTAACCTGCCAATATGGATCACGAATATGTATAAAACAACGAATGTTAATGATGTTTTGTTTTAAAATTTAAATAAAAATAAATATTTCTTTGGGATTTTACCTTTACAACTTACTGATCGAGCTGTTAAAATATTGTACACTATTAAAGTTAGTACACCTTATATAAATTGAAGTTGGTCCGTGGACGAATATTGCAACGGGTTTTTAGAAAACGGCTTTTTAAATTACAAATATATTTTTATTTTATTGGAGTCCTTTCTATTCAAAAACATTATAATCAATGTTGACAAATGCTGTAATTTTAATAAAATAACTAGTTATAAGAAATAATTATTTCATGTATTTTTGTAGATAAATTTGGTAGGTATGTGGTACCTTATCCGCTTGTCTAATTAAGTGGTATTAATAATAAAATAACTATTATTTCTAACATGATTTCTTAATCCAAATTGGAGTTGCTAGTTATATCATTGCCTTTTATTAAATAATACCGAAGTATCGAAAAAAATACTCCATATTTTCTAATACTTAATTAACAATTTCAAAGTGAAACTTAAAAGACAAAAGAAGATACTTAACTTTATTTTCAAACTCTCCCCAAAATAAGATTTAATTTAACTTCACACCACTACTTCTTCTTCTTCTTCTTTTTAGGTTAGCTACAAAATAGTACTATTTTTGCCAGTGTTATTAATTAATTCTTGATAATTGTTATTGAATTATATGTACCCCTGATGATAATGATAATGTTGATGACGATGGTCATGATGATGAAATGAATCCCCCCCCCCTATCAGTAAAGCTGCGGATACTTTATTGAAGACTTACCGGACATCTTGGGAGAACTTGAAAAGTCAAGATATAACTACTATTTTATTTCAATTTCCTTCACTCTACTTACTTAAACTATGTCAAAGCATTCATGTTAAACCTCTTAGCTATACTTACTCACATGATAATCAATAATACCGTTAAGCTGACACAGTTAGATAATTGAAGTCTTACTATCCTCACTGCTTTAACCGTCTTAACACGACACCTTTCCTTGTCAATCTTCAACTAAAAATGAATAAATATTCAATAGCTTTTGGTATATTTTTGTTTTATATTTGTGTGGAGTTGTGCGATTCTAGAAGAGATGAATCAAGAGTGTTGTCGAGAAGGAAGCGTTACGTTGCATTCCCTGAAGGCTCCAGTTTTTCGGTGAGTTGACTTGCAATTAAGAATAATAAGGATTAAGACTAAATTGGTTCGATACTATAATAGTATACAAACTATTAGGGCATTATACTGCAAGCTATTATAGTGCACTGATAGCCAAGCTGTTAGAACGCTTGCCTCGGTAACGAGGATCGCAGATTCAAACCCCGGCTCGCACCTCTGGGATTTCCGGATTTCATGTGCGAATCTCATTTTCAACCATGATTATCACTTGCTAAACGGTGAAGGAAAATATCGTGAGGAAACCTGCATGTCTGAGAGCGCCCCTCGAAAGATGTGTGAAGTCCGCCAACCTGCACTGGGCCAGCGTGGCGGACAATGGCCTAATCCTCCTCGCGTTGAGGGGAGGCCCGTGCCCAACAGTGGGACATTAATAAGGGCTGGTATTATTATATTATAATTATACAAGCTATTTGGCTTTTGTATTAGAAACTATATATCTATCATCATAATAACACTGTAATTTGGTTACATACCTACAGCCTGATCGAGTTAACTTCGCACCTGGTGCTCGTGACGTCACATCGACGCACTGGGGTTCCGCATTCCAGCGAGGTGCCGGGCTAGCTCAATCGGGTTGTGCAACGAGATATTACGATATTATTCCTAGGGTTGTAGTGACTACATTAAAAATATATGAAACAATAATCGTACTGGAAATTACATCGATACTGAGGCTGTACGCGCCACTTTTCTGTGTCTATTTGAGCGTTATGAAAAAAAACTACACAACTCATTGCACAAAGTATGCTTTTCAAAATTCGAATCGGACAATTATTCGATAATCCCATAAAATATCGGTGACCAAATAACTTTCCATATTAGTAGTGTTGAATTCGAAAACCATTATTCCAGTGTGCCGGATGCGTCACCGTAGGTCTTATTGGCCAGCCAGCTCCCACATCAAGCCCAGGCACCTTCACATGGGGTTTGAACTGGGGCATCGCGTACGAGCTGCCTAACGCAACAGAGACATCGCAGTTCTATAGGAGGAAGAAGCTGAGGAAGCCAGCGGAGCAGCGAAGAAGTAGGAGGGAACTATATCACAAGCTAGAGACTATTTTAGAAAAGTAAGATTTTTCAGCTTGTGGATATCCCCACGCAAAAAGGCCCTATGGGTATTACAGGCGTGATAGTGGCGGTGGTATTTTCTCCAAAAGGTGCACAGCTAATACAAAATATATTTATTTGTTTATAGTATGGGTTACGATGGAAGGCAATGCATTCTGAAGACCCTCTGTGAGACGACACAGAGACTCGTGCCACACGGAGAAAATATGATTGAGGAAATGTTCCGAACCTTATTCACGTAAGTACAGGACTGATCAACTTTTGCAAGATTTCAGAAATCTAAAACAAATCACTAATAATCACTCTCCATACTCGGTGATTTTATTATCGTGTAACAACGGCAGCCCGTTTAATCTTGACGATATAAAGTATCCTAGGCATATTGCAAATGTGTCCCGAATTTACTGTATATATGAGTGATTAATTAAGAAAACAAAAAATAATTTCAGAACACTGCCAAGCAAAAATATAGTAATCTAAAAATAAAAGCAAACAAATATACGTGTCGAATTTATAACTTCCTCCTTTTTTAATTAATTATAAAAAAAAAATATTTAAGTTTTGCAACTCGAGAAATCTATATTTTGATGAACAACTATATAAGTCAGCCAATCCTACACAGTCCACGTTGACTGTGTCCAATAGATAGCTTGATTCTTGCACCATTTTTATTAACATTTTTAAATTACTTTTTCAGAAGTTCTTTATTAACGTATTTTTATACCAATGTTTAGTAAATATTGGATCCTATAATTTGGCTTGTATTTGTAAACGATAATAAAGTCACCGTGAATATTATTCCAGGTTACCTGTAACAAAGTTACTACCAACAGAACCGCTAGAACATACGATATACGACTCAGCGCATCGCCTCGGCAAGATTCTCGAGAGCTGTAATACCTTCAAATGTCCTGTTTCCCTGGTAGACCTGGTAAAGGGATACTATAATGCGCCGTCCCCCCAAGCCAATACCGCCTTGAACCCTTGGGCTTTGTTTAGCAGTAACTTTGGATAATTCAATAAATACTTTATTAGGTGTAGTGGTTTTTTTACCACAATAATGGGTTTTTAATTTGGTGAGTCCATATCGATAGCGTTTTTAATTTATATTTTCTTGGTAACAGAAGTTATTTTATAACAGCATTTATCATTGAAATAAAACAAATCCGTGTATTATTAACGCATAACATTTAATATTTATAGTTCATATTTATAATACATTTCAATATTAGCAGTTAGAAGTCATGAGTGTATTCATAATAGTAATGGTAGTGCTTGATTTTGACTTTAAGTTAACATTACAAAATGGAACTTATACATTAAACCTTAACGTCTAATGTTTTTTTCTCATTATTACATTATATTATTTCGCCTTAACATAACTTTGCAATCACCTAAATTTATTTATAATAATTGCTTAACATCTATTTATTACAATTTCATAGAGTTTCGTAAATTATTGAGCTATTATGACTTAGAACATATAGTACGATTATTACTACATTTATATTATTATTATGTATATTATAGCGTAGTGCATAAATCTTAAATGTTAAAGTGGCGATGATATCGTAATACAAACGACAAAACAGGGCTCAGCCACATTCACGCGACATAAAATCGCAATTTCGAGCGATACAATTTATACCTTAACATATAAACATTCAAAACTCATAATATTATAATTCAGATAAAAGACTAATAAAAAAAAGACATATCATGACAAAATAATCGTTTCGCGGAGAGTTGCATATTAATTGGGGTCGTGACCCTCGTGACAGACAGTTTCTCGACTGACATCTTAGATGAGTTCGGTGTTGCTGGCTTCTTTAATTATCGATCAACTTGTTTAGTTTATAATTGGAAAAGTTGACAAGCCGAGGCTCAGTGGTGGGTTTCTGTACCTCCAGTTGTTTTATATAACAAAATATACACAGCATGTCTAGTAGATCAATGTAGTACATCAATTATCATAGCTGTCGGAATTACAGGTGAATATTTTGATAGATTTACTTTGTTATATACTATATTGGATTAAAACAGCTATTACGGACCAAACATAAAAAACCCTAGATGAATAATAATTACGTTCAAATACATTGTAAGACATTTTGGCGCTAGAAGAAACTTTTGTAGCGCTTGTATAGTCTTTGGAACAAAAAACGTCGCAAGTAAATCGTTTTATCGCGCGGTGGTCGCGTCGCGTCAATGTGATTGTGCCCTAATAATACTATTCTCTAAAACTATAGTGTCTATTGAGAATAATCTCATAGAAGTCTATTATTTTATGCTTTAATATTATTTAATTAATTACCTTACATATTAAAATAAATTTAGGACTCCTCTCTCACGCTACCTATCATCTATATTTTGTATTATTAGTATGGTGTTCATTTGCATACTGTCATTTTCGGCGGTCAGTTTGTTCGAATATAAATTGTTGACAAGAAGGTAAATGAAATGGAAATGAGAAGTACTTATATAATAATAATATCGCTTTACGAACACACCAAACTATACGGTCCCACACTAAGCAACGCTTGTATTATGGGAACCGTACAATGGACTGAGGACGAAATCAGTATATAATACTTATATAATGCTCACCACACGAAGTTTGGCCCTTCTAGGATTCGAATCCAGGACCCTCAGCGCAGAAGGCAGGGTCACTACCAACTGAGCTTATCAGATCGCCCAGGATTAGCCCAATATACAAGGTGTAAGTGGCTTCGTAACGAAAACGGATAGCATGGACTAAATTTATAATTCCGGACCCCGAAGAGTTGGAATTTTCCATCGATCTTTACATGAAGTATACGCATTTTATTTTAGTATTTTTAAATTGATTTTAATATCGCATGAAATCATGATAGAAGTCTATCTCAACGTGATCTGAAATTAAAAATCATAATGACTAATTTAGACCTCAAACTGCAATGTAAATTAGCGCGCTCGTAAATCATCTGTTTTACTTGTACATTGAATATCACGCGGAGTGTTGTGTTGTGATCGCGTGTTAACGATACATTGCGCGCTCAAAAATTACAAAATATGTAATCCATGACTATCTTTACAATTATTTCTATAAATTTTTTTTTCGATTACGTATAACCTTTACCCAAAGTTTTCGTGACCATGCCCGATACACCCTGTATAAGTAACCACCATGCAAATATATATCTAGTCCAATATGAGTAGCAGTAATAACTCAAGTGCCTGTTACGTAGATACTGGATACTTAAGTAGCTTTAATCACAGAAACAATATGTTGTCTTGTCATCAATTTTCATTCAGCAAACCCGTTACTCGTGACTCGAAAAGGTGAAAAGCAATATAATAATGAAACTGAAAATTACAATATCACTAGTCGAGATTAATTATTAATTACATTTATTATTATTTACGAGACGAATACTCGAAGGATACATCACCTTAACTATACAGTACGCCTTAACTATTCACTATTATACACTCGACAATAACTTACACAAATGTTAATACCAGGTTATCATTGCTTCCGTTATTAATTAAAGGTACAGTTCACGTAATGTTTAACTGAAATTAATTCAATGATACACTAACTGTCCCGGCGAACTTCGCGCCGCCAAACAATCAAATGTATTAATTATATTTACTATTATTTGTTAATGAAATTATGCCATGTTTTAAGAGTTATTCTGCTTCCGTGCGGAGACAAATTAAAAAAAATCAATGATCATGAAATGAGCCCACCCGTTGATTTTATTGAATGAATTTTTTTCACAGAGTATTTAATGACCAGTCTATCCGTCGACATGACGGTGCTTCTCATTCTAAAAAAAAATTGAAAACAATTGCAACACTAGATTGAGTTTTGGCAGTCTGAACAGATAAGTTGGTTATACGCTAATTCTATACAGCTCCTAGACTATTCAAACTTGAATGTGTCATGTAAAAAAAATCAACGAACCATGTTTAAGTATATAAATATTAAAAACATATAGCTCTCTTAAATGTACCATGGACATCGATCAATTAATAGCACTCCGAAGCACATAACATGTATGAATTCGTCATATTTCAACGTGGAAATTACAAACACTTTCGAAGTTATTTTTTTTAAATTGCCATTTCACACGGTATCGAAACGCTAAAGCTTCGTCCCAATTGGCCAACGATCGTCAAGTCAATGATGGACGTTCGTCGTGAGATGTAAATGATTTCTGTGCTCGCGCGATTACTTATAAGCTGCAGTTAGAACACTCTAAAGAGATTTATGTATTTAATCTCGTCGTGCGACGAGTTCGCGTCGTTTACTTGTACGATCGGTAGCCAATTAGGACGACACCTAACCCTCAAACTCATAGAAAGTTAATTACAATAAATAGCACTTTTTTAGAAAATGTTTTGTGAGGCTATTGTTAATAGAATAAAACGTATATGCATTTGTGAATAATTATACAACAACAAACTAATAAAATAAGGCACACATAAAAATATAACATGATCACAATGAGAGAACCATAACGATGCTGAATGTCACGCTTTGCGTCTTTTCTGTATTGCCATAGAGTTGATAACAATACCAAGTAGTTGGGTAGAACTGACGCATATTATAATAACAGCAAAAAAAAAGTGGTGTCAAATTGAGAAGCTCCTCATCCTCCATTTTCCCAGAAATATATGACATACTCGCTGTCCCGGCGAACTTCGTACCACCTCAGAATCAAATTTACGAGCAAATTGATTATTATTATCTTTAATATATTTTTTTGTGATTTTTTCCCATGTTTTAATAGTAGTTCTGCTATTCGGAGCGGAGACAAATTCACAAAATCAAAGATCATATAAATCCCGCCCACCCGTTCATCTATACAAATAAATAAAATTGAAGTGTCTGTTTGTAATATTAAAATAACCGCTTTTTACTAAGTGCATTTGGATGTATACACGGTACGTATACCAAAACAACATTAAAAAAATGTCAGTCTGTCTGTCTGTTTGTTTCTTTTGTTTCTATCTCTGAAATGGCTGGACCGATTTTGACGGGACTTCACTGGCAGATAACTGATGTAACAAGGAGTAACTTAGACTACTTTTATTTTAGAAACACTTTTTTGTTAAATACCACGCGGACGAAGTCGCGGGTAACAGCTAGTGAGTTATAAATGGTGTTACTAACACGACTTTGTTTTATATATATTGTTTTTTCTTTAATGACATTCAGCATCGTTATATGGCAATGAGATTTATTAATTTTAAATGTTATAGAAGGAAGTATACAATGTGTGACAGTGGATTTTATTTCTGTATTTACATCTAATCGTGTTGGAAGCTCAACGCAAATTTCGTGTGGTATCTCTACATGTTATAATATACACTTATAATCTAGTACATTATAGTAAACTATTAAAATAAAATAAATAAAAATAAAAAAGCCTATTTATATCTATACCCCATGAACAAAAAAAAAAAAACAAGTTTAGGACAGTGCACTAAAAAAAAAAAAGGAAACTATTAAGGTAACTGAATATTAAACAGATATAATGTGAGATTTGGGAAGGAGATAAATAATTATGAGTATTAAAATAATAGACAGGAATAAACATAATTATGTTTACAGTGATTCAACTTGATTTAGGTTATTGAAATAAAACTTATTTCACGAATTTTATCGGTTTTATGTTATGTTTTTTACGTTCCCGCAATTTGCAAAATATATAGTTTTATATCAATGTGTAGTATTCGCGTAGATATAAAAAAAATCAATATAGATTTAAGTTACAGTATCAAAGGAAATATGTTTACCTGGTCTTATAGGTTATTATTTTAACAAAACAAAATATTTTTGCATTAATATCTGCTATAATCCTAACGGGCGATTACTCACACACTACCCAAAATGATATTCCTTCTCGTGAACTTGTATTTTCGTATGGGACATTAAAATTAAACAGCCCTCAAATTTGAGTTTCATTTGAATATGACTATTCATGGCCATTTGAATAGGAATTTCATTCTTTCTCATAGATAGCACAGAAATAATAAAATTGTAATGAACAATTATTTAGGAAGATGGATGAGTAGGTATTTTATAACAACAATATTAATCTATAAACTTGGAACATTTTTTTCCTTGAAACTTTATGCAGTATTTTTCTATCAAGTGAATACTAATAAGCTATTAGTACAACGGACGCTTTATCCGACGAGAGGCTTAAGGGAGATTGCATATAACAGCTTGCCTCGACCAAGCGAACCACTGCAAACATATACGTACAAAACGACAGCTCTTATTATTAAAATTTAAAATCTAGAACAAGAATATTGAAAAAGAGCAGATAAAAATGAAGCGATAGATATATAATATAAACAAACAGACAATTAAAAAATAGAACCTTACGTCACTTTGGAAGACGTTTGATTAAACATGCAAATATGCCTAACTTACGTGGGTATTTATAAGCTAACAATTTGATTTATTTAAAGATTAACGCGAAAATCCATAAATGAATATCATAACAAGCAAACAATATTTAACGTGCGATGAAGCATACAAAGAAAGTGTCGTAGAAAAGAATACTATACGAAATTCTAGATTTCGATGAACCTAATTATAAAGCGTTGCGGATCATCTGTTACTGACTTCCTTCCAAACAATATCACACAATTTACACGTACACGAACTCAAATGACTTACAAATGAAATTAATTAAAATCATGTAGTATATATTACTGCCGAGATTTTACTGACGAAGCCAAAGTTTAATATCTCTACGACGTCCATCCACTACTACTAATTTACACTGAAGGCCTCCGCTGTTCACGGCGTGACACTAATCTTGTCCAAGCGCATCTGTTTGAACCGCAGGACTATAGGCCTGGACTACAGGCCAGGAGAATATAGGCCTGGCGTCTGCTGCAGGCGTCCGCATGAAACAACGGAGTGCCTAAAGGTAACGCGAAACGAACGTAGAAAAATAACTTGTCAATTATAAGTATTATTTAATTTTCTATGTTGATCTGCTATATTTACATGTCAACATCTCGGTTAAATTGATTCTTAATATTATTGACAGCCATGTGATAGCTGACTATGAGTTATCAACTCCATCACCCGATGTAGATAAACTTGCTGATAGAATATGACTAAGACACAACGTACGAACTAAGCCAACAGTTGCATACAATATTGAGAATTGTGACTACACTAATTTTAATTATAATAAATATTTGGCACGGTCTGCAACAATCGTTTTATTCCCGAATTTATAGACGTTCTATAACTTTATCAAACGTCATATAATACAGCGCAAAGCAAAACTCTTGTGCGCGGTATTATATGACGTTGGATAAAGTTATAAAACGTCTATAAATTAGGGGTATTGTAACTAAATAACAAATTTATCTGACATCGAGTCGCCGAGTTAACTCATTCGTCGACTAACTCTAAAAACACTGAGAAGCTAATAATATTATCGTAATTATACCACTTAACATTATTATACGTACCCATTTTTAACTTACAACTGTAACTAGCATTTCGAGTTTATTGTATTTTTACCTATCTAATGTCAGTTACATGACGAAATTCTACGTTCGCTTATCGTTTATCACCCGAAATATTACAATAATTAAACATTTGAGTATTCACTCATAG
Source organism: Pheosia gnoma (assembly GCA_905404115.1). Classification (NCBI taxonomy): domain Eukaryota; kingdom Metazoa; phylum Arthropoda; class Insecta; order Lepidoptera; family Notodontidae; genus Pheosia; species Pheosia gnoma. Next base: position 7,355,608 of record FR989911.1, read on the forward strand.
ACCTTTTAGTCTGTAACTAACTAAACATTGAGACATTTGGAAAATTTTCTTAGTCTTTAAGACGATAAAGGTAAAACAACGACTTGAGATTTTGAATCACATAAAATGTAGTTCCACATAACATTATTGAGCTCAATCTACTCGCGTTATGTAATACAGTTGTGAGGTGAGACAAAATCGGTAAATACATCTTACTTTATAATTTTAAATAACATTGAAACTTGTTTAATAATTTAAACAATCTAAATTAGATAAAAACAAATGTTAAGATAGGAATCGAAATAGATGACGAGAATAAGTTTAATCAACTAAACTATAAAAATAATAAAATAATTAATAAGTGTGTGGTACAGTCGCGGACTTTAATTTGGAACCCTTTTAAGGTTGAATATCGTACAGCAAACGTATACTCTAAGAGGTACTATTTTGACTGACGGTACTAAGAGCAACTGCTCTCAAATATGACGATATACACATGAGTCATTGAAAATATTAGGGAAACGGGTCCCATATTAATGTTCGCGACCGTACCTGTGGTATTATCATAGTTTATAAGTCAATAAAAATATTGAAATTTGTGATTCGTTGCAAATTAAAATTCGCAGGCAACAACTAAGAACACCAAAACTACACTTAGCTCCATAATTCGTGATCGAAGAAATTACTGTACAATATACGTTTTCACTTAACTTCTATATCCCGTACTGCGCGCCCGCTTCTCTCAGCACGTTACCCTATAGAGTTATAGAAAATCTAATTATTAATAATTTGCAGTCATATAAAAATAACATCAGACCGTTTTTATCTAGCAAATATCTACAATAAAAGTTCGGATGATCAGTGGGAAGCCTGTGGACTTAACTAATTTTTATTGATAAATAGTTAATAATACTAGTTTGGTGTGTTTCGGTGTGTGCAATAGCACTTTCCTACTTTTTCATTTCAATAAACGTGAGTCGTGTAAATAAGAAAATTAATTTTACAGTTTTCTCAGGAGACATTGCAATTCCATCCAATAATTCCATCGAAGAGTTCTGACGTAATAAGTCAAGTGGCCGATAATATAATGTTATAGCTTTATTATCTATAATCTCTTTGTTTAATATTAACATCGTTCAACCTTTAGCGAGCTTTCCACGTGTCGTCTGTATATAAGACCGTTATTTTTTTCTACGTTTACGTACGTACCATCTAATTCTAGACTAGCCTTTGTATGCACAATTTCCGACACAGCTATACACATTCAATAACACTTATAAATATGAAGAGCCACACAAAACAATTTGATTTTCTTTTTTTATTATTTTACAATATCCATCCCTGTTTTCCTATCTGCTCGCTGTGGATTTTTTTTTTTCATTATTAATTACTCTGAGTTTATCTAAGTAATTATCTAATAAACATTATCATGAGTTACTTTGACATATTAAATACGCGGCTCGAAATTTTTTTTTTTTTCATTATTTTAGACTGCTACAAATACCCTACAAAATGGGTTGAAAGGAGATGAAAACGCTTACTCGCATGTTTCAAACAATATTCGTCTAGTAAACACATAACGAAGACTGAATACGAAGGAACGAAAGAGACCTATACTCATACTAATCTAGGTTCAAATAATAACGTTATCTTATTTAACATTAGTGTCACAAACCTCAACAATGGTTTATTATCTAAAAGTGCCAATAAGTGAGTAAAGATTTTACATTCACTAAAAAAATGTGAGAAATAAAAAAACAGGAAATTCTCGTGTACTAGTTTTACCCTGTAATCTAGGATTTATTAGTGGTATTAGTGTTAATATTAATATCGTAAGGAGTGCTTAACATCGGCCTAACTACTTAGTACTGCTACAATGATAGGCGCCAGTGAAAACTATAGCTTCAAGGCGCCAAATTGTTCAGCCATTACTTTTTGGGCAAGCATTCGTTTGTGTATACACCAAACTAAGCAGAAGTACCCAAAAATATAATTATGAATTTCAATATAAAAAAACAAGTTAGCATCGGCATTCGGCATTCAAAAATGGATTTGGCACTCCGTTAGAAAAAGTCTAATAATAACACAATGTATCGATCTATCTAATTATATTATTCGAACTTTATAAAAAACGTAGTTTACAATTGGCAGTCAATTGTTTATTTACGAATAATAATAACTAGTCAAATAATATCACCGTCGCAATGTGACTTCATGTGACTGACATCTATTTGGCATTATTATAACTGTTACTTACACGTAATGATGTTATTATACTAGTTTATCTACAGTCCCTTAAGTATTTACTACAAGGGTGTTATTACCATTCGTCAATTTATCGATATTGTCCTTATTATTTTTACGCGAGTACGCAGTTTATCAAATACTATAAATCAATTACATTATGATTAAGTACATCATCTACGTAGTCCGGTTCTCATGGAGGACGTTTGCACGTAACTATTATTACAAATGTTTGATGCTAATCGACGTTTGAATACTTCTTTACAATACTTAAAAAATACGAATTTGAGCTCGATTTTATTCGAAGTAAATCTTACCATAATTAACCGTTACATCATTAATGTTCGTTTACATATCGAAACTGAATACGCACTATCGCGAGAAATTAATACAATGCCCTAAGGATAATCTGTACAATGTTTGTGCGCTGATATCAAATTATTCATTGAAAATGAAACGTTGCCTTGAAAACGTTTAAATCAATACGTACCGCTTAAAGTATAAAACTTCAATACAGCGATTCTAATATAAAAATATTTGTGGCAGACCCGGCGTCAACACAAAACGGCCGTTGCTTGATGTCGCCCCGACTTCCAAATATCGACGGACACAGTCTCAATTTCGAGTTTGTAATCATTCTATATAAAAAGACGGCTTTGGATACGCTTGAGGCGTGTTCACGTCCTGAGCGCACCAGGCGCCTGGCACCACACTGAGCACAGCACACATAGTTCTCGCCTACCAGTTCCCCACTGGAAGCCTTACATGGATCATCCGTGCCACCACATAACAATCAGCTCCCAGAACGTCTTCGGCGGCGAGTGACCGAAGACGTAAGACGAATTTCAGAGACCTGGGTCCCCTTCGGAGCCCATTTTTAGTAGCTCCAGTTTCTTCTTGGCGATCTTCGAGTATAGAATGTCGATCGGCCTCGTGTTGTCGTAGAAGGTGGGCGCTCTGAATATGATGAGGGCCGTACCCACCACGCAGGCTATCGTGAACGCGAAGAGGAAAATTCTATCCAGTACCATCGCCACGTATTTCCAGTCATCCTCCACCTAGAAACACAATATTATAAGAAGAAGGTTCACTATCTTCGAAATACACACATAATAATATTTAGAATACTTACACTTTCAAACTTATCTTTATTTTTGACATGCTGCGCAATAAATCTAGAACCTTCTATAGTCTTTTCCATCTCTCTCACGTAAGGTTTCTCTAGAGATGGACTACCGTCATCCAAGTCTAATCGGCAGGGTGATCCGGGTGACGGGGAGAATAGTTCATCATCACCTCCAGGTGGTGGTGGCGGGGATGGAGGCATTCCCGGCAGTTCATACTCCTCGCATCCCCACTCTTTGAACTTTCCATCCATGTCATCTGGCCCGAAGACATCAGTAAGGACCTGGAAAAATATTCCACATAAATACAGTAAGAGTACCGAAGAACTTAATCCAAGGGAATGCAAGATTAATGAGGATGCAGCGGTCATTTCAGCGCAATAATACTGTTCGGGTGAAATGCAAGGGGATTAAAACCTCGGTGTGCATTCCACGGAGGTCGGTGTATCGAAGTAGTTTAAGCCGACACACAATTAGGCCGGAGTGGAGGTTTCGACCGAGCCGTGTCTGCCAGCGTCGTATATATCGCGCGATCCGTCCGCAGCCACCAGGGGAACATAAATAACGGAGGCCGCGCGCGCTCGTTAAGCTCGCCCGGCGTTGAGTAATAAAGGAAAATCGAAATGGAATGAAATTGGGCTGGAAGCGATATTTTCGCGATACACACAGAGTACAATGGATTTAGAAAATCGTTGAAAGGAGCGTTTCCCAGAAGAGTCCCGCGGCTGAGGACAATTAAAATGGTTATTGTTGAGGGCGGCCTCGACTCAACTGTAATAACGTTCTGTTTGTATTGAATCCGTTCCGATGGAAAATGTTTTGAATGGAGAAAGCTCAATGGGAAAAGGCGCCTTGTTGTTTTTTTGTGCTGAAAGTGATTCGCTATGAAGAACTTCATTTGTAAGAGCTTTTATTTCACGAATTTAATTAAAATTGTGCCGTGTCGGTAGGTTTATTTTGAGGTCGGCGCGAGATAAGCGCTGATTCCTTTGCGGGTGATTAATGATTTAGCGAGGGATGTTCCTGATTCCTGTTCAGTTCTTATTTCATGATATTGGTGATTTATTGCAGGATTGATTTTCTTACCTCGCTCGGCTTATCGTTATCATCATCGTCATCATCGGGTGGTTTTTCCGGCCTCTGTATACACAATATTTTGGGTAAAAAATCTATAAAGACTTTCCGCACCCACGGAGCCATGTGGTGGGTGACAGGCGACCTAAAATTTATATTTAGCACCACGATTGTGACAACTACTGATAATGTAACTAGCATCATAGTGAACAACAAATATTTTCCTAGCAGAGGGACTGTTAGCGATGTTGGCGGAATGATTTCTGCCAACAGCAAAAAGAACACAGTCAACGAGAGGAGGATCGAGATGCAGAGTGAGATTTTCTCCCCGGAGTCTGAAGGTAGATAGAAAACGAGAACTGATAGGAACGAGATCCCGACACAGGGGATGATGAGGTTGACGGTGTAAAAGAGGGTCTTTCTTCTGAGCGTGAGGTTGAAGATGATGTCGGGGTACGGTTCTTCGCAGCAGGAGTAGAACTTTTCGTTTCTCGTGGCGGGGACTCGCATGATGTCCCATTCGACTGAGATGTAGTACTCAGATAAGTCGATCCCCATTGCTATGCGATCAGAGTCCGGCGATTGCTTCAGATGCCTCAAGTCGACCTAGAAAAGAAAAGAAAACCAGCGTTACAATTTTGGTTAGAATTTTGAGGACGATTTAAAAAAAAAATGTTCCCAGCAAAATGTCAATTGTGAATTTTTGTGAACAAATAAAAAAAATAAGATATCAATATTCTCTCATTCACACATTGATTACAAATGCGTTGAAGAAGCGTAGGTTCAAGGCTTAGTATACCCTTTCTGATACACTCTGTATACAAATAATAGTTAGTATCAGAGTCGGGATTGCCTCATTTACATCGATTTATTTCCCAAAATAAGACATCCAAATTGATTACCGAAAGAAAATCGCAGTTTGAAAGCGTATCGTAGCAAAACAACCCAAGTAGGGCTATATGTTATTAAGGAATCAAACCATTCACACGGAGCTTTGCAAATAGCTGTTATCGCTATCTCGACCAACTATCTAAAGTGCGAGTGGGAAGACAACATCACAATTCCCCCGTGAACCTTAACACAGGCGATATAAGGCGGAGATGTAAGCCCGACTTTATTTATGTGATAGTAGAAAACCGTAGATTTATTAGCTTTCTTACTTCGACGGATGAATGCGCCTGTTTAGAGCCGATGTAGTTATAAACACTTCGGGACTCGTATTTAATGGTTTTTTTTTATTATTTTGGTGTTTATTTGAACTTTAATACAGAAGGTTACTTAAGCTGACGTCACGTTGGTATTTGAGTATTTATAATTAGCGCTACCTATGATTTTTTTATGGCGGAGAAAATAATCTCATGATTTTTTGTCAAGTTTGACAATAAAGTTATTGTTTAAATTAACAAATATCGCCATACCAACACACCAACTGTATGGTACCAAACTAAACATCGCTTGTATTATAGGTACTGTATAGGTTTTGTTTGCACACCCATCTCCGTGTAATTATAGATTTGTTGATTTAGGTACCCAGATTCTTGGCTACCTAATATACTAACATGGTAGAAGATATTGTGTTCTTTAGTTTGCTGAAGGCTTAGATAAAGTTGCTCTCGGAATTATATCAGGCGTAAAGCTTTGAGAATTTGTTTCTTTGCAGCGATAACATTCATTACTCATATAAATTGCCTGCTTCATGTTGAAAGCTTTCAATAATATGGATAACTAGCTGCGCCCGGCGGTGTTACCCGCGATAAAAAGTATGAAAAATTAAAACATCTATCCCACGGGAACCATACATTTTACCGGGATAAAAAGTAGCCTATGTGCTATTCCAGACTATAATCTATCTCTGTGCCAAATTTCATCCAGATTCGTTCAGCCGTTCGGGCGTGAAAGAGTAACAAACATCCATCCATCCATCTATCCATCCATCCATCCATCCAAACTTTCACATTTATAATATTAGTATAGAAGTATAGATTTATGTCTACTCAATATTATTGCTAGTGAGATTACTATGGATACAAAATTATCGTTAAATTAGTATTGTGGATAATATTTATAAGCATAGTATACCAAGTATTTCTCGTGACAGTATCGAAAAAAAAATCCTTTTAGCGACGGATCCGAATAGATTATTTTATAAAATATCTTTTAGTGCTCATTTTTTTGTTCCAAACAATTTCGTTACGGTCTGCGAATTTGGGGGAAATTTGATTCGTAAGCGAGAAATTTCAATGACTTTCAAGACCTCTTTTTCGGCAAACTTTTTCATTTTCTTAGAAATCCGCCGTCTATCCAATTTGGTACCTACTTACTAGGAATAAAGACTCTAACGGGCAACTACTTAGTATAAACGCAATTAAAAATATATGGTTAGGTATTGTGTTTTGAGCGCGTTGTACGTATACAGACGTCAAAGCCAGGAATAATACTTTTGTATTAATTGTACCACGCGGCACTTTTTCTAGATAGATAGAGACCTACAAGAGTCTAATACCTATATACATGTGATTCAGAAAGCGTATACTAATTGAACCTGCACCTCTTTAGCGCATTTGTAATCATTATGTAAAGTCAGAGTTTGGACTTGTAAATTAAAAAAAAATTGATCGAAAAAATCACATTTGTCATGTTGTAGGGATTTTTTTTAAACACGCATGTCGGTATTCTGACTTTACACAATGTTTACGAATGCACTCAAGAAGCCTAGGTTCCAGGCGTAGAATACCGTTTCTGAATCAGTCTATAGATTCGTTTCTACTTACCGTTTCTCTTCAAACACTGAATATTCAGTATTCTGCGTTTGAAGAGTTCTTTGGGGGTTGCTTAAATTTGAAATGAAATAATAAAGTTACTTTTCTCTATTTCAAGTGTAACGTGGGAATTTCCGTGACAATATTGTTTTGTGAAGACAATGTGTGACAGTGACGGACAGTGTTTTCTAATCCGATCGTAAAAAAACAAGAAGAAGAACGAACTACTCACCATATATCCGTCGTAGCTCCACGAGCCGAACTTCATGAAGCATGTTTGCTCGTCGAAAGGGAAGTACTCGACGTCTATTTCGCAGAACGATTTGTATATGGCCGGCGGCTTCCAAACCACCTTCCCATCGTGGTGGAGGATCGCTTTCGTCATAATCGTCACTTCGTAGTTGCCGTCCGCGCTGAGGAAGAAAGTGTAATGATAAAATATATCTAATAACTGGCTGCGCCCCGCGATTAGGCGACATAGCGCGAGCATTTTCTTCAGGCAACCCTCGTTCTGACTCAACTAGGTAGGTATAGCAGCGTCACTAGGCTGTTCGATCAGTACACGGCTATTTTCATGCTACCTAATACCCAGAAACAAATCCAATTTCATTAAACCACCTGACTATATATTTTAAGTACAAAGCGCCAAATTATACCGCAGTGTCTACCTACATAAAAAATCATCGGCGCGCCCTTTGATCCCGCCGCTCGTCGCCGGACCGAAATTGACGTGGAAGCCCCTAAAAGCTTTGTCATAACCAACTTTTCAGCATTCCCAAAATTGTCCCGTTAAATAGGTCACCTTGTCTTTCCATTAAGCGAACGTGGGGCCATTAAAAATAAAGTTAACGCAAATGCGACGGGAGGCTTTTAAGACACAGCTGCATTAGACTCGCCTCTATTTGGTTAAATTTAAATATATGACGATAGCTTGCCGCGGATACTTATATGTGTGAGTAGTTTAATAGCTGTGTACTTACCTATTAATGTATTGGGCTCTATTATCCTCAAATAGCAATTCAAGTACACAATTCAATGACATAATCCCACTTATATCCCACTAATATTATAATTGAGAAAGTTTGGATGGATGTTTGTTACTCAATCACGCCAGAACGTCTGAACTGATCTAGATAAAATTTAGCATAGATATAGATTTGGAATAGCACATGTGCTATGTATAGGCTACTTTTTATCCCGGTAAAATGTATGGTTCCCGTGTGGTAGCACCGCGGGGCTCAGCTAGTATGATTACATAAGCAATTCCATTTGTCATAATGTTTAAATACTGTTATGGGATTTATAACTAGCTTTGTATTTTTTTTAAATTAATAATTTCGTACAATTCCAGCCTAGCACCATATCTAAGCAGGGCTTATTTTCTGATAATTATCTTACTTATTTTACGATCTCATGGAGTAGGTTTAAGTAGTTATAAATTGCATCGCAACTAACATTATATTATATACAATGCTAATTAATCCGTATTGCGATACAAAATACAAAGCAAGTTGTAACTAATTAGCGCACCCCGCCTAACACCTGCAAAAGCCGCAGCCACGCTCGAAATGCTTATTTATAGATCAGATTTACAATAAACGAATTTAAACTGTTGCCCTATTGCAATAAACTACAAAGTTGAAATAACTTAGCGACCGAATCCCACTTCCCTGAATCAAACTTGGATAATCCAAGATTAATCCAATCGCGAACTCATGTCGGGAGGGAATGGAACCCGATTCATGTAATTCGAATGATTATTATCAAACTTTGTTAGGAGAATTGGACGGGACTCATGGGTGATGGATCACGTGCAAATCTCAGGGTTGAATTATAAGGGCCTCTACATGGCATCCATGTAGAGGGTAGAGGCTAGGCAATGCAAGGCTTGGAACCCCTCTCCCCTTAGGCCAGTACATAGTATTTAAAACGTGTTGTCTACTAATCTCATAGCATATAAGCATGCTTAGTATCATCGACGAAATTAAATATACTTTAGCGAAAACGGGAAGATCTTCCAGGAAGGCGGGTGGTATGCCTGGCAGGGCAGCCGCTATGCCCCGACGGTTATTGCCGGGATCTTGTATATAAGTTACGCACTCCGAAAACTCTCATAGTGCGATTCAGGATTGTATTGAGAATTGTCTATTGTTCTGAATGCGTCTGCGGCGCCATCTGTTTAACTTGTTGCGCGGTTGAAGTGATCACTACAATACTTAGACTAATTTACCAAGAGGGCTCCGGGTGCCCTAGGGTAGTTTGGCTACATTACCTATTTGGATAATCCGGTACCAGTAACTCCTATAGCAATATATGCGGTGTTGATAGCTGATGAAATGTGGTTGCTGAGGTCCATAGAATTAGTTGATGAAATGGAAACATAAAACTTTCTTTTTGTGTCTCTACTAGAAAATTGCCATGGTAATAAATAATGATGTAGAAGCATATTTGGCCTAATAAAGCCTAAGTAAAACGGCGCGATGCATGGTCGGACCTTGGATGGGAGAGCGAATAACATCTGACATTAAAACCTTGTCTTGTGAAATTAATACAACGAAAATCTGCTGTAGAATAGTATAAAATGCATATCACTTCCATTAGGAAATATACTTTTGGTCAAATTCAGCATGTCAGTAATATACGAGGGAATGCACTTACCCCGAAATAGCACCGCTTTGGTGTGACCGGAATCGACATTGCGAGATAAAAATCATCCTCATCACTCAGCTAGGAAATTGGGGCAACTACAATTCCCTTAATGGGTATTTAAGAATTTATCAATGAGAGCTCTACAATATTAATTGGATATTTCTTAAAACGGACTGTAAGTAATTTTTAGATATATTTAAAACATAATATACATGCGATAAAATCTGTAAAATTAGTTTTGTTTCAATGTGTAGTATTTTCGTAAATATAAGAAAACAAAACATATTAATTCCGTTCGGAGTCGATACCCTAGGTTCATGGGGTCCAAGCGCCATACAATTTATAGAAAATCTTTCATGAAGATTGGTCGACGCAACCGGCGACCCAAGGGCTGGGTATTTCCTCGCTCAGCGAGTAGCTTTGGCTATTCAGCGACGAAATGCGGCCAGCATCTTAGGCATGTTACCGTATGGGCCAAATTGTTTACACTTTTGGTAAATATTAAGTAGCTTTTCTATTCTCTTTGTAATATATATTTGTTTTGTATAATAATGTAATTTTCTTTATATCTTTAGTTTATAAATATTTAAGTTAGATAAGTAAGTAGTTTAGATTAAAGCCTAATCTATCGAAGAGGTTGTCTAACGTTTGGTAATAAATGAATGCTTAACGCGGCGTGTTCAGTAGAACGCTAGTCAGATGCTATTTAGATTAAAGCCTGCACTTATCGTACCTTCCGCCTGGCTAACTTCAGGCGCATTCTCTACCTCACCTAGGTACTAACCGTTCAAATTTCAACTCTACGCCTCCACGTCTAAGCTCTTAAATCCCCCCAGCTCGAAGCTTACGCGGCGTTAATGCATATAAATGCGGTGAACTGCCATAGATAATGGTTAGCGTTGTAAGTATAAGGATTTTTAAATCGGTGGTGTAGTTTGTGGGATGGTGCAGTCGATTCGCTTTGAGGGTTTGCCAAAATGTTCGGTTATAGATTGCGTTTTGCGAGGTTGAATAAAATTGCTTTAAGGAGTTTTAATTAAAATTGTACTATTTTTTTTAACAGGTCGACGTGTAGGTGTTTATTTTAGATCTAGCAAGGCCACATCATACGTTTAAGGCTTATGAAATATTTTAAGAATTTAAATTACTTTAATGTTTTTTGTAAATCCTTAGTTCGTACTTGTTATCACCTGATCGCTAACATTGAAGAAAGGGTATGATGACATGAACCTATAGTATTTCCTCTATGTTGTTTTAAATTACTGTCGACATATTTTTTAAGCCATGACTTTACTAATATATTGTAGTGTAATATTTGAAATGAAATGGCGCGAACTTTTACATAACCAAAAAAATACGAAATAATTTTAACCGCAGTCTGACATTTTTATTTCTTAAGTCAATTATAAAGATGTACATTCAAGGTGACAGATGGCGTTAGCTGCTATGCTACTTATTTTGATATACTAACAATTTATACTATTGTTGCAATGATATAACGAAAAATAACTGCTTACTTATAATTTTATGTTTACAGCGAGTCACATACCTACGTTCAACATAAACACCACAAGAAACTACACATTCCACACCATTTGACTTAGTCTCGTCAACGCGTCAATGTAACACAAAGTAATGGTAGTTTGCAAACCAGAAATGTAGAGACACTGTTCTAAAAACAAAAGTTTGTAACGAAAGAAAAGTTCACTTTCATTAGATGCGATAGCGTCCAACTCCAGGACGCAGGTCCCCTCCAAGTTTCCTAAATTGATTCCACAGTAAACAGTCTCTGAGAGAGATTAATGCCCACGCCCGCCGCCTTTTTATAAGAGCGCCAGTTGATCCGTATATTGTCGGGTTACAGAAGAATAATGACTATCGAGTGAGCAAATAAATATTAGGACGCATTTGATATATTTTTTTAATAAACACGTTCTATTCTATCAGCCGAAAGACGTCCACTGCTGGACATAGGCCTCCCCAATGATTTCCACACATCACGGTCCTCCGCCACTCGCATCCACCGGTTTCCTACTACGCGTGTGATATCATCGGTCCACCTTGTGGGGTGCCGTCCTACACTACGTTTTCTGGTTTGTGGTCGTCATTCTAGAACCTTTCTGCCCCAACGGCCATCGGTTCTGCGAGCTATGTGCCCCTCCCACTGCCACTGCATCTTTGAAATTCTTTGAGCTATGTCGGTTACTTTAGTTCGTCTACTTTAAACATGTACCAATGAAATAACTAAATATTTCATAGAGTTGATCACACAGGTGCAATGATCGATAGATTAAAAAAACTCGTAGTGATGACCTCAAACATATTCCTTTATACGTAGGTACCGTTTTGGTTCCTAGCGGTCGACCATCTCTCTCACACCACAGATTTCATAAACATGTATGACAGTGACAGCATGTTTTCACGATGACGTTACGATTACATTAGGAGTACCTGCTTACTCTTCTAGTGATTACAAGTTTCGGGTTCGATACAGGCTACTGAACGATTATTTTTGAAATTGACGTCGAAATTACAACTTCACACCTAGAACGTCTAAAAATAATAACCACTATTATTACACCTTATATATTAGCGCTTTGGAGATCGTAAATAAAACAATGGACTTACTTATTGTATAGCACGATGTCGGGGAGCCATATGTGTTCAGAAGGCACGTGTAGGGTGTCCACACCACCGTAGTCGTCTGGATTCCACTTCAACTTGTAATCATTCCATTCCTGGAACAAAATCATAATGTATGACAAAAAAGGAAATGTCCTAACCAACTGTGCACTGTGATTCTCAGTTAAGCCCTGACGTCATCACGGTAGGCGTGGCTTCAGCCAGTCTGCAAACGCAACCGTGCTGTTAGGATGAACCTTTAAATAGCACGCTTGCGTTTGCATCCCAGTTTTTTTTTTACTTGTCAATAAAAGATCAAGCCACATTATATACGTCTCCTACTAGTGGCGTAAGAGACACCTTGCACTATAGTTAAACCACGTTGGAACCTTTACATGGACGATGCGTTAAATTTTTGCCCTTCACAGCTAGATGGAAGATATAGAAGTGGGTGGGGCCCAGTGTTGCCTTCACCCTGTGTGTGTAGTGTCACGTATCATTTTATAGAAAAATCGTATAACGAACTTCCTATCTCTGTATGTAATCCTTTTGCGTGACTGAGGGCACCTACCCCTATAGAGAATAAACGCTAATTTTAATGGCACTTGCATATTACAATGTACGACTCGATTGGTACAGGAGGTAGTGGTTCTTCTCGTACCAAGGGCCCCGAGTTTGAATCCCGGTAAGAGCAACCGTGCTCATCCTACCAGGATGAGCACGATTTGAAAGATGACAATAAAAACTTCTTGTTACCAACAAAACGGTAAAAAGTATTTTTAAGAAATTTTTTTTTCATGGGGATATTGAAATGATATATTTAAATAATGATTACAACAAGGATTAGTATACGCTTTCTTAATCACCTGTACAGGGGATTGCCCCCAGTCCATTGTATTGTACGGTACCTATACCCATAATACAAGCGTTCGCATTGCCTAGTTTCGGATCGTTAAGTTGGTATGTTTGTCCGGCGATCTTATTATATTATTATCATCGTATCCCACGTAGGTGTTCAAAGTATTTATCTATTGCATATTATGTTCCTTAAATTCTGTAAATCAATCTCGCATCTCAGAATAGTTTTATATAAAGAATTCCATACTGAGTCACTGCCAAAAGTATTTTCGATGAAGGCGTAAAACTGTTGTTGACTTGCTCTGTCCCTGGGCATCGGAAATTGCGGTGGCTTATTAGGTTCCGGGCTTCGGGGACAGTCTATTGAAAATCTGGGCGCTGTGAGCGAAAATCCACTTGGCCAGTCTTCACTTAGCGCCCAGTCGGGCAAACATAGATCTCCTTTGGAATTAGAAGTTTTAGTTTTTTATTGGCAAAGTTTAGAACGAATGAAGCTGATTTGGAAGATTCATTTGGGTGGTTCTTTAAACATTGTACTTTTTTATTTTTGAATAAGATTTTTTTAATACGAGGAGATCGTTAAACTTTGCTTGGAGACATGGGCTCAAAGTCAAATCATTTATTTCATATAGGCCTACGGGGCACTTACAAATTGTCATTTACATTTTTTTCTTAACTCCGGATCGGAACGCAACTGAGACGACAGCTGAGAAGGTCCAGCAAGAAACTCAGCGGGCTTGTCCTTTTTTACAAAATATTTTTTCTCTCCTTTTTTAATAGCCAAATTTATAAAAAAATAACATTAAGCTCCAGTGTGTCCCCATTAGAGGCGTACACACGCTACACTTTGACATCATAACTCTTAATTGACGCTAGATATTTGAGCGATCAGTCCAGCCTGGGACTTTTATCATCCAAATGATCCAAGATTCTGTAATAACCCTTATGACTAAGTTTAATTTTGACGATTATTTCACCACAGTATCCGCTCACCATAGTATATTTATTTTTTAAGAATTAAGGCTTTCCTACATCCTTATATAAGGTGCAAAGTTGACCAAAATTTGTAGGTTACTACTTACTACATATTTGGGTTAGCTCTGATGCACCCCATCGTTAATCACTTTTTCATTTAATTAAACATAAAAATACTTGTTTAATAAAAATAGGTACTATGCTCTCCTTACAAGACTGAAAACAAATATCATTATACAAAATGGAACGCAACGTCTTAAGAGCTTTTCTTAAGCAATAATGTCTTGTACCTTGAGGGGGTAATGAAATTTTCTATTTGCCGGGATGTTATTATTTCCTAAGTGATGCTGTAGAACGGTTCCGCTTTTTTCCTTCAGAACTGGGACTGGATCAGACAGAAATGTTTGTTATATCCGCGACATAAGTGCTAATGTTCTATCCATTAGCTTTCATCTTTGTTAGAATTAACTAAATAGGTACATGGCATAATGATATAACATGCATTTACCAATTTCATTTTGATGTCATTACAATAGTAGGACCTATTATGTATATGATATACTTACCCACAAATTTCTAGGCGTTTTATAACTTTATCAAACGTCATATAGTACTGCGCAAATCAAAAGTACTATATGACGTTTGATAAAGTTATAAAACGTCTATAAATTCGGAGGTTATAGAGTTAATACTTTATTGTTGACCAGCTGCTAAAGTCTGCCTAGCAGTTCGTACATTGTTCTTACATACCTATAACAATGTACTGCTCTGAAAAAGAAAAAAAAACTTTATAAAAAGATCAACCATGGAGTTTCTTGCCCGTTCTGCTCCATAGCAACGGCATTCCGAACGGGTGGTAAAGTTGTAGCTTCTATCTATCAGCCGATATACACGTCCACTGCTGGACATAGGCCTCCCCCAACGACTTCCACACATCACGGTCCTCCGCCACTCGCATCCACCGGCTTCCTGCGACGCGTGTGATGTCATCAGTCCACCTTGTGGGGGGTCGTCCTACACTTCTTCTTCCGCTTCGTGGTCGCCATTCTAGAACCTTTCTGCCCCAACGGCCATCGGTTCTGCGAGCTATGTGCCCTGCCCACTGCCACTTCAACTTGGCAATTCTTTGAGCTATGTCGGTTACTCCAGTTCGTCTACGGATCTCTTCATTTCTGATTCTATCGCGTAGCGAAACCCCGAGCATAGCTCTCTCCATTGCGCGTTGAGCGACCTTGAGTCTTGTTGTAGCTTAGCAATTTGTAACTATTTTGACGATTCATAACTCACAAGAGGAAACCTGCATGTCTGAGAGAACCCCTCGAAAGACGTGTGAAGTCTGCCATCCCGCACTGGGCCATCGTGGTGGACTATGGCCTAATCCCCCTCGAATTGAGGGGAGGCCCGTGTCCAGCAGTGGGACATTAAAAAGGGCAGGTATTATTATTCCCTTGTACCAGGGATACATGCCTACGCAAAGTAGCGTTGGTCTCATGTTATATATTTAGCAAAGATAAGCTTTGAAGCTCCGACGGAAGCTCCCGCAAATCTCTTGAACAATCAATGGAGCACAATATGTTCGCAGCGGATGATGGAGGGGTGCAGACCAATCTGCGCTTAGAGCTTATAATTAAGATTAAAAGTGTGTAGATAAGAGGCTCAAGCAGTAATAATCATATCGCCAGATGAATACACCAACAATAAGGTCGTATGGGACCGTAAGCAATGCTTGTATTATGAGTACTGTACAATGGACTGGGAGCAAACTCAGTATACTGTAAGTGTATTTATCACCCGTACCAGGGCGCCTTACTCGAATCGAAGCCCTCGTTTTAAAACCTGGTAGCGTAAATACGTCTCATCTCTAGTTTCTATAATATAAAAATAATATCTCCACCGACTACCTTACACCATGCCTGAGCATTTCTACAAAGGCACAGAATACCATGTTCCATAATGCGACTGTTATCATTAATCTATACATACATATAAATAAAATTGGAGTGTCTGTTTGTAATATTAAAATAACCGCTTTTTACTAAGTGCATTTGGATGTATACACGGTACCTATACCAAAACAACATTTTTTAAAAATTTTGTCTGTCTGTCTGTCTGTTTGTTCCGGCTAATCTCTGAAATGGCTGGACCGATTTTGACGGGACTTTCACTGGCAGATAGCTGATGTAACAAGGAGTAACTTAGGCTACTTTTATTTTAGAAAAAAAATAGGATCTCACGAAAAAAAATTAAAACCAATGTTGCAGCGCTGCGCCTGTTTAAGTTTGATAGCAACAGCCTGCAATGCGTCCCGCGGGCTCAGAACGCGCCCGCAGGCTGTTGCCAACGGTTGTGTTTTGTTAAATACCACGCAGACGAAGTCGCGGGTAACAGCTAGTATTAAATATATCATTTATCCAAAATAATCAGACCACGCATATTGTATATATTATATAAGGTGCAAAAATAATAGTGTAAAATATTTTAAGAGGTACATCATTAGGTTCAAGGGATCTCATGGCCAAAACATCAATCAAACTATGAGAATTAAAAAAAAAAACACTGTACTAAGTGCGCAGTGAAACGGTACTGGCTCGCTTTCTCAGAGAAAAAATCGTTTACACATTCATTTTGTACATAACCGATAGGTAAGACCTACTTGTTAACCTCTTAAAATATTTTAAACACCTTATATATTATGATATTATTCATTCCATATTATCATAAGACTATGGTTTGTATCCAGCCACGTGTTTACACAAGACCCTTGTTTGCCATCAGAGATTCAACCATAATAGATTTGGTTTATGATTCATTAAAACTTAATTTAATTATCCCACGTTATGGACGTGTGTATAAATACTTAGTCATGGTGCGGCTAATTTAATGGAATTCATGACCCCCGTTTAAGGAATGCAGGTTATGCGGTAATTTGGGTATATTTTGGGACTAGGCCCGCCACACACTCCCACCACTGCTACTCCTGTAAGCCAGGATCTACAGTGGTGTCCAATGAAGACACCGAGGTTTGACCCTCGGCGAGTCCCGGGATAAAGTTAATTGTCTTCGAACCCGCACGAAATTGCTCGAAATATAAAAATAGGAGGAGTTGGAAGAAAATTATCCACTTCCCTCCATTGCAAAGCGGGAGACAAAAAAGATCTGGTAAACAAATTTCTACAGAAGCTTCTAATTTGGGTATAGTTAATATTAGCTTTACAATCACTGCCATTGATTAGTTCCTTTACTATTTTGTTGCTAATCATCTTGGCAAACATTTTTGGCACGGACTGGCATTTCTACATATTACTACAAAATAAAATCAGATATGTGATTGCAGAGCTATGGAAAAAATATAAATGATTATTTAGAGGCCCCTGTAGGCCTATACAAAATAAATTATTCGACGTGTTCTTGACGTTTTGTTTCAGTGTCGTAAGCAATCAATGTAATTATTAAAATAATCTTATAACGTTACACCATTCAGAAAAAAGTTTCCGATTTCGGTACCTACCGAAATAACATAAAAATCTAAACCAAAATTAAATGAACGCGTTCGCCTCTCAATACACATTTCATTTATCGAATTATAGAGAATCGAAACGAAGCGATAATATTCCATTGTTATATTCCGTAACGTAAAAAATGGAGGTCTAATATTAAAAATTCAGGGCTTTTTAACACACCCTGGGGCGAGCGAATTATCAAGAGTTCTCAATTGACCGCGCCCGCCACTTCCTGGCTCGTTCGCTTTTTTACCATCAGATCTTTTTGGCTACGTGGTTATTTTCGTAATGGGAAGCCACAGTTTAGTATTGCCGAGGCGATCGTGAATTTGTTGTTTGTAAGTCGTACGTGGGCTGTTTCGGTAATGTGCCAAAATATAGGTTGTCGGAATGAGCGAAAACGAGCAGTATCTAAGAATATATAATTCGATGTTAAGATCTCTATAAGACGATAACGCGGTTGATATACACAAACATCTATACATATAAATAAAATTGGAGTGTCTGTTTGTAATATTAAAATAACCGCTTTTTAGTAAGTGCATTTGGATGTATACACGTTACCTATACTTAAACAAAATTTTTTACAATTTTTGTCTGTCTGTCCGTCTGTCTGTCTGTCTGTCTGTCTGTCTGTTTGTTCCGGCTAATCTCTGAAATGGCTGGACCGATTTTGACGGGACCTTCACTGGCAGATAGCTGATGTAACAAGGAGTAACTTAGGCTACTTTTATTTTAGAAAAATAAATAGGATCTCACGAAAAAAAATTAAAACCAATGTTGCAGCGCAGCGCCTGATTAAGTTTGATAGCAACAACCTGCAATGCGTCCCGCGGGCTCAGAACGCGCGAGCAGGCTGTTGCCAACGGTTGTCTTTGTTAAATAACACGCGGACGAAGTCGCGGGCAATAGCTAGTTACAAATAAACTCTTGGAATTCGTAATTGATTAGGGATTATCGTTCATTCTATTTGGGTTGTGAATTGTTTTTGTAATAGTTTCAGAACTGGTTAAAACAATAGCTTTATAAAACTTTTTAACAAAGGATCAATCTTTGACACGCAGTAAAGATCACGTGTTAAGACGGTTAGTGAATTAAATGTGAGAATGTCCCTCGAAAGGACTCACAAAAAATATTTGATATGGAAAGTCTGCGACTCTGTGTTTCATTGGAGATATGAATTTCTTTCATCTCGATTTCAAGATAAAAAGAAAACATGGAGAATAACAACCAAAGCCAAGACTGTACAGTATTTATCGCTAAAAATTTTCAGTCAACAGAAACAAAACAAAGCAAACAAAAAGTTGAAGGCAAGTGTTGTTCTGTTTACAAAAACAATTCCAACGATGAATAACGAAGTAACGAAATAGCTTCCGAATTGCGAACAACCGAAATATCATCAACATTTTGAAAAACAAATTGTAATATGAGATTGCGAAATCGTTGTGAAGTAGTCGGAAACCTGCAAGCATCCGACGCAAGTATGCGTAGCAATGTTTTAAACCATGATTTTATTACAAACGGCAGGAGAAAGAATTTTCAACATTGGAATTATTTTTGAGATCTCTCGTTCATCTAGGGATATTATTTTGTATGATTATAGATGTGAATTCATTTATAAATTAAATATAAAAATTGATTTCATACATTTGGCACTTTTAAAAGGCTGCAAAGAGGTCAGAGATTTTAAAAGCATTTTACACATTACACCGACAGGAATGAAATGGAATTAAATCCTAATAACTCATCTCCTGAACCAAATAGCATTTTAACATGCACATAAGGAAAAGCCGAAGACGCATTATAGAGAAAATTCATTTAAGAGGACACAAAAGAACAAAGGTTCGCTAAACACAATGACTGGAAGAGATGGGCGAAAATTTTTGAGGAACTTTTAATTATTGAAAATTTCTTGAAGCCAATTTCACCTTATAGTAGATTGCGAACTTGGGCCGCTAAGTTGGATTCTATTTAAAAGTTCTGACTGACGTGAAAGCGATCTAACAATGATTTATTGTGCGATTGAATTTTGAAATTGGATGGAGTATGTATAGAATATATCAATATTTATTTGCTGTTTCAATTGTGTTGTAGCACAGCTTATGACACTGTTGGATCTAATAGAGAAAAAAAAATAGTCGTACAAGATTAATTTAATACGAAAACCAGCTGAAATCCAAGGAAACTACGCATACAATCTAGTTAATACTGACGACAGCTTTACTGATATGTGGACTATGGTGAAAACGTATAAGCTACATAGATTTATTTTCCCATCCATCCCAAACCATCCCAATTATTTTCCCATCCATCCCAAACCATCCCAATTATTTTATTTGGCTTTTAAAAAATGGTTCACGCGGGTGATCTGCTCCTACCGTCCACAGAGTAGGTACTGTTTAGTAGAACTAGACAGTTTTAACTCAGTAACGACCACCGCACCGTATAATACCCAAAATATAGCATCACTGCAAAAGGCTATATCCCCGGGGGTACTTCCTAACGTGTTAAGGTGGAAGCTCAGGGTCAGGGCGCGAAATTCAAAATGTCAATGGTTTTTATTTTTTTACGAAAAATTTGGACATCTTTACGATGTAATTTAGTGTTTTGCGATATTAGCATTCTGCATTGGATGTCTCAATGTATTAAGTTTGCTTAAAAAAGTACCTAAAGCGATACAACACCATTAAGTTAGTAAAAGTAGCGGTTTTTACAAACCTTATGGTATTGTATCGGATTAGGTTCTTTTTTAAGCAAACTTAATACATCGAGACATCCAATGCAGAATGCTAATATCGCAAAACACTAAATTACATCGTAAAGATGTCCAAATTTTTCGTAAAAAAATAAAAACCATTGACATTTTGAATTTCGCGCCCTGACCCTGAGCTTCCCCCTTAACTGCTAGGTGAGACCAACTAGAGTATGATTTATGATACCATGTAGGGAACGACAAAAACCCTACATAAGCGACCCACGATACAGATCGCTGGGAGTTGTTTTTCCATCCCAAAAATATTATCGCAGAAAATGTTTCTGAAAGTTTCCTCGTATCGATGTGGAAAGTATACATGACAGTGTTTTCTTGAGTTTTTACTTGCAACAAATTTTGGGCAAAATTGTCTACGAGTGCTTTTATACTTATATATGTATCTGAAGACTTCTAAACTGTTCTAATGATTTGGTACATACACTTTTTACCAAAATTACCTACAGGTGTACCACATACGTGAAAAGTAGTAAGCCCATCACTGCAACAATGTAAATCCTATTTGATGATCTATAGAAATATTTAATTAATTATCTTTAACTACATCTATAGATTAAGATATGCGATGTCTATGAAATACTCATTCACGACATTATCAAAACAAAATAACTATAAATACACAAGCCCCCGTATCAGAATTATCACCCCATAACAAGATATCGATTGGATCATTTGGACACTCGAAAACTTCATATGACTCTTTTATCTCCCTTTCGCTAGGCATAAATATCTGTCGTCTCACTCTGACTAACCCAAGTTTTTGCAAACAAGTTGGTCTCGTATAATAAAAATGTTATGATCGTAAAACTAAGTTTACGATTTATTTGTTGGACCGCTGATAGTTGGAATCAGAATATATTTTGCTGAGAGTTCACATGTTGTAAAGTTTTCGCGGATGCGACCTAGTTTACGTTACGCACGATAGAGGTCTATGGAATGTTTCTATTCCATTTTAGATCTCAATTTTGTTGTGTAATAGCGAATCTTAATGTAGCTTTATCACGTTCCATAATGTGTTTTGTCTATTTATTTCTATGTTTGTTAGTATTATTGCCCTTTAGGTTGGCACTATTTGCTTCCTTTTGAACTTATTTGGATAGGTTAGTGCTTCAGCTTAGTCTTTTGTATATTTACGTCATTTTTAATTTTAATGCTTTATTTATTATTTCAAAAATCAATTTGCTATATTTTTTTTCATGTTGACTATGATCATAGAAACCTATTTAAGCTGAAACGCAATAAAATTGTTACAACGCAAACTCGTGGCAAGGACTTAGTTTTATCGTTCGCCTGTATTTTGCCATTGAAATCCTCGAAAATGTCAGTTTTATCGTTCACTTCGAGAGTTGATCCCTTAAAATTCTTAGCAATAGCAATTTTTATGTACTTTTCTACGTTATTCCTTGGTAAGCAAGCGGAATATTAATGGCGAGAGGAGGTCTCCAAAAAGTCTATAAGAAAAATAAGAAGTATTTTTCGTGTTACTTATCACCTTTTTTCAGTAATTTTAGTTATTATAATATTCCTTCTTTATTTTCGTTTAACCCATTTATTTTGTAAAAAATATATCAACAAAAAAGCGAGAAGTGAGGTCCCTCAAATGACGTCATTAATATTAACAGTTAGCACACCACTTACATAATTATGTCACCTAGCTTTTAACTCTTGTTTATTAAGCACTTAAGCCGTTGGACTCCTCCAATTTAAAAAACAATTTGGCACTCGAATTATGGCAACAAAAGAACGCCGTCCCTTCGACGCCATCTCTCAGAGGAAACGAGCAAACTGCCTCTATACCATCATAGATTACGAACAATTGAGGCCTCTTCGAGACCGGACTCCACCTTACACTGTTGACAAATGACTTTTCCGAGAAGGGACAGCGTCAGAGACACGTGGGGACGCCCATTCTTCCAATGGCCGTTTCGCCTGTCAATTTGTAAGAAATTAATGAGACGCGTTTGTTTCTTATTTACTTGGATCTGACTGGGATCGCTACCAGTCCATTGTGAGGTGCCATAATACAAGCGTTGCTTAGTTTAGGATCACACAATTGAAGTGTTCATCTGGAAATATTATATTTATTTATATAATTACACCATGTGGTTCTAGTCAAGTCAAAGTCAAGGTCAAATCGTTTATTTCATATAGGCCTACGGGGCACTTACATATTGTCATTTACATATTTTTTTTCTTAACTCTACAACCGGATCGGAACGCGACCTCAACTGTGAAGATCCGGCGAAAAACTCAGCGGGCTTGTCTTTTATTTTTTTTTAAAGCCAAGATTTTTACAAGAAATAAAAATTAAGCTCCAGTGTGTTGCCATGCGAGGCGCACACTTTGACATCATAAATCTTGATATTTGAGCGAACAGTCCCAGGCTGCTGTATCATCCAACTAATCCAAGATTCTGTAATAACCCTTACGACATAGATTCGTTTTCACGGTTGTTTTGAACTTACTAATGGGCAAATCTGGGATTCCTTTGGGAAATTTATTAGTATAGTTAGTATTATTTGATACCAGATAGGTGATGTTACTGTACTGCCAATATTCTGCCACACAGAACACCTCAGACGGAAACTATAACACGTTTTTGCGACGTCTATTTGGATAAACAAACATTACAACTGGAAGGCGAGACGAGGGAACATACCTCTGAATATTCCGTAAATATTATTTTCCAGGCCATTTGGCACAACAAAAACATAGGAGATTTATATTACACATTGTAGGAACTGTTGTTTCACTATACTCGTAATAGCCTTACAGGGAATATCTGTTGTGTTCAGATCTTGGTCGAAATTGACGTAAATCAACGCTGAGGTAGAAAAAAATAGTTTTAAACAAGGTGCAGACTATTTTTTTTTGGTGTGAACAAAACACGTAGAAATTGTTTTTTTTTTAATTTTACTACTACAAAATATTGAAGATAACTCACCTGTTCTACCCAAACGTTCGTTGTCATGATTTGATTCTTAAGATTCTGAAAAGAAGAAAAAGAATATCATATACCTAACATGAATTAATGTAAAGCATGTAGGGATTTCTACAGTCAAAGTTATTATTACACATTATAATATACTTTATAATAATATATAATAATACCAGCTCTTTTAAAGCCCACTGTTGGGCACAGGCTTACCCTCAATGCGAGGGGGATTAGGCTATAGTCCACCACGCTGGCCCAGTGCGGGTTGGCGGACTTCACACGTCATTCGAGGGGTTCTCTCAGACAGGCAGGTTTCCTCGCGATGTTTTCCTTCACCGTTTACCAAGTGAAATATAATCATGGTTGAAAATGAGATTCGCACATGAAATCCTAAAAGCCCAAAGATGCGGGCCGGGGTTTGAACCTGCAATCCTCGTTACTGAGACGAGCATTCTACCAACTTGGCCATCACTGCTTCAATATACTTGGTGGTTTGGAAAATAATTACTGTAGGTCTTTAAAATTCAAATGTCTTGTTTTGTCTATTGATCACCAACCAAAATTGATGAACACGAGCTTATTTTCACTGAAGAAGTTACTGGCAATGAAGCAGACATAGGTTACAGACTTAATAATCATTTTGTAACTTTTACACCTCGCTAGTTAAAGCAGAGTCGTCCTTCCAAACCCTCAAATAAGGTATCTTTTATGATTCCGTTCATTACCTTTGGGATTCCATCCATTTTCACGAAAAAAAAAGTGATTCCCATTTAGGATCTAAGTACGATGTTTACTCTATTTATTGATGCAGACATATTTATGTGCTATACAAAAAAACGTCTCTGTGAAAATCGCAAAATTACTCGACCGTTTTAAATTCTCCTTTAGCGGAAAACCTATTTGCTCCACTGAATATAGGAAGAAATCATCGCGATGACAATAATGTGTCCAGTGGAATGTGGAAGCTTAATCATTCCTGCGCAAATCCAATTTGTATTTATTTGAGTAAAAAAAAAAAAGATTCAATGCCGGTCCCATGACAATATTTTTCAATAATGATCATCACTTGTTTTACGGTGAAGGCAAACATCGTGAGCAAGGATCGTGTGAAGTCCACCACCCACGAGCACCACACACCACACACCAGCACACGACCAACTAGTAAGTGTGTTGAACTATTATTTGGCATTTAGAATATAATAAACATCATGTAATAATTATGTTTGTTAACCGTTGTTAGTACTTCATTATGTTACAGTGTGAAGCTTACACAAAGTTCTTCAAACTTATCAATGAGCCCAATTTTAAAATAAAGAGCTTACGTTATATTAAAAAAACTATCAACTATTAGTTGTGTGTATTTAGTAACTGTCGAGGTGAAATAGTTTTGAACACGAAAGAATTTGCAACTATACCTATTTTTAAAAAGTTTAAAGTTATCTTTCATAGATTATAAGGTTCCGTTCTAATACCTGGCTAGGGGAGTAAGATCAAAAATTTATACCCAAAATATTATTTTTGATTTGTTGAATTGTCATTGTAAATAGACCTAATAGGTTATACATTTTATGGCAAAAATGTACCTGATCTTCAATGGGGTAAGGTACAAGTACAAGGCGTCTGAATGAAATCTGAATGATCTAAATTGAATTTCCTTCTTCGCTCCTGGCTCCACATTGAAACCGCTGACTTGCGTGACGTGGTTCGAAGATTATTTAATGAATGAATGCTAATTCATCAGCGCTCCAACTTCGCGTAATTAATATGTAGATATGCACGCGGATTCAGCTAAGAACAACTGCATGAGTAGCGAGCAAGCTGGAATAGGAATATGATATGTTGACGTAATGAATAGGCTGGAATTTGTTAAGATTTGAATAAAAAGGTTTAGGTTTTAACAGAATTTTACATCTGGCCATTGAAAGAAAAAAAAAATTTTTTTTTCTTTGTTTAAATTTGACTATTGTATTGTTACTTTTATGTCACGCACGAGTACTACCAGTTTTGTGAATAAAGCTAACTTAAAAGAATTTCTTTTGATTTCATTTCATTTATACGCTTGAACAGAGTATATTAATGCTCAAATATTAATAGAATTGATACTTTACGGGCCGTTTGAACCATCTATATAATCTTAAATACGTTCAAGTTTCATTTATTCCACATTCCTATTAGAAACGTTGCTGAAATAGAACTAAAAAGTTTGTTAGTGTAAATATAATTAAGATGAATGGTGCAAGCGGCTCTTCGTTCAGTTTTTGTCATTAACTTGGAGACATAGGTAATGTAATATTTTTTACTGTTTATTCTTATCGATGATTTATAAACAAATAAAATAATTTGAATTTGATGATTATAGACGGTGTTTTTGGAGTCATATCGATCGGTAAATGTTAATTAATAAAAATAAATTAATTTACAATTTTCATGTATTTTTTTTCTAGATAATTAAAACAAAACAGTGTGCCATAAAAGGGACGGTTCACTCGTGTTATGGAAAATACATTAAAATTCCAATTGCGGATCATTTTAGATGTATAAACGACTAGATCTTCCTCCTGCCCCTCTGCGTTGTAGTCTATAAACTTTCAGATTCCTGCCTATAAAATTATAGCTAGGAATCTGAGAGTTTATAGAGTGTAGCCTAGCCCCACACACAACTGAAATTGCATTCCTTTAACCAGCGGACGTTTTACTGAACACGGATTAAAGAATTCGAATTATGTTAGCTCGTTCGTTTGAAAACGGTGTTGTATTTATTTGTTGATTGTGATTTTTAGTTTTTACAATCGGTATTTTTATTTGCAGTATGCACTATTGGAGCTTTATGGCATGAACGTAAAAACTATCAGCGGTAACCTAACATTGAACTTATATAAGTCCTTTTTTTTGTAAGTATATTTAGCTGAGCAAGAAGAGCATCATATACGTATTGAACTGAACCACACTTGATGTATTTTATCTTCGTCTACGTCGTGATACTTCTGATAGAGTGGTGTTTGTTGTTTAGAAATTTCATTCCTAAAAATTTCATCTGCATTGATTGATTGGTCTTATTGAACCGTCGTCTGGCGAACGCTCTCGTTAAGCGCGGTCTTAGAAAAGTATTTGGTTTGGTCAGTCCAGCGCATTGGGCTACGTCTTATGGATATATTCCTATTGGCTCGTCCCTGGACCAGAAGGATGATTTAACGGATTTTATCGCGTTTTTTTTTCTGTCTATACGTTCCCGACGTTTCGGCTGCTTTACAGCAACCATGGTCACGGGAGGACTGAGGTGTTTAACGTCCGAGTAAATAATAGTAAACAGCTTAGGTCCTCGCGTACGAAGTCGCAGGCTCAGGTAATACCTATTAATCGAAAAAAACTGTGAGAACGGCCGCCGAGGACGCTTCATCAAAGTTTTAAATTGGCATCCTAGCGCTGGAGCGACGAACTGGAAAACATTTAAGAGGACACCGAGTCGTCGTTTGGTTTCCAAAACATGCCTCTAATAATAATTAAAACTTTTACGGTACGGCTAGTCTATGGAGTCTAGATCTATGATGTTATATAAACACGATTTGAACCTTAATGAATACGCTGTAAGACAAATTGTCCTTTGCCAGCACGATTGTTAGATTATTATAAAATTATCTGAAATGTAATTAATTAGGTACTTGGCACAGGCCTTGTCCGTATGGATATGCCAATTAAAACAAATTCAAGTAAGCATTTATCTCTGACAGCATTGTCCGCTAGCGGCTTCAACTTTCTGACCACTGTAAGGTGAGGTATACTCTTTATTTTGACGCTTGACGCTTGAAACGTGATGTTTTTTTCGTGACCTACCTATCGAACATAGTCCCTATTATCACAGAGTTATTACTCATTTCACCGCGCCAGGATCACAGCGTCAACCACACATTGACGTTTCCCATAATCCGAACTGTCGCCCACCCTACTCAATTCTTGCGCGGAGATCAAGCGGGATTTGGGGCGTGGTAATATATGACCTCATAAAATCTTCCCGAGCGTATAGCGGATGCATGCGAATTATAGTTTGGTCGGCACAACTTTCGCGCATTGTGGATATTGTGCTGCGAAGAGAATTTTGAGGAAGGAGGATCAAAGTTTTGATAGAATGCAATTTTAGTTGCGTTGTTTGATATATTTTGTGCGAAAAAAACATAGAGTTCAGAAATATGTTTTC
Source organism: Pheosia gnoma (assembly GCA_905404115.1). Lineage (NCBI taxonomy): Eukaryota > Metazoa > Arthropoda > Insecta > Lepidoptera > Notodontidae > Pheosia > Pheosia gnoma. The sequence goes on from FR989911.1 coordinate 7,383,289, forward strand.
AGTCAGCAGATTTCCAAATGTCATGCTTTCTGTGATAGTCAAAGTGAAAGTTAAATCGTTTATTTCGTATAGGCCTGCGGGGGCACTTACAAATTGTCATTACATTTTTTTTCTTCACTCTACAACCGGATCGGAACGTAATTCGATAAAAACGACTCATACTCTTGTAAAGGTGCCTACGAGTACAATATGTCAAAGGTCAACAAGTACAGGTCCTATCTGTTGCTTACGAGAGGAACAACCTAAGCTCTTTACACATTAGCATTAAATATTGACACGTGAAGGCGTAATTTAGTTTGTTTCCAAAATTCAATTAACTATAGTTAATTTATCATACATGGTATCTAGTTGCTAGTCAGCCTCGGAGCTACTACCGACATCTGTTGTTGGCTGTAAACTACTCTCCTCTGGTGACGAGTAATTAAACTTTATAATTGGTTTGGGCGAGGTCAACGCGACGTCGAGTTGCGAATGCCGGCGCCGAAGCTGTTCGCAGAAAATTTTGCGTCGTGTAAGAACGAGGGTCTTAAATTAAACGAGAAGTTATTTGAGATTTAATCTGGGCTGGTGATCGGATCCGATGAAAATTGTTTGTTGGAAGGCATCGATTTAATTTGTAGAACTATGTGCAATTGATGATGTATATTTATTCGATTGGTTCCCTCCGATTATTATGTAGTAATTTCCAATATGTATTATGAACTAAATGAAAAGATAGTGTATCTAATCAAATAATCTATACTAATATTATAAATGTGAAAGTTTGGATGGATGGATGGATGTTTGTTACTCAATCACGCCAGAACGGCTGAACGGATCTGGATGAAATTTGGCACAGAGATAGATTATAGTCTGGAATAGCACATAGGCTACTTTTTATCCTGGTAAAATGTATGGTTCCCGTGGGCTAGATTTGTTTTAATTTTTCTTAGCGCAAAGGATCGGCATGATTTTTTGCGCGGGTAACACCACAGGGCGCAGCTAGTAACAATATAAACAAAATTATTGATACCACTGTCCACTTAAATATTTTCTTCGAACAGTGTCGCTATAGACGCGTCAGCAAATGCCACGGAAAATGTAAATTACCAGGCTTTCACAGTTCCACAGTTAATCTTCTGTTTGTCAAACGGCTCTCCCGCCCTTCTGATTCAGCGAACTCCGCCCCAAATAACCCGTACTAATGTTTATAAGATAAAATATTCAAAGCCCCACACGGCTCTCGAAAATTTGTCGGCAATTAACCATTTAAAATGAACATAAAACCGCCCGATGCTGTAGATGCCGGAGAAGTTCGTTGTTTCAGCCAATTTTCGGCGTTATTTATTATTGCTGGCACCATAATGAGCTCTTTGCTGTTACATAACACAATTCCATTATGGACGACAAAGGCATCTCATAAATCAAGGGTGCCACGAAAGTTGACATCTTTTTTTAATAACAATAGGGTATCCACGCCAGCTTTTGTTGTGTTATCGCGAATAAGTGGTGAGTCCCTTAACTAGAGATGGTTCTTTGTGGAAGTTAGTCGCGCAGGTGATGAGTGGGTTCGGAGTTTAGTTTCGCGATACATAATTCATGACCCGGATTGCTGTTGCCAAAACTTTCTTTGACTTTTTGCTTTGAGATAATATATTTTTATGGAATATTGGTAGTTACTGTAGGATTTTTATATTATACTAGCTGACTTGGCAAACGTTGTTTTGCCATATACATTTATTTCTAGGAAATATTTTTATTTTGTTAAATATTTGCGATTATAAATTGAGATATAAACTATCCTATCGTTCAAGCTGGATAAAACTGCACACAGTGTGCAAAACTTTATTAAAGTCAGTTTAGTAGTTTAGGAGTCCATAGCGGACAAACACCGTGACACGTAATTTGTATATATTAAGATGACGACTATTACATGAAAGAATATGAAATTAACAGTAACTAAATCTTAATTCATTTAGCAATTGTGGACTTTAGCTATTTATTTATTAATTAATCCTGTACAAGACTCTAGTAAAGACACAAGTTTTATAAAAAATAATGCATTCTAAACACGTTAACAAAATAAAAACCTCAATCAGTTATTTAATATATTACTGAAATTACCTTAAGGTCTAGTTTGGCAGTAAAACCTTGCACCCATTATAAACCAGTAATACCACAGATCCGAAATTGCGTTCCACAGATACCTAAATAGATTGTATTAAGTCCCATCGTTGCTTACATAATAGGGAGATTATTGTGGCCTTAGTACGAATCCCCAGTTGGAGACACAATAGCTATAGCATTGTAACGTAAATTCTAACGCGTCTCCTATACAACATTATAACATTGTTTTCTCATTTTGACTAGATCTATTGGCTCAACCTTGAACAATGAATCATTTGGATGATCCTAGTTATAAAGGTCTATGACGTTCTCGTGAGAGACTAAAATGAGAATGCTTAGTTAACAGCCAACTTCACTCGGTTGGAAAGTTATCCTTACATACTAACCTATGAAGAAAGACGTAAAAATTAGTACGTAACGAATTTGGGGGGGAGTCTTACGTTAACGTTACGATGCGTTACAGTGGGTTTAAACTACGCGTTACGTAACATTGTTTTAACCCAGGTGGTTTCAGGTGTTTCTAGGGGGGCAGGGGGAGGGGGGGAGGGGTAAAAGGATCAAAAATCTCCAAAAATTGCGTTACGTAATACTTGAACGCTCCCTAAAACTAATAAAACAAATAATATTATTTGTTTGTCTTGGCTTCACATATTTAGAACATTCTAGATATTTCACATAGCCAGCGTTAGGCCAACGACAAACAAATCTCAGTTTAGCATAATGGATAACGAGATTATGTTACGGTATAATCAGGCAATAATGATAGGATGTTATTATCTTAGAACGAACCAGGGAATCGTTTATTGAATCATAGATCTCTTATGTGGCTTCATATTTGTGTAACTTAAATGTATCTAATACTATTACTATTAAATTACATACAATATATTGGGTACGCTACGCTATACATACCGCATAGGCCATTTTTTACTCTTTTTGTAAATATGAAGTAGGTAAACTTTTCTATTCTCTTTTTAATTTACATTTGCGTTGTACATATGGTGTAAATAAAATAATACAATTCTAATGAACGATGCACCTGAAATGTTTTTTCTTTTTAAACAATAACTGTTTCAAAAATTTACTTTAGTAATTCTCTTTGGAAACTTTTTCTCGACCAAGTTTGCAAAGGCGGATATAAATAAACCCGACTCAAGAGCACTGGACCTTTTAATAAAAACCGGCCCTCCATCATAGTTCTCTTTGTAGCATACGTGACCAAGGGTTGTACTTCAGCCAGTATATCAAGATCCTTAACCGCCCTTAATCGTTTAAGGACACATATTAACAGTGGAGATCTGAGTATATTGGATGTAAAAAGGGCTGTGACAAAAGATCGGCCCTTTTTTAGTATTCTGGGTCTAAATGACAAAATACAATACTCAAGTTTGACCTCAACGATGCGCTGCTGTGTTCGTGAACAGGACTATTTTGGACTAACAACAGATGGCTGGATACAAGGGTATACAGGATGTAAGGGCCATGGTAACCAAAACTTCAGGTAAAGGTAAGGCATAAAGTTAAGGTGTAACCTTTACCTGAAGTTTTGGTATTCGGGAGTATTGTATTTTGTCATTTAGACCCAGAATACTAAAAAAGGGCCATGGTAAATGGTACCTAAACGCCTATAATAAAATTATATAAATAAATTATGTCGAAAATGATGATTAATGTAATTTTCGAGCGTGCAATGTATCGTAAACAACACGATCACAACACACCTCTCCGCGTGATACCCGACGCGTGCAACGCGTGCGTGAAGAGCGCGCTCAAGTGTATAGTTTTAATTTACAGTGTAGGTTTAGGCCTAAATTAATAAATATGTTTTTTTTAATATTTATAATCACGTTGAGATATATTTCCAGTATGATCTCATGCTAAAATCAATTTAAAAATACAAAAAAATGCGTAAAATTTATGAAAAGATCGACAGAAAATTCCATCTCAGGTTCCAATTCCATCGGGTCCAAATTCCATCGGAGGTTCAGAATAGTGAGTTAAATCAATAGTATATATTTATGTATAGGAAAAACCCTTGGATTGCGAAATATTCCTAAATGTTAGTATGTAGTTAGTATAGTAGTAATGTAGTAACTTGCTATTATGTAAACATTCAGAACATTCATTTTGTTTAAAACTAGGCCCAAGAATGTACGAAGGCTTGTCGGTATCCTTAATTTAACAACACTATTTTAGATTTTCATAAAAATGGTGATCAAAGACTGACATCCATATAAACGGTATGTCTCAAGTAAAGACTACCAAGACTTCAAAAATATATCAAAATAAATTAAACATAAAAATGAAATAAAAAAGTCGGCAACAGACACCAACAAATTGTAGAATGTAGCTGTATAGCTAAATTTATACAAGTGTGCATGTATGGGAGGTATAAAGAGATTTCTCATTGTGTGCCGAATTGGCCTGGCGTCATTCCAGGCCGGTATGTCATACGCTGGGCCCGGGAATTGGCAACGAATACCATTAACATTCGGGCCATTGAGGATGTGTTAAATTACCTTTTTTTCGTAATAGAGTGAGCGAGAATTGAAATTCTGTGGATATTATAATTCTACATAGTTTTTATGTGAGAATCGTTGAGTATATTATATACGAACATATTTGTTATAAATTACAAGCATAATACTTTAATATCTCGCATAAAAGGTCCAGTACTAAGCAACGCTTGTATTATGGGTACCGTACTTGGACTAGGTGCGATGGATACATAGATATTAAACATCCAAGACGCGAGTACAAACATTCGTGCTCATCGTATAAAGGTTGCTCCTAGTGGGATTTGAACCAAGACCGTGTGCCAATCGGGTCATCAGTGATAATATCTTGTGACATAATTTCCGAAATATCTTACATAATTTCATATAGTGGGGAAAGAGTGGAGCCGCATTCTCTCTCTCTCTCTCTCTGTGGCACGCGCACTAACGTATGACGTATCCTTTAATCATAAGGCCGAGTGCACTTTATATAAGTTTTCATACGATATGGATTCGTCCGTGAAGACATACGATGCTGCACGACCAGGCGCGGATACAGGATTACGTTTAGGGGAGGGAGTGATTTCATGGAGGGGGGGGGGGTGTGTGTTTGGATCACACCTGCCTCCGCTCCTGCCATCCAGAATTGATTCGCCGTTCCCGAATTTAATGGCAATATTTTTTGTTGTAGAGCTTTTTGCCAAGTATTTTTTTCATTTACATTGTAAATAGAGGCAATAGATATGTAACAGCCACGATATCCCCTTGACTTTCCGAACCATACAATTCCACTTATATCTACGAGCCACATAGCTGCACCATAACTCGGCACAATAAAAGATACCGAGCAGTTGTAAATATAAGATATCTCGGCAGATAGCAGACGCGAGACAGTCTGGCTCGACGGCGCGAAGTGTCGCGCCAGCTCTCCCATTGTACCGCATTATACCGTACCGTACCGATTCCAGAAAACGATTTATTTGAAAGGAAATTTTTATTCCAACTTCCTTTTACTATTCTTGCACGGTATTGGATATGCAAAGCGCTGCGTTTGTTGGGCGCTGAGGCGTGGATACAACGTTGCACGTTATAAGATAAACTCCATAACTTCTGTATTTCCCGAAGGGTGCACTCCAGTAGGCCCTCATTTCACTGATGGTATTTGATCTTGATGTAAAGGGGGCGAGCTTGTTGCCCTCATGCTGGGCACGCTCCTCTTATAAGCAAAGTGGAATCTGGGTCATCTAGTCTACTATGCAGGTCTATTGTGAGTTGGCGAATTTCACGCGGCTACAACATACCTACAGAAGATCTTGGACTAATCCTTTGATGATATAACTAGTCCTTTCTTACTTAATCATGTCTTCAGATTATAAATAGATAATATCAAAATTCTAAAATAAAAAAAGGACAATACAGAGTGTAACTGGCTTCGTTACGAAAACTGATACCTTGGATTCAACTCATGATTCTGGACACCCTAGAATTGGAATTTTCAGTTGATCTTTTCATGAATTTAACGCATTTTTTTCAGTTCCTTTTAAATTGGTTTTAGCATTAAATCATAATATAAGTCTATTTCAACGTGATTATTAATATAAAACCTATAAATACTAATTTAGATCTACAACTGCAATGTAAATTTAAACTCGACACGCTTGAGCACGCTCATCACTCTCACGTGTCGGGTATCGCGCGGAGCGTTGTGTTGTGAGCGCAATGTTTACGATACATTGCGCGCTCAATTATGAGAACTTTTGTAACCAATGACTTTCCACATAAATATATTCAATAAATATAGGCATTAAGTGTAGTCTTTACCCAAAGTTTTCGTTATCCACCCTCTATAATTATGGATACTGAGTATATTAATTAAATCGTAGATTAGTAAACCACAGAACATTATGATTATTCTCGCGTATAGTTTTCTTACGAAAAACAGGGATATTGTCATCTGATCTAGAACGCTTCCTATTCTAACTCATTCGGCGTATGAACGCATCTTTACTCTGTAAATGTACTTCCATCAAACACAGACATAGTCAAAGGTGTTGTGTTTGTTTATTTTTGCATTGGTTTAACAATAGTACAGCGGAATTCTCATTGAAAATGTTGCCTGTAAAATATATGCAAGTGATTGAAATGTTTATTTTTGTACCTGGCAATCCCAACGTACAATCTTTGTTTATGAAATGTTTATGAATTCTATTTTATTTTTTCATGTTCCAACTTTTAACGAGCTCAATACTCAATAATATTCGTAGGTGGAATATTAGAGTAATTGAATACAGCCCCTTGTAAATATAACAACACACATGATTTATCCACTCTGCCTCTCTGCAATAAGTTTTTCTTTGGCACAGATTATTATTATATCCAAAAGAAATAATAATGCACTACATTCTTTTGTGTACGCCTTCGGGTAGCAACATTATTTGCCTCTAGCTTAGCTACGAATGACTTGACCTTTTGTTTTCACGTGAACAATTTTAATGTAGATATTATTTGTTTTTTTTTTTTTTTATTACATTATAGGCACGTATTTGATCTCGATCTCACCTGATGGTAAGTGACGATGAGATCTACGATGGAGCATACTGCCTAGGTAGGAAGGCGGCAGTAGATAAGAGACGCTACATTCACTAGGCACATGCAGCGCAACTGATCTGACCCGCCATCCATGAATGGCAACACCGAACATCATGCCGGAACACGGCTAGGCCGCTTGGCGACATGGCTTTGTTCAGTGGGTGGTGACTAGCCACGGCCGAAGCCTACCACTCGTAGAGTTGTCAGCTAGTTGGCACCACCCAGGGTCACGTGTAGGGTATCTCGAGGGTACTTAATTCTCCTACGGACGAAGGTTATTTATGTTTGTTTATTTAATTTTTCGTTGATATGAGTAGTACCATTACCTATAATCAAACAGTGCTTTCGTTGGCAAATGTGGCAATAAAAAATCATGTACGTGTTTTTGAGGATTGAACACATGAAATCCAGAAATCCTAGAGATGCGAGCAGGGGGTCGAACCTGCGATCCTCGTTACTGAGGCAAGCGTTCTACCAAATTGGCTATAACCTGATAAAAATAATAGTCCTCTTACTAGGGACACTGAAATCGTGAAATACCAAACTAAAGGGTACAGTGCGTATCAGTTACAGCAAGTAATTATCCCTCTTTGACCCTAACGACGATTTATGTGGTCAAATTAATGCAATTTAACATCGGGCCACTGGGAATGTGAGAATTAGGTATGAAAAAAAATATTGAAGATAAAGTTTGCAGGTTTATGGGGTAATGGTGTGAGATGAATTAGATATTTGTTTGCAAAGCTACCATTAATCAATCTGTGTTTTCTTCTTTCCTGAATAAGAATATTTTTTTATTCTTATAAACAACTAGCTTTCTCGTCGAACTTTGTACTGCCTGAATTGAATGGATGAGATAATTAATTATTTTTATCAATATTTTTTTCCATGTTTTAATAGTTGTTCTGCTATTCGAGGCGGATACAAATTCAAAAAATCTAAGATCAATAAAATCGTTCTTGCATTGTGTATGAATGGTGTAACTAACAAGGCTTTGTTTTATATAGATTACTTATGAACCGTCGAAATTTCACAAAATGACAATGTTAATTTTCTACCGCCCGGTCGAAATGCTGTTCCGGTGGAGAAACATGTGTCAGGAAGCGGCACCGAAGCTTTTAGAAAATATAAATAACAAGCTAAGTACTAGGTACCTAACTCGGTAGGAAGGTACTAGGTACCTAACTCGGTAGGAAGGTACTAGGTACCTAACTCGGATCTATCGTAAGATTTATTCGTGGAACATATTCCAGTTAAAATTGGCAGCCCAAGCTTACAACTCGGATCTATCGTAAGATTTAAATGTGGAATGTGGGCCATTCCTGACAATTTTAACATAAATCTCGATACACACTTACAATATGACTCATTAATATTCCTCCACGTGGAAATGACGTCACTACATCGTAGGAACCGTCTTTATTAAAACCCGTCGAGTAACTAATTTCCATAGTGTCAACAAGCGAAATGAGGGATGCACATCACATACAATGTAAACGGTAGATATAGAATATTTCCCGAGGGCCGTGGAAATATACGGGAACATATTGTGAGCGGTAACGACTGTGGTGATTGGCATGGTGATATTGAATGTAATTTTAATTGCAGGTATTCTTTAAGGCTAGTTTACATGAAAATAAAATAATAGATTTTTTAAATTTGTGTAAATTGAAATAAAACTAATTTCAGATTTTATCGCGTGGATATTATGCTTTTACAATCCCGACGTTTCGGAACGTAAAAACAAAATACACGCGACGAAATGTGTAAAATTAGTTTTATTTCAATGTGTAGTATTCGCTTAATTATAAGAAATTGATGTTAAATAATACAAAAACGTCCATTTGTAGATATTCTCTTGATGACAGCTTGGAAGGGGCGATAAGGTAATTATGGGTTCGATTTAAGCATGGGCATATTTCAAAAAAAAAAGTTAATTGCCTTGGTCTAGGTGTCACTGGAATCCCGAAACCTTGGAAGGAGGGGCGGCTATGCCTCCTTCGAAAGGAGGGACGCCCGGTGGACTCCCCCTCGGCATACCGGCCCATCGTTCTGCTCGATGAGGTCGGTAAATTGTTCGAGGGGATTGTCGCCGCCCGGCTGAATGGCCTCCTGCGGGTGGAGGGGCCGGACCTGTCGGACGCCCAATTCGGTTTCCGAAGGGGGCGTTCGACCGTCGACGCGTTGGCCCTACTCAAGGGCCAAGTGATGGAGGCCGTTGAGGCGGGGGACGGGGTATTGGCTGTGTCATTTGATATAGCCAACGCGTTCAACTCCGTCCCCCACTCGACAATCTTGGAGGCACTCCGGTACCACGGAGTGCCTCAGTACCTGCGCCAACTCTTGGCCAGCTACTTGGAGGACCGTGTGGTCCTCCTCGTGGACAAGACGGCCACAATGAGGCGATACGGCGCAGAGTCCGGTGTTCCGCAGGGGTCGGTCCTAGGGCCTCTCCTGTGGAACATCGGATTCGATTGGCTCCTGCGGGGAACCCTCCTCCGTGGCACGAGTGTCATCTGCTATGCGGATGACACTCTTCTCACTGCCCGGGGGATGGATTACGGGGGGGCAGCCAGTCTGGCCTCGGCTGGCGGATCCCTTGTCGCAGGGAGGATCCGCCGCCTAGGATTGAAGGTGGCGCTCAGTAAGACCGAGGCCGTGTTCTTCCACGGGCCTCGGCAGCGCGTCCCTCCTGACGCCCACATTGTCGTGGAGGGCGTTAGGATCGGGGTCGGGGCCCAGATGAAATATCTGGGCCTCATACTCGACAGCAGGTGGCGCTTCGGCCCGCACTTCAGCGCGCTGTCGACCCACCTGCTGAGGACTGCGGATGCCCTCTCGTGGCTCCTCCCGAACCTGGGAGGGCCCAAGGCGCGATGCCGGCACCTGTACGCCGGCATCCTGAGGAGCATGGCCCTTTACGGGGCCCCCATCTGGGCGGACTCCCTCCAAAGGAGGGAGAACGCCACCGTCATCCGCAGGCCCCAAAGGGCCATTGCACTGCGGGTGGCGAGGGCCTACCGCTCGGTGGGCTTCGCGGCGGCGTGCGCTCTGGCCGGCACCCCTCCTTGGGAGCTCGAGGCGTGGGTGCTCGCCAGAGTGTACGAGTGGACGGCGCGGCGCAGGGCGCTCGGGGAGAGCCCCGCCGCGGAAGAGCGGGAGGCCGTCCGGCGAGAGGCGAGGGCAGCGATCGTCCATCACTGGACGGAGGACCTCGCCACCGCCACCTTCGGCCGTCGAACGTTGGACGCGCTCGGGCCAGTCTTGCGGGACTGGCTCGAGCGGTCCCACGGGTTCCTCTCGTTCCGTCTGGTGCAGGTGTTATCCGGCCACGGATGCTTCGGATCTCACCTTCACCGGATCCGGAGGGAGGAGACCCCGGCGTGCCACGACTGCGGCGCGTCGGAGGACACGGCACAGCACACCCTCGAGGTGTGCCCAGCCTGGTCCGAGCTGCGCCGCAGTCTTACCGCGGTGGTTGGAGGGGACCTCTCGCTTCCCAGCGTGGTCGAATCCATGCTGGGGGGTGAGGAGGCCTGGTCGGCGCTCGCCTCCTTCTGCGAGGAAGTGATGTCGCAGAAGGAGGCAGCGGAGCGTGCGCGGGAGGACGACCCTCTCGCAACGCCGCTCCGTAGGCGAAGAAGAGGTGGGAGAAGGCGACGGTACGATCGTCGTTTTCTCCCGCCTGGTGGTGAATAGCGGGAGACGGGCGCGGGGGCGCCTTCTCCCGCACTGCACTGTTCACCACCCCGTCGGGTGGGAATGGCCGAGCACCCGCGGTCGTTCCCAGGCCCCTCCCTTTTACAGGGAGGGGCGTGAAGGCCCCGCTGTAAAGGCGGGCGGTCGTCGGCGGGGGACTGGATGTAAAGGCTCTGCCGGTTTCCCAGTCCCCCACCACATAGACGATGCGGTAGTGCCGGGGGGGTTTTAGCCGGTAGGAGTCCGGCATAACCCGCGCCGCGCCCCCGCGCGGCCGGGTATCCATGAGGATTTCCCCCCCGAAAAAAAAAAAAAAAAAAAAAAAAAAAAAAAGGTGTCACTGGAATCGCAACCAATCCATTTAATGCAAGGCCATAACGTTGTATACGTTGACGTGTTTATCTGGCCATATCTATTTATTATTTTGTTTCATGTCTGTTAAGTAATAATACAACTTGTATATAGAGATATAACGAAACAAAAGCCGGTAAAAATTTAAACTTTTGACTTTCTCTCTTTGGCGTTTTATATTCCGCTATAAGCAACTCATGAGTTCTGCCTCAAAATCATCTCCGTATGTTTCTTATTTTGTTACAGTCGGAGTGCACACAATGGAAGCTGGTATCGGCATGCAAATGTTCTCCCGAACAAGACGTCTGCCGCAAATTATTTCAAAGCCGCCCGTGGGGTTTTCAGATATTCACTTACTGATATACTCAAGAATACGTTTCACGAGGAATTTAAATATGTAGGGGTAAATAATTCTAGTTAAGCGGTCAACGATTGAGACTGATGACGGACCGCGACTCGCATATTTAAGAATGTACAAAAACAAACAATCCAAGTTATTAAACAAAACCTAAAACGATTCCTTTTTTTGTAGGATTTATGTAGGTATATAAGGCTTAACAATAATGGTGTAAAATACTTTAAGGAGCGCTTTGTAGTATATAAAGGTCACATTCTCGAAAAAAATATTAAATTATTTGAAATGTTAAAAATATGACTTCATCCTAAGTCCGCGGTGAAACTGTACTGGCTTGCTTTCTCACAGAAAAATCAAATACTGTATACACATATATTTTTTACATAAACGTGATCGTTATCACCTACTTTTTTACCCCTTAAAATATTTTACACTATTTTTATTAAACCGTAAGTTGATTGGTAAATGTTTTCTAAAGTAAGCATAATATCATAGATACTTCCATATTAATTCCCTCTAATACCCATTATAAAAAAATATTTAAAAGTTAACTCAACTTATACTCTAGCGAAACGTAGAAATACCGTCCTAAGGATGCTTGTTTAGTCATAATTACGAACTAAGCTAAGTACTTTAAAACTATAAAACAGTTGGATAGTGAAGTTAGCGCCGCGTACATTTTCTCGTTAGCCTTAGAAGCAAAGGTAAACTAAGTGCTGCTAGCTTTTTATCGCTTGGGTAAAGTTGTGGTGACGTCACAGAGATAAAACACTGAAAGCGTGAAGATTTAACGTCATCTTTCAAGCATTGAGAAAAGCGTTGTGTCGTAGAGTTTAATTTAACAATTGTCTGTTTGCTAGATATTTACAAGAAGTAAAACACGAGTATACGAAATCTATTTAGGCTGTAAACTTAAAATTTGTAGGCTGTAAAATGCCTGTACACCAGGATAAACATTTTGGTCAACAAAACGACTTGTTTAAAGATTTAAAGAGAAGTATTAAAAGTACTGGGAACATATAACATCAAAGAAGCCAAGGACTTTCTGAAACTGAAACCAGCGCGAAGCAAGCTCGGTGCATACATTTTCTCATTAGCCCCAGAAACTAAGGTAAAGTAAGTACTGCATACCATTTTATCGCCGTAGTGAGTAGCTCGGACTTTACAGGAATAAAGCTTAATGATAATGGAAATGGCTTTTATGCATTTTATGAAACTACGAGCGTTGTTTATGATAATAATGAGTGAAGTAATGTTGGAAGTATTAGCTGCGGAGCTTATAGGAGTAAAGCGCACTTTTAAAGTATTTTATATCCTCTATAAGATACCTACAACCTAGATCACGCTATTAAAATAATTTCAAAACATTGCGAATCGTGAAGGAATATAAGTAAACAGCCCGCTTGATCGAGAAAGCAGTTTACGAAATAATAGTGAAGTCATCAATGTAACAACGAAAAGATAACAAATTTGCAACATGGTTGTAACAAAGTAAGTCTAAAATTATCTTGTGATGAGGAAGTGTAGGTGTAAAGAAAACTGTCTCAATCACAACAAAACATGTCGCTGAATGTTCAACAAATCCAGGTGGCACAAAATGAATACCCCAGGCAAATATCCTGAATGGACACAAAGGCATATATAACAATAAGGAAAATGTTTGTTTTGATTAGTTGTACAAGAAAGTCCGTGGAAGGAAGCGGACACGTGCCTAAGTTGCTTCTTATATTTGCGAACGTGATTTGTTTAGTTGGTTTTGTCTCGGAGCGTGTGAGTCTAGAAATATTATTGGATAGCCCGTAGAATATCTGGAGGTTGTTTTAATTTTACTTCAGCTATAACTTAATGCACATTTGGAAGGTTTGCCCGGGACCCGTTTTACACTTGGAGGTTAAATGTACTGCATCTTATGGAGAAGTAAACAGTGAATCGATGTTACCAGTTACTGGACAAAAAAACTACCGAAAAAGCTGTAATAGCTCAATACAAACCTAAGTTTAAATCTCCAAATTACAATCAACTTAATTCTTACATCAACAAATAAACCAGATGTAACTTTAGCCATAGGACATAACAGCATTGAAGCCACATCAACATCCATTGATAAATAAAAGGCAATAAAAATTCCATTCAGTACCCTCAAGAAAACTTTTGAAGTTTTCACTCTAAAGTTACTATGCACATATTTGAACTGAACTCATACATAGTGAATTGAAGGCGATATTGCGACCGGTACACTGCGACACTCTTTCAACATCAGTTGGTGTTTAGGTGCAGTGAGGTGTTTACTTTTCTCTTTGCGGAGCTGCTATGTATGAGGTATTATGCGATTGGATCTGAATTGGGGTAGTTTTAGAAGTACCTGCTTTAATCTTTTTAATAATGGATCATTGATTTGATTTTATTATAGACTAAACTGTAATCCTAACTTAGTCAATATAATAACAGACGAATAATATTAGATTGCATTATTCATAAATAATACATGTGCTTCGTAACACAAACTGATACCATGGCTTCAACTTATGATTCTGAACGCCGCAGTAATTTCACGCATTTTTTCAGTATTTCTTAATAAATTTTAAAACTCAACGTGATTATAAATAAAAACCATAGTTACTAATTCAAAAGCAAAACTGCAATGTAAATTTAACCTCGACACGCTTCAGCGCACTTGTCACTCTCACGCGTCGGGTATCGCGCGGAGCGTTGCGTTGTGATCGCGGTGTTCACGATACACTGCGCGTTCAAAAATAACAACATTTGAAACCCATGACTTTTAACATAAATCATTTCTATAATTTTATTATAGGCATTAAGTGTAACCTTTACCTAAAATTTTCGTTATCGTGCCCCTTACACCCTGTATACTGTCACACGTTTGGGGATAGTTTGCTATGCACAGCTCTTTAAAGGAATGAACCATTAGAAACGTCATATTTTTCTATCGCGTGACTCGTTCTTTTTAACTTTTTTTAACTTTTTCGTTTGCTTTCAGTAACGTTCGCGATAGCTTTTGTTTTAATAATAAGTACTCGTATTGACATCTTTGAAACCTACTATCTTATTAGGCAACATTAACTAGACATAAGGCATGTTTGCAAGCTCGTAGATAGCATAGCTGCTAACTTATTGAGTAGGCTGGGGTATGAATGTCATGTCAGCTGACGCCGAACACGCTGCCGCCTGGGACTAGTCAGGCGATGTTAACAATTGTATCGGGGAATACAGGCCGCCTGCATCCTCTCAGTAAGAATAGGTGCTCTGTTCATATTTAGCCGATAGAATTAAGTGACAATGTTATATTTAGTTGATGATAGAATTAAGTGACAATGTTATATTTAGCTGATGATAGAATTAAGTGACAATATGGCAGTGAGCTTATAACATTTTGGCATAGCTATGAAGTCGCAATTAGGTACTTAATAAACTTCGTTTGTTTGTAACGTTGCACTGGTGTGAACGTGGAAGACTACCATGGCTTTGTAACTATGCCATTGATCTAGTACGCCATATTAATATGATGTAACATAATGCTATGTGATTATTATTTACGATAGTTTCATACATTTTGTCTACGGTCACATTTATGATTCTAGATATAGGTCATAGATATATGATAATGAAATATCACGTTTATACCTGTGCTATGATTTCCTATCAATCTACAACAAAGTCGTGTTATTTACATTTATAATTCAAGAACGGTTAGGCCGATTTTAGTGATTTTTGATTTTTTGTATTTGTCTCGGCCACAATAGCAGAATAACTATTAAAACATGAAAAAAAAAACACTTAAAAAGCATTCAAATTTTCATACATTTGATTTTAAGGCGCTACAAAGTTCACCGGGACAGTTAGTTGGTAATAAATAAATAAAACTTTGCTTTGAGTTCGACCCAAGACATAATCAACAGGCCGCACTCACGATAAAGAACAGACAACAGGGAACTCAATACTCGGCCTACTTAAGAACATTTTTGATTGAACGGTACAAACACATGCCGTATCAAACCACAGCGTTTGAAACAGTCTTTCTATCCGAGAATGACGTCAAATGTAATGTTACCGATAGTACATTGCTCTTATCTCTCTCTGTTACAAAACGTGTCCGCCTCTGCCATCTCATTGAAGGAGGGTTTTAAATACATTTTAAACTTTCTTTTGTAACAATAGAGTAGGATTTTTTGCTAAATTTAACTTTGAACAAAGGCCCTCCGTTTTGCTGAGCGTCAAATTCCAGATCAAAGAGATATTTTTGGATATAAATGCGGACGGCGAGAATGTTTTAAATACTTTAATTTGATTTGGCAATGTTTGTGTTAGCGAAATCAAAGAATGGTATGTTATGGGGGTTGAAAAAATATTTTCAGGCGAAAACACTCGGTAGGTACCTGCATAAGTCAATATTTCATAATATCGACTTTTTAAGTAAAAATATTTTTTATCAAAATAAAAACCGTCTTCAAAAAACTAAAGGCAAAAAATAATCTAATCTTGAAATCTACCTTGTCTAACTAAATCAAATATTTAACTAATATGAAGTCGGTAGTCATCCCGAGCATCGCTCTTTCCATCGCTCGCTGCGCGATTCGATTTTTTTCGGCTGATCGCTGAGTAAGAGATATGGTCTCCGCTCCGTATGTGAGCACTGGCAGGACACACCCCTCAAAGACTTTGCCTTAATTTTAAATTAAGTTTTACCAATCCAATCTTCAACCGCATTTATTGTCATATCATTAATTTATTGAACCGAATAACTGTGGTTGTGTTCACCGTTACTGTTGCATTTTTAATCACCACCGACAGCTCCTGACAAAGTGTTTAAAATTAACGTTGTTATCAGATTTATGGAAGCGGAAATTAAATATTATTGCAACGAATGGGGTTAAAATTAACAACAGGTTTCGGTTCGATATTCAAAAATATTCCATGAAATCGAATTCAGCCTGTGCAAATAAATTTAACCGTTGCGTATTATATGAAGTTTTATGTGTGGAAGCACAACATGAATAATTACATATTTATATTGATGGTACTACAAACAAATTTTCGTCAATAAGTAGATTACGTGACTGACGTCATTTTCATAGATTTTGGTTTATGAATATTGATTGTAGCATCTAATTTAAGGATAAGATCGTAACTTATTTTATAAAAATTCCCGATATAGGTGGTTTTTTTTACGCTAGGTTGCTAAGTTTTCTTTGACGCTAGTGCTTGTATTGAATACCGAGCAAGCGAAGGACTCTTAGATTGTAGCGAGTGACTCAAAAATAGAATCCCGTGCGTAGTTACGGCTACAAAGACAAGACACTCAAATAATTTTGCAGCCGTGCGAAATTAACAACATTTCATCTCGCTACAGTGAGAAAAACGTTATAATTAATCAGCATTTTATTATTTATAGCATGAAGCCTACCCTGCAAACTATTTGGTTAATATCCCTTTAATGTGTAATATTAGAGATTATTTATCAATGAAAAAATTTTTTTGGAAGATAATACAAAATTGACAACTTCTCTGTTCAACTTCTCGCCGAACCACGTTTCTGAATGTTTTATTGTTTTTTTTTAAATATAAATACGAAGTTAGGTACACACACCCGGTACACCGTTACCATAGATTAACGAATAGTTCTTATGCATTAATTCGAGACATTCGAATTTCCAAATACCTTTATCACTCATGGGGATATGATGGACTTTTGCGAGCAGATTTCGAACAATAAAGGCCGCCTTTTCGAGCCATTGAGATTAAAAATATAATTTTACACTGATATCAATTTTAGAAGTGTTCAATACAAGAAGACCAAGAACGCGAAATAAAACTAATTAACACAATATTTTTCAATAAGTCAACGCAATATTAGATTATTTAGCAACAAATCTACTTGCGTGTGACGTGTTTGTGAATTAAATCTGAAGTGGCTGGATACACCATTAATCTTGTCACCAACACCGGACGTACTACATTGTTTATCTTCACGTAATGACCAGCGAACTAATCTCACAATTAATTACTCTATATCACACGACTTGTATAGACTACGGCGATTGAAGAGCGAATGCAAAAGAACTGATGCATAATAAATGCCTTATCAAAGACTAATTAATAATTGTAATATCACCAGACAAACACACCAACTATACGGTCCCACACTAAGCAACGCTTGTATTATGGGTACCGTACAATCAACTGAAGGCGAACCCAGTATACAATACTTGTATAGATATTAAACATACAACATTCGTGCTCATCACACAAAGCTTGTCCCTACCAGGATTCGAACCCGGGACCCACGGCAAGGAAAGCAGGGTCACTACCGCCTGCGCTAATCAGGTCGTCAGTTAAATTATATAACTTGCTTGCGCGAGGGACTCCTTTGCTTGCTTGAAATTGCAAATAAATGTCTGATTAAGTGCCACTGAGGGTACGTTCGCTTGTTTTCATTGATTCATCCTCGTCTTGTTCATTCATATTCGTTCGCTCGGTACTTGTACAAGGTTTATCGGATCATTGGTTTTCGATTCAACATTAGAAGCGTATCGTCCCAAGTGCGCAGGGATCGGGAATTAATTCCCGCGATTTAAATCCCATACATTATTTTTACGGCGCACTTATTCCGATTGAAGTGGCGGGCATGAGGAAATAAATGTGGCGTATCGTGATACAGAGATAGATAGCTGTAAGCTTATATCATTTTTTAATATCGGAATAGTGAGCTTGAATTACTAAATCGTTAGCTTTACATATAGCTAACGATTTAGTAATTCAAGCTCACTATTCCTATGTAATATGTTTATTTTACTTCAATGACTAAACTTATGATGACATTTTCTAAAATAATACAATCTGCGGGTCGATTCAGAACGTTTCGACTAATTGTCGAAACCCATTCGATTTGATTAGAAATTTTGGCGTTTCGACGTCGATCTTACAGAACTATTCATCATAACCGAATCGAAGATTCGATACGGCTAGGCAACCGAATGGTTTGATTCGACCACTCGCTGTTCTTACATAGAACATTTCAAAAGAAGTTGTCGATTTTGTTTTATTTCCAAAAGATGTGTTTTTTTTGATAAATAATGTGTAATATTAGTGGGATATTAACCATTGCATGGTCATAAAAGTGCACGAGTGAAGTAAATGAAATTAAAATAGTATAACTTGACTTTTCATGTTCTTCTAAAATTTCCGGTTAATTTGTCACTAAAATATCAGAAAAGTATCCACAGCATAACTGATAGAAATCCCCTAGATTAAGTTCATCATCATCATCGTCATCAACATTGTCATCAAGGGGAACTTTTAATATTATATCGATTATGAAGCAATATTAGACACTGGCCAAAATGGCACTATTTTGCAGCCAACTGCCAACCTAAAAAAAATAAGAAAGAAAGAAAAATATGCCACATCCCCAACTGTATTTATTTAGTCGCCATCAACTGACGGATCCATTTCCTCCGTAACCCTTTTGGTGGTAAATTGAGTGTGACAAATGTTGCGATACCCTGTTTAACGAGTAAGTTAATTTTGGTGGGCACCATTATCCTTTTGATGTTGTCTATGGATGCTTGATTTGATTGGCTTTTAGCGTCGATTTCTGTTGTTTGTTTTGTTTTCTTATTCGTCTTCATATGTGATCATTTGATCAATTGCATATGTTATAATAATAATAATACCAGCCCATTTTAATGTTAGCCCGTGGTGGCATTATTTACTAATCTACAATGTTCCCAATATTAGTGTAAATGGGTGGGCATGCACAAAGCGAGCGAATTTTTATTTAATCTTCAATAAGGAGTTAAGTACTGCTTGAGTATTTGTTTATTACTTAGTATCGTGGCTAGGGTGTACCTACAACTTACATTTTGAATTTACCTACAACAACCTCTTTATAAAAGCGTAACAACAATTTCAAAGAGTTTCTTGCCTGTTATTCTCAGTGGAACCAACATTCCGAACCGGTGATAACTTCGGACTATTCTTAAGAGCTTTTTGGCCTAGATTAATATATTTTTTTTATTTTGATAGCTTTACTTCTACTACGTCATATCCCTACTAAGTGATCACCATGAGGGCATTGTTTATAAATTATGTTTAATCAAGTTATTACGGTACATATATTGTATCATCTTTCTTAATTCCTCAAAACGAAAGCGTCGTCATTCATAAATTAATTTTCTCACAACAACTTGGATATTTTTCCAGTAAAATCGTCGCCCTTTTCTCTGTAGTCAGAATATTCAAAATTCTATTACTTAGTTTAAATTAAATTTGCATCCCATTTTTAGTTTATACAGTCTTGAAATTCAACTACGTAACTGTGTACATGAGGTGCTGCTATGACGAGAATTTTAAAATGTTGCGTGCCTATCTAGCTACTTTAAAGAGCTTTTGATTTTATATCGAAATAGAAAACATTTTATCACAGATTTTGGAAGCATGTAATTTTAAGTAATCATTTTGTCTTTTGAAAATATTGCGGTATGTACCTAGCCAGTAGCCATTCGATACTCAGCATCGTATGTTGTGTTCAATTACGCACCTAAGGTACCCCACCTACCTTGATTGGTGGCTCACAAAGATTCATTAGTCTATCCATAAAAAAAAAACTTCATAATGTCTTATAAGATCATACCCTTTCCTCATCCCGCACGAAAACCAGAAAAGGGATTCCAAAATTTCGTATTTCAATAACGGAATATCCAAAGCGAGTTATATTATGGTACCTCTACATCAAACAGTACAGCTATCTCTCCCTAGGGGGAGCTAGCATCTAATAAATTCCACCCGACCAATCCCCAACCAAGCTAGCTACAAGATCGATGTACCTGTTAACATATTTGTAACTTCTAACGCTGAGGTAAGTTCAGAAGCTGTTAAAGACAATTTTGAACGTAGAGATAACGAGCAACGATAGGTAAATAATGAGACGATATCGGTAGCATCATATTTAAATTCTTTAATCCCACAAGTATATTACTTGTTTTATAATTATATGCCCAAATTCTGCCACTTCTCGCGACCAAATTCACTTTATTGTATGTACTGGACGACCTTATTAATAATTAAAAAACTATTCTTAATTTAAAATAGAATTTCAGATTAATCGCATCTTGAAGCCAATTTAAATATATAATAGACTTATAATAACAAAATTAAGTACTACATTTCCCTGCCTCGTTTTTTACATATTTTATGGTATGATCGACGAAGAATCATTGATATTTTTATCAAAAAGTATCTTTATCATTGGTGTTATCTTCTCCTCATCTTTCAACGTGCGAAGTTACCACTAACGTTCCTTCATTACACCACGCCATAATTCTTCAGTTAACTCACAACATAATATGGCATTCGCACACTCCACTCTATCATAAACACTGTGTAGCATACTGTGAGTGCCTGAAGCAACAGCTGCATTCCCTAAGTAATGGATTTGGTGCATGACATTGGAGATAGAAAAATATTGCGGACCACGCGAATGACAAAGTGGTTCAGTGTTTTCAAGGAAAATTGCTTTAGTGAAGGACGCGTTGCTTTATATACTGCTATGAAAAGTTGAGAGGATATAAAATTCATGGCATTATAAGCATATGTTATAATTTAAATCAAAGGTTATCGTTCTAAATGCTTTAACACTGATATAGATTACAGCTTTGTTACATATTTATCCTCGTTTATCTACATAAAGTATTTTGATTAGTACCAATCTGGGTAGACACATAGCAGTGATAGCCAAGTTGGTAGACCGCTTGCCTCCGTAACGAGAATCGCAGGTTCAAACCCCGGCTCGCACCTCTGGGATTTTTGGATTTTCACTTGCTAAATGGTGAAGAAAAAAACCTCGTGAGGAAACCTGCATGTCTGAGAGAACCCCTCGAAAAATGTGTGAAGTCCAACAACCCGCACTGGGCCAGCGTGGTGGACAATGGCCTAATTCCCCTCGCATTGAGGGGAGGCCCGTGCCCAACAGTGGAACATTAAAAATGGCTGGTATTATTATTTATTATTATTATAATCTGGGTCCTGCTTATACAACCTCACGAACAATGCCAAAAGATATCTCCATAAAGTTATTCTAATGCACACCAGTCCGATGCACTTTTCTCAAATTGTGTCATTTCGTATTCAGCGACTACCTCTCACCGGTTGTACCATGAAACGCTAAAATGTTTCGAGGCCCGTGTCAAGTTTGTAAGTGTCCCTAGACGGTTAGCGATCCGCGTAAGTGCCTAGTCCACTTTTAAATACATTGGTGCAGGGAATTCGAATACTGGCTCGGTTTTTAAGGCCGTGACGCTAATTTGTTGGGAAGTTTTGAGTGGGGCTTTAAGTGTTCACATTATTGGTATAGAATTTTTTAAATTCATAAGAACTTGGAGTATAAAAGCGAAAAAGAAACCATGTTGAGGAACGGTTATTTGCATAAAACGGTGGTTATTCGAAAGTTGAAAATTGAATTCATATACTAGGCAGCGATATACAGGTTATAGGTTATAGAGATAACATTCCTAAAGAAATGAATAAAATTATTTGACAGTTAAAAAATAACACCCGTAATTAGCGCATGGCCAAATACTACTGGTTCGCTCTGTTTAATAAACACAAACAAAAAGCATTTACAAAATTATTTTATACATGAACGTGATCCATATAACTTACTGATTCATCTGTTAAAATATTTTACACAATTTTTGTAACACTTAATACTTTGGGGATATTTAATAATGAACCAAAAATACCGCAGGTATTTAGGCAGGGCTGTGACAAGACACAATTACGAAGCAAAACATAGTTTCCTATAAAAGTTTATTTTATTAGAGTCACATTGCAGTTCCAAATAGAACATAAGTATTCAACACCTGTAACTTCTTAGTTGCTTTCAATAGCCATTCACTGACACACTGAAATGGGTTTTGAGATCCTGCATAATAAGGTTTGCTTTTCACTGACTGGACACACTGCATTTATTTTTGGTTACACTTTGCATAATATTTTTTGGTTTTAAAATTGTTATTCTAGAAGTTTTTCGATTTCTATGAAATCTCACCAGCTGACGGATATACGATTTTCTTTGTATGTCTCTGACCACAAACCAGGAGATAACAGTTATTAAATTATATAGATTTTCGGTGAAGGCAAACATCGTAACTTTTTGCTCAGGACCTCTTTCATAATGGGGGCGAGAGCTTAGACTTATAGCTATTGACTCGCCTCCGATTTACATGGAGTCAAAAGCCATAGGCCAAATGAGCTGCATGGCAATATAACTCTGCCTATCCATTAGGTATGAACGGCGTAGTGTTTTACTACTTATATTATTTTTCTATGCTCTCTTTAATATTCTTTTCTATAACAATTTTGATGCATAGAAAACATTCTTCTATACTGAAAGTTAGTCGTTGCTTTCATGTACCAGATGTTCTCACAATTCTGTAACTCAAGCACAATCCTTTTTACGTTCCGTTTCGGTACGTACACGTCTATCCCTCTCACACCACAGATGTTATAAACAAGTATGACAGCGAAGGCATGTTTTTTCGATAACATTAGGAGTTTCTGCTGACCCTACTGGTTTGCATTAAACACGATACGTTACTGTAATATTCATCGTTAGGGTTGCCGACGCAATGCAATTTGCATAATTATTACGTGGTTCGAACTTACTGCGTATGTAGCGCTAATACTGTTACATAGATTATGGTTTTCCAAACTTAAACCAGTAGGGTAATCAGGAACTCCTAATGTAATCGTAACGTCATCAAGAAAGCATGCTGTTGCCGTCATTCTTATTTATAAAAGCTGTGGTGTGAGGGTGAAGACGTTAACGGTACCGTGACGCCTGACGCTACGTAAAAATATCCTGTTAGAGCCGCAGTTCAAAACGTTTAAAATATTTTAACAGTCTGCAGTGAAGTGCGCGTCGCAAAGAATAACGTCATCATAAATTTCAACCGCAAATCGCCGAGGATAATATGCGATTTTAGGAGCCATTTTGTATGAGAAATGCAGCATTTACTGCGGTTCGGTGGAATATTCAAAATTGGAAGTTTAGAATGACAAATGGAATATAACAAAAAATATTATAATTTTAGGTCATCCGATAAATCTGCAATATTCGGATGCGTTCTTGTATATTGAATAAAATAAATTATTGTGTTATTTCATATTGATTTCTTATATTTACGCGAATACTACACATTGAAATAAAACTTATTATAAAGATTATATCCTGTAAAAACAGAAAATAAACGCGATGAAACCCTTAAAATAAGTTTTATTTCTATATTGTGTTTTTGTTACATTACATTAGGTTTATTTTTTTAAATGAAATAAATGTACACCGCTGACTGCCACCTTGTTTAAGCACATCGCCTATCTATACTCTATTCTAGCAGCTTTTAAAAATCAGCGAAACGTATTTTTGTAAAATAAAACTATTCTGGCAACTTTGCTCTTCACTTTCCCCAGCTATTATTTTATAATAATAGCACTGAGTGTACATTTAGCGCATTCTGCAATAATTACAGCGGCACGTCTCGTTGTTGGCGTAAATGTGAGGTTAGTGTTCGCCCGGAGCGTAGCGAGCGATGTAACGGTAGCAGAATGGGCGGGAGTTTTGAATTAAGAATACTTGCGCGAAGTGTGTTCTAAAAGTGAAAGTGTCCACAAAATTCTACTCAAATACTCCACTTCAATCTGTACGGCTTCTACTATATTTGAACAATGCTTGTACCAACTACAAGAGTTTGAATAAAAAAAATACAACCGAATTGAGAACCTCCTCCTTTTTTTGAAGTCGGTTAAAAAGCACTTGATTGTAAACAATGCAATGGCAATGCAACGTACTGGGTAGGTACTTGAAACGTCAAATATATTTAGTAACAGTGACAGTTCTTCCATTTTACACATATGGCGTCAATATCTTATTATCTTGTTTTGCCAGTCAATCTAGGTACCTAAAGATATTCTACTTATCAACAATTGCTGAGTCCAACAAGATCAAAAACAACTATTTGGAGGGCAGGCTTAAATCTTCTTATCAGGAAAATAGTAAATGTTTTCAAAAATATTTTTTTTAAATGACCTGACAAAAATCTTGTATTATGTAGCATTGAAGATTTTAAATATATTTTCCTGTGTTCAATAAAAATGAATAACAAAATACGCTAGTTTCGTGAGCACCCGAGTTGTGGCGAAATTATAATTGTCGCAGTTTAAAACTAAATTGTGCTCCTCTTTGTTAAGAAAATCTCGCTTTCGCTAGCTGTTTTTTTTCCTGGGCCTGCTCACCGCTCCCGTATAATGCGGGCCGCCTCATTAGCATTTTGAAAATATTTGTGTAACAATTTTGACGATACATTTGGGTTTTAACGCACACGTACGAGTTAAAAGTTTTGGTTCAAGATCTCACTAATTATAGGTAGTTCGTTATTTTTTTAATCATGGTAATGTATTTTATCTTGCTCTGTTGTAAAAATCAGTTGCAATTTAGTACAGAGGAATATTAGATGAATTATTTATCTAGGATCATATTTATTTATGACGTACGAATATATGATTATGTAATAAGTTCATATGGTCCTTTCAAATTCAACTGTCATAATATAAATAGGATGCCCTTGATCTGTGTCATAGGTATATTTAAATAAGTAAGCATATGGCTGGAGTACACATGTAGTTTTTAAGAGAGTATCCGTACTGGAAGGCAGCCATTGGCAGGTGATACAAATGCACACCCATTTTAAAAATAAAACTTAAAGTAAAACTGACAACGGCTATGCCCCAATATTTCTAACTAGAGAGCATTAAAGGAAAATTTTTAAATTAATGCATTATTCAAATAATATAAATGTCATCGTGCATTAAAAAATGGTAAAAGATAAAGCGTTGTGGCCCGGCTTGGCCGACGTCGGTTGGTCCGTAGAGAGAAAAGGAACGTAATTAATTTTAAATTTAGAATTGGAACGACGGTTTTATCGATATTCAATTGTATTATACAGGCTGAGTGAATAGAACTGGCCGATGCTTGAGATAAAGTTTGTTTATATTTTTAAAATAAGAATAACTGCATGATAAATGCAGTGAATTTTGAAATGTTACTTGGACGGTATTTCGTTCTTATATTTATATCACGACAGTGAAAAATAAACTTTAAAATATCGAACGAATTTAGATTTGCAAATAAAAATACACGACAAATCAGAACTTTGAAAGGAACGTCCAATCAGCGTAGGTTGTTTGAAAAAGGAACACATTCTCAAAGCTCAAAGTGCAAAGGCAACATACCTGTAGTCAGAATATTTTGTTAAAAAAAGTTACAGTATTTTGTTCTTTTACGGAAAAGAGTGGATTTTACTGAGAGCCGTGTTTTCAATAATAATTGTGAGATTCAAAATTTGCGAAGTGATGTGAGTGAAATACTGATAATGTAAAGTAAATTAAATAAGAAAAGACTAAAATCTAAGCCAGTAAGATATTTTAATTTGAAATCTTCAAAGCAGATATTAGAAATTATATTCATCATAATATATATTTTTTAAATACCTTGAAAGTGTTCGGTTGAATTGATTCTATCAATCCAACACCAACACGGTTGAATCGATTATATCAATCGAATACTGCACAGTATTCTCTCTCTCATTTGTTTGTCATTTAGCGCACTACTGAGGTCTCGTTCTATTTCTCGCACACGGCTTAGTTAAATTAGTTCTGACCGCTGCGTCAATTGTTAGCAAGTTATATAGATTTAGTTTGATGGAATCAATGTCGTTGGTTCGCACGTAGCGAATTCCATTTAGTAGATGTTAATATATCAAACACAATAATAAGTTAGGAATAAAATTATGAATTCATCTCTTTTAAATACAATACGGTAGTCATCAAATGTGTAACAGACTATTATTGGCATGGTTACATAGTAATTTATCATGGCCACCATAGCAAGCGAGTTCTCTGTCGAAAATTAATTTTTGATTTAGCGTAAACAATGTAGATCCATAACGCTATATCAGGGCCTTACCGAAAAACAAATGACTGCCTGTTTTCTAAATTCAAAAATGGAAATATAAATTCATACGTGGAAACTAGCGCCCAACGTTACAACTTTTAGTAACAAAGTTAGACGAAGTCAATGGGAAAGTTGTCGTCGAATATTTTCCGATACCGAGTTACGTTAAAATCGAATGAATACCTATAAAATCAGCTCACAATTTAAAGGATAAAATTGAAATAAGCGGAAAATATTTTTTTATGTTTATATTATTACGCACGCACAATAATTATTCATGGCTGCGAGCTGTTATTTGAAATTTCAAATCAAGGATTCTTACAGAAAATGCGGATGGATTTAAACGAAATGAGGGCGTACGGCAAAGCCTGTTTTAAATTAAGGGATTTCATGATACATGCAGGGATAAACCTCTCCATCCCGAGGCCGAAAACTATTTAGTAGCGCGAACGTGAATTGTAAATTAAAATTTAAACAGGTTCGGTTAATTTAAAATGTATTAATAAATACACAAATAATAAAGTTAAATAAATTTAAGTAAATTATATTTTCATTCTAGCCGTAGAAATGGTAGAACAATTTCAAGTTTCAAACTAAGCGAAAGCCTGTATGTTGGTTACCTGCCTTTAATAATACAACGATTTTAGTTATTTTATCGCCAGACGAACACACCAAATATACGGTCCCACACTAAGCAATGCTTGTATTATGGGTACCGCATTGTGGACTGGGGGCGAACCCAGTATATATCTATACAAATAAATAAAATTGGAGTGTCTGTTTGTAATATTAAAATAACCGCTTTTTACTAAGTGAATTTGGATGTATACACGGTACATATACCAAAACAACATTTTTTACGATTTTTTCTTTCTGGCTGTCTGTCTGTCTGTTAGTTCCTTTCACTGGTAGATAGCTGATGTAACAAGGAGTAACTTAGGCTACTTTTATTTTAGAAAAAAATCTTCCAACCCCCGCCAACGACTTACTATCACAAAGGCTGCCGGTCGCGCGGGCTCAGAACGCGGAGCGGGCTATTGCTAACGGTTGTGTCTTTGTTAAATACCACGTAGACGAAGTCGTGGGTAACAGCTACTAAAATATATATAAATATAATATATATGTACTTACAACGTCAATGAGTTGGCTGAGCCTGAGGCCCATCTTGACGGTGAGCCGGTCGGAGTTGTTGCCGACAGGTCGGATCAGGCGGTTGTAGTTGGACAGTAGGTCGTCGTACAGCCGCTTCGCTTCCGGGTTGGCGACGCTCAGGCGGCCCCACACGCACAGGACTCCCACCACAAGCGCCAACACCATCTTAGGCTAACACCGCCCCTGTTAACAAACACATATATTTTTTTAATACCGCGAAACAAATACGCCATCTATGCGGTCCTTAATAAGCAACGCTTGTATTATGTATCAGAATCAGATTCATTTGTATTAGAATTAGAATATTTGATAGTCATGTAAACCATTAAGTACAGTATTGAAATAAAACTAATCTTACGGATTTTATCGCGTTTATTATTCTTCTTTACGTTCCCAACGTTTTAGTTGACGACTGAGACGTTGTAGTTTTATATCAATGTGTAGTATTTGCGTAAATATAAGAAATCAATATTAAGGACTGTACTTATGACTCGTCAAAATAGTTACAAAATGCTAAGCTACAACTTTACCACCCGTTCGGAATGCCGTTCCTATGGAGAAGAACGGGCAGGAAACTACATAGTTGCTCTTTTCAAAAAAATATTTTATATGGTTGAGTAGTACATTTGTATGTGAGAACATTATGGGTAAGTACTCTACAATAAGCTGGAGGAACCCCATAATACAGGTGATTCAGAAAGGGTATAAGAGTATAGCGCATTTGTAATATTTGTTGGAAGTCAGAACCACAAAACGTCAATGTAAAAAAAATACACACAAAAACATTTTTTTCCTGGTTCAAGACCTTAGTCTTCTGGCTGTGAGGAATTGTGAACGAGAATTATGCTACTTATATATTCTGTGGTAAATATGTCATAACAATATAGCACTTCGATTCCAACATGTACCCATTAATCTCTCTTATTCACCGCAATCCTGTAAAATTCTGAGGCAGTAAAAAATTTCAAACTCAATTTTAAACAAAATAAATCGGCTGAAATTCTGTATCTACAGGCTGACAATCAATTTCGGTACTGATCAATTTATTTCAAATAAAGTCTGTTATCGCGATCCTTTTATCGTCTCCTTTAATAATTATCTATTTAATTGTAAATATTCGTGCTGTAACAATAGGAGGCTACTTATCCTTAATTAACAGGTATTTTCTGTTGAGCCATTATCGTCCAATTTGAATGAAAAGTTTATTATTAAGAAATATGAAAAAGGTACTTATACATTTCTTGCTTGCAAAGTTAACAAGTTTAATTTAAAAGTTGAAGAATTTTCTTCTTACATTCGCATCAATATTTAAAAATTTGGAATGGTGTCGTTAGTTCAAATCAGTAAATAGTATTTAGTTAAAATACACATAAATCATGTTTTCTTAAACCTTACTACGAATTATACTACGTAATTAACTACACCATGCTACGGCGTAGTCCTGTCATTTTCGTAGTGTTTAGGATAGCATAGATAAAATTATTATTATTACAATGAGTTTGGACTATTTTATTATTTTTCTTTACATTGACCTTATAAAGATCTGTTCCTATTGCCTACCACAAATAAGATCAATTGTTTATTGACCTACGCATTTAAAAAGGTTACAAAGTTCGATACAAACTGGCCATATTCAATGTCATTGGTATTCGCGGTAAAGGCCAGGTTGACCCGGTTCCACCCGGATTACGGTCCAAGTCAGACTTAATTACGGGATAAAGCTGGATAAGCCACAATAAAACGTACCCTTATAAATCAATCTGCGGGTACTTAGATAAAAGAAGAGGTTGTATAGTGGATTGCTTGTTTACTGTAAGGTCATAGGAAAAAATACTGGGGATTATTAGTGAGAAAAATATTTAGAGATGCTGCTTATGCCCGACCCATTCCAAGATAATTTAGAGTCAGTATAGAGAGTTAGTATTAGAGTCCACGATTTCGGACGCGAGGACATCAGTTCCAGTACCATCTTGTGAGAAATATTAAACACATTTTTTAGATGTTGTCCTTGTCACATTGCCAAGTTTTATTAAAATCCATTCAACGAATTCTAAGATAATCTAGTTTCTGGCTATCCCGCAGAAAACCCATCTATTTCCCGAGGTAAAAAGTATTCATTACGTTGACACAAATTTGAAGCTGTCGCTACCCCAAGATTCAATATAATGGGTCTAGTAGTTTTTGCTGTAACTTTTATAATATACGCGAATACTGTCTTCGTATGATTTTTTTTAATAAATAGTCTAATAAAACGATATCTAAGGACGCGGCACCATTACAGTCTTATAATATTCAAATCGAGAGACAACAAGTACTCTCACTACTCACTACACCGCACAAACAATTTTGATATTTACCCACGTTTTTGTATCTTCTAACATCAAAAATATTCCGGCAAATATATCGTCTAGGGCCGCACTAAACAACCTACGACACTTAAGTAATTTTATTTACGTTAAGCTTATCACTCGGTGGGATCTCAGTAACGACCGTATGACGCCATTATACACGTGAAACACCCTCTATAACGCAGAAATAAACACGCTTTATATGTTATTCCTGCAACATTTCTTTTGGAGATGAAACAAATTGTGCTCAACATACCGTAATTCTATGTCTCAAGGATTCCCCGTATATGTTTCGTGTAGGTAAGCTGCTTATTTTTACCTGAGGCGAATTATGGTTGTATTGTGTCGATTCAATAAAAGAATATGTATGGTCTTTTGTGAGGGTTGCTCGGTAACTAGGACAGATTATGAGATACGAATGTTGGTTGATAGTGCGGTTTATCCTTTCATCCACTGTCCTCATCTGGTAAGTTTCATATTTATAATAATTCGTAGTTGAATTAAGAAGGGAATTTTTGGTTAAAAGCAAAATATTTTGCGCTAGTTACAAATGAAATTCGTCGTGCGTATTTGCTTATAAAACTCATTTCAAACTTGATATGTTTAAATTGCAACATTAAATCCGACAAATATTTGTGATTGAACACATCCTCTAGAGATAAATAAGAATGGTCACCTATTGGCATTTTGATTCTTAGCCCCATAAATTTAAAGTTTATTCTGGAATGGGCTAGGAAGTTGTCGAGATAATGGAAAGAGAGATTACGAGTCCGGATTTTAAAGTCATTCGATTTATTTTTACGAAACGAACTTAAACCAAATTCCATTTGGATTGCAGTTTTAGTTGTCTTTTCCCATTTGCTTCCACTGTAGTTAAGGAGAAAAAATAAATTTATTTAACTAGAGGCAGTTTTGTTTACATCAGTTACCTGCTTTTTTTTAATTTGTTTATTAAATTTTTCTGCAACTCTAAAAAAATATATATTAAGGGGTGAAATGTAACCTGACTTATTAATATCTTTAGTAATGGATTTAAAATTGAATTTGAATGGTTTTTATTATTAGGTACCTATATATCTATATATAATACATAAAACAAAGTCGCTTTAGTACGCCACTTATAACTCAAGAACGCGTGGGCCGATTTTTATGATCTTTGATTTTTTTAATTTTTGTCTGCCCGAGTAGCAGAATAATTAAACATTGGAAAAAACAATTTAAATTAATGTTCTCATAAATTTGATTCTGAGGCGGTAAGAAGTTCACCGGGACAGCTAGTTAGTTATAATAAAAAATTATACCCATACTTACTTTTGAATCTTAGAACATATACAGATAGTTTTAAAGATTACATTTGAAAATGTGTAGACTACTGGAACTTTTATACAGGGGGCATTTATCAGCATTCAAATGTATAAAATACTACAATACTGAAAATAGCCCCCATTTTGTACCCCTCTTAGTTCATATTCCCCTACCGTCCCCCAAACTACATCACCGCTGTCATACTATACATTATTTACTACCCAAGGGTCTATTAGAAGGTCCTATCTTTGAGTGTTTAAGTTCATAGATCAGACCTCAAAATAAGTACAGTAACCCTTATACATTATTGCTAATTACTTCTCTTGTTAGGTTAGCAAGTACAATCCTTGGAATTCGGGGATTACTAAAATGAAAATCGACTTAGTAAAGATTAAATATGAATAGGCATGCCGCAGGGCTTGTATGTTGGTACGAGACGTGAGATGTAGCGAGTGGATTAACTAAGTAAGTATAATTTGTAATTCGTTTGTTTAGATTTAAGAGTAAGTAGAATTTGTTGGCCATTCTTGTTTAATTGCACGTTTTTTAATGTCAAACATTATATATAATATTAAAAAATACAGGTAACATCAACAATAATGCATAACAATAACTAATGACATTGTATATGAATGTAGTATTAATAAAATCAGTTTTTTTTTTTATACATTATAGGCAAGTATTTGATCTCGATCTCACCTGATGGTAAGTGATGATGGTGAGTGAGTTGAGGTGTATTATGTTATTTCACCAACATGTTATGCAGACAGACTAAAATACTAATTAACCCTATTGTACTTAATAGTTAGAGAGCTTTTTAAAATTAAAATTAAACTTTCACATTGAAATAAAACTTATTTAAACGGATTTTATCACGTTTATTTTATGTTTTTACGTTCCCGACGTTTCGGCTGCTTTACAGCAACCATGGTCACGGGAGGCCTTGGGAGGGGTTCTATTTCAATGTGTAGTATTCGCGTAAATATAAAAAAGTAAGTTTATACTCAAGTATTGTAATCTGTAGGTAAATATACTATGTTTACTATAACGAAATTCAATCATCACCTACTAATACCTCGACAAACGTAAACGCCTCAATATCCATTAATAACACCACTCAATTAAAGTGAGTCGTGGCAAAAAATACTCCACGAAATAGGCTTATTGGCCGTCACCGCCCGCGCTCCTCACTTAAGCCACGGTATTACACGACGACGTCGGTAATTGGAGCCCGAAGCGCCTTGAGACCTTATAATCCCTCGTTTAGAATTAAAATATCCAATACAAGGGTCCGTGTTGCTATGTGATAATTATATGTCTTTGGTAGAATTATTATCTAACATGTATTGAACGATAATAGTTAGTTGTGTAGATCACAATAGCAGCCTTTAGAATGTAAAAATAAGGTTGCTTTTACAAAAAAGTATGGATTTGACACAATAATTATGTTATCTGTTAACTGTTAAGCTGTAAATGTTGCAAACTGGTCATCACTTCGAAATGTTGGTATTTACACCAATATTTTTATGCGTAGAAATGATAAAATTTAAAAAGTGTCCTAATGTACTGCGATCTCGATGGCGTTATTTTTTTTTTTTTTGTAAATAGTAAAAACTGGGCTCCGACTACTCGTAAGTCTATTTTTTTTGGTAATCAACCTACTTTTAGAGTTATGTTTTGTCTCCCGCTTTACAGATAAAAGAAATTGTATAATATTCTTGAAATTCCTATTTTTTTCTCTAGATTACTGACCTAAATCCTCCCAGTGTTTTTGGGAAGTATGCCCAATGTATAATATTGGATATTATGGCAATAAGCTGTCCCCTTTTATACCATCAGCCACCACCGATGGATGACCCCACCATGATTCATCCACCTGTGAATGGGTGAAAAGGTGGGTGCATTGCAATGCACTTTGCCTGCCCCTACGGATATAAAATGGGATTTGTAATGTGTGATGATGGTATGTGTGTACCTATTTAATTTATAAGGATTTATTAGTAATGATATTTGCACATAAACATAGAAAATCTGAGAGATGCAAGCCTCGTAGGTTCGTCGTTTACTAGGCGAGCATAATTGCGTGGAGCGTAGATGCTGACTGAATAAATATACACGAACAGCATTTAATTCTAAGCCTTAGCTGTCGTGTATTATACACAAAATAATTTATTTAGATATTCGCGTTCGCCCTCTCTGTTTAATTAAGGCCGCCTGTTTTGACGCACATTTTCAAGTTAACCAACAAATTTGAATGGTCCCTTTATTTAATTAGTTTGCTTAAATTACGGAACATCTTACAACTGGTCGGGGAGTGACATGGATGAAGTGGTTTCATCTCGTCTATTGTCGTTTGCTTTGTCCATTTGTATTATTAATAACTAGTAGTACTATGGATATTTTGTTCACGGCTGTCATTGGATGTTACAGGAAACCCATACATTTTCCGAGATAAAAAATATACTACATTTTGATCTTATTGTAAGCTGTCGCCATGCCATTAAAATCCGCCCAGTGGATTTTGACATACAGTTTTTTAACCTATGTTTGAAATTGACCGTGGGAACTCACTCCTTTCTCCGGGTATAAAGTACCTTCTATATTACCCTGGGTTATATGTTATTTACCATATAAAGTTTAATCAAAAACCGTCTAGTCGTTTTCCAGCGTTGCGAGAACAGACAGACACAAATTCTAAAAATGGCGGGTTCGTACTCGAGTATGAACATTACGTATCCTATCCATCATTCGTAAATTGATTATGTAACACAACATATTGTTGACAAATAGAGAGTTTAATAAAAGAACGTAGACGAAAACGCATTTTTTCTGAATTCCCAATAGTTTTCATATCACATTGTATTAGTGTCATGTCGTACGCCGACAGAGGACCGACAACCGATATTATTAGATTCTTACGTCACGCAGCTCTGACAAAGGAATCGCGAGCTTGGTACTGTACGTACTTGTAGCTTAAACCAACATAATAAAAATACTGCAAAAAAATTAAAAAAAAATGGTTTTATTTTTTTATACATATTTTGTATATTGATTTATTATATTAACGCGAATACTACACATTGAAATAAAAATAATTTTAAAGATTTTATCGAGTTTATTTTATGTTTTAACGTTCCCGACGTTTCGGTTGCTAAAAACATAAAATAAACGCGAGAAAATCTGTAAAATATGTTTTATTTCAATATGAATTTTGTATCAAATAATTTGAACTAGGCATCGGAGCTGCACCACTTCATCTAGCGAGTACATCGGAAGCGCCCAATAACCCGCCATTCAACCGATAATGTAATTGATTCCGTGTACAATTCCACATTACAATCAGTTTCGTTCATCAAAGCGGATTGTTCGCGTTATTCGCTAATGAATTTCGGATGTTATCGTGTTTATTTACCGCAAATACCTAATTTATGTGTATCCGATAAGTGCTATATCAAAGTTTAACGGGTTTCTCTTATGGGACTGTTAATACGGTGATAGCTATAAGTGGTTACAAGCTTTAGTCTGACTATACCATTTGTATGTTGGTCTGGCGATATTAAATTGTTCTAGTACAACTACACAATCTCTATTATTACCGTTTTTCTTACACATCGCCGGCTTGATGCTCCGAGGACTGATACCGGAAATCAAATGACGGGGTCCTCGTCCGAACCGGATGTCTGCAGATGACGTCGTTTGGGGACTTCCTGTCAGTTTTGCTGCCTTGAATACGGGGGGTGGATAATGTTTTCTTATTTGTAGGTACGTTTATATATTGTTTTTGTAGGTAGAAATGTATAGTGTAAGATAAATATTTTTGTGTCTAATCTGACTTGGACCGTTTTTTCTTCTTAAAATTTGTTAACAATATATTGGTCCTACCAATACTGAATGTATGCTGAATAAATGTATTTCATTGCATAATGTAGATTTGTGATAGACATAGGCTTAGGAAACAAATTTTATATTTATATGAGGAGAGATGAGGATACCAATAATGTACAAATTAATCTAAGAATCAAAATTTAATGACTAAAAATCCAGATGCATTTCTTGAAAACGTCTGAATAGATTCCCATCAAACATAGCTAAGAACTATTTCGCTGACAATCAGTTTCAAACAAAGGAAATTCGTTGAGATCCGTCCACCCATTATCGGAACTAAGGCTTTATGAAAAATAATAAATATCTTAGGAAAGCTTACTTAGTAAGTTTGAATATAACCATTTTTTTTTAAGTTTAATTAATAGACGATCCTTCTAAACCTTTTCTAGGAAAATAAAAATACCCAATCATTGCAATATCTGTATGCCACAAAAAATAGCGATTGGTTTGTTCAAAGCTAAAGGAAAAAGATATCCATATTTATCGAGGAGGCCAATCGACAGAAAGGTAAATGGCATAGGTCAAAAGGACCGTTTAAGTCTGGATCAGGTTCTTGGTACCTCTATCGGCTTAACGGAATTGACCTTTTCTATTTACTTGTTTGTTTATATGGCCTTTAGCTGATTTGATTGTGTGTAATATATAGGGGGAATTACGTCAGTAATTAGTAGGGACTCTAACAATAATCCTAAATTAACTAAATTGAAAAGGCCCACGGGCTCGTACAATGGGTACTATGTTAATATAGTCATCGTCGTCCATTTCACACATATCATGATTCATAAATTGTATTCTGTGCACATTTTAGTCATTGTGTAAAGTTAGAATTTCAATAAGTCGTTTTTGAAAATTCTGTCTTTTTGTGAGCATTATTTTTGTATTGACATATTGTAAGTTTGACTTCACGTAATTGCAATACGCTGAAAAGCACAGATTCCATTAGATTATCCCTTTCAAAATCAACCTGTATTTTTGTTTTGGGATCGGATTTAGGCCTACCCTGATTTAGTGAGCGACTGTTAGACCAGTTCCCAGACTTTTTACGATTCTGATTGCCCACTATACTTGTCAGGTGTTAGGATGACAACAGGGACCACCAGCTTAACTTACTTTCCGAAGCACGGATAAGGTCAGATTTCATAATTCGCTCACCCATCCATGCTCCAACCGAACTACACGTCGATCTTTAGGACGTTTTACCAACTCGGTTTGAACCCTATTTCCTAAGAACTTAACTTTATTTTTTTATTCGTTCAATGTTATATCCATCCCGATTGAATGTGCATTTATGTAACTTAAGTTGTTTATCACTTTCGAAGTCCTGCCGTATTTTTATTAGACACGTGTAGTTTTAAATGCCACATCATAAATATAAATAATCCTCAATTCCACCATCCCCCCGGAAACCTACTTGTCTCCGCCTTATCTCCCCCATGCCAAGGAATCCGCCCCAACATGGAAACATGCCAACAATGATTAGAAATTTGTAACACAGGCCGTATAATATATTTATATAATATTGTGTTTAATATATTTATATATAATGTGTGATATCACGGCCGTAAGGCGTTACTTTCGATGTAGGCGACCTGATTGGCTCAGTGGGTAGTAACCATGCTTTCTGTGCTCAGGGTCGCAGGTTCGAATCCTGTTAGGGACAAACTTTGTGTGATGAGCACGAATGTTTGTACCCAAACATGGATGTGTAGTATCCATATAAGTATTATTTACTGGGTTCACCCTTAGTCCATTGAACGGTACTTATAACAGAAATTGCTTAGTGTGGGACCGTATAGTCAGTGTGTTCAACGGCCGATATTATATAATTAAGATAACAACAATCCAAAAATATATGGCTCTAAAATAGGAACACAACAAAACGTATTTAGCTTTAAAATATGCGCAGATGGATCTAAATGGTGGCGAGCGACGACAAGGGGCGAATAAATCTCTGTTACAACACGGCATTATCGTAGTTTATGCAACTGGCTGCGAGCCGGATATTCCGAAGTTAGCGCCGACTACGTATTTCTCAGACAATCCCACTATACTCGCAAATCGATATTTAATTCGACTATCTTATCGGTATACATACATAACGGGAACCTAATTGATATCTACAGCGTAATTCAGAAAGAGTGTGCTAACCTTTAAGCCCGCGTTTGTTTAGCGTATTTGAAATAATTATATGAAGTCAGAATTTTAATAGGTACCTAAATTTAAAAAATAAAAAATGTGACGTTCAAATTCAGAATTGTTATTTTTTGTGACTAATTTTATAAATCGATATATCAACATTCTGAATTCACATAATGTTTGCAAACGCGTTTAAGAAGCGCAGGTTCAAATGACGCTGTATACATGTCTAAGGAAATGGTACCAGTGCCTGTGTCACAGAACATGTTGAGATGGGAACAATTTTTGGTCTCACACAACGCGCCCTTTCCCTTCTACCTAAAGGCGATAAAAGTCACTGGGTTCTTAGAATGTCTTTTTTTTTGAGAAAATGGCCTCACAGTTGGTATGTATTTTGCCAACATCAAGTAGGAATGAATTTCAAATATGGAAGATTCTATGTCTCATTGTTTTATATGCTGTTATTTGTATGTCAATAGTAAATAGACCATCGGACCTGTAAAAATATTTAAATTATAGTTGACTATTCAAATTGTAGACGGAATAATTTATAAATAAAAAGTGAACGACATTAGTATTTCGAGATGGAACAAAACTAATTTTTTCAACTGTCTTATACCTGTTTTTTTTTAAATTTGTAAATGGCAAACTAAAGTTAATTAATTAAATATGGCCCAAAATTATTTTTCATGCTTTTTACTTTATCCTAAATAAATAATTGTAAGATTTTACATTTCATTATATAGAGATGGATGATTTTAACCTTCAGTTTTTTTTATTCATCACAACTATTTAATTATGTAATGAAAAAAAAATGACGAAGCAGAAAATATAGAAAAAAAACAGCTTATATCTGATAATGACACTTGTGCTTCAATATTATGTTCGCGACACTCCGTCTAGATTACTTCTTGAGCTGAGCTTTTAGTGAACATCTTCAAAATTATGTAATAATAGATGTAAGCCGCACGATTCACTGCAGCGCGTCGCTGTCGGTTCGATTCCTGTCTGAACAAATTTAGAAAATAATCCTTGCCTAATTAGCCCTAGTATCGATATGATTGGGATCACCCCCAACCCATTGAATCGTTTGTGTGTATGGCAACTTGTATTGAATACACATTTTTTTCATATACCTATAGAATCGCTGTATATTATGTCATAATATAGTTGAGGTCTTATCATGTAATAATACGTGAGTAACAAACAATTATATCAAATCCAATAATATAAATTAT
This sequence comes from Pheosia gnoma, assembly GCA_905404115.1. Taxonomy (NCBI): domain Eukaryota; kingdom Metazoa; phylum Arthropoda; class Insecta; order Lepidoptera; family Notodontidae; genus Pheosia; species Pheosia gnoma. The sequence goes on from FR989911.1 coordinate 7,421,973, forward strand.
TCTGTGTTAAAAACACGTGCTGTTTTGACTGAAGCTGCATGTGACGTAGACAGCGATTTGTCAAGCTCCCAGCCACTTGTGATTTTAATTAAGCGACATTTAGGTACACCTAATTCAAATTCTCTCGCCTCCTCTCTCTCTCCTCTCTCGCCTCTCTCTCTCTCCTCGCCTGCGCCCGGCCGATGTTTTGGCAACCCTGTGCGGTTATTGGAGGGCTATTGAGCATGTGTATGTTTGATTTAATCAATTAAGGTTCAATTTGAAATATCGCCAGACGAACACACCAACTAGACTGTCCCACACTAAGCAACGCTTGTATTAAGGGTACTGTATAATGGACTGGGGGCGAACCTAGTATATATTTATAATAATTATTCATGACTTTTGGGTACAAACATTCGTGCTCATCACACAAAGTTTGTCCCTACCAGGATTCGAACCCGGAACCTCGGCATAGAAAGCAGGGTCACTACCAACTGCACAAATCAGGCCGTCAATAAATAAATTAGACCTTATTAATAAATACCTTAATATGTATGGTATGTATGTATGTATGTATATATATGTATACCTTCTTCTATTCCTATAATATACTCACACCTATAAAGAGGTTCTATAAAGCACCTGGCCAGGCCATTTTAGCGGGTAACGTTGCGGTTGTACTACGACTGTGACTAATAGCCGCTGTAGCTTCGGCTATGAACTAAAGTCGGCCATAGCCGGCGGGGCTTTATCGTGACGCAATGTTAACGACTCGTTGCTGTTGGATTAATAATGGCATGGTGGGAAATGACGTCATAGAACGTACTGAACGAACATACAAAAGTCCTCTCTATTTTGACATTTAATTTTCACTATTTGCTACAGTTTTGCCTCGTAATCCACAAATCTCGTACTAAGTCAAAGTCAAAGTCAAAGTCAAATCATTTATTTCGTATAGGCCTACGGGGGCACTTACAAATTGTCATTACATTTTTTTTTCTTAAGTCTACAACCGGATCGGAACGCGACCTCAACTGAGAAGATCCGGCAAGAAACTCAGCGGGCTTGTCTTTTTTTTTAAATTCATTATTTTTACAATATAAAAGTAAGCTCCAGTGTGTTGCCATGCGGGGCGCACACACGCTACACTTTAACATTATATATATTGATATTTAAGCGATCAGTCCCAGGCTGCTTTATCATCCAAATAATCCAAGATCCTGTAATAACCCTTACGACAAAGATTACTTTTTACAGTTGTTTTAAACTTATTAATGGGCAAATCTCGGATTCCTTTGGGAAGTTTATTATAGAAGCGTATACATTGCCCCATAAAAGATTTATTTATTCTGTGGAGACGAGTGACATGCACGGATAGTTTGTCCTTATTACGAGTATTTATAACATGAACATCACTCCTTTTTTCAAAATTATGAATATTTTTCTTAACATACATTAGATTTTCATAAATAAATTGAGACACAACAGTTAGAATATTTATTTCTTTGAATTTATCCTTAAGGGAGTCTCTAGGACCCAAGCCATAAATTGCTCGTATTGCCCTTTTCTGCAAGATGAAGATAGTATTAAGATCTGCAGAGCAACCCCAGAGCAAGATGCCATAGGACATAACACTATGGAAATAACTGAAATAAACAATTCTAGCTGTGTCTATATCCGTTAATAGTCGAATTTTTTTAACAGCATAAGCTGCCGAACTCAGCCTTCCAGATAGTGTTTTAATATGTGGACCCCATTTCAATTTAGCATCTATGGTAATACCGAGAAACACTGTTGACTCCACAAGGTCCAAATCAGTTCCATTTAATTGTAAATTGGTTCCAACTTGTCTCACATTTGGTGTTGAGAACTTTACGCAATGAGTTTTCTTCTCATTAAGGAGAAGATTATTTATAGTGAACCAATCAACAACTTTAGCGAGTGCATTGTTCACATCGTCATATTTAACTAACTGTCTCTTGAGTTTAAAAAGCAGTGAAGTGTCATCTGCAAACAATACAATCTCGTGATTATTCCCTACATAGTAAGGCAAGTCATTAATGTATATTAGGAATAAGAATGGCCCTAATATCGAACCTTGTGGAACGCCCATTGACACTAGAGAGCCGGGCGATTTTATACCATTGACATCGACCTTTTGAATCCTATTATTTAAATATGAAGTCAAGAGGTCAAGAGCCTTGTTCCTAATTCCGTAGTGGTGCAGTTTCCGGATAAGTATTTCATGATGGACGCAGTCAAAGGCCTTCGACAAGTCACAGAACACACCTAAAGCATCCTGGGAGTTCTCCCAGGCACCATAGATGTTCTTTATTAACTCCACACCCGCGTCTATAGTTGAGCGATTCCTTGTAAAACCGAATTGATTTTTATGAAAAATCTTGTGGTCATTAAAATGACATAACAACTGGTTTAATATAATTCATACACAATTACTTATTATATTTTTAATAAACTGCACCAAGCGAGCAAGTGGTTTGATTGTTTAATGTGTGTATTCAAAATACCAATCCAGTTATATTTTTTTTCTAATCTACAATGACGTGATATTTTTAATAAAAACAAATTTTAGGCATTAAAAATATCGATTAGTCGATTTGCCACACCGCTAGTCAATCAATCAAAAAACGAACTGGCTAGTTACAGCATACCATTTTTCATCAATTTTAAAATTGGAATGCGGTTACGGTACGGTCTTTGACGGTGAATGTATTTTTGAAATTGGAACGATACGTTGAAAGCGATGGAAAATATCTATGCGGCCAGCATTTTGTAAGCACCTGTTTACGATGATTATGAAAAGGTATACGTCAGCTTGGAGCAAATACATTTTTTTTTTCTGAAACCTTATTGGTTATTGGTTGTTAGTAACCAAATTAATACGCGCGTTTTGCAAAATACAATATTATAAATACTTATTTTTAAAAGATTACTTACGTAAGTCTATAAAATATATAACTGCAAATTCTTAAGTAGTTTTTTATACAGGTTACTTTATTTAAAACTAAGTTTCTTGGACGCGGTCTATGTGGTTTATCTTCTATGCGGCAGCCCCCAGAGGGTTGGCTGGATATTCCACATTAAATTGGATAACGCCCCATCCTTGAGGATAATAGTTTTCCGTCGATACTTTATAAAAGTATTTTTTAATAGGAAGTGAGCTAGGTTAGTTTGAATTTTGCTGTTACTACATTTCATGGATGTAAGCAGTACGCAGCGTGATTCAGAAAGGGTATACTACCATTTCTACCAGCGTTTTTAACCGACTTCAAAAAGGAGGAGGTTCTCAATTCTCTGTTCTCAAATCTTTTTTCATCCATTGTTACCGTTTACAATGAAAACAATTTTTTTTTAAATTGCTATTACCATATGCAAAATAATTGCAAAAGATTCCAAGTTTGAATTCGGTAACATTAGTAGTTGCTGGGATACTCAGGTATGATAGACATATAGTCGCACCATATGGGTTCCCTTTATACTATTTAGGTACGAAACCCCAAAACCGTTACATTATAGTTACGACACTCCATAAAACATGCATATCTCAATGTTACGTCACGTGTTACGTATGACGTCATGAGTTATGGGCCTCGCTCTAATTAAAGTTTGTCTAATTAATCAGCGGCCGAGCGTGAAAGTTGTGGCCGCGAATATTTCTTGTTTCACTGTAACTGCGGCCGAGTGGGAGATTATATAAACTGTGTGACGAATAGGTCCATCCAGTAGGGCATAAAGATATAAATCAATTTAGAAATATAAAAAATTACGCCACATACGAAGAGCACGGACAGAGGCTACTGTTATGCCGTCTTTAAAAAAAACTATAACGTGATCGGTATGACTTATTAATTAACTTGTTAAAAAAAAATTAAAGGTTAATTAGTAAATCAATTATATTTTACCACTGAGTATAATTGCGTTGGAAATAGAACTTTATCTCTATAAGGATAAGAAGCACGTATAAGGATAAGAAGCAAGTATTTACGAGTATAAAAATCTTTGAACTTCCAAGTATGTTTATTGTAAATACGATTGTGCTCATTAGTTATATGAAAATAAGGATCGATTTCCAATGCAGGTACCTTCAACCCTGGAAGTCCGGGGTCACGCGCAACTAGCAAGCACTTTCAAACCTGAAAGTATCTACCACCCGTACCTGCCAAATATTTTAAATTGTTTTAAACCTGGTATTTTTACATCCTCGCACTTGGAAGCCCTGGTATTCAATTTTGCAAGTATATCTCATCCCTAGTACTTCTGGCTGGCCACAAAATAGACCTATAGTTACACACTATACCATAGAGACTCATAAAATAAAATAAATACGTAAATAAAATCCCGCAGATTATTACAACAAATTGCTTTGAATTCAGATAAGGAAGGAGTCCACAGGGTAAAGAAACTATAGAGATCGAGTCATTGGACTCAGTAAGTTCGTTTAATATTTTTCTCAGCATCTTTCTTGCCCGTTTAAGCCTTCTTCAAGAAGTCCTATTCCTGAATAGCAGTCCAATATAATTTAATTTACGTAACTCTAAATGAAAAAATACGACGACGTCTAAGAACACAAAACAAACGCAGTTATAACAAACTGCAGTAAATCAAATGTAATTTTTGTACCGAGTCTCAAGCTTCACTACATTGCGTCTGACGCTTCACTGTGACTTATATAACTAAAATATGGCATAGTTTTATTAAAATTATTTTGATTTACACAGCTACTTGAGGACAGTTCCAGTGATATATTATTCCAGTTTCAATATTTCGGATATTTTATGCAGTGTAGTGGACATTCAGAGGGAATACTAGCTGACGCGGAATAAATGTAGCGATATAAGCCTTTATTTCTGAGTGAATAAGAGTCCTTTTTAACCTGCATTTGAAATATAACTCTTAACATTGAGTGTCTTTTGACAAATGCCTCGTTTCAGCCATTCCAGTGAGATCTGCGCTTCTCACCAAGGTCCCCCATTTACTATTATTACATTTTCATATTTCTCTATTGCAGTGTCTTTCTTCTCTTACTATCTCTAGGTTACTAGTTAGTCTGTCGCTCGCGCCATCCAGCATGCTCTGTGTATGACCACCTATTTGTATATTTTAGATAATACGTTCTATATTGCGTACGTGTGTTGATGCATGGCAGCATTGGGGTTGATACATAAATAATGTGGAACAGTTAATTCGTAAACAGCAACGTACTGACTTATCGAGCAGCTTCGTGAGGCCACCTTGCCACACTCAGTCTGAACGTGGGCCACCCGAGGCAGGTATCAAAATGAGGCTTCCGCGCTCGGTATGTTCCCGAGCTCGCCTCGTGCAGTTGCGCGGTTCGCCAATACGTGACTAATCATAATGTAGAGTTCCAGGATACGGAGGCTAAATCTACATTTTGTATAATATTTATGCACATAGAAGATAACGTTTGGTTCAATTTCGAAGAAACGGTGATATACTCTGCTGTAGCACGAACTCTAACAGATTCGTGAACTACACTCACACTACATTTTTGAATATATAAAGTGCGTACTCAGCATTTGTAATCATCATACAGAATTTTGTTTAGTTTTTTTTAATCGATATTTAATTATTTAAATTCTGACTACATTATGATAAAAAAGCGCAGGTTCAAGCCCTAGCATACCCTTGATGAATCACCCTGTAGATACGAACATAGACAACATTTCTGTAATAGACGTAAAACATTGTACCCGAATGTTGTCCGTTTGTCGAAAATTGCTTGATAATCTTATCAACCATCAAAAAATTATAAGGGTCTATTTAAAATCCGACCTACCACTGGAACTCATTTAAAAGTCGCTTATAACTCGTGCCACACGTCAATTATTCAATCGGAATGTTTGACAGAACTCCTTATTAATTCAACACATTGCCTAGAACATTCTGCTGGGGAGGAGCGAAACTTTTTCAATTAAGCCCCAAGGGTCGATTAAAATTCCAACATAATTTCCTAGGTAAGTGACGTGTTACGTGAAGTCTTCGAACTCGATTAAAAGTCGTGTTAATTATACGGAATCGTGTTCAGTGGTTGGCCCGAGGTTTCCATATGGGTGTATAGATAGTAAGGGAAACAAGTAGTTTTGTTAGAAAAGTGTATAAACATGTTGTATGTCTGTGATCATTACTTTTTAAATAATTGTTTACTATTTTATAATAAGCTAAATTTATAACTAGCCGCATCAGTTTCTAAGTCTCTGTGAACTTCCTTTGAAATTAATTTATTTTCTTACTATGTAGTTGCAATAAATGCGTCAAGCAAAATCTTTTTATGTACCGTTTCCATAACGTCTTCCACCACTTATGGTTGAATATTAACCACAATATTAATATTACCCAAAGGTGGGTGGGGTCATTTTATGAAAAAAACATTTGAAGCTCCATCTCTACTGGATATAAGTAATTGGGACCTACTGAGATGTAATTGTAACAAACTTTTCAAAGCAGGTTTAACTAGGCACAGGGGCGCCTATTGCACCGCCATATTACGCAAATACGATATACAACCCACGCTTTATAAATGCAACAATTAATTCGAGTTACAGCGAAGTCAGAATCGTCACCTTAATCCCTTCGCCCTTCAAATTACAACGGAACGATTGAAATAATTTCGCGCGCGCAAAATTAACGAGAATTCGTTAGCAAAATGTGCATATATCTCGCGAAAACTTTTCGCGGAGTCGCAATTGTATGAACGCCATTTACGTGATGTGTGCACGGCGTTTGATCGAATTATTATTTTATGTTGGAGCCCAATTCGCTTAGTCCTGTAGAGGGTAGGCTCTTATGGTTTTTTTATGAGAACTCTACGGTAGAATTTTAATAAATAAGAAGTCTAGATTAAATCTTTTTTTTAATATGTCCCACATACAACGTGCAGTAGTTGTTTAGTGACGATACAATAAACAAACAGACAAGAATTAATGTGAAAATACTTGCATTTGATACAGAGATATCAAAATAGTCTATGCCACCTTTTTGTTTAAAATCTAGAATATAAAGACATTACCCAGTTATAGTTTTATTGATGTAATAGCCATGTGCTTATCGTAACTTAAAAAAAAAACTTTTTTTTTCAAAGTTTGACCCCCTATTTGTGCCAAGGGTCCCGTGTTCGAATCCTGTTAAGGACCAACTTTGTGTGATGAGCACGAATGTGTGTACCCAAGTCGTGGATGTTTAATATCTATCTAAGTAATTTATACATCCCCAGGCCATTGTACGGCACCCTTAATACAAGCGTTGCTTACTGTGGGATTGTATAGTTGGTTTGTTTGTTTAGCGATATTTATATAAAAAGCATTTTTATGAAGAAAATTAAAAATGTTTAAATTGTCGAAATTTCCATATTATTTGAGAGTGGAAACTATTATAGTAAATATCCAGCATTGTTGAAGGTCGTTAAATAGAACCCTTGTCGATCTGTTACAAACAATTTCGGCTGTCTAGCTTCAAAGCAAGGCACATCAAATATAGTCTATTAATCATTCCATACGCTTCTTGTTGTTCAAACACAGCTATATTGCTTTTCAGAACTGTACTGGCTATATATTTAGGTATTATGGACATTTATATGATGAGAATATCATTTCTGTGTTGTTTGATTTGGACTGGGGACATGCTTTGGTAAATACTTCATGTGAAGACTTTGCTGCTGATTTTCGCGACCAAACCAGTGAAGTCAGGCATTAACTAAATAAATAATCGGCATTTAATTACTCATAATTAAATGCCGATTCCCTTTCCACAGAAGAATCACGCTCTAATTTGCTAAAAGAACTTCTTAGTGCTGTCCACAGTGTTAAATTCACTTAGGCCATTATATTTCTCCGCTTCGCTTATATGTTTTCCATTTTGCTTAACTGTAGTGAGCTACACGTTAAAATATTAATCCCATTAAGGCAAAATATACCTCCAAGTTTAACAAGAAAACTGTACTCTACGCTATAGAAAATAAGATTTAAAAAATAATGAATTATCTCCCAAAGGATCTCCATTCTTCAATGTGTATTCTGAAGGTAAGACCGAGAGCTTGTAGGTACCTGATAATACATATTCCGTGCCTTATTATACTGGTTCAAGTTGCCCTTGGGCACATGATGTATTACACTAAAGATTAGAAGCGGTAAAACCTAATTGATTCGCTGCCAAGAATATAATATTAGCTTGAGGATAAAGGAAATCATGTCATTATGGTGTATTTTCTATTTTATTGTAATGGAATAAGGTTTATTTTGTTGACATTTGAATGAAGTAAATATGAAATATCGCCAAACAAAGAATAATTGTGGACCAGAATAAGCAGCACTTGTAGTATGAGTTCTCAGAAACGAAAAGACCAGGAAAAAATAATAGAAATAATGCAAAATTTGAAAAAAAACTGAAAACCTCTATGACGATCCTCAGTTTGCTAACACAATTGATTAGCAATGAAATGGCAATGATATCAGTATTGTTACTAGAACAAGTATTGTTACTAGAATGGTACTGCCATTGACAGTAAATTGTGTTATCATATTTGTGGCCTAGGTGATCCTAGAATAACTAATGAGATAAAATAACAATAAATTTACTTAACACGTTGACTGCGTTAAGAGGTCTAAAAGATCTCTAACGTGACTTTCAGCTGGTGCGGCGCCGAAAATCGTGTTCTCCACCTCTGTGCGGGACGTCGTAACTTCTTTATTTCTATGTGTTTGACAGAGACAAATATACATACCTACTTCCCGCTGCGAGTTTGATTCAATAATATAATAAAAAAAATAGGAGATGGATGAGGTCTCTAACGCACTGAGTTGTAATAATATACATCTGTTGCGTGAGGAGATCTTTCGGACCTCCTAAAACACAGGCGTCGTAGACGAAAGGAGCGGAGCGCGGGCGGCGCGGGCGCCGTTAGCTCGCGCTCAGTGTTGTTCAAATGTCGATAATGTGTACCTGCGCACTCCATTTAAAAAAAATACGCTCTTATATTTTGTCAGCGTGGTAGCAAAAAAAGTCGTTGCACAGGCTGTTACAGTAAATTACGGCTCACATTTAGTAGCACAGATGCATCCAAAAAAACCAAACGAATAAATACACTATGTGTGCAATGCGAACAACAAATGTGGTGGTGGTGGTGTGGTGGTGGCCATGCTTCAATGAGGAACATTTTTCTTAAATATTTTTTTAGTCACTATGTTTATTGAAATAAAACTAATTTTATGGATTATCATAATTCATCATTCACGAAAGGACAGTCACCATGGTCAGTCCTACCGTGACCATGGTTGCTGTAAAACAGCCGAAACGACGGGAACGTAAAAAACAAATAATAAACACGATAAAATCCGTAAGATTAGTTTTATTTAAATGTCTAGTATTCGCGTAAATATAAGAAATCAATATTACTATGTTTAAATGATTACTTCATAAAAAGTTAAGCTATCGATAACTGGGGTTTTATTTTAATCCCATCACTAGTCACAACCCAAACTGATCTATCTTTAGTTGAGATGCGAGATTCAATGGATACCTAATTTTTTTTTCGTTATATCTCATAACCCACTTTTCACATCCCTATGCGTAGCAAACTTGAGATAGAACAGTTAATTCTCTATTATTTACAGAAAGAACATAGATTGTATCTTATTTTTTGATAAAGACATGAGTTTTTTTAAAATACCTTATTTTACGAGATGGATTAGGTCTCATACGCACTAGAGTGAAGCTCGGTTAAGAGGTCGAATAGGTCTCTAACGCACTGGCTGAAAGTCCTCTGAAAATGGCACCGCACTCAACGTGTTAACCATCATTCTAGAGGCTTTCTGATTATATATTCATGTAACTTGTTGGAGCTTAATGAAAACTTCAAATTACGAACTCTTAAGTGTCTTGTCGAACGAGAGATTACATAATAAAATAACGGGCGGTCTCCGGCCAGTACCTAATATTAGGTTCGTCTTCATTAAGCAATTTGGTAATTAAAAAGAACTTTAGGCCGGGGCTTCTGAAATTCATTACTTATTTTATGTGCATTGGGTAGCTAAAATTATTAGGCTAAAGTCGAACAAAGCCGCAAGGCCTGTTAATACAGTAGGTATTAGTTGTATAGGTATTTTACCGAAAGGACCAAAAAAAATACAAATACACTTACATTAGCAAATGTTAAGACTTGACACAAAATCAGCGAGTCAGCGTGAAGGTTAACTGAGAGAGAGTACAACAGCAATCACTATATACCAACATGCAAATATTTACCATTAGAGTTTAACCTAATATAGTTAGTATAAATGGTAGAATATTATCTAAATTGAATCCAATGAATGTTTGCCACAGTTTGGAATCGTCAGAACTTTGTGAATGCAGAACGCTCGCTTCAGCAGATAAGGAAATACCGATTTTCCATCCTGTGTGTCGCAACCCGATTGTAGAATTCGCTTCTTTACAAAACGGCGAAGCACTTTAAAACACGCCTCAGTTCTGTAAAACGGCTGGGTACCGCTCAGGTGGAATGTCGAATCAATGCGTTCAATAAAACGGCTTCAATTTTTAAGTCCTCCGTACATAGATTTAGAAGTAAATAAATTTGATCTTTAATGCTTAATTATTCGAAACAATGACACTCCCTAACATATTCCTAAACTAATCTAGTGAAATGGCTGCATGGACGGAGCTGTGGTTCCTATTTCTACGTATAAGGTCACCAGGAATCTAGCTATAGGAAAATAGACCATAAAATTTTCTGATAATGTATTAAAAAACGCCTGCACCCAACAAAGCATTTAATAAAACAGATTCAACCAAGGTGCAGGATACTTCGAACATTCCGTACTGATATAGAAATTCTTTTCGCATTTCGAACACATTGAAATCGGAGGCGCGCGAACACATTCCACGAATTACTGCAATAATATTATCGAAGTGTACCGAGTGGGAGGTACGAGGCTGTGCGAGCGAGATAGTTGCCCCATTACAGTTAGGATTGAGGGCTTACGGCCGTGGTGACTGTAATCTCAGGGTGTCGGTAAACTCGATCAGTGTTATTGCATCGTCTATTTTAATATATAAATCCAGATTTACATGGACATTTTTAATTGAAGGGGAGTGGGCAAACGACTAGGTACATCGTGTTGCTAGGATTTGTTATTTGTATGTGTGATGTTGCCCCGTTCTTTATCGCGGAATCGTATATAATCTTTCATTCTCTCTGCCTACATTAGGATTTAATTTCGAAACGATTGATATTAATTAATAAGTTATATGCCATAAAATAACTTATTGGCGTAATTTCTAGATTTTATGATCTATAGTTTTGGAGCTTTGTGATGTCAATGTATTGACTTAAATTTTATGGTAAAATCAATGGATAAAATTGATACATTTTATAATTAATTTAGATTTATGTGAGACGAAGTTAATAATAATTTGGATTACAGAAATCAAAATTTCTGTAACAATAAATTCCAAAGTAAACTGAAATCTCATAAGCTCCTCTGAAATACCTCAATCAAGACGTGAACAGCAAGATCCAAATCAAATCTTTCAGATATGAAAACCAGCCGGTTGGACTGTATAAAGCACATCTGACTCCAGAATCGATCTTCATTGTTCCAATGTCATCGTAAAATACTGCTGGCCCGCCACTAAAACGCGCTGAAATATTCAAATTGCTGGTCAAATTGAAAAATCTGCACCAATCACTGAATAGATGTAAGAGTCTTCCAACATATTGTTCAGATGAAACAGCTTTATTTTCAATCAAGATGCGAGGATTACATTCTGTTTTTTTTCGCATCAAAACGTTTTTGAATACTCGTATTCAACACGTTTCTTCGAAAGGGCAAAACTAATTTCATTCACTCCGAGAACTAAGCGCGCGCTTTTGAATTTCGGAATTCGGAATTTAAAATTCATCCTTGTACTCGTACGTGGCCGAAGTCGAGTGAAGGCGAAACATGCCGAATTGAAATTCTGCAGGGGGCGTGCCGAGCGCGCGAGCGTATGGTCGAATTCGAAATGTAATTCCGTATGTAACTATTTATTTGAAAACAGAATGTGCAAATTCGGTTGGTGTTTCTGGCCAACGTATCGCAACATCGTTTATAGATTTGAACTTCGAAATTGGATTGGAAGTCACAGATTTCTTACAGATTATTTATCAACACGATAAACTACATATTTACGGCAATAGGCCCATGCTAAAATCACATTCTAGAAACTAATATTTAGTGGAATATAAGGTTCAATTTATTCGAAAGGAAACGCCTCTGCCCGACCCTTCGAGGATTACCGTAGTGATATCATGTATAGTTACTAGATTAGGTTCATGAAAGAAGTAGATTGATCAGCGTTAGGTTATATCAAGGCTTCATTTTATTTCATAACGGTACCTACAAGGATTCCGAATTAATGTTGAAGACATTTGACAAGTGAGCGTATACCTTTTGTGGGCACAAACAAATGGTATTTTAAGTACCCAAACACAGTTGAGAATTACGCAAAACAGAACACGGTATTATATGGCAGATAACTCATGCGAAATATAATCTGGCGTCTGACAGAGGTCCTTAAAAATATTTTTAACGGTCACCACAGGGTACCAGTTTACGCAGGTGCGAATCCGACTCTGCGCTAAATGAGTTCAGCCCTGTACAAGCTTATAAGCCTATGTGAATTAGGATTTAGACGTTTATCTTTGCCCCGCCATGATTTGAAAGGATTTCGGTATAAAAGGAAAAATAATTTTATCAAGCTATTGGACCGGAACGTTTGAGACTCAAAATCTATGGTTTTATTTTTTTAATTATGTATTTTTAAACTACCTAATTATAAAAAAAAATTGCGGTAGTTTTAATCCGAGCATCAGTTCACGCCAAATGAAGTTCACTCGAAGAATATGACAGATGTCAATGTTCTTAAGAGGCAGGGTGTGCTTTGCCTCGGGTGAGTCACGTGACACGTCCTGACCGAGAGGCTTTTTGGTTTGCCAGTACGCGAATAACAACTGTTTATTGCTCGCCATTTCAGTTGCTGACCTGGATTAGATTATTTGCCTGATTTTTTTTTATCGGAATCTGTGCTTAATTCTCAATTAACTCTGTTGGGCTACCACTAGATGGCGTCACTACTTTCATACTCCACGGTTTTCAACAAATCTCAAGACCGTCACAAGGAAATTAACATAGCTCTTAGAGCGCTTCTCGTTTGACACTCCAATTCAACCCGTTCCGCCTCCATTGATTGTTTGAAACAAATATCTGAATAGTAGTGCACATAGCCCCCAATGTATATCGCATCCGTACCCCAGTTAGTCCATTGTAGGTGCTATATTACTACACATTTACATTTTACCTACTCGGAATTTATTAGTCCAAGGGTTGTGAATGTCATCCTTACCTTTGTATTAACCTTAACATATCTTTAGGTAGGTACTATACGTAAACTACCAACCTAGGTAGTTTACTATATATTTATAACTATCTCGTAGGAAACTCTTTAATTTTTCGAGATCGAAGAGCATCAGATAGACACACAAACTGTATGACCCCAAACATAACAACGTTTGTATTATGGGTACCATACAATGGACTTGGTATTGTGGAGGCAATCAAATAATATAAATCGTTTCCGAACGAAACCGAAAACACCCGAACGGCCTTCGCTCAAACCAGTAGATCATGTCTTATTGTGTCGCATTAAAAAGACATGGTATTTTTATTATCTAACTCTATATCGATAGATATTTTTTTTCCTAGACATATAAGTATTATGTACAGACATAGGACATCATTTACAGATATGTTACCGTTACAATGTATGCTTAGACAGATATAGTAATGAATTAACTGTTCCTGCGAACTTCGTGTCGTCAGAATCAAATGTATGAGAAAATTATTTATCTTTATTATATTTTCTTAGTATTTTTTCCCATGTTTAAATAGTTATTCTGCTATTCTGGCAGTGATAAATTCAAAATTTCAAAGATCATAAAAATCGGCCCATCCGTTCTTGAGTTATAATGGTGTATCTGACACTATACACGACGAACACCCAAGCTGTATAGTTTTAAACTAAGGAACACTCGTATGTATCACACAATGGCTGGAGGCGATCCCATTATATAATCACACTAATATTATAAATGTGAAAGTTTGGATGGATGGATGGTTTGTTACTCAATCACGCCAGAACGGCTGAACGGATCTGGATGAAATTTGGCACAGAGATAGATCATAGTCTGGAATAGCACATAGGCTAATTTTATCTCGGTAAAAAGGACAAAATGTTTAATCGCGAGTAACACCGCGGGGCGCAGCTAGTTACTTATATAGGTATTAAACGTGCATGAATCGGGTACAAACATCGTATCAACATACAAGCCTGCCGCTACCGAGATTCGAACCTTGGTACAGCAAGCAGGTTCCTAAACTCATCAGTTAGTAAATGACGTCGCAATCATTACTCAAATCATAAGTACATCAACAAATCAAATAGGTACATAATCTTCCCCGTAACAAAACTAGCCCCCGAAATCATGAAAAGTTTAATCCTTTTACAATAAAATTAAAATACACTCTCCTACTGAAAAAAATGCCTTGTAAGGGCACTGTAAATGGTTTAAACTATCTATAAACATGGGGTTATAACTAGGATTTGTAGATTGAAATCGTCCGATGCCGCCCCTTATGTTCCTCCAGGGAAATAACTCAATAGTTTCTTGTTTAATTTACTACAGTTGTCCAGGGGAGTTTAGTTATTAGTGGCTCGTATGGCGAACGTATATATAAAATGTAACAAAAATCGTATAAAATATTTAAACAAATGAATCGGAAAGTTATATGGATCACGTTAATACATAAAATAGTTGTGTAAATTATGTTGGATTTTTTTATACAAGGCGAACCAGTACCGTAAACGTCTATTAACTTGATTTATTTCTTTGGGAATGTTATCTTTATAATCGACTATTGGTCAAGTTAAAATATTTTCCACTATTATTGTTACATCTTGTATATCTAAACAGAGTGTTTAAGTTAGCTATGAGTAAATTGTACCTTTAAAACTCGCTGTTTTAAAACTAGAACGTAGGAAAAAGAAATACATAGCACAAATTACATTTCTTTGCCTCTCGCTTCTTAATATATCTCTTGTAATAGTACAGTGTAATCCTGGGGGCGGTGGATACGGTCGTCGGACCCCCATTACGGGTACCAGACGGTAATCTGGACCGCTTTTTTATTTCACTAAACAATAAAGTTTGATGTCGTTAAATTTTCATAGCTTGCTAAACGGTGCGGTTGGGCTTTAGTGCTGTAATGGTTTTCAGTTATTTTGTTAATGTATTTTGTACAGTGATAACGGTTTATCGCCAGTTGAGATGACAATGTGACGAGTTTTTGCAAATTTTGTGTGAACAAAACGTGTGTACTATAGATAGATAGATAGATAACTCTTTATTGTTCCACCACATAAAATTACACAAATTAGTTTATTGAACATTATTTGTAGTTGTTAACCCGGATTATAAACTATCACCGTGCTAAGTGTATCAAAATTTGTCCAGCAGTTTTCCTGTGATACACGAACAAAGCGAAAAATAACAAAAACGAAACAGATTTAGCCTCTGTATTGAAAGTAATATCCATAATAAAATGATAATTAATCAATATTGCAAGGTTAAAACTTCAGTCACATTTCCAAATAAAAGTTCTTATAATATATAATAAGCCCCTTTTTATGTCGCACTATTGGGCACGGGCCTCCCTTCAATGCGAGGGGGATAAGGCCAGAGTCCACCACGCTGGCGCAGTGCGGGTTGGCGGTCTTCACACGTCATTTGAGGGGTTCTCTCAGACATGCAGGTTTCCTCACGATGTTTTCCTTCACCACTAATCCACCAGCTTCACCACAAACAGTAGGTACTTATACAATTCTATTTCGTTCAAACGCAAAGGTTTTCACACCTGTGGGGTACGCAAGAACTTCTAATGTAATCGTTTTCGAATTATCGACATCGATAGATGGGATATGGTACGTTACCGAAACGGTACGTAAACAAAATTGTGCTTGGTACAGTACGAATTTTCGTAAACTTGATATTTAGTCTACGAGAGAGCTGCAGAGTCCATTTCCATAAATAAATAATTAGAAAATAAAATCCCTCCGCCATTTCGGGATGTTGATCATAAATAAGGTCCCTAAATATACAAGTACGAGTACAAGCTGTAAATCATTGTCCGGGTATTATTCTTTATACTTTAACAAAAGTACTTAGTGTATGTAAGAATAAAAGTGGCCTAGTCATGGCAGATGTTTGTTTAGACAATGTATCGTTGTTCGCACGTATTTTATAGATCGATAGAATTTTTCGAGTTTCAACGAACTATAATTCACGTTCTTTTTTATTTGTAAGATAAAATTTACGTCACTTGAATCTGGCTAAGGTGGCTATATCGAAGAGATATAAAACTCAGATAAATTTCTTACAGTCAAAATGTGTTACTCAACCTAGTTATATGTATATTTTTTTGTAGACTGTACTTGTTAAAAAAAACGATCAAAACATAATCAAGCCTTAATATGTTATCAGTTGATGGTCTCGTGATTCAGAAAGGATATACTAAGCTCTATACTGGCGCCCCGTAGTTGGATTCGTAATATGTATGTGTAGTCGGAATATAGATGAGGCAATTTAAAAAATAAATCGTAGATGTCATTTTGAGGACTGAGGTGTTTGACGTCCTAGTGTCATAGTTAGAACTGGGAAACCCTCATATCATGAGGTGTTTGACGTCCTAGTGTCATAGTTAGAACTGGGGAACCCTCATATCATTCACATGGTAATTACGAAGCGCAGGTTTAAGGCTCAGTATACGCTTACTGAAACTATCTGTATAAATAAAAAATAAACGTTGGTACGAGCAGCACTTGAGAACGGCCGCACCGATATGGAAATTTATCTTAAATGTTCGTAATAGTCCGAAAAAATGCCTAAAGATAAGAAAATTAAATGTGGTCTGGAAAATTCAGGACAGGACAACATCCGTCGGGTTACCTAGTAATTAATAAATTAACTTTACAAGTATACCATTGCTGGAATATATTATGATTTATAAATACATCTTCCATAAATCTGCATCTAAGGTTGGATAGCGACCACAAAATAGTGGGGCAGTTTGCAGACGGTCGTCATGGTAAACTGAAAATAATTTATATGCATGCAGCGCAATAACTCAAGTCAGATGCTAGTTTCCGCAAAGAAACTGTAAATATTATTTCAGCAATAACTGACTTTAGAGTCATACAGATAATGTGTATCCGAAACCGTGGTGATATCAATACAGATGAAATGTTGTACGTATTACCATGAGGTAAATTGATACTTTTTTATGATATTATCTACGAAAAACAGGTGGGACCCGTATAATTAATTGAACCTTTATAAATAATTGCTCAATTACTTGTAACACAGCTTCGTTGTGTGGTTCGTTTGAAAATTAATTTTGTGCCCACCTTTTTGGAGTTTTAACAGCGTAATTTACGGGCGCCATCATATAATTTATCGTATTTACACTCCCATATGGGCCGCTAATATGTTGATAAAACAACACTTTATGCACACGCACAAGGCCGATTTTCTCAGATTTTTTTATTACCAAGTGCGCTCAAATACCTACACGAATTTATTTAACCTTTATCATGCTACTGTTGGAGAAAAGGTCGCACCCATTTTCTTCCATACATCTCTACCTTCCACCACTTTTAACCTTCTGTCCTTGTCCTGGTCAAGGTCACCATAATAGTTCTTTTTTTTGCCACAAATGACTGTTATTCTGACTAAGTCAGTTATCATCATTCCCTGACGTCATAATAATTGTAACGATCAGTAAAGTACCGACTAAAAATATAACACCTAATATTATTTCAGTGCCAAACCAATGGCTGACACAGAGAACGGAACGAAAATAACGAATACCCATGCCCCATTAGAGGCGAACTGAGCAAAAATGTAAAACGGGCGACATTTTATTTGCCCAGTTTTCTATACGCTTGTTGACTAGGACCCCGCAGTTAATTCAAGCTTACGTCGGCGTGCCAGCCGGGGATAATGGCTGACCCGAAAATGTATTTTTTTTTTCACTCACGTACTGGATATTCTGTATTTATTATGGCATAAAATGTAGGATAGTGTATGGAGAGGGGTTGCGGTGGATCGGAATATTTTTTTTAATTTGAAGTAAGTCGGTATTACAAACATGACAATGTACTTAATACTTATGAGACTATTAAGTAAATAATAATAATTGAATAATATTGCCAGACGAACACACCAACTATACAGTTCCACACCAAACTACGCTTGTATTATGGGTACCGTACAATTGACTGGGCGCGAACTCAGTAAATAATAATGATATAGGTATGAAACATTCAAGACCCTGTTACAAACATTCGTGGTCATCACACAAAGACTGTCACTACCAGGATTCGAACCCTGGTTTTTAAGAATTTATTATACGTAGCGGAAGCCTTATAAAATAAAAACGAAAGTATTTTGGATTCTCTGCTAAATACACCCAAGAAATTCTAGTGATCCTAACTGGGTTTACTCAAACAAGCTCAAATTCTCACTGTATAAACAGATTCACCAGCACAAAGCTTCCGTGACAATACCAAAATGAAAACTATATTCACATGATTCGTATTAACCAACTCAAAGGCTCTGAAACCAGTTTTCCCACTAGCCCATGTAGGTATGATAAAGCGAGATAATGTCCACCACAAATCTTTCCGGTGTCAAAGTTACTTTTATCTGTATTGATACGCCAGACGCCGGGCGAGGGCGGGCCAAATGGGATATGTGTAAATTCGCACCCACAAAAAAAGCTTTGCATCAGATTACATGAAACATAGAATAAATGGTTTTAATAAGTGTTTTTAAATAGAGTTTATGTTTTTCTAAATCGTTTCAAGTTGATTCACATGTGGGGCTGATAATTATCGATCTTTATTTTTAAAATAATTTTACTTTGTTGTATAATAAACATATAACTATGATGTAATTTTATATTAAGAATGAATAAATTAAAAGTCGTATAATACGAACGTACCTGTACAACGCCGGTATAGGTCCCAAGGTGTCCTACCTCTAGGTAAACCAATTAATAAAACACTAGGGTATGTGGGATATGTAGATATATCGCTTACTATAAAAATGATCTCCAGAGATTACATGAAATACCAAAACATCTTAACACCGCGAGCTAATTTTAGATTAGCGACATCTATCGAGCACTATTATAATGAATTATACAGTACCTATAAAACATATTGAAATAACTCAAAAATGTGTCGCGACCGAGTATGCTGAATGAGAAGTTGATGAATTCAATTTAATTGCCATCCTCAGTTGAATGTTACGTTCGGAATCATTAACGATGACGCCGATAAAAACGCACCTGGCGTGAATTCCAATATTCGGATATTCTGCACCAATGTTGTATTTAAACTCAATTCAAAAAGTTGGCAAGTGTTCCAATTTAGCTAAAACCACTCAGTTGGATGAACTCGAGCAAATGTGGACTATCGTATATTTCCATAAGAAGTATAGTTTATGAGCCATCAAATGTTAGTAGTTCCTGTATTAGAATGAAAGAATATATAGCAATATATATAGAATATATATACAGTACAGTCATGTTAGTTACACCATTTATAGCTCAAGAACGGGTGGGACGATTTTTATGATTTTATTTTTTTCCGCCCCAAATAGCAGAATAACTACTTATTTAAATATAGGACACTTTCCCAAATAAAAAACGATCATTAATTTTCTCTTACATTTGATTCTATGGCGGTAAAAAGTTCGCTGGGACAGCTAGAATTAGCTAAAAATAATACTATGGTTTCAAAATATTACATTATTATTTTTATTTTATATACTCATCTCTATAAATTTTAATGTTCAAAGTGGTGCATTTATTGTAAATATTTCTATAAAATAAAATGGATTCCAGAAAAAGCAAAAATAATCACAAAACACAACAAAGCGTTTACTTTAATCCTTAATCGAATTAATTTACCGTTTAAATATCCCATTCGTTCAGCTGTTAAAGGATCATTACAAATAAATCCCATAGCGAACATAAGGCAGTTCAATTATCCTCAATTTTTGGTGAATTCGAGGCGAGACGTGGTTGGGGGTGATGTCGACGCCGCGAGACGTGTGTTTAAACCGTATGTAGGTAGATGTATGTGTTGTGTGTATAAGAAGCGGAAAATCGAGTTAATGGAGGAAGGAGGTAACAGTATTTTTTTATATATAGCATGTGTTTTATGCGGCTAGGTAGATTGGTAATATAAGAAACGAAAAACTAACATATACTTTTACTTACAAAAAAAAACCACACCATCTGAGGAAAAAAAAACAATAATATAATATTAAAAAACCGAGCCGAATCGCTTCGTTCTTAATTGAAAAACTTTACACAGGCTTAAGGAAAAAAAATAAACTTTTGGAGTGTATTCGACGAATCACAAAATTGTTTTTGTTTGTTAATACTTGGTTCGTCAGATTCTTGGGCTGTTTAAAGGTATATTCAGACATGGCAGGAGCCGCTAGCTACAAGACAGTTCCTGATTTAAAATTATTCTTGAGCAGAATGGACACGAACAAATTTTTTTACTGTAGTTATATTGGCTTGACTTTTTTTGACAGCTTATAATATTCAGTAACGAAATGCATCTGTAATATCCTATAAATACATAATATGATACTTCAATTAAGTTATTTTTTTTTAATTGCTTAGTATTTCAATCATGCTCTTAGTTTAAAAACACACGCCTGATGACGTAAGTTTAAAATTTAGACGAATAGGTTTTGGACACTGGCAGAATTGTGGCAATTAGCTGCAAACGCCAATAACAAAGAAGAAGAAGAAGATTAGGTTTTGCTTTTTCTTTTCTTATTCCTTTTCACCCCATTGTCTATTGAGCCGTATAGTGATCGGTCAATACTATGTATACTACGTACCATAGACGGGAGAGGATTCCACCTAAATCTAAATACGTCTTATCTTCCTTTTTAACCAACTACACAAAAAGGAGGGGGTTCTCAATTCGGTTGTATTTTTTTTAATGTTTGTTACCTCAGATCTCCGTCATTTATGAACCGATTTGGAATATTCTTTTTTTATTTTTATTGGCAAACGATGTAACAGGGCCTGAGAATTGTTCGAGTTAAGTGCTTTTCAATTTCTACCTATTATGGCCACAGAATATTTCTTTGAGAATATTTTTGTTACATGCATTTATTGAGTTTCTATGTTTTCATAAATGCTTCGGTAAAAATACTTTTTAGTGAGGGATTTTCTTTGTCAGAAGTGTATAACAATTTGATAAAGGGATCGACCTATTACCCTTGGTTTGCCAACCTCCCTGATTATTCTTCAAACAAGTTTATCGATAATGATAAAACGCTAACAAAACCGAATTCTCCATGGTCTTATCCAAGAGTCACTCAGCTATTTCTGGAGACCCTATTTAATTTGCAATTCTCCACGAACGAATTTAGGATTTTTTGTCGGAAAAAATGTTCATAGGTAAATTCTTATAAATATTATTTGTGTATTATGATAAGTTGAAATCCTTATCTGCTTATTAAAAATGTTGTTCACATAAAATATATTCTCAATATCTAAATTCAGCGCAGGTCATGCAAGCTAAGGTGACCACGATTTCTCCGGGAAAATATTTGAATAATTTGAATTCGACCACGAACTTGAGCCGTCGTCACCACGCTGCGTCCAAATTGAATTCCCTAGAGCACGTACAGCCAGCAAAGAAATTTATTGAAATATAATAAATTTCAAAGGTACAAAAATACTATACAGAAATAACCAAGCTAATGAAACTAGTGCATAGCTGTGGTTTTTTTAGCATTATTTTTTAGAAACAACGTTTTGCAACTTTAAATCTGTTAAGTCGCTTTCGTTGCTACATTGTTCTCACATACCTATAACAATGTATTGCTCAAAAATGTAAAAGATCTATTTTAAAAAAAAGAGCAACCATGGAGTTTCTTGCCCGTTCTTCTCCATAGGAACGGCATTCCGAACGGGTGGTAAAGCAGTAGCATAATATTTTTGTAACTTGACGATTCATAAGTACTGTACAATAATGGTCTACGTGAATAAAAAATATTCTGATTCTGATTCTGATTCTGACGGTCAGTGGATATCCGCTGAGTACGTTGATAAATATACAGGTCGGAGATAAGGTTTCTTCTGACGCTTCCTTACTCGAATTCCAACGCGAATACTACACATTGAAATAAAACTTTTTTTTACAGATTTTATCCCGTTTATATATTCCTTCCGTGACCATGGTTGCTATAAAGCAGCCGAAACATCGGGAACGTAAAAACATAAAATAAACGCGATAAAATCTGTAAAATAGGTTTTATTTTAATATTATAATTTAAAATTAAAAAATAAATCGAAAGGGCAAACATATTTTTAATTTTAAAATTAGAATGGAATTAAATTCGAATTGATCTCTGCAAGCCTGGTAGCTGTGAGTCGGTCTCTTCAACCCTCCGCTCGCGGCGCTGATGAAATAGTGAAATGAAATACATTCGCATGTTTTATTCAACGGCGTAACGACTTCGTCGGGTGAAAGTTGCATTATGTTGGAGGTTTTCTGTATTAAAAAGTACCTTCACTCTTTCATTAAGAACTGAGTTTGCATTGACGCTAGTTCAATTTTTATAAAAGAGTGAAAATATAAAATTAAAGAATAGGTAACAAATTTGACATTTGATATCGTTTATAAGTCATATTAAATTATATTAAGTTTTGTTGTTTCAAAGTGCATGTTCCCGTACCTTCTATTTTTTTTATTAATCACTTATAAACTGAATAAGAACTTACATTAATTTCAATGTATACCTACTGAGGTTTGCATTGACGATCATTTTAGTTTCACAATAACGAAAATATTGGTTTATTTAAAAGAGCAGCAATTTAATAAATATATGAGCTATTAATGCCATTTCTTTATAAATATACGAGAACCTTCTAAATTTCGGCGTATGCCTCACTAAACGAACATTCACAAAATGCGGGATAAATAACGCGAAATAAACTCAATACAAAGACCTACCACTTCCAAAATCAAATCAAACATCTATATTCCCCCCCCCCCCCCCCCCACTAATCTGTTGTATCCCGTTAAAATCGATACGCTCCAACCCTAAGCCCTTGTATTTAATTTGATACACCTGCTTTAGTGTCGACAAGACAAGTGTCCTTAGTATGTATAAAAGCGATTGAATTCCACCACTCACGTTGACGATGCGATTACGAGAGACGATGGAGCCGCCAGCATCACCTATCTACTTGAAATCAAATATTTATACTCTAGTATAAGAAAGTACATCCCTACTCAAGAGTATTGGTTTTCTTTTTGACATAATGTTATCTTAATTTGCCAAGTTTTAAGATAGTTTAAGTTAGGTATCATTGAACAATTATTATCGAGATTAATTTGTTTATATCTTGTGTCATAGACAGCATTTATATTTATTAGGTTGTAAGTATATATTATGGTATAAGGTGTTCATCAATTAGTCACAAGGATCACGTTCCCAAAAAAATATTTAAATTATCTAAGACTAAAAATAGCGCCATGTACTAAGTGCATGACGAAAGGTTAAACGGGTTCTCATTGTATAAAATAAAATACGGTATTTATACTTAATCTGATTGGTGTGACCGGATTGTTAATCTGATATAATCTTTTCTACTACTATTGTTATACCATAACTATATAAATCAAACTGAAACGCAATTGAAATTTGTCTTTTCAATTAAAAAAGTCTTTTCAATTTAAACGTACTTTTAAAACTGGAAGTGCTTTCCCAAGGAAGCGTTTCCAAGGAAACCCTTATTCACCCCGGTCTATATTTAGCGTGGCAACATCTAAATAGCCACTAATATTTAAATATCTCAGTGGGCGGAATACGCCCTGCATACATCCCCGGCGTGCCAGAATTTCCATTAAAGCGCTATTTACACAGCTCTCGAGGTTCGTGAGTTATCCTACAGCGTTCGGATAATTCTACTAGGGAAATAGTTTTTCGTTCGATTTTTAAAATACGTAAGTAAAATCGCGTAGATTTTTTTATAAATTCACTTCGAGAGTTTATGGTATCGTGTTTTTTTTTGTGTTTCATAAGGTTTTCAATCTACATTATATAAAAAGTAATGTTTATTTACTGTCCCGTATACGTTTCTATACCAATCATCCGATTGCAAAGAATCTTTGGTGAGGTATTGTTTACACGCCCGCGTAGGTTTGTGAGTCTTTTCAGTGCATGACGGGTACAGTTAGTTACTTACAAATAAATGCAAGTCATAATCTGAATAAAACAAAAAAAAATATACTTAAGTTGATATTTGCTTCATACAAAATGATAACTCAATATTTACCCGACATTGACAAAGCAATGATGGATTTAGGGTGGCAACACCTGTTGGTGTCTGTCAATAAAATGTTACGTGTAGCCTCCGAGCACAATAAAGGAAAATATTTTTCTCTACAAGATATTTATCGCGAACGAACGAAGGGTTTCGGGTCGTTACTGTACGTATAGTCAGTCATATGTATTGGAACCACTTAACTTTTATGCTACCCTAATATTATATTTGAAATCGCCAGACACAAACCCATTTTGGGGTCTTGAATGAAGAAATGCTTATTATGAGTACCATAAAAACCTGGCAAATTCCTGTAGATCTACGTATAAAATTTCCACGTATCTGAAACCAGACAAACGGTCGGTTTGAATTTGGCAACAAAGAACCCAGTGGACCAATACCCGTGGACATCCAAACACTCATAATGTCTTTATACTTAAGGATCTATGTAGCTTTTGAATTAGATCTTACCTATATCTTCTAATTTCGAAAATAAATGAATATACACACACACTCGTACGAACTCTCAATTCAATACTTAGAGAATCTCTACACATTGAGACCAACCACCCAATAAAGTGAGACGGAGCAATAAGAAAAAATAAGCCCAACGGCAACTGTCTCTCTCTCTGTTGGATGGTTGATCCAACCGTATTGAAACCTTGTACATCCAAGCTATATTAAATAGTCAATTCCAATTAATTTAACGCGACCGTTTAACAGGAGTAGTTACATTCATTACAAATTGGTCTCATCTCAACCGAGCAGAATCGCGTCTTCAGTCGCGAACTCGATTAAAACTACGACAATTTGTAACTGGAAACCAATCGCAATAAACGTCAGATTTAGGTACTAACGAGAACTATCAAAGACAAATGACATAAGTACTAGAATGGATAAGATGGATGGAATGGATAGCGTACAGTACCTCAAATACAATAGTTTTTACGTACCGTTTCGGTAACGAAACGTCTTCTATCCGTCTCACACCATGGACTTAATAAATAAGCATGACAGTGCCAAATGTTTTCTCGATGACGTTACGATTACATTAGAAGTTCCTGTGTACTTCATAGTCTACGTATTTAGACACATTGTATGGAGAATTGAAAGTGTTAGATACTGTCCGTTAGATGCGCTGTTCAATTTGCCTTTTCCCCCTGCCAACAAAAAAAATAAAGATGTTCTTAATTCAACACAAACTGACATGGAATAGACATTAGACAGGTTTGTGCGGAGGCCAGGCAATGCGATCAATCGATTTCATCGGTGATTTGGGCCCGAATCGGTATGCTCGATTGTCGTCTTCATATTTCGAATTTATGGTAGGAACATGGGTTAGGTTGATTAGTTGGCAGTTCAACGATTTGATTGGTGTACGATGAACAAGCATAGATGTCTAAACCACAAATGTTAGCTTATTGCCATTGCTATGGCAGGCAATGCGGATATCTGTGCGACTTCTGTCTTTGTTGCTATGGTTTGCAATACAATTTAGTATATTCCTTATAATTACCTGGAATGGATATAGCGAATAAAAGCTATACTTCCTGAGGATGCATCATGGAGAGTATTTTGCTTATACAGTGCCGTAGTAGATTTCGACACCTAACTAGTGGAACTACCCAAAGTCTAAGCACTAAGTCCATTTTATCCGATTCCTTAGGCTTCTGACTACTCGTCTAAGATGATGCACGTAATATAAACAGGGTGTAAGTGGCTTCGTAACGAAACCTGATACCATGTATTCAACTCATGATTCTGGACCCCCTAGGTTTGAAATTTTCCTTCAATCTTTTCATGAATAATACGCCCTTTTTCAGAATGTTACATTGAATTTAGCATGAAATCATAATAGAAGTCTATCTATAAGTGATTTTAAATTAAAAATCCATAATTTCTAATTTAGATCTAAAACTACAATGTAAATTAAAACTCAATACGCTCATTTAGCATGAAATCATAATAGAAGTCTATCTATAAGTGATTTTAAATTAAAAATCCATAATTTCTAATTTAGATCTAAAACTATAATGTAAATTAAAAGCTCACACGTGTCGGTTATCGAGTGGAGCGTTGCGCTGTGATCGCGTGGTGCATGATACATTGCGCGCCCAAAAATTTAAACATTTGTAACCTATAACTTTTGACATAAATGGCTTCTATGATTCTATTAAAGGTATTTAGTGTATCCTTTACCCAAAGTTCTCGTTACCATGCCATTAACACCCTGTATAAATAAAGTCGTGTTAGTTACACCATATGTAACTCAAGACTGAGTTGGGCCGAATTTTATAATTTTTTAATTTTTCTCCGCCCCAAATAACAGAATAACTATAAAAACATTCACAGAAGAATATAATAAAGATAATTCATTATCTCATCAGGAGCGGTATGAAGTTTACCGGAACAGCGAGTTTCTTAAATAAAAATAATGCCATAAGACTTAAACAGACATCATAAATCGAAACAAAGTGAACCTCAAATTGAAATGTTAGTGCAACATAACATTTTAAATTTGGAATATTAAGCTTAGTTTTGTTGTACTGCAACATGTTGTTCGCGACACTCCGTCTCTTTTATTTCGTTCGTTTGCGCTTGAGGCATACAATTTGTTTAGTACAGTTCACAACAAAATACATTCGGAACGAACAAAAGGCGTCTGGTTCGAATCGTTATTGCACGAGCGTGTCACGATTCACGCTGTCATTTATCAATAAATGTAGATGCGGTGCAATAAATTATCACAACTCCGCAATATGTATATTGAATGCAAACAGCAAACGTCGAAATAACCGTACGGAAAAATAATGACATGTAAACGGCAGACAGAGAATAATTGTCGGCCGAATGCCGACGTGTAGTTAATTCCGCTTTGCGTATTTCCCGACTGTGGATGAATGGCGTTTGTTTGTTGCCCTAGTCGCGTATTTTTCGGTTTCTTCCGCTCCCTAATGTTATTGGCGAAACGAATTCGAGGAGTTATTTTTTTAATGCGAATGGCAACAAAATTGTTTGGTTGGTCTGTGTATTTGTGATAGACGTTATCGTCGGCCTTATTTTTCACGGTACTTGATTTTTTTGGAGTGTATTTATTTTATGTGCGTAGGTAACCTACCTATGTTTTTTGGTTTGACTGTAGATTTTTGTTAATAAGGTAAATACCGCGAAATTAATTTAAATTATTTCAAACAGATAATACATGGTGTCTATGCGTTTTACATGCATGCTTTAATGATCGTGGTTATCAATACAGAATGGTTCAGAAAGGGAACACAAACCTAAAGGTTTGTATTCCCTTTGCTTAAATGTGCTGCTATAGCGCCTTTGTAATCATAGTTATATGCTGATTTTAAAAAAAAGTTCCCAACTAAGTGACAATTGTGATATTATGTGCGCATTTTTTAACTTTTGGATTCTGACATCACATAATCATTACAAATGGGCTAAAGAAGTGCATATTAAAAAGGTTAGTATACCCCCAATATTATTGCATGTAAAAGAGACTTTATAAATGAGCCAATAAAGCATATTCAGGACAAGTACCTTAGCAACAGTAACAACCTATGGAACGTCTTATAATGGTTACAGTACCGTTTACATTTTTAACTAATCTAACCTAACAGCACAAAAAGAGCATCACCAAAAACACTATATATTTTAAGATGGCCCCAGCCTCACCTTTCCCTTTCATAAGTATCAATTCGCCGCGTCGCTCCAGCAAAGTTAATCAAACTGGGCTTAGTCAAAAGAATATTCAAGAGGATTGGACTTGTTGGGTCAGCGTTTAATGAAATCAATTTTATGCAAAACGGTTAAAATTTATTATTTTTTTGCGAAAGATAATAACATCGTTTATATTGTTGGGTTCTGTGATAAATAATATTATCGTTGCTCTGAAATTAGAATAGACCATGTGAATTTTACGTTTTAATAATTGATTACTTGTCTAAATGTGTTTCTGGGTGGCTCTTTCGTATGGACTCGGCATAGACTATATTTGTAGACTTGATTAGAGCAGTTGGTAGTGACCCTGCTTTCTTTGCTAAGGGCCTCGCGTTCTAATACTAGTTGGAACTGGCTACTGGCTACTGGTGGTAGGCTTCGGCCGTGGCTAGTCACCACCCACTGAACAAAGCCATGTCGCCAAGCGGCCTAGCCGTGTTCCGGCATGATGTTCGGTGTTGCCATTCATGGATGGCGGGTCAGATCAGTTGCGCTGCATGTGCCTAGTGATTGAGCGTCTCGATCTACTGCCGCCTTCCTACCTAGGCAAGTATGCTCCATCGTAGATCTCATCGTCACTTACCATCAGGTGAGATCGAGATCAAATACTTGCCTATAATGTAATAAAAAAAAAAAAAAAGGAACCAACGGTATGTGATGAGCACGAATGATTGTATCCGTCATGAATGTTTAACATCGAGTTCGCCCCAAATCCGTTGTACGGTACTTATCACACAAGCGTTGTTTAGTGTGGTACCGTGAAGTTCGTGTGGCGATATTATTTATGAGACTCCAAATTATAATAAATATTTTTTTTTTCTTAAAATTAGTTTTATTACGCTATGATATGAAGTTTAAACACAGCTGAACGACACTACACGCATTTTTAAGGAAGCTTTTAAATAAACATTTACCTTTATCCAAATTGGATCGCATAATTCCGACCCTGAACAACCGAATTCATTACAAATGTCACGGCACACCGAATCTCCTTCATCCGTCAAAAACACACAATCCTACCTTATTCCCGAAACGTGACGTGTTACTTTTCAATAAACAGCCCTCTATATAGTTGACATGCTAAATTGGACCTACGAGTCACAGGATTTGGGTCGATCTTCAATCGCGTGGTTTCAATGAGACGTAGGGCTGATTCTAATTTTAATGGTAACGTTTGTAGCTCAGTAGGCATGAGACAGAAGATATCTCTAATTGTTGTTTATTTGCTAGGATATCTCTTCGTGTGGAAAATTAATAGGTAGCTATAGGGAAGGTAACTGAGGGACTTACCACCTTATGGAAGTCCCACAGTTAGGATTTTATCGCGGTTTATTTTTTATTCTACGTTCCCGACGTTTCGGCTGCTTTGCAGCAACCATGGTCACGGGAGGACTGAGATGGTTCGCCACAGTAGTATGCCAAGTGCGATCCTGTGGCGCCCCGCTCAAAGGCGGTGATGGCGGACCAAGGGGTTTTAGTGGGTATACCGGCACTCTGCCGGGGAGTCCCACATACCCCTCTCGTCCCCCCGGGCGAGAGGGGATGCGTAACGCATTTCCCCTTGTAAAAAAAAAAAAAAAGGACTGAGATGGTTGACGTCCTGGTGTCATAGTTTGACGGGGGTACCCTCATATTTAGTTGTTACTTGCGGTCCGATCTACGCAGAAAGAGCTCACTGTGTCTTGAGGTCTTGCAATGATACGCTTGGTTCTGGATTTTATGATGTTTACTACAGGGTCCCGAGCTGGTGGTAGCACCCAGCCATCTTACCTATTGAAATTAGGATGTTTTTTAATTTCAATGGCCTCGCGTATCATCCTTTTTGCGAGGATCTGTGGCTTATCAAATCTGATATAATGGCGGGTGCGATCTTGTACATGTTCACAGATTGCAGACTTCGTGGAGCGCCGGTGTTTTACATCAGCAATGTGTTCTTTTACCCGGGTTTTTATAGATCTTTTGGTTTGTCCTATGTAAGAGAGCCCACATTCACAATTCAAATCAATTTCAAATTAGTTTTATTTCAATGTGTAGTATTCGCGTAAATATAAGAAATCAATATCCCACAGTTAGCTTATCTTTGAGTTATGTTATTTATTACTGACGACCGTAGCAAGTAATTATATACTGGAATGAATTGGGGTCGAGTCACCTTCGTCCGTAGGAGAATTAAGTACCCTCGAGATACCCTACACGTGACCCTGGGTGGTGACAACTAGGTGACAACTGGTGGTAGGCTTCGGCCGTGGCTAGTCACCACCCACTGAACAAAGCCATGTCGCCAAGCGGCCTAGCCGTGTTCCGGCATGATGTTCAGTGTTGCCATTCATGGATGGCGGGTCAGATCAGTTGCGCTGCATGTGCCTAGTGAATGTAGCGTCTCGATCTACTGCCGCCTTCCTACCTAGGCAAGTATGCTCCATCGTAGATCTCATCGTCACTTACCATCAGGTGAGATCGAGATAAAATACTTGCCTATAATGTATAAAAAAAAAAAACCCACAGTCCATCTATGTGTCTTACGATATTTATTCATTTATACAGCTAGTATCCCGGCGAACTTCGTACCTCCTCATATTTTACCATGTTTTAATAGTTATTCTGGGCGGAGACAATAAAAAAAAATCAACCCACCTGTTCTCGAGTTATAAATGGTGTAACTAACACGACTTTGTTTTATATATATGGAAGATTAGCTAAATGTACAATAATCATAAACTGATGATTTACAAAAAAATACCAGAAAATTTCCATTGTTGCTATGCAACGTTTTTGTGAATAGTGACAAGGGAGATATTATTTTATAGTGGCGATATGATTATCACTTCGCACTCTTTGAATACAATACGGCGTTTGACTGCATGAAAAAAAATCTTTAAATTGTGGCCATCCTAAAAGATAAGCTTCTTATAACAATTAGTCTTCATTTTTGTGCAAAAATATGCATTATTTTCTTTAAAATCATTAAATAAAAATCATTGAATTTTATGGAAAATTCTGGAATTTTCAATTAAAGAACTATATTGTTAGCATCATATTGAACTAATGAACAATTTAAGATAGTTTTTCGAACTAAGTCAAATAGCCTATCGTAGTGTAATCTGAACACTATCGTTATACACTATTTTCTCTTCCTACTCCTCCATAGTGAATCCTCCTCCATAGTGAACCAACATTACCTTTTGTTCCGAATCTAAATTACGTACAAAACTTCCTGAATGGCTGGAAAAATTCCGCTGACATGTAAATAGAGGCAAAGGTAGCCGGCAAGCAGCCAGCCAGTGTAAATGCCGTTAATCTTTGTGAAAAACTAACTGAGAATGTGCGGATAAAAGAAAGTTTTTTTTTTTATTTATCGCGTTTTTTTTTCCTTTTAATGGCTGTGTTTTTCTTTGTGTCACTATTAACGCTTTTGTTGGGTGGATAATAAGGTATACTTTCTTTTAATCTATACTAATTCTGGCTATCCCGACGTATTTTGTACCGCCTCAGAATTAAATGTGAATATTAACCATGTTTTAATAGTTTATTCTGCTATTCAGGGCGGAGAAAAAAAATATCATAAAATCCGGCCCACCCGTTCTTGAGTTATAAATAGTGTAACTAACACGACTTTGTATTATATATAGATGAAGAGATAAAAGTTTGTTAGTTTGTGCTTTTGAAAGCCTGATTCTGAAAATTAATTCACTAATAGGAAGCTGAATTATTCCCGAGTGCTTTTGGCTTTTTTATCAAGGTAAGCTTATAGAAGTTTAAATCAATTTACAGTGACAGTAAGAGCATTGCTCAAAATAAAAACGCTTTGTAAGGCCTTTGTAAAAGGACGAAAAACTTCTTTGAACTTGGGGATTATGTTTAGCAAGATAAAGATTTTGTTATAATTATAAGACGTACCAACGGACATTCACCCAGTACATCTGGATACTAAAACAAAAATAGGTACGTAATAAAAGATAAACTAATTTATGTATGTACGTCTCTTTCAGACATGTCATAAATGGATAAGAATGGAAGTCAAATGGGTTTATGGGCGATAATATGATTTTATTGGTGCTCTCTGTTTTTGTGCTGTTGTGGTAATACAATAGCATTTATTGATTAATAATTGTGTTATACTAGAGGGCCTTGTTAATTTGAAAATAGGATCGATTATTGCTAGATCGAGGTTATTTTGAGAGACAGCCCATCACACACTTCCACCACTGTTACTCCTGTAAGCCAGTTTACAAAGCGGTGACCAAGGAAGACGATGAGGTTTGACTCGGTGAGTCGCGGACAAGAGCTAATTGCCTCTACAACGAAACTCAAGAAAATAAGATAGGTTATAATTGATAGAACTAGGCGATACTTGGCGGTAATCTACGAGCCTCCCCTCAATACGAGGGGGATTAGGCCATAGTCCACGACGCTGGCCCAGTGCGGGTTGGCGGACTTCACACGTCTTTCAAGGATTTCTCTCATACATGCAGGTTTCCTCGCGATGTTTTCCTTCACCGTTTAGCAAGTGTTAATCATGGTTGAAAATGAGATTCGCAGATGAAATCCAGAAATATTAGAGGTGTAAGATGGGGTTTGAACCTGCAATCCTCTTTACCGAGGCAATCGTTCTATCAACTTGGCTATCACTGTATATATCTCGTGATAACTCCTATAATATAAAAAACCGGTCCAGATATCGTGTTGCTCTCCTGCGTTTCATATTAAATTAACCCAGAGATGAGTGCACACTTATTACACCACAACCAGGCGCTACAAAGGCGCAGAGGCATTACGAAGGCTTGTTCTAACGAGGCGTCTCAAGATCTAATATTCCATTACTGCGGGAACAGCGTGACAGTCTGATGTGACACGAACGTATCATAGACAACGTCGTTAGAGTGGACTGGATATAATACGTGCTATCCCCGTGTGGTATCAGGCGTCCTAGCCTATGGTATGATGCGACAAAAAAAAATGCATCGTAGTTCAGAAAAGGTATGCTAACATTTGTACCTGCGCTTATTTAGTGCACTTGTAATCATCAGGCGAAGGGAGATATACGACAAAAAAAAATTGCTCACAAAAAATCACAATCGAAATGTTGTCGGGAGCTTTTTTTAAAATTTACATATTGACATTCTGACTTCACATAATGTTTGAAAATTTGCTTAAGAAGCTTAGGTCCAAATCTTAGTAAGTATACACTTTCTAAATCACGCTGTAGAATTGGATATTTGTGGCAAGGGGTGTATTTAGGCGTAAAATTGATATTCAACTTTTTGAAATGTCTATTCTGCGGTTTTGGGTAATTAATGTATGTTTTTATCTGCATCTGTTTAAAAAGTATTGTGCACTATTATTTAGTACCTACATACTTTAAATTCTCAGAATATTAATTAATTAGTTGACTTGAGATTCCGTGTTATAATCAAAATCGCAACAGTTTATCTGCTTCAGATCACCGATTGGTTAGATGACGCAAATAAAGATAAAAAAGTTCGCCACAACTCTATAAAAAGGGCATCTTGTCATTAAAGATACTATTCTTCCAAAACCAAATAAAACTATAACCGTTAAAGTTGTACCTGTGTTTTTATTGCATAAGATTAATTTTCCTTTCCTCCACTTCGCGATACATCAACGAGAATTATTGTCAAAGTTAAACATCAAAAAGGTAATCACGTTATGTCATATAACGTTAGCTATCTATAACATTGTATAGAAATAAAATTCCCTTTAAGCCTGTAACAGATAAGAAGGATTCCTTCACTGGGGCTCAGTACCGGTGATCTAATTGCCACTGCTTTCCTTCCCTGATTTATATCAAACAAGAATCCCTTTCCTGCTTCGAGCGTCTGAATAGCAACCAAATCTGAAACGACTTTAGATTGAATTTCCCAATTACATGTGCCTCTTGAGCCTCAACAACTCTCTCGTGTGTTAGTAAACATCTTTTGGCTATTTCCCTCCAATTACATTGTGTATGTCAGGAAACACATTCCTAGAGATTACATCCAGTTTTTTAAGAGCTCGTTCAACTTCCGATGTTGATCGCTGCCGATTTTTAACGATAATATTTTTTTCCGATTTTTAACGGATAGATCTGTCTTATTTAATCAGATTAGGTGCAATATAAGACGGTCTGAATGTTTGTAACCTGATCAAATTCGATGTTATGTAAATGTTATCCTAAATAGATCAAACTAATCAAAAGCAAAGTGTAACTTAGTGATAGTCCAGATTTCATTTGAGACAAAGACTATTTAAAAGAAAGGCAGCTATAGGCATCTTAATTTAGCGTATTTTTTATTTTTTTATTACATTATAGGCAAGTATTTGATCTCGATCTCACCTGATGGTAAGTGACGATGAGATCTACGATGGAGCATACTTGCCTCGGTAGGAAGGCGGCAGTAGATAAGAGACGCTACATTCACTAGGTACATGCAGCGCAACTGATCTGACCCGCCATCCATGAATGGCAGCACCGAACATCATGCCCGAACACGGCTAGGCCGCTTGGCGACATGGCTTTGTTCAGTGGGTGGTGACTAGCCACGGCCGAAGCCTACCACCAGTAGAGTTGTCACCTGGTTGGCACCACCCAGGGTCACGTGTAGGGTATCTCGAGGGTACTTAATTCTCCTACGGACGAAGGTGACTCGACCCCTAAGATATAGCTGCCCCTCTATTTTTATTTTCGTCCAGAAAATACTGTCCCTGGTAAACCTAGTGATTGAGTATTTCAAAACGACAATAAAACGTGAGAGGCAGATCTAAGCGCAAAATAGGTGTATCTGTTTTTTTGTGCTTCAGAACAGAATGATATTCAGAACAAAGGGTGGGCAGGAACTCCTAATGTAACTGTAACTTATTAGAGAAAGCATGCTGTCACTGTCATTCTTATATGTGAAACCAGTGGTGTAAGCGGGATGGCGGACGTTTACATTACCCTAATGCTACGTAAACAAATTGTGCTTGAGCCACAGGTCGTCTGTAAGTTTTTTTACGGGGAAATTGAGTATTTCATTGCAACTGGAACAGTAAGTGTTTTGAGTTATGTAAAATCGTATAATGTAGCTTACTTGGTGTATTTACGATAAAGGTAAAATACGATATTACTTATCTGAGAATCCTATGGACTTTTAAACGTAAACTGAATAAAACATGAGCCGTGAGGAGTATGAAAATTCTATTTAGTTGACGTCTGCGTTACATTATTTTCGGTATAAATATATTTTTATAAAACAAAACGAACGTGACGCATTGCTAAAACTAAAATATTTTAAGACTAAAGAGGTGGGTAGGGCGAAGAAAAACTAAATTTTAGCGTTCTGAATTTCGGAAATCTGCTGATTTTGGGTATCTAAAGAAGAAGAAGAAAATTGAAATAAAATAGTATAACTTGACTTTTCAAGTTGTCCCAAGATGTTCGGTATATTTTCAGTAAAGTAGTAACTGATAGGGGTAGGGGATTCATTTCCTCCTCATCATCGTTATCATCAGGGGTACTTATAATACAATAACAATTATCAAGTATTACTCGACACTGGCGAAAATGGCTCTATTTTGTAGTTGATTGCCAATCTAAAAAAAAGAAGAAGAAGAAAAGAAGATAGCGTACAGTTTTCTGTATTTAACGTACTGATAAACCGACGTTAGAAGCGAGTTATTATCAATAAATTTAATCAACCAGGAGGCATTAAAATTGCTATGTAGAAGCCATCGAAAACAAGTAGCGACATTATATATAGTTTATAAGCGATGCGGTTCGGGTTGCCGTAGTAAATTCTAAACTGACTCATCGTTCAGAGTTTGATGTTAAGTTCTTCGTAAAATATTTACGCTAGTATTGACATAGCATACTTAAAGTTATGCGTGTAGAATGTAGATAGACTCGCGCTGTTGAAACTTTGTGCTACCTTGTTGTTGGTGAAATGTTTTGTTTGCGGTGACAGCTACTTACCTGGAACAATTGAGTTAAAATTGTTACCAATTCTAAATGATAAAATATGTCATTTTATACTACGTTAACAATCTTTAAAGGAATTAACACGGTATGATTGATCATTGACGTCAGTAAATACTAAATCATATTAAATTGCAAATATATAAATAAATGAATATCGCCAGACGACACACACCAGCTATGCTGCAACTTCCACATTGAACAACGCTTGTATTATGGGTACCGTACAATGGACTGGGGGCAAACCCAGAATATCTTACTTATGTAGATGTTACGCGTAGCAGGAAGCCGGTGGATGCGAGTGGCGGAGGACCGTGATGTGTGGAGGCCTATGTCCAGCAGTGGACGTCTTTCGGCTGATAGAACAGAATAGAATAGAAAATGTAGATATTAAACATTCATAACTTGGGTACAAACATTCGTGCTCATCACACAAAGTTTGTCCCACCAGGATTCTAACCCGAGCCCCTCGGCGCAGAAAGCACAGTCACTACCAACTGCGCT
This sequence comes from Pheosia gnoma, assembly GCA_905404115.1. NCBI lineage: Eukaryota > Metazoa > Arthropoda > Insecta > Lepidoptera > Notodontidae > Pheosia > Pheosia gnoma. Next base: position 7,458,633 of record FR989911.1, read on the forward strand.
AATCAGGCCGTCATAAGCAACCTTAATACAGTTTAACTTATCTTTTTTAGTCCCCGACCCGAAAAAAGTTTCTTAACAGTGTCTAATTATAATTAGGTTATCCCGAATATGAATACCGTGAACTGAAAGAGTTGCGTGAACTCATTAATCATCTATCATTGTACAACGACGTTAAAAGCTTTAGCTTTTGCTAAATCACGTCGGTCCTGAAGCGCAAAATAAATTTTAACGTCACATTTAATCATGTCGTTGAAAAAATGAGCAAAGTTCTAAATACGATGGTGACACCGCGCGTATTTATCAAGCAAGACGCAAACCAGGAATAAACATTTTTGTTTTACAATTTATAACTTAACTGTTCACTTTTAGGGTACCTAATTGAGTGATGAAATCATTGTCGTCTGCATTATCGCAACCAATCAAATTGACCCAACGGCGTTATTTCTATGAGCATGAAGACCAATAAAAAAAATCGAATTGACAACCTCCTCCTTTTTTTGTAGTTGGTTAATAAATAGTTTGGTCCTAGTTTAGTGTGGGCACTTAAAGTATCAGACAGCTTCTGTTAGTAACAAAGGATTGTAGAGCACAAAAAAGATAATACTTTTTTAAGATATATTCGCGGTCTCTTTATTCTGGAAACTGTGAAGGCGTTCCTCAAGACATTCCTTAAGCTCACTATTTTGAAGTGTGGATATCATATTAATTCAATAAGTGGATATACGATACTTTATCTGCAATAAGAACTAATGTTGTTTCAATATTCTCTTGTATTAAAACATTTCAAAATGTACGTTATTACATAGTAGGTATATACTAATATAGATATGCGTCATCGTGGTGTCTTTTTGAATCAACCATGCGAGTTTAATCCTTAATGTCTAAAATCCTTTTTACCGCCCGTGCAGGCCCAAGCCATTGTTCCCCGTCAATCCTCCCTGAAACATAATCCCTTCAAATTAAATATTTACAGAATTACCATGTATCTACCATCAAAATTTCAATTTCGCGATTACAAATCGATCAAATTTAGTGAAAGGCTCACCAAATTTAATATTTCATAGTCACGTTCCGTGTTTTATAAATTATGAATATTTATTATGTTAATACACTAGGATTTGGGCAGGATTTTGTAGCCTTCACAAAGGTATACTTCGATGGCTGGGTGCAGCAATAACAGTAATTTACTGGTGGTAGGCTTCGGCCGTGGCTAGTCACCACCCACTGAACAAAGCCATGTCGCCAAGCGGCCTAGCCGTGTTCCGGCATGATGTTCGGTGTTGCCATTCATGGATGGCGGGTCAGATCAGTTGCGCTGCATGTGCCTAGTGAATGTAGCGTCTCTATCTACTGCCGCCTTCCTACCTAGGTAAGTATGCTCCATCGTAGATCTCATCGTCACTTACCATCAGGTGAGATCGAGATCAAATACTTGCCTATAATGTAATAAAAAAAAAAAAAAAACCATAATGCGCTTAGTCAGTAAGATAATGATAATGAGAGAGAGTCCGAGCCAGACTCGATAGAAGGAGTTTAATAGGCACAGTGTGCCATCCATGAAGCCCCGAATGGTGATCTGAACCAATTAATTTATACAAGTTAAAAATTGTTAAAAAATTCTCACTTAAGTGTTCTCACGAAATGAGAAATCTTTTATTTAAAAACTTGAATTGAAGCAAAGACAAACCATTTTAGCGTTCACATTTCAAAAAATATTCAGTATATTTTTTCCCAAAAGATAAAGCTTTTAGTATAGTCCCTTTTGACATCAAGTATTTGATTAAAATAATCTACTTATCTATAAGAGCGCCTTTACATGTTCACAAAGCAATAAGAAAAAAAAGTGGCCGTTGCCCGTTGCTCTCAGTTGGGCAGGTAATCCAACTACGTTCGTATGGAACAGGGGTAATTCCAATAAAACTTTAAATTATAATAAATCTTATTCCACAGTAATAACGCAGGTACTCATCGCGTACCTACTGTTTAAATTTTACTCTAACAGTTATTTTTCAAGATAGACTGAGTTGTATGTTATACAACAGAGTTACTTCAAACTAGCAATATAGATAATAATATGTGCACAAACAAAAACTCCTCCTCGTCGATAAGGTTCTATTATGTATACCATCTGCCGGCATGCTCCGTGTTTTGTTTGCATTGCTTCGTCTAGAACATCACAAAAATCCGCTGATCTTTATGGAATCACACGGATTTATGATTTTAAAACTAGAGATGTGAATAGAGAGTATAAGATGAGGTGCCCCTACCTAATTCAAATGAATGATTTAGTAATACTACCTGCATCAGTGACCCAGATTTTAGAATTTTAGAATATTCAACATGAAAAGTCACTTATTTAATCACCTAGATTACTGTGCTATATTCAATGTCGCGATTAAGTGTATTTGAATGTTCGAGTTTTATTCATCAATCACCAAAGATTTTTATAAATGAGATTGTGATTTTGACGTATCATGTGTATTACCTTAGACGCAGAGGGCGATACCATCATTTTTGTTTTTGGAACGAAGTTCCTTATCGCGCGTTGCGAAAGGGGGCTAGACGGAAAAAATTAAGACGAAAAGTTGTAAACTATAAAATTACTTCTAGAGCCGGTGCACTTCGAGTCAGTGGGTTCAAATTCGACGAATAAAATGGAGTCATGGATGATAATGAAACAATTCTCATACGACCCTTTTTTCTCAACCCAACTCCATTTCCTATGTAAAGGCCGATTATAAACATGACTATTTGTAAGCGGCGTGCGCATGTTTCTCTGTCGGTCTCTCTCTCTCTCTCTTATAGAAAGCAAGCCAGATATTTTCGTTTCGTCTTTCTATTTCGCATTGAACAGTGTGGTGTCACGACGATTATTTTTGTTGAGTGTATACAGGTGTTTTTATACATAATAAATAATAAAGGAACTTCGTTCCATCCGGGTGTCCATTGACACCTCTCAAGTTGTTTTTTTTTAATCTTTATCTCGGTGTGTTCGCACATAAAAAACTTAGCAAGGTAGGATCATTTTTGTCCCGGGAAATTGATGTGTTTGGTATCGGAGCAACAATTATAACAAGTCTGCAACATAATCCACATGCGTTTCGAAAACCTTGCACTGTGACGACTGAACATAGTAAGCATAAGACGTTAAAGCAAAGCCATAGCCAGGAATTCACATCGGGGGGGGGGGGGGGGGGTTCAGCTCTGGTCCAGAGACATAAGTAAGTACCTATACGTAAAACGGTGGGTTGTCTAAGACATTTCGGGAGGGATGAACCCCCCTGCCCCCCTGCCTACGGCGTTGCCTACTACCAACAAATACCGAATCGATAATATTGAATTGAAAATTTTCAATTTTAACGCCATTTCGATTTAGGCCTATCAATTGAGAGTCACCCCTCGACAGCTGCTGACAGGCCGGATGGATGCGGGCGCGGGGCTTGTGTAAAGGTTCATTAACTGCCGATATTGACGATGCGAGCGGGTTCAATTGTGCCTTAACCGTGCTGTTATGCCACTCCTATAATTCCTCTACACCCAAAGGTTGCCTGGTAACGATTACTATCAGTGATAAGGCGCCCATTGGGACCCATTCATTCAATATTACTTTAATTGCTATTTGTATTGCATTGTACGGTGGAACGATTAAGAGTTTATATATGTATATTAGTACGCTTATTAACCAAGGCACTACCTTGATTAATTATTATACTCGTACTAACAAGTTAGTTTTATAAAATGTAGGTTTAATAATCCTATATTTAGGCTAGAAATTAATATCTCTTTTGGTAAAAGCAAGCTGCATTTGACAAATAATGCGGGCAGTAGTAGTCTGATAAATAATTCGTTTTTATTTACCTTTGAACATTTAAGCATGTTCCATAATCAGGCCAATTTTGATTTCAAACACATATTATAAACATTATTCATAAATGTCAAAAGATATCAATTGTAAGAGAAAATACTTATTATGATATTATATTATCAAGCTTCTAAAAACAAACAATTCATACTTAGCATTGGCCAAATGCTAATACCAACCTAGCCTTCCCGAATTGAAAACTAAACATACTAGGACCTCCATTGAAGCCAAGACAAAGTTCATCTCTTTCCTTCAATTCAACTTCTATTGAAGTTCAAACAGCATCGCGGATACCATTTTATAATCAACGCTGCACAGAACACTGTTGTCAGAGTTAGACAGCCGTCAATTTGAAAAGCTTAAATCCCAACAACCATAACTAAAACCCACAAATAGAAGGAGTACCTATCGCGATTAACTTATATTTGCTTCTTTGTTCCCTCCTCTAATATATTTAAGTGGACTCAGGCAATTTTACAAAAAGCCAAAAAATGTATCCTCAGTAATTTGCGGTCTCTACTTGGTTATAAATGAAATGAAAATTTTTGACGAGGAAAAGGACTCAATTTGCGTACTTACGTCTGGATGCCTACTTCAAGATGAGGTTCTTATGAGTTATGCTACTAATTTTGATGGTAACTAGACGGATGATTTAACTTTTAATAATTGAACGGACAAAATGGTCGCACGCTTAAGAGATGTTGTTTTGTTTGAAGAGATCAAGTATACTCATATTTTCAAGTATATAATTGTGTCTCAGCAAGATTTTAAAAAATCACAGCGGTTCAGTGCAGTATTGTTAAGAGATGATTGTTGGTGTAACATTTTAAGTTCCTACAACTTTACTAGCTCTTCCATGCTCTCAATTTTCTTTGTTTCCTTTATTTGAACTCCAACTATGACATAATTCAGGATTTTTTGATTGGGTTTAAGGATAGAGAAGTATTTTTTAGGAAATAATAAATACTCTTTGGTGTTTTAAATCAAACAAATCCGATTTGATGAAGATGTTTCCAAATGTTACTAAATTCCTTTGACTGTACTTTTTCAGCAATCGTTGTAGGTTTGTTTAATTATTCATATGTTATTGGAGGCTTCCCAATTTAGTTTATCTGCTTTGAAAATTTAATCAGTCGCAAACAGACGAATTTTCAACTTAATTATAAACCTTAATCGTTTCAAAGGAATCTATTCTACGTATATTAATTCAACATCCCAAAGGTTTGCATTATAATCAACTATAAATATTAATATAATTCCACACGTTACAGAGCTACCAACTTTTATTCGAGTGAAAATATGCAAATCGACAAAAATGTTGGTTCTGCTAGTTCAGTTTGGACCTTAGTTAAAATAAATTGGATGTCAACACGTTTGTGATGCAAAACTGGGTTTTACATAAGCACCTGTTCCTACCTTGGCCGATATAGTAGCCTTTTGGGACGTTTTTTGCAATTACAACGCCGTAGACGTGGCAAAGGGTGGATTTGCATTTTTATTCGAAAACGGCCAAAATGAGAATACACTTTTGGTTGTTTTTTAAAGCACGGTAATAATTAATGTAGATTTTTTTATGGTGAGAACCGCCGACGGGGACTCTTGCGTCGAGATAAACTCGAATCTTATAGGCCACCAAAAAGTCCATATAAAGCTCATAATATATACGTACTTAAATACTCTCATAGTCACTTAATCGTAAATAAAGAAATAAAAGCAATGAAGGGTTTAAAGGAGGATTAACTTAAAGGCCTTTAACATGGCTGTAATACATTTATAGGCACTTTGGGATGTCCATAAATATTCTGAATAGGCATCTGAAGATATCAATATTATTGTGCCTTAAAAGGTAATATTTTCTCTGACGTATAGTCTATCATAAATATGCTGTTATACGATTACTATTAATGGCACCGACGTATTAGGGAAGCAAATATCATTTTATGTGAAGTAGAGAGGAAATTTAACGGCCATGGCTCTTTCAATAAAGAGATGGTGCGACGATGTGGCAAATAAAATTGACATTCATGTCATTGATATTTTTGTATAATTCACTGACATTTTGAGAAAACTGTTTAACTATATAAATATTAAGATACAACGTCATTTTGTATTATTTTTCATAAAAAATGAAGTCGTCAACATACAAATCATACTAGTGAATTATACTCGTTAATTTCACGTATTTATTTATAGTAAATACATAATTATGTTGTACACATGTTTGTGTGTAGTCACGACCTACGAGCGATAATCTACGATCACGAATAGACCGAATTTATTCGCCAAAAGCACTAAAATAGGGGGACTTCCTTGGTTTTTAGGATAGGTTCCATATGTTTTCTACTACTCTACTTATGTAATTCTTATGAATTACAGTAGATCATTTGATGTCCTTTTGTGGAATATTAACAAGCTGTTTTCTTTTTGCGATTTTCAAAAAAATTCTACACTCTAAGTCAGCGGTAGACGGTTCGTGCAATTTATTTTAACTAAAGCAACCCAGCAACTTTGGACATTTGCATATTTTCATCGTATTTACCGTGGTCACTAAGCGAATTAACATTACTTAATGATTTTATTATATTTGCAGAGGACCAGCGTGTACCGCTCCTGTCTTTTACATATTATGTAGAACAGTGAACTTGTCAACATTGATTTTCTATAAAATGGTAGAACAATTTAGATAATAAGATAGGGATCTATATCGTTTACGTTTAAAAACCGCATTTTTTAGAAATCAGAAGCAAAGAGAAATAAGTTTCAAATAAAAAAATGGATATTCGTTGATAAAAATATTTATGATATCTACTGGTGCCAGTAGCTGCTACAATAATGCATAAAATTAAGTAATTTCTCCACAAATCAATGTTTTTTAAGAAAAAAATACTTTCGAACACTTATGTATATAGCTTACAGGCAAATAATATTTAATCCTCTTGCCAATAAGTCTTCATTGATATTATAACGAAGTCACAAGTTATTTTGGGCTCAACTATGTTTAAGTTAACGAGCCATCACGTGCATCATAAAGTCCGTCTGTCTACTGCATTTTACAAAACAACATTGATGCGAGGCATTTGTAATGCAGTGGCGACGATAAAACTAGACTTTATGGCCGGATACGTTGTTTAAGGCATGACAATCTTTTGAATTTGCTGAGCTATAGCTTTTGAGTAGCTATTCATGTAGCTTCTTAAAGGCTAGACAGGTTAAAGCTAAAGCAGCATGTAGCAACCTAACCAAATAACTTAATCCAAATACATTACAAGACTTCACAACATGTAGATTTGTAGATGAAGAAATAAAAACAGAATCGTCATATACTCAGAGAAAAAAACAATAAGGAGAATATGATAGTTAATATTATTTTATAAAAAATACCAACGATGGAATAAACGATTGTTCGTTAAGTTAACGGAATAACGCAAAGTTTAAACCAAGTAAAACTTCCGGCAATTTTACTTGCCAGTATTCAACTTAGTTTGGACTTAACGAGGCTTGGGGTGGAGTTTAATCAATCCCGTGACCGTTAAAACTGTCGAGTGACAATGCCCGATAATTTTGTATTCTTCAACCTCGGAAAGTTATATGATGAAAGCTTATATTTATTGTATCAACTGTATTTTTGCTGATCATTATTTGCATAACTTTTCTGATTCTACGTACGTATATATTGTACAAACTTTGATGATAGCCTAACACGATAACCGAATTCTGTTCATTTTCACCTGAGCGAGGACTTTTTTGATCCTCCTAAAATAATTTAATATCCTAATGAAATTTTAATGGTAGGCATTTACGTAATAAAATAGATGGGAGAGTATCAAAATTTATAGCTCCACAATTACGACGCAGGAGGTTTCCCTACCATTTTTTAAAACGAGAAAATTTTACCGTACGGAAATATCTCGATTTTCTCATTACTAATTAAGTCTCATATTAAAGTTAATTAGTTTGATTACACTCGCCTTGGTTAGACACTAACTAGGTTATATTCAACGCCTTTATGAACTTTGTGTAAATAATTATATACAGGAAGTAAGTGGCTTCGTGACGAAAACTGATACCATAGATTCCACTCATGATTTTGAACCGTATTTTCCATCGATCGTTTCATGAATGTTTCGCATTTTTTTAAATAGATTTTGGTGTGAAATAATTATTATAGAGGTCTATATCAACGTGGTTATAAATAAAAATACCATCATTACTGATTTAGACCTGAATATTAAAACTCGATACGCTTGATCGCGCTCGTCGCTCGCACGCGTCATGTATCGCGCGGAGCCTTGTATTATGATTTCGTTGTTTACGATACATTGCGCGCTCAAAAATTACAAGATTTTTACCCATGACATTCAAAATAAATGACATCTATAATTTTTTTTACCCAAACTTTTCGTTATCATGCCCCTTACAGCCTGTATAGGAGTTTCTATTTTTACATATGCGGTATATATCTACGGCAAACGAAGACCGGGGTCCATATGGCTTATCGGCAAAATACACCCACAATGCAACATCTCGAATCACATATCATATGATACGAGGATAAGCAAATATAAATATTTGTGGAAGCAACGTGTGTTAAAACACCACAGAATGTCCGTTGTAAAGCAATGCCGTCTCACTCTTACAGCTACGTGTTTTATAGGGGCGACAGATGGCGCTAGCGATTGCATCGACTAAGACAAATATAGAAGTTGCAGCTATAAAGGCTGTTCTGGGGTCTTTATTTTCCTGTTCTGGGTAAGAAAACGGTGAGTTGATATTTTTTTTAAATTCAGATTGGTAATTGTTGAGTTGGGTATGCGTAGAATCAGAATCAGTATGTTTTTTATTAATGTAAACCATTAAGTACAGTACTTATGAATCGTCAAAATAGTTACAAAAAGCTAAGCTTTTAGTATTATATATATATATTGCTATGAAAGTGTTACGTGTAATTAAGGCATAAAAAATTAGGTGTTTTAAATATCTGACAAATTAAACATTGAAATGACGATACATATATTGCAATAAATACAATTAAGACTGTACCATAAGGCTTTATACACCTCTGAAGGTCTCAACAAATTAGAAGCAAGCATATCATCATTCATCACGAACATCAGACTACGTGCTAGTTCATCAACAGACTACGCCTCATTCCACTTTAAGCACCTAAAGAGACGATCACAGAACAATGAACCACCACGCGAGTGGTCTTGACCACCGATAGAAATAGTTGAACAATCTGAAAAATAAATGAATCCTCTTACGTCAACGATAGTTTCTCAATAGAACACAGAATACTTTGTCTCGCACAGCAAATAAAAAGGCCACGTTAGATAAATGCATCGGAACATAAATGTAAGACAGAATGTGCTGTCCGCTACGGCGGCTAACTTCACCCCTTTGTGCGGGACATTTCATTTTTACAAAGTGACCATGATTTGTTCGGTCCGAGGACTCTCGAGTGGAATTGAATCAAATGAAGCGTGGACTTCGATGTAATGGAAAGTTTCATATACGAGTATCTAGGTTAAGGCAAGAATGTTGGCATGTTTCCATATTGCGGCAATAATATTAATAATACTATGTATCATTTATTTTTAATAATTATTTTAGTGAATGTGTAACAGTATGATGACGGTTCTTTTATATTTTTTTATCGCCAAACGAACACACCGTATATTTTAAGTGGTCCACCAGTAGGCTATAAGGTTCACATTCCCGAAAAAATCATCAAATTATTGGAAATTTTAGGAATAACACTACATACTAAGTCCGCCATGAAACGACACTGTCTCGCTTTCTCAAAGTAAAATCTTACACTGTATACACATATATTTATACATAAATATGATCGTTATCACCTACTTGTTAACCACTTAAAATATTTTATACTATTTTTGTTAAACCCTATATATTAGGGGGTGGGTCTATTGCCGTTGTACCGAGCATGATCCTATTCAATGCGGCTTAAGTTTTAGATATATTTACTATTATAATACCAACATAAACTTGGCCACTCTACTGCGAACATACTTGCACTCATACGTGTTTACACTGCCGCTGAGTGGACAGAAAAATACTTCAGCGAATTCCGACACAATGTCACTGGCTATGATGTTTGTTATCCTGGAATTCAGGGCAGTCAGCACTATGTAGTAACAGCCAATAAATACGAAAGAACCTCTAAAGTTGGAAAACATATTGCAGATTTTGTAACTCAAATTAAATTATATAATTAGCTCCAGAATATTATAACGATGAATTATAATTTGTGAGATATATATGGCTCTAAGACGTCATGGTTCTGGACTGGCACCAAGGCTATATAGACTGCTAAACAATTCTTTGGGGGAGGTGTACTGCCATCCTTTATTGATGGTGTGGCAAACGCCTGTGATCGACACCCGCTATTGACGCCAGGGGCTCGCCTATATTAGATATAATGTATTTTATATCGACAGATTCTCAGCTCAAAACAGCGGCCGTGGATCTAAATTGGTTTTACTGACACCCACGCCTGGGCATTACATTCAAATACGAGTGGCTCCCACAAAAGATAGATATTACTGGCGCGTGACCTACCATAATAATAAAACCTACAACAGTACATCATTAAGTATTTAATTATATAAAAATTAGGTATATTCAATAAGAAGCAATGAATGATAAAATAGCAGTCAATACATTAGCACCAATCTGTAGCTGTACAGTAGAATATTAAATAGAAAACATAACTGATTAGATGATGTAGGCCTAAAGCTATATTATAAAAGACAAAAGATCCATTATTTAAAAAAAGTTACTACAAAGAAAGAGCATACGAAGTTCAAATACAAAGCATTTCAAATTTACAATCTATATATCCAACATTGCCAATACGAATGTCTTCCAATTAAACAATTTTACAACTTCAAAGCACTTTTACGGCGTAAAACGTAACGTTATCGAGGTACGTATTGAGCGGGGTTGAGCCAAGCAAGGCTCTAGATTTATACCACTTACTGTTAATAGCGCGCATTTCAAATTCCAATGGAGCGTGAAGAAAGGCCCGCGCGTTTCTATCAGGGCACGCTGGTGTGGGCACACAGAGCCGTTTTAAAAAGTATATTGCACTTCAACTTCTTTTGTTTTTAGTGCGATTAACTCCATATGCCGATAAAGAACCCCTATTCTTTATCGGCATATGGAGTTAATCAAGAATCGTAGTTTCACGAGTGGTAAAATCGTTTGTCTACTCTGACTCAACCTACCCAAATGATAGGTAGGTACCATTATTTAGAAAAAAACTATGCTTCAATTTTTAATCGACTTCAAAAAGGAGGAGGTTCACAATTCAGTTGATTTTTTTAATTTTATTTTATCAAATTACAACAACGACAAGGGCTGCTGATGCCTTCAGAGTTAGATCAGTTAGCAATTTGAATTGTTACAACTGTAAAATGTACTTTAGATTATCATGCCTCTCGTAACGGATCATTTTAATGATGATTGTAAAATTTACAGTCATCATTAACCCTCGATATTAATGAAATGACTCCATACTACTGAAACTCCATAATCAAAGCGAACATTCCCTCCACTTCGGCTACCATAAAAATATTGCCGGCAATCAAATTTAAATCAAACTTTCAAAGCAGTAAAATGGCGGCGGCAATTGACAGAAATCGCGACCTCGTTCCAGCTTTTATGCCCTTAATTTGTTCGACTTACTGTAAAATGAAAAAGGTACATTTCCTTCTTTCTTTGGTTTACGGCTCAATGAGTGAGTTTGAGATGAAAAATAACCGACTGTTAAGTATAGAGAACAAAATGCAAAGAAGCTTATATACATTTTTATTAATATCGATATATATATATCTATAAAACAAAGTCTTGCTAGTTATACCATTTATAACACAAGAATGGGTGGGCCGATTTTTATGATCTTTGATTTTTTAATTGGTCTCCGCCTCTAATGGCAGAATAAATATTAAAACATGACAAAAATTCACAAAAAATAATAATAAAGATAATTATATTTGTCATACATATGATTCTAAGTTGTTACAAAGGTCGCTAGGACAGATAGTAATCACAAAATAGGTTTTTGAAATAACTTAGATTTCAAATCGCGGCACACGGGAACATACATAATATATGTTACATTGCAAACTCGGATAATATTAGGTAGTTGGGACAGAACAAATACTATATAGAGGTTTTTTTAAAATAACTTTGTACCTATTCCCTTTTTAAATGAACTAAGTATGTTTTACGACATCATACGTTTTTTCACAACTCAAGGCTTTTGTTTCTCGACACAAATATACCTAAAAGCCATAGAGATGATTTTTTTAAGAGGCTCTAGATTAACCGTTCAGTAATTACGAAAGTTTAACAATATACATTACAGCACTGCTCTCTGGGGTAGCATAAAAGAAATGTAAAATTCCTTTAATGTGCCTTTACGAGAGTTTCAAGGATACAGTGAAGTGTATAAAAGTATATCGTACTCTTTCTGCCATAGCGCGGCAACATGTTGTAACGCGAGCCAAATTCTTGGTAAGAAGACGTAAATCAGAAGCTGTATTACATTACCAGGTGGCAATGTTAGTTAAGTTAATTAAATGAAGTTAGAACGTGGATCACTTTTAATTGAGCTACCATTTGTGTATCAATTAGCAGTAATGAAACAAAAAGAATTTGCCAATCTAAGTTTAAAATTAAAAATAGTTGACACATTTCAATTGCAATAAGTAAGACAGCTGATTCAGAAACGTTATATCAAAGTATGTAGCATTTGTAATCATGACGTGAAGGACACAACCATTAAAATTTTTTTTTTATTTAAAATTATTATTATACAATTAAAAAATAATTTACGTATCGAAATTCTGACCTCACATTATAACTACAAATGCGCTAAAGAAGCGCAGGTTCAAGGCTTAGTATAACCTTTCTGATTCACCTTGTATATAATAATAAAAGAAAGATAACGTCAAATTCAATACTGATAATACACTAACTCTTAATTTTGAACGTACGTCTCTATATATCGCTCCACCGAGCCACGCACAGCATCCCTCGCTTTGTGAATCTCTAAAACTCATATTACTCCGGGCACACCAACACTTTGAAGCTTACGCGAAATTAAGTAACTCCCCAAACTGGGCACTTCTTACAGCTGTTAGTGTTAATGGAGTACATTCCTGCCACGGAATTCCTCGTTCGACGGCACCCTGGGAATTTCCAGGGTAACTACCCAGCTTTGCTCTTGCAAAATAAGAACTGCGCATTGCAGTAAACTAGCAAATTATTGCTGCTTTCGTGGCGGTTGCATTCTGGATTCGTCGTTTAGATTCGGTTCTTTAATTGTGGTAGAGTGAAAAAGGAATCTTTCTTCTTATCGTTGGATGCGGGTAATTGCGAACGGTTGTTGTAACTATTGAAACAAACTGAATAGTGATTATAGTTGTATACATCCAGGAAAATATTATTCAAAGTATATTATGGTACAAAGTGTGAGACAGCTTAGTACTTTTCATCACGCATTATCATGCAGGAAAGGTAGTATCTTTATATAATATAGATACTACCTTCTTTCTATGATGACAAAAAAGATTCAAATGCGACGAAAACATAATGCTAATCAATAAAAAAATACTATTTTTTAAAAAGACTTCCATGTTTTTAAAATAAAATTAATTTGAAATTAGAATTCTTAGCCAAACAAAAAATATTTTGATTTGAAGTGGCCAGTACTGCAGAACGGCAATTTGGTAAGGTAATATATAAAACAAAGTCGTGTTAGTTACACCGTTTATAACTCCAGAACGGATGGGTCGATATTTATGATCATTGAATATTTGACTTGGTCTCCGCCCCGAAAAGCAGAATACCTCATAAAACATAGAAAATGCACATTTGATTCTGAGGCGGTGCAAAGTTCGCTGGAACAAGTAAAAGGTTAATAAATTTAAAATCCATAAATTTTTCTCAATAATATTTTGGGTCCCTTATATTTTTTGGACGCTAACGAAGCGTCCCTTGCTTGCGGCTATAAAGATATCCGTCGGTGACCTCCGGCGGAAAAACTTTCTCACGACCGTTTCCACAGTTTTTTGTACAAACTTTTCTGTTTATTATCATTGCTTTAGGCACTTAGGTACTTAAGTGACTATGTAGAGTACTGATTTTCCACGTGCAAGGCTCTGTTTGCAGCATCGTGGCATTTTATCAAGAGTGCCTATTCCACGAAGGTAATTCGGTCATCGGGATCAAACATTTCGATAAACATCGATTTATAGATTAACCCCCGAATTTATAGACGTTTTATAACTTCATCAATTGTCATATAGTACTGCGCAAAGCAAAACTCTTGTGCGTAGTACTATATAACGTTTGATAAAGTTATAAAACGTTTATAAATTTGGGGGATAGTGGTTTGTAGCATAAGCCTTATAATATGCTTTAAAGGTACTAGAACCTTTCGTTTATTTAATACGTGTAAAATATTTTCTACATCAGTAGGTCATTCAGATAACTTCCCAAATAAATAAATCAAATTATTAGAGATTGTAAAATAGGATCACATAGTAAGTGCGCGGTGAAACGCGACTGGTACACCATTTTAAAAAAAGCAAGCTCGTTTTATACATTCATTTCATACAGTCATGACCTACTCATTCAATCCTTAAAAGAATAACACTATTTTCTGACACCTTTTATATAATTTCATTTATTATTGCTTTTAGCTGCACTGTTCAATAGTCTTTAGAAAATGTTAAGTTACTACATAGTGGTATGTAGTAACTTAACACTTTCTAAAGACTATCACTGTAACTCACCTACAATGTGTGAACGGAAGCATAATAATTCTTTGCCAGCTAATTTCCCCGCACCTTCCTGATAGGCAAAGATAAATGAAACAATTTTTAAGGAAGTACATTGTCGTTCCTTTCCAAACTTTACCTATTAGGAAAGTGGTCTCCGAACACCACAAATTAGTGACGCAGCACTTTCAGTGGATATTGGTGGGTTGCAACCTTATATTATTCGAAGTTTAAAATTACCTGATTTTTATAAATGATGCTGCAGTAGAAATTAAAGTTATAATATCGCCAGACGGACACACCAACTGTCCGGTCCCACACTAAGCAATGCTTGTGTTTTAGGTACCAGACAATTGATTTTAATTTGCAATAAAGATTATGTAAATAAAATCTACAAACCGTACATGTCTGATGAGGAGGACTTTTTGGCGGTAACTTGAACCGTGAAGCAATTTTTTTTTCCAGTAATGTGGTTCTTTTATATATAATTGAAATAAAATACTATAAATTGACTTTTAAATTTCTTCTTGAAATAAAATACTATAAATTGACTTTTAAATTTCTTCTAAGATGTCCGGTATATTTTCAGTAAAGTATCCATGGCTTTACTGATAGGGGTAGGGGATACATTTCGTCATCATTATCATATTATAATCATCATTATCATCCTACTTATATTACTTAAAAACGACGCTGGAGATGTTTTACTCGACACTGGCAAAAATGGCACTATTTTGTACCCGATGGCCAATAAAAAAAAGAAGAAGACTGATGAGGAGAGTTATTATAACATTAATCTAAAGACCAATAAAAAAAAAAAAAAACAATTTATAGAGTGCTATTCCGTTATTAAAATAAAGCTTAAACCCCAAATTTGTAGACGTTTTATAACTTTATCAAACGTCATATAGTACTGCGCACAAGAGTTTTGCTTGCGCAGTACTATATGACGTTTGATAAAGTTATAAAACGACATTAAATTCGGGGGTAACATTCTAAGCACACCGACCAACATTTATAACTTCAAAGTTGTCTATTCACTCAAAACGTTTCCTCAAAGTCGCGGGAGTTCAATTCAATAAAAGAGAACACACGTTTAGAATTATTTGACAGAATATTGTTCTCTGTCACGACATGCGACCTGTCGCCACTCGTTCTTTGTACTGCGAAGAGAATAGGGCTGTCAAACTTTTTGGAAATAATGCTCTTAGTCTCGAAGTAGAATTACGAGCCTGAATATATACATTAAAAATAGAAATACATATTGTTATAGCACTCTTATAACACTAAGCAATGTTAAATTATTTTTATACATCATTCATCAGCGGTAGTTTTAATAATTTGTTCCTTGTAATCTGACATGTGAAGTGTCACTCGGGATATTTATTAACTGCTAACAATTTGACTAGCCTACAAATCCGCAGACATATTTTGAAATAACTATCACTAGTAATGATTAATTTTCATACATCCATGTGTATATTTTTGAATGACATAAGACCTGTAAATCTTATATCCACGCAAAAGGTTAAACGAAATACTTGTACATATAAGTAAAGATATTTAGGAGAAAGCTTTTATAAAATAATGTCCAGACAGTAATCATTATAAGGTATTATTATATTTGAATTCGAAATATGATGTTTTTACTATAATATTATTATTATGGTAGAAAAAGCATATTTAGAATTCAAATTACAGTCTCCTATTTGGACCGTTGGCAACCCTAGCGAACACTTCGCGAAATTGTTACAAAACTCCGCGCGACACCGGCGGTTACATTGTTTGTTTAAATTGAAAATTTTCACGGCACTGCACAAAGCGTGCGGAAATATCATTCAACTTGCGAGACGTCTTTTAATTTGGAGACAGCTCAATTTTAAGTGTATTATATGTGTTGATGACTGTACGCGAGTGAAAATTAATTAAATTTTAAATAAAGAACGCCTCGCGCTGTGTGCGCAATGCTTCGATTCAGTAAGGTGTTTAGTTACCATCGTTTGCGATAGATGGCGATAGTTGTACGGTTTCTTTGGAAACATATTTTTGTTACTAAATTACGATTGAACAAATATATTATAGTGCGTGTTAAACCCAAATAATTTGACATATATTAGTCCACCTCATACCAGTATAGCCATAGCACATGTACACACAAGAAGCTGATACAAAATACACATTTATCGTTCTAAGCCAATGGCCGCAGACTGTCCTTCTCAGATACCGCGTAACTATACGATTCATATTAAACTAATATATCGTGCCATTTTTGTCCCTATTAACAGTGTTCCATGGAAACTATGACCGCACTTTCATCATATGGTTTGGTATAGAAATGGAATAATGTAAGTATGCCAATATTCTTTGACGATTCCAACACATTATTTGGAATGAGCGCGCGTGTGTTACGAAAAGGAGTAAACAAAATCGCGTCGGTAGCGCCACCGAACGCGATTGTCTCCCGCAGAGAATCGCGCGTCATATGCCTTTACTAAGATTGGCTTTTCCATTCTGAGAAAAAACAGAATCAGAATCAGAATATTTTTTATTCACGTAAACCATTATTGTACAGTACTTATGAATCGTCAACCAAGACCAAGTAAATGAAAATTGTATTACCAAGCAGGTTTATCTTGTTAAAAGCAACTCAGTATACGTAGTAATAAGATCGATAATTACAAAGCAAAGTCCGTAAAATATTATACACTATGTGTAATTTAAAATAGTGAGCAATAACATCAATGCAGTTAACAAAATCATACTAAATTCTGGCGCTTGCAGTCGATAGCTTTACAATCAAAATTGATCGTTATTGCTGGGAAATGAAACTTAAAATGGTATATAAACTGAATCACTCTATCTAGTTGTCACAAACAAGTCCAACAGATCTTGTAGTTCCGGGTTCAATTGTCAAACCTTGATTGGGTGGTTCACCATTTTTTTTGAGACCTGCATTAAAAGCCTATCAGTCCCGAGTACTATCGAAGAAGTGCTGCATTTTTGCTTACCTTTTAGAAACTAAATTGTACTTTACAGCGTGGTGCATAAAGGGTATACTACCCTTTTCACTTGCGCTTCTATATAGTGCTTTTGTTATAATTAGAATGTGAAATCAGAATATCATTGCATGTTTAAAAAAATATATATTAATATCGAAATTCTGAATTCGAATAACGATTACAAATGCACTCATTCATATATCAATAAATCCTCTTTGAAACATAATGTATATACCTACTCTAGTATTCTGGTTATAGCAAATACAAAAGATTTATGTCAGAATAAAGTGAAAATAGAGACCATAGACTGTTGACCACGACGCGGCCCCATAAATCAGTTCCAAGCTTAGTGGGAAGCGATTCAGCAAAACGCACCAGTGACTTATAACAGGATAATATATTATACTGAGGCTATAATATATTACGACGCCTGCAGATCTGAGAATGACTGAACGAATCGAATGCAAATATATAGTTCTCTTGACCGAATTTTGGTCACGGTAGGCAATCTCAACGGAGACAAGCCGACTACGTAGGAGATATAGTGTACAAGTGAGTGCGCAAGCACCGGTGCACTCTCTTTTCCCTTTTTCTCTCACTCTCGTACTCCGATGGGACAGCAATCGAACACGACCGGAGAGAGATCAGGCCCTGGACCGTCGGCTTAATGTGCTCTCATAGACACGAGCAAGTGATAATCATGGTTGAAAATGAGAAATCCCAGAGGTGCGAGCCGGAGTTTGAACCTGAGACGCTTGTGTCTAAGACGAACGCTCCACCAACTTGGCTATCACTGCTTATAAAAGCTTTACAATTCATGTTAAAAAAGCAGGTTCGTAGACTAAATCAGGGTTGCCAACTCCGTAGAGCTTTGGGTCTCCGGCACCCTTAGAGACTAGATTATGGGTGAAGAGTTCTAATATATACAAGGTACTCTGTGGTGAAGAGCACCCATGACCATAGTCATGCAAAACTGATCTGTCCTACTGACTGTCTGTGCGCTTATAACTTTGATTCTACTGGACAGATTTTGATGCAACTTTCACTATTATGTAGGACATTTTTTTTTATTTCTTAGAGTTCCGTAGTCAAATAGGGAACGTTATATTTGCGCCATGTCATATGACGTCTGTTCTAGTCACGGCCAATGTGTTCAAATATTATAAGGTCATAATTTGCTGGTTTAATTTATTTGCTACCAATGTATGTTGTTGTTATAATTAAATAAAAAGCAAGGTTTTGAACCAATATTTGAATATTGGATGAATACTTGTTGGCGCGGTTGTATGAGTATCATTTGTAAATGGATATTGTTGTTGCTGCAGCAAACAACTATGGAAAACGTAGAAAACATTGATATTCCAAATAGTGTTGATAATGCATAGAGCAATCATGCTTTTTTGTTTTGGAGAAGAGAAATATTAAAACGTGTAGGTAAGTACTTGGTTGATTAATTAATTCAGGTAATTAAAATAACGTTGGACTTTTTGGCGGGAAACTGAAAAGTCATGGCGTCAGTTATGTTTTAATTTCTAAAACTAGTGTTCCTGCGAATTATAGTGAGTGATATAAGTGGAATATTAACCATTATGGGTTCGGTAAAGTGCACGAGTGTAGGTAATTGAAACAGAGTGACGAAACTTGGCTTTTCAGTTTCTCTCAAAAGGTCCGTAAAAATCTTTCAGTAAAGTATCCATCACATTACTGATTCAGACTTGGGCCTAGCATTTGGGCCTGTGCATATGCTCGAAAACTGAAATAATTTATATTACTTGATACTGGCAAAATACCTACGGTTATGCCAAATTAAAAAAAAAAAAATTACGTCAAGAATCTTAATTTGTTACTTTTGACGCTATACGATATCGCAATAGTTATAGTGACTCTCAGTAGACTAGGCATGAATTATTAAGTAAGAAAGAATTAAGTAAGGCTTGGGTACTCAAGATAATCGCAAATCGTTCTTTAAAAATTCTTAAACACATTAGAAATAAAATAATAATTTATCTGACCTTTTTTTAAATGTCACACTGTTGGGCGCGGGCCTCCCTTCAATGCGAGGGGGAATCCCCTCCCCTCAATCTCTCCCATCAATGAGGGAGGAGGGGTTAGTAAATATAACAAAAAAATATTCACCCACACAAAAAATACAATTTAAAAACATCAATGAACGTTTTTCAATACACAAAATATTGGTAACTAAATCCAAGTTCTTAGTGCAATAAAATACAGGTCAAACTGTGAAATAGTACATTTAGTTATAGGAAACTATTTGAACATCCAACCTCACCAAACTATGTACCTACATAAGTAATCATAACAAACAATAAGAAATAGGGAAGACAAAAATGGTTCAAGACGTAGTTCGCTACAATCCGCTTTTGTTCAAACTTACCAACAACGGATTAGTATTCCCGCTTTATCTTTTCAAAAGAAAACTTTCCGAGATTTCTTGGAAATACCTAAAGATTGACAAGTTTATGATTTGGGTATTTTCTTTAATGGTCTGCTATCCCACTAATATTATAAATGTGAAAGTTTGGATGGATGCATGGACGGATGGATGGGTTTGTTACTCAATTATGCCAGAACAGCTGAACGGGTCTGGATGAAATTTGGCACAGAGATAGATTATAGTCTGGAATAGCACATAGCACATTTTTAACCGGGTAAAGTGTATGGTTCCCGTAGGATAGATTTGTTTTAATTTTTCATAGAGCAAAGGATCGACATGATTTTTTGCATACTTTTTAATGGCGGGTAACACCGCGGGGCGCAGCTAGTATTAGCGTATTGTTATTTCTTTATTTTTAATAGGGAGTGATATGGTCGCGCCACATCAGAATAACAAGTGAAAATCGCCGTGGGCAATTTTCACTCATGAAATTATAGAACTGACATCAAAATGATGTATTCCAAATTCAAAACACACTAATCCAGTGCTATAACATTAGTATTGCATTTAAGTACCTACCTGTATCACGTAACCGCATTTCTAGGCAAACTAACCTGATATTACACACAAGCCCCGAAGTCATTCGAAAATGAAGCCTATGAATAAAGAAGTAGATTATATTTTGCTTTGTAGGGTACAGAGGTTACAAGTTGATAAGGGTTTGGTGCAATGTTATATTAAATAATTTGTAGATGTTATATTAACGTAGAATTTTACGGAATGAAATAAATAATTATTTTAAAGTGACCTTAATCTAAGAATAGAGTAAAAAAACACATCATAACTATGAAATGCAGAGATATCAGATAATATGTGACATATTTATAAAAAAAACCCAGACAAATTATATTGAAGCCATGCTTGCCTCATGGCACTAGGTTCTATTCCCGTTTGAAAAAAAAAACAGAAATGATATTTTCGTTCTCTGGTGTGAGTTTTATTGAGATCGCCCCTAGTCCATCGTATATGCAGGACATACAGTCGATGTATCTATCTGGCGATATTTATTTAAATTTATCTTTCATTAAGTATTAAGAAAGTCGGCCATCAAGCTCGCCACACAAATTATTATCTCTCTCAAGGCGGTAAACCTTTGTTTTGTTTATTTAACGATTTAAATATTCAGCCTGTCTACGGCAACACCAATGCCACGTATATGTCTAATCATAGACCCGTCCACAAGTAGTGGGTGGAGTAGTAAAAAATGGATAAGACATAGTCTTTAACCAATCTCCCCGTTTCCCCAGAAAAGGGAATCGAGATGAATCAGAATTATAATTGTCGGTTTTTTTTTATTAATTTAAGCCATTAAGAACAATGCTTAAGAATCGTCAAAAAAACAAACAAAATTCTAGGCTACAACTTTACCACCGGTTTGGAATTCCGTTCCTATGGAGAAGAACGGGCAAGAAACTCTATGGTTTCTCTTTTTAAGAAGATCTAATGATGGATAATGGATGAAGAAATGCCGATGGATGAAATGTTCCACGCCGCTACTCTCCTAACACTTGGGCCAGCGTTCAAAAGCCGGCGCGCTGCGGTTATATAAAATATTAATGCTATTTTAGTAGCCGACCTGAAATTTGGTAGATTGTCCACTGAACGAGGTGGTAATCACTTCGCTTGTCAGCTGGGACGCGAGACCACATGCTGGCGTAATTGGATTTATGTATGTAGTAAGTAGAAAATATGAAAATTATAGTGTCGTAAAAATATCCATGACCTGATTAGCGCAGTTCGTAGTGACCCTGCTTTTTGTGCCGAGGTTCCTGGGTTCGTATCTTGGTGTGGACAAACTTTGTGTGATGAGCACGAATGTTTGTACCCAAGTCATGGATGTTTAATATCTATGTAAGTATTGTATACTGGATTCGCCCCCAGTCCATTGTACGGTACCCATAATACAAGCGTTGCTTAGTGTTGGATCGTATAGTTGGTATATTCGTCTGGCAATTTTTTTTTTTATATATTGATACTGGTTCTTCGTAGTGATTGTCATAGTGTATAAAATGCCTTCAAAATACGGTAGAGATCTTTTAATTCTGGCGTGATCTATAAAATATACTGAATCCCCTTTGTCATTAGGACAACGAAAAGATAACGAGTCTCTTTATTATTTAAGTTAAAGATTTCCAAAAAATGTAGGAACAACAACTTTGTTCAGCAAAAATATGTAGACAACAATTATGTATGAACCAAACACGAAACTAAACCGCTGACGTAAAACGACAACAACCAACAAATATAGCTCATTATATACAAAAAACAAGTGAATCCGTGCTCAACGATAGTTCGAAACTACGCGAGAGAAAGATGACAAAAGCAGCTACTTACAAAGAAGTGCTTTCGCAAAATCTCACAAAGTTATGTGATGAGCCTCCCCGTCCCCCTCCCCCCACTTCGCAGATACTTCAAACGCGACCCGTTTTTTCACAGCTCGTTTGAACTATGTTATGATGCTTTTTGGATAAGTTTTAGAAAGAAAAGTTTGGTTCTTGAACAACTTGGTATTTGACAATTTATAAATATTTAAAGTGCCTACGTATTGATTGCAATATATGGCTTATGAAGAATTTTTGTTTGAACCTTAATTTTCCGAATACAGAAATATATAAGTATCACAGGACAAATACACAGACTGTATGGTCAGAATCAGAATCAAAATATTTTTTATTCATGTATACAACTGAGAACAGTAGGTACTTATGAATCGTCAAATTGTCAAGAAATACTAAGCTACAACTTTAGCAACCGTTCGGAATGCCGTTTCCGTGAAGAAGAATGGGCAACAAACTCCAAGGTTGTCGTTTTTAGACACCCTAGTTTTTAGAAACACTCAATTCTTATATTATGGGTACCGCGTACAATGGACGGCGAGTGATCCCAGTATGTAATTAGGTACTTATATAGAAATATTTTAAGCGTCCGTGTGTTGGGCACAAACATCGTGGTCATCACAAAAAGTGTTTAATGTCATAAATAAAAGCTCTAATTATAAAAAGGAAATAAATCTTTATTTTTATGTTTATTGTTATACTTAAAAAAAAACGTATTAACAAAAGACTAGAGAAAATACATTACAAACGAATACTACAGACTTATTAGATTTTTTACACACGGCGAACGCTGAAAGTGAAGCCTAAAAAATCTCTAGTCAAGCATGTTATTTTAATTGTAGACGAGTTTTTTTTTAGTTTTCAGTTTTACCGTACGCCGTGTGTTCTCTGATTATTCTAAGAAGTCTGTGTCTAATACAGACTTCAGTTTGAACTATCATTATTTTTCTAAACCGCCTTTTTCCATTCTAGCTTTAAATAACAGACCCATTTACAAAAAGGCTGGAATATTTAAGGTACAAAACTGAATCAAAGAGAGAAATTGCATTAGATTTATATACCTGCTTGTATTTATATATACCTGCTTACATACCTACTAGTAATCATAGCATTTTTTTTTACACCAAAATTCTAAGACTATTACTACCTCTGAATTAATTATTAAAGAGATAAGGAGAGAGATGAAAAGCGATTCCTAAGGGATTGGAAAAAATTCGGCCACGCCGCCCCTCGCCTTACAGAATGAATAATTTCATGTATAATTCTTAGCTATAGATTTTAAATGCGTTATTCCTTTTGAACTCCAATTGTATAATATTACTAAGATAAGCATATTTTTGTGAATTCCTGACATTTTCGTATATTAAATTCATAATTGGAAGTGAATATTGTAACGGCTTAAGGATGAAGAATAGTGTTTTAAAAAAAGACATATCGGTTCCACATGACGGTCGACGCTTTACGGTAAAGAATATTAAAACCAATGCCTATTATAAATAGAGCTACTTTTAACTGGCAAGTCTGTAAATACAATTTACAGGCTATGGAATAATGACATATACACTGCTACATTTGAGCACGCATGCCTCAAATAGAGAAGGAAGTGCCCGGTGTAATTGCAATAGGCTCGCCCCCTATAACATTGGGACCACAATACCATTGGCGAAATGTGGGTGCACTGCCATGCACCTCTGACTACCCTTTACAACAATTACAGGCGCGATGGTGATGGCTACATCTTACAGTAATGATAATTGCCACATTTGACAGTTTTATCATGAGAGTACGGTAAGATACTATTTCCATTCAATTTTGTTACTAGACTTCGAGTCCATATAATTTCAGAGCTACGACTGCTATCTGACGTCACTCCACAAGATACGTCATCTCTAAACAAAATATAGCAGCTTTACATAACAATACCCACTTAGACCAGCCGACGTAGCGACCTTTTCAAAAAGGTCACGCCAATCCGCAAAGTTTCACGAAACTAGCAAAGTAAGCAATATATTACGATAAAAGGATCTCTGCACTAAACCATCGCAACAATAAATAGTCTGGATGCTGACCGCCGGGACTTACAGGCTTCGGAAAAAGCGCTACTTTCGGGGCTTATGAGCCGAACACATGTTGGGACGTGATAAAATCTATCTACTTTGCCCTACAGAAACTACTTAGGTACAGGTCTATGACAAAATAAAATCCAATCCTTCTTCAACGTAGGATTAACCGCAGGAACGTCTTTTGCAAGATGTAATCTAAAAAGGACTTTGTTAACATATTTATTTTAGAGCATGAAAGCGGTTTTAGACCTACTTTTAACTAAAGTTCAAAGTATTATTGTAATAAAACTTATTTTGTGGATTTTCTTGCGTTTATTTTAAACGCAATAAAATCCAAAATAAACGCGATTAAATCCACAAAATAAGTTTTATTTCAATGTGTAGTATTCGCTTAAATAAAATAAATCAATATTCAATGTATGAGTTTTGGAAGGATCAAATACCGAAAAGCCTTATATTAATAGAGATCGATTTTATTCCATACACTTCACATTACTCTTACAGGAAGCGTATAGCTTACTGGTAAATGTGTTACCTGATAGTCCAGCCCTAAAGTAATCTAGATCTGATGTTACAATACTCGTAAACTTTGATAGGTAGGTAGGCATCGCCAGACGAACACACCAACTATTCGGTCCCACATTAAGCATCGCTTTCATTATTGGCAGCGTACAATGGGCTGAGGCGAGCCCAGTTTATAATTCTTATATCTATACATGATTCGAATACAAACATACATGCTCATAACACAAAGTTAGTCTCTACCAGGAGTTTAACCCGAGACCCTCTGCGCAGAAGGCAGGGTCTCTACCAACTGAGCTAATCAGGTCGTCGATAACTGCTGCGTTACAATCGTGTGCGTATTTTCAATGTTATGGAGCGTATTGTTGAGTTCCATCCTGTACTCGGTGTAATGAATATGTTTCTAGTATTAGAGTACTTCATTAAAAAAATAACATTGATAGCAAAGTAGGTAAACGCTCGCCTTGGTAACAAGATATATATAAAGCAACCACCTGGTAGGTGACTACATAGAAAAATACGCACAAAAATTTTGCATCGCGCCAATCGGGAGCTTTGTGTCTTTTATTTTCCTGTTTTCCAATCAATACGATCTTCAATCATAACAAGACCTAATCTGTCTTTTCATGAGCATATTCTGCCCCAGCCCCAACAAACTACAAAGTCAACAAACATCAACCAACGTCGTAACAAAGTGGCCTATATGTTTTATTACTTATATAAGTTTCGCGCAAAAATTGGAACAACTAAATTAGAACAAGTTAATACTGAGAAAACGTTTGAGAGAACGCCAGGGCTGTACTTAACAGCGCTAACGGTCAATAAAGGCGATAAATTACTGGGGAAACTGTGGCCAGAGCGCCAGTCTAGGGCTGTCGAATGGCATTGGAAATAGACTGTTAGTTGAAATATAGTTGTAAAGATTAAGGTCAGCCATTAAAGTGGATTATCAGTTTTGACAAAAACTCCTAGTAAGTAAAAAAATACTTGTTAAAATAAATAACAAATGACAAAAATAGGCTTTGCGATTCTACGATGTTCGAACGATATTCAACGTTAAGGTGATAAAGGAGTCTCTTGGTCGACTTTACATGTATATGTTAACATTATAACCAAATTAATGATATTATAGTTGGAAATATTATTTTATCATTTAGAATGAGGTATGTACTGTGTGTTACGTAGGTACTCTTAAAAGGTAAGCTGTGGAAATTAAGAAAAGGAATTATACGATTTCAAAAGTATTTTTTTAACATTTTAATAAGGTAATCCATCATAAGCAAACTATACAGTGTAAGTTGATTCGTAATAAAACTGATACCATGGATTCAACCCATGATTCTGTACCTCCTGATTTGGAATTTGCCATCGACCTATTAATGAATTTTACGAAATTTATGATTTATTTCAGTATTTAAAATAACATAGGAAATATGTTATTTTGAACGTATTTAAAATGTAATTTGGAACTGAAACTGTAACGTACATAATAGCTCAATACCTTCGAGCAAGATCGACACTCGTACAAGTCGGGTATTGCGCGGAGCATTGTGTTTTGAGTGCGTGGTTTACGATACATTGCGCGCGTAAATTTACAACATTTGTAACGCATGACTTTCGATATAAATTATTTCTATAATTTTATCATAGGTATAAAGTGTAACCTTACCCTAAAGTTTTCGTTACCCTTACACCCTGTATACAGTTCACGAAATCAATCTCTTGCAACCCTAGCCCATACAATCTGATCACGGAGGGCATACGTGGGCCCCTTGCTCGCTTTACGATCTCCACATGTGTGCTACCGTCCACGCAGCGGTTCGAGTCCTACCCAGTGACGTATTATTGAAGGTGACTTTACTTTATTAACCTTGTTTTTCTGCTTGGAGGTGAAATGAATTTTATTGATATTATTTTTTATTTTGTTGCGATGTTGTTAAGACACTGAAAGTATCTTTGAGCATAAAGCAAACTAGTGGTGCTATTCTTTTTTATAATTTGATTTAATTCATTGGTATATTTTTTTATAAATAAGAATCGTATACTAACCTTTTAACCTGCGCTTCTTCATTTCTAATGATTATGTGAAATCAGAATTCTGATATGACGATTAAAAATACAAATTTTGTTTCCAATAAAACGACAATTTTGTTTTGTGTAAGCAACTTTTATTTGAATTGACATCAAAATTCAGACTTCACATAATTGCGCTAAAGAAACGTAGGTATAAAGGTTAGAATATACCCTTTCTTAGTTATTCTGTATAACAAAATTCTATAACCTTTAGTGACAGTATTAAAGACACTCCTGAAAAAAAAATCTACGAGTGCCGTATCGTGTCGTAGCTGGTACGTGGTAACGGTCTCACAACACCAGATATGTAAAGCCGGCAAGGTTATGTGCATCATATCTTAATAATTTGAACTAAGAACATTCCAAGTCTTAGCCTTAGTTTTCAAAAGGAATTGTTTTCAAAACTGCTGAACCTGTCATACTGGAAATAATCAATTTAACACATATTGATTTCTTATATTTACGCGAATACTACACATTGAAATAAAACTATGACACCAGGACGTCAACCACCTCAGTCCTCCCGTGACCATGGTTGCTGTAAAGCAGCCGAAACGTTGGGAACGTAAAATCAAAATAAAAAACGCGATAAAATCCTTAAAATTAGTTTTATTTCAATTTAACACATTTTAATACAGTAGTCGAAAATACCCTTAAAGCTTTTATTTAAACATTAGACAATTTGTATCATGATTGATGTGAATTCTAACGATGTTTTTGTACGGTACCCAACACCACTCTCTCGTGACATATATTTTGATTTACGTCGACATGTCGGGGATGTTGACGTCACATAAATTCTTATTCCAGGAGAATACGTCTCTGATAGATTAAAAGCATTTTATGGGGTCATCGACTTACGACCTGATCTAGTAGGAGACAAATATAACAATAGATAATTGAGAGGAATAATTACGAATACAAAGATTATAAATATTTTGTTACCAATCTTTTATCTGGATAAGTTGAATGTAGAATTTTGGATTTATTTATTCTTACGTTTTGTAAAGCTCTATTGAATAGCAGCTTTAGAAGTCTCTTTCTTTATCAGGAAGCAAACCGCTGTAGTCATTTAAAAATATACCGAGATCATTATCACTTATGACCAGTAGTGGACTGTAACTCAAGAATTTAATGAAAATACATTTTTGAGATATTTATAAAATACCTAGCCTACCTTAGCCGTTCCTACATTGTTCTCATATACCGGCCGATCTTTTTAAAAAAAGACCAACCATGGAGTTTCTTACCCGTTTTTCTCCATAGGAACGGAATTTTGAACGGGTGGTAAAGTAATGGCTTATCATTTTGTAACTTTTGACGATTCATAAGTACTGTACCAAATGGTCTACATTAATAAAAATATTCTGATTCTGATTCCTATTTAGCTTAGTCCCCTGTCCCATTCCATATTCCTCCCAATTTTTCTCGTGAATTGCCTCGTGAATGCCTTTAAAATTATTCACATCCACATGGCTTCATTACCACGCTTAGCTAACTTCAAATAATTCAAGTCATAAATCGCGACGTGAACTTTGAAATTAATATCTAAGAAATGACTTACCGAGTCCCACTTTACCTCTGCTCGAAATTAGAAATGGAATTTTGCAAATTGAAGTTGGAGGTTCAAGTCCATAAATTGGTGTTCCAAAAGCCATGATGTATGCTTGTATATTTGCAAAAGTAATGGAGGTAACTATGTAATTATTATATCAAATTCTTAAAATTAATTAGTCGGCAAAACCATTAAGGAATCATGTATTAGAGCAATGTTGGCAAGACGTCATCGATTGGAGGGAGGCATTAGGTACCATGCCTTTACTAAAGGCTCAAATGCCATCAAATGTTCTAGAACCACGACTGCTGCAAGTGTAGGTAATTAGTATAGCAGTTATATTACTTAAAGCTACTGCTACATACGTAGGGTTTTAGAAAGTATATCATGGTAACCGCTCCTTGAAAAATTAGAAAATTGAGAGTTACAACACTCAAAGCTTTAAAACATTTTGAAAAATAAAACAAAAAAAGTTGACGTTAGTCATGCACTCAAAGAGGATATTTTATGACCTGCCACTGCCACTATCTTTTAGTATGGACTGAGCTTATAAAAGATGCCATTAGAAATTGAATTTCCAGTTTACTCAAGATATTTTAAAAATATCTAAAAGCTTCGGTGGAGACATAAAATACTGATGATTGGACTTTAAGCTTTGAGAGAGTGTAAGACGACAGAACTTTGAAAAAGGAAATACGATTTTAAATGATGTCTGGGCATGATGTGATAGTAGAAATACATATGTGCATTGCCGGCAGAGTGTGAAGTATAAGAATATTTGAGTATTTTATGTGGTGCATTTACTTTGAGATGCGAATAAGAAAATCCACGCGGCGTTGGAGTTCAAGAACTATCTAGTAACCAGAACAGAATGACCCTGGAACTTTTAGGAAACACAATGCAAGAAAAATAATACAAAATGTATAATATACATCCCAATACTTAATTTCATAAAGGAAAGTAATTAAAAACTGGGGAACCATAAACTGTATATTGTAGAAATTGTTTTTTATTCACCAAAGTCATTTTTACTTTAATAAAAACGTTATATTTCTTATAAAGCTATAAACATACTAATCTTTAAAGGCACTACTCTAAATCACATGTCATTAAGAACACCGAGTACCAGGGGACCAGGAACAGCGAGTTAGTAACGCAGTCCTCTCATATTTTACTTTTTCAGTGAAAAGGAAGAGTCCAATGTTCGGTAAGGGTTGCAGTAATAGCGCCTCCGAGTAGCCTGCGTAATCCCTTTCGAGGGTGGGCTGACCTAAAATTGAAATTCTCAACCCCTTCTAAGTGGCAATGTTTCAGAGCGGTGTCCACTTCGTAACATTAAAGTTTAAGTAATGCGTTTGTTGTTGGGGTTCAAATTTTCAAAGCACAATAGCTGTGATGAACTGGTTTTATTGCGTAAGGTGTTTGATGCGTTTAGGTGGGCGTTAATTGCTTTTATGTGGTTTGCGCTTGAGGCGTTATCCTGTCGTTGGTATAAAAAGTTTAGAAGCATAAGCATGTTTATGTTTAGTAAGTTAGGTTTGTAGGATAAAAAGGAACTTCTAATATACTCGTAATCGTAACGAAATCGAGAAAACATGCCGTCACTGTCTTACTTATTTATGAAATCTATCGTGTGAGACGGATGGAAGACGTTACGTTACTGAAACGCTACGTAAAAAATATTTTTCCAAATCGGTTCATAAATGACGGAGATGTGAGATAACAAAGTGGGGTCGAGTCACCTTCGTCCGTAGGAGAATTAAATACCCTCGAGATACCCTACACGTAACCCTGGGTGGTGCCAACTAGGTGACAACTCTACTGGTGGTAGGCTTCGGCCGTGGTCAGTCACCACCCACTGAACAAAGCCATGTCGCCAAGCGGCCTAGCCGTGTTCCGGCATGATGTTCGATGTTGTCATTCATTGATGGCGGGTCAGATCAGCTGCGCTGCATGTGCCTAGTGAATGTAGCGTCTCGATCTACTGCCGCCTTCCTACCTAGGCAAGTATGATCCATCGTAGATCTCATCATCACTTACCATCAGGTGAGATCGAGATCAAATACTTGCCTATAATGTAATAAAAAAACATCCAAATTAAGAACCTCCTCCTTATTAAAGTCGGTTAAAAAGGATTGTGCTTGTGGTACAATTTATTATTTCATTAACATGATTGTTTACGATATAAATACTTTAGACAGAGAACGTCTATACTAGAAATAATATTACAATTGAGGTGAGTGTGTTTTTCATTATCTATCTATACAGTCTCATCATTAGACAATTAGATTTTAAAGTTATATAGGATATCGAGATCGTAGTCTATCCTACATATTGCCTATAAACCAGCCACTTCAGTTGACCATGCCAGTCTATAAAGTTTCACTTCCCCGGCACTAACAAGATCGCGGAACACATTGCGTGAGTCAAAATTACCTTCTTTACGACCTCCGTGTGAAGTTCGGTAGCAGTAAAGCAACTTTAATTGAATGCAAGTCATTTTTCCATTCTGTAGTGTGGGCGGTATTTGCGGTTTATATGTCGTAAATTTTATATTGAGTATCATTCTGTGGCATCTTTGATTGTATATGAGATGCAATTATAGCTAATAACTCTCTTTTCCGATTCCTCTTATTTATAGTTTTTTTTTTTAAATTCAATTCGCACAGCCTGATTAGCGCAGTTGGTAGTGACCCTGCTTTCCGTGCTGAAGGTCCCGGGATCAAATCCTGGTAGGGACAAACTTTGTGTGATGAGCACAAATGTTTGTACCCAAGTCATGGATGTTTAATATCTATATAAGTAATATATACTGGGTTCACCCCCAGTCCATTGTACGGTACCCATAATACAAGCGTTGCTTAGTGTGGGACCGTATAGTTAGTGTGTTCGTCTGGCGATATTTATTTATTTATTAAGAACTGGTCTGGTTCTCTCAGACATATATGATTTTTCATGATGTTTTCCTTCACTGTTTAGCTAGGTATAATCATAGTTGAATTGGATCAGATTCACACAAAAAAATCTAGAAAACCCAGAGTGGCGACCAAGGGTTTGAATTTACAACCAATGTTTCCAAGGCAACCGTTCTACGAACGAGGCTGTTACTGGTAAAATTAATACAAAAACATTATTCCAAAATGCTTACTTATTAATCTGTGATTTCGTAATTGAAAATAATATATACAGAGGTATCAGGATGTCTCGTTTGGTTTTATTCATAAGGTGTTTCGCAATGTATCCTGTATCGTATTTCTGGAAGCAAAGCGATAAAAAGCTCATGTAATCCTATTATATATTTAACTTTCTTTTTTACAACAAACCTGTAAATATATACCAAATTCGTCATACGCTGCATGTGAATGAGAGTTTTCTTTTTACTTTGAACGTATTCTTTATATGTTTTTCTTTGAATACCGAATGCTTGGCTCCCGATAATTATATTTTCTTGTAAATGTACGATGGTTGCCTTTTTCTTTGAGAATCATATCGTCCTTTAAGTAACGCTCTTTTGCTTTTTTTTTTTAAATCGCCTATTAGTGATTTTTGATGTTTCATTTTACAAATCACACAAAGTTGTTTGAGTGAGCTATACACCGTGTATGGCGTAGATAGTCAAACAGCTTTAAATAAATAGCAAAGGTTACATCAAATCAAATTATGGAAAAGGACATTTGAACCAGACCTGTTCTTCCTATACATGATCACTATGAAGTTATGTTAACCATAAATTCAGAAGTTTGTAGGTATATTAATGCTATTAAAAATAAAGCAAATAGGTTTGTCACATTTGCTGGCTGTAGCTCCGGAATAGATGGACCAATTTCAATGTAGTCTGTTCCTAGCTATGTCGAACAAAAATATGTTTTTCCATTTTCTAAATATGCGCATCGCCCGGTAACTTTTAAAATTATCTTTTTATCAACAAAACTATAATTTTTAGCAAACGTTGCACAAACAGTTCTTAAGAGAAATATAGAAATGAAATGCTATAGAGTCACGTAACGTATAGAATGGCTAACTCCTAAATGGGATTGTCATACAGGAGTTCAGTGCACTAAGTTGGATGTGTTTGCATCACATACTATTTTCACACGTCCGCAGTTCAAAGGATCGCGACATACGGATTAAAATGCTGAAGCATTTTTCTGCAAGTTAGTTTTGCATGGACGGTTTATTTTTGTATGAGTGAGATGGAATACAGTTCTAATATCAGAATTATCCACTCAGTAACTCGAACCTAAATGGTTATCATAACAACAAGGGGTGTAGGTAAGGTAAGGTAATAAATATAAGTAACTATATAGATGCTCTTTTAAAAATATTAAACAACACCTGTTCAAATATTTTTCACATCTAAATTATTTTTAATTTACCCGGTCGCTTTTCACTTTTTCTTATCAATTGTAATTTAGAAATGCACATGATGTGTTTATTTAATATCTTACTACTACTGAATTTTTAAAAACAAAAACATCTGAAGGGCATGCCAAGGCTCGTGTAGAAGTTGTATAGAAGATCATGTGAACTATTTGCAATCTTACTGTATAGCCTATACCCTGAATATAAAATGATACATGTGCGTGTTTGTGTTACCCTATCATAAAAATAAATTAATATCTATTTGTTAAAATTCTTTAAACTGACTGACTGGCAGAAAACGCACAGCTAAATTTGAATCTACCGGTTAGAAATTTAGAGAATATATTCCTTGAGAACCCAAGAGCTGCACTAAGGAGGGATTTTTGGAAATTCGACCCCTAAGGGAACCAAATTAGGGGTCAAAGTTTGTATGTACAACATTTCTTTATAGTTTTCTTTGGGCACGTGACTAGTTATTTATAAAATCAGCGGTGGATATTGTAAACAATCTGACCTAAACATGGTTGTAAACACATCACCTAACTTTAATCCCCTGCGTGTCATAGCCAGTCGTATTCAGTAGCAGGGGCAACGACCTCACCAGGTGTATATAAATCCGCAAAAGGGGGTAGGGGGAGTGCCTATTGTTTGTCCGTGACTTGTAGATAGGGGATGGGAATGCCGGGGCAAACTGATTTTTAGTTAGGCTCCGTCGAATATACGATCTTTGTTTTTCTACGTTTCACCTCAATGGGTTTGTTTAGGGATTTAGCGAAAGGAAAATGTTACGGGCATGTGTCTGTGAAGCGAAATGTCGTTTAAAGGCGAATAAACAGGTTGCGGGTGGTAATGGAGAATATTTGTAGCGCGGGATGTAAACTTCCTTTTTTGCTATGTATGTATGCTATGTATGTGTACAACAATCTTATGTTGATGTTGTTTATAAATAAACTATCTGTTACCCGCGACTTCGTCCGCGTGGTATTTAACAAAAAAGGTTTTCTAAAATAAAAGTAGCCTAAGTTACTCCTTGTTATATCAGCTATCTGCCAGTGAAAGTCCCGTCAAAATCGGTCCAGCCATTTCAGAGATTAGCCGGAACAAACAGACAGACAGACAGACAGATAGATAGATAGACAGACAGACAAAAATTGAAAAAAATGTTGTTTTGGTATATGTACCGCGTGAAGGGAGATCTACAACCATCGCTTCTTGTCTCGTCAGTGATCTATATATAAACTATCTCTCTTTGGAATATAAGCCTAATGCCTCAAACTAATGACGTCATATTTCATTTGACTGCGTATATACCATCCCACAACACCGAACGGTCAAATAGTGAACATTCAAAATAACGGAGCGATAAATTCAGAACGGTTGGTATGGAACGATGGATGACATCACACTGCGTACATAAAAACTTGTCTGCTATCATCTATAAAAGTTTACGGCCAATGTATTCATGGATATCATGGTGGTTATGATAAACTGCGGTTTATTGGTTTAGTGAATGGGTGGGTTAATCCATCGGTTACCGTTACCCCTTAACCGGGATTATCTTATAATGCATCTCGTGCTATGCTTTAGTTCTGGTACTAAACGATCGTATAATATGGATTAGGACGATAGACTGAGATCCAAATTTCGCATAAACAATCATAATACTAATAACTTTTTGTTTGCCTTCACCGTTAGTTCATTATAATGAGTTATGAATATTATGA
Source organism: Pheosia gnoma (assembly GCA_905404115.1). NCBI lineage: Eukaryota > Metazoa > Arthropoda > Insecta > Lepidoptera > Notodontidae > Pheosia > Pheosia gnoma. The sequence goes on from FR989911.1 coordinate 7,493,392, forward strand.
AAAATTTATGATTATGACATAACTTTTTATGATAAACAATAGAGAACCGATAGAACATGGTAGAGTCTCTATGGAAAGGAAAGACTGACTCTTTTATCACTTCCCCTAATGGCAAAAAATATTATTTATTGAATTGTCTTAGTAGATATTTAAAAAATATTTTGCATAATATTTAGTCCTCTAATCTGACTCTAACTACGACCTCGATACACCCAATAATATCCTGAAAGTGTCACCTTAAATAAATGAATAAACGAAAGGCGTAGAAACCCTATTTATAAGGGCAAATAGATTTGGATCGACGTTAAAAAACGGCATCTCCACGTAAACGTCGACAAACTATAAGTCTTGCTGAATCGTCACCGCGGGCCATAGATCTCAATAAATTGCTTTGACGGGAGTAATCTTACAAAATTGAAAATGACATTTTCTCGGCGAAAAATGAGCCCAAGATTGATGAGTGGACTTACTTTGACACCTGTAACTAATTATATTCACTAATGCGGTCAGATAATGGCGCTGACGTTATGAAATATTGATATACTTTGTTAACAAGTCTGGTGTGATTTGGATGACCATTTCTGATAGCATTGTTTCTTTAAAATGTAGGTACTTTAGGAGTTTTGATGCTTATTTTTGCAGATTTTCTATACAATATTGTAGATTATTACAGAATCTTGGATTATTTGGATGATAAAACAGCTTGGGAGTGATCGCTGAAATATCTAGCGTCAATTAAGATGTCGAAGTGTAGTGTGTGTACGCCTCGCATGGCAACACTGGAGCTTAATTTTCATAACATGGCTATTAAAAAATAAAATAAAAAAAAGACAAGCCCGCAGAGTTTCTTATCGGATCTTTTCATTTGAGGTCGCGTTCCTATACGAAATAAATGATTTGACTTGACTTTCACTTTGAGATTAATCTATGTAAATAAAAATCAATTGCCGTCCATTGGTAAGTACATCTCTTGATAAAGACTGGACCGATTTGGCTATATAAATGTTCAAATGTTCGTAATATTCGGATTAAGGTTTTAAGGGAAGGAAAAATTTAAAAAGTTGTATTTGGACATAACAACGTTTGTCCGGTCAGATAGTGTATGATAATTAGCTCTGATTCAGTCTAAAATATTCATGCAAGCAAGCAAATGACGTCCAAGCACATACTATAGATGGAACTGAATAAAATCAGTGAATATAAACAAGCACGTTTTGTATTACACCAAGGCTGGTTTTTTTTTTCTAAAGCACCAATAATGCAGAGTAGAGCCAATGAAAGTCCTTATGATTTGCAGAAATAAGATAACAATAACCTTAATCTATAAAAACCCTTAATATCATTCAGCATTGAGATAAAAAGCAGGAAAAGGAAAACACATTCCTCGCACGCGGCCGAAATAAAATCGGGCATTCGTCCGACGATCGGGCACAATTGCTGTCCATCGAGGTTCACGCACCACTGAGTTTTCGCTATGGCCGCCCAATGACGTAATTAGGTACCTTGCACTGACCTCTACGGACGGCTAAAAGTACTGTGTAAAGAACAAAGAAATCCAATGCGTATAAAAGATTTGAAGACGGTCTTTTTTTTTGGGTTGCCAGGCCAGAACTTTTGGGAGCTCATACTCCCCCGAAACATCTAATAATTCTTCTAATCCAGCGTTTTATACATAGGTACATTTCCAAAATATTGTTGTTGTTTAGAGTCTGTGATCCTGAGCTCGATCCCCCCCCCCCCCCCTCCCATCACGGAGTGAATTATTGGCACCGGCCCTAGCCACATTATCTTATGTGTCTAACATTTAAGATCCTGGACCCTCGCTATATGTAAGGCAGGTAGTAATTATCTCAAAAATATTTAAACTCGAATTACCGAGATGACAGACGATAACCGACGTAGCCAAATGCAACTGACCGAGAGCCGCTATTTTTTTCCGCCCGAATACGAAGGAAGAATGCCAGGATGTTTGCCTAGCTGTGGCAATAGACTCGCCTGTTATTCTATACACATACTCCGTCACGCCTGTAATCCCCGAAGGGGGTAGGCAGAGGTGCACTGTAGTGCACCCATATTTCGCCGATGGTATAAGGCCCCAATGTAACGGTGGGCGTGCCTATTGCCATTGTACCGTGCACATTCCTCCTTCATATGAGGAGAATTGAAGTCTCTAATTCTTACGCCGCCACGAAGACTCAATGCGATTTGGTGAACTTCACACAACTTTTGACAGACGGGCACTTACATCCCAATGTTTGCCTTCACCGCACAGCAAGCGTAGCGTGTTCCATACACCGGACTTATTCATAATATAATCCGCGAAATGTATGAACACTATGCAGAACTGCTTACCACTTCAAGGTATCAAAAGTCGTGATAGTTAATTCTAAATTATTGAATTGATCATCCAAGATAAATGACTTCAATCTCATTCCTTCTCCGAGTCCACATTTCACACAGACCCGACATTTAATTAATTAGCTAATTTGAAACTAAATACGGAAAACTTAAAGAATGACCTTTGTTCCAAAATTCCCGGGATAATCTTGGAGCTTGGGGAGCTGAATTGATGAAATCTTATCTTTATTGTGACAGCCTTGATCCCGTTTCGTTTCCAGACTAATCACGAAGTATGGGCCAATATCAAAGTTGGCTATCCCGGTTCGGAGTTAACTTTCATTAGACCTCTTTAGGCTCGCAGCGATATAAAAACGTCAATGTTAACTTAAGTTGGATTTATTAAGTTCGGAGTTGACCTTTTTGTTGTTTTCAGGAATTTCAGCAAGTGTGTGTTCTTTATTTGTGAAGACAGCTGAGAAGGTAAAATGGTAAACCAATGAAACCATGTGAATTTCTTGTATGCATTTTGAAATGTAAATAGTTTGAACGGACAGACAATTTAATGTTTAGTCAAATAAAATGTTATATAAATTTAATGATTCTACTACGCCCATGTAAATATAAAATGTGATGTTTATTTGTTTGTCCCGTATGCATTCTTATATTATATTCATCCCATTGCAAATGAAAATTTGGTGATTTATTGTGCGCGCGCCGTTGTGCGTTATAGCTAGTATTCAATAAGAATTGCATTTCCAATGATTCAATTGCCCAAATCGGACGGCTTATATTTATCGAGAATGCAGTTAACAAATTGAAACAGCTCCAAAAGTTAAATACAACCATTTTTATATTGTTTTAACGGCTGCAACGTTTTGCATTGTAACATTGGAACTTTGGGACGGTCCAGTTAAATCCTAGTTTAACTGAACCCCAAGTTGGCACCGTGTCAACAATTGGTGCAAGCTTGGTGCACTGAATTGGGGTTGGTTGGCAAGTTATCGAAGCGAATAAATTACAGGAAGACAGTTTTTGCTGAATTGGATGACGGCCGCAATTAAGAGTCTGCAGGAATAGAATTAAGTTCTATTTCACTGACCACTTCACAATGTTATATGTTCTTGATATATACAAAATGAAAATTATATTAGTAGTCAAAAGCAACTTAATATTTTGTGATATGCATTTCACAGGATTATAAGTATTTCATATGTTATAGCCGGGCTACAAGCTATCACTTACAGTTTCAACAAAATCCAATCGATTTTACGTGATGAGCAAACAAACAGACAAACGGACGGAAAAAAAATCAAAGAATGCCGGATAAGACTACTGTATCATATGTAAATAATACCTTCTACGACTCGTTCTCTAAAATACTCAATTATCAGACACAATCTAGTAACAGTCTTGTTACAAGCAGGTATTGATAAATCAATAATGAAGTTCTTAATGACTGATGTACTGAAATAGAAACATAACGTTTACAAAGCTTTTCTATATTCTATCCACAGCTATCATGATTATTAAGGAACCCTTCTCTCAACATATGAAAGCGGATTATGGAGGAAAGAATTGTGGATACGACAGTATTTCTTGATTTATCGAATCAAGAAAAACTGTCGTATCCACTCTCCTCTCTGTAGGGTAACTTCTAATGTAATCGTAACGACATCCAGAACAGATGCTATCGCTGTCATACTTATGAAATTTAGAGTGTGTGAGGGATAGAAGACGTTAAGTTACTGAACCTCTACATGAAAAGGATCGTGCCTTTGGCACTGAACTATAAAACTTATTTTAAAAGCGTGTAACACCTTGAGTTGCTAACCTTGCGATAAGTATCGGTGCAGATTCAATTTGAGGGTTGTTGCATATGCTACAAGGTTCACTATTGCACTACAGTCTATGGTCGCAGCGGATAACATGAGTTGAATTGAATTCAAACTGGTTGTTTTTGTGAAGAGTAAATTCAAATGAAACATCAATGGAGAAAGTCATAAACTCGTTAAGCTGTTTGCACTAATAGGTATAAATTCAAAATATTGCTTCAATTACTGTGGGTTGAGTTAGTAGGTTGTTTTTGTTTTTTTATCATGAACATTGCTATGCAATGTTTACCTTTGTGTGTGTTCTATGAATGCAGGGTTTTTTATCATGAACATTGCTATGCAATGTTTACCTTTGTGTATGTTCTATGAATGCAGGGTTTTTTATCATGAACATTGCTATGCAATGTTTACCTTTGTGTATGTTCTATGAATGCAGGGTTTTTTATCATGAACATTGCTATGCAATGTTTACCTTTGTGTATGTTCTATGAATGCAGGGTTTTTTATCATGAACATTGCTATGCAATGTTTACCTTTGTGTATGTTCTATGAATGCAGGGTTTTTTATCATGAACATTGCTATGCAATGTTTACCTTTGTGTATGTTCTATGAATGCAGGGTTTTTTATCATGAACATTGCTATGCAATGTTTACCTTTGTGTATGTTCTATGAATGCAGGGTTTTTTATCATGAACATTGCTATGCAATGTTTACCTTTGTGTATGTTCTATGAATGCAGGGTTTTTTATCATGAACATTGCTATGCAATGTTTACCTTTGTGTATGTTCTATGAATGCAGGGTTTTTTATCATGAACATTGCTATGCAATGTTTACCTTTGTGTATGTTCTATGAATGCAGGGTTTTTTATCATGAACATTGCTATGCAATGTTTACCTTTGTGTATGTTCTATGAATGCAGGGTTTTTTATCATGAACATTGCTATGCAATGTTTACCTTTGTGTATGTTCTATGAATGCAGGGTTTTTTATCATGAACATTGCTATGCAATGTTTACCTTTGTGTATGTTCTATGAATGCAGGGTTTTTTATCATGAACATTGCTATGCAATGTTTACCTTTGTGTATGTTCTATGAATGCAGGGTTTTTTATCATGAACATTGCTATGCAATGTTTACCTTTGTGTATGTTCTATGAATGCAGGGTTTTTTATTCACTAATAAAATGTGCATTAGCTGTGTAAATTGTGCTTAGCTTCACGCACCTGAAATTTAAATTCCAATACATCAATTCTGCGACCAAATCCAGAATTTATTTTTATCGAAAATTCTATATTATTATCCGAGTCAATGATTGCGTCTGTCCTAATTTGATTTTGTCGTTCGACGTTACTCTGATATATTTTATTTCAAAATGATAGATAAACTCATGTTTTTTTTTTTCTGACGTGGGCAGGCTGCTTTTCAAATTGATTCGGTAAAAATAATGTTACATATAAAAAAACTTTTTAACAAAATTAAAATCGTCTTCAAAAAACTAAAAAGCTAAAAATAATCAAATCTTGAAATCTACCTTGTCTAACTAAATCAAATATTTAACGAATGTGAAGTCGGTGCCAAACAATATTTAATACAACCGAATTGAGAACCTCCTCCTTTTTGAAGTCGGTTAAAAATTTATATAATTATTGCTATGAGATAAAAAAATATTTCAAAAGCTATTACCTACTAATATTAAAAACTAAAGATAAGAAAGACCGTCTCGACGCCTCGTTAAATTATTGAAAAAAACATATATATTATTATCGTACTCCATGTAAATTGAATATGAGCCGTGGCCGTACCACCTGGCTAAAGGTTTTCGATGACGTCACGCGACCTTCTCCCCTCACGCCACCCCCTCACCTCACCGACTAAGTAACGTGAAAATACAAAGACAAACGTATGATACGCACCAGTTTAGAATAAAATTGAGTTCATAAAACCGCATACACAGCCTCATATTATATATATATATAGACATTACTTATATTGGCATTGTTTCCAATGATAACAATTTTGAAAAATTTCACGTGATAATCAAAATATATGATAACCCTATAGCCTTGCTGTGTCCGGTAAAAGAAAACTCCTGGTGAGCACATGTTATAATTAGGCAACCAATCCAAGAGGTATTCACCATAGTTGAGTTTATTGTTTATTGGTAAATACTTTCAATAAAGCTCATACCTTATTCGCACTCGTATTTTATATATTGGGTAGCTTACATTGCCGCTAGTACACGTCAACGTAGATACTGAGCCGTGCCTAACAGCCATGTGTCACGTTCCGTGGCGTTTTTATGGGCGAAACGTCCGTTGCTGATGTTTGCACTTAGAGTTCACGATTTAATAGCGACTCGTCGACTAATATTGTTTTTGGATTAAAAAAAAATTCGGCACATGGATGGAATATCGAATGATTGGAAATTTATTTTTTCGGTGCGAAATTGTAACGCACATAGATGTTTTAAAAGACATTATTATATGATTATATAATAACAGCTATTATTTATTAAATAACAATATACGGTGTCTCAGACAAGGTATACTAACCCTCAAATTTATAGACAGTTATAATGCATTATAATAGTATAATAACTAACTTTTCAGAGGAAAAAGTGAGTTATAATTGCTTCATAATCCATTATAACTTTCCATAAGTTTGACGGTAAGCCTATAACCTGCGCCTCTTTAGCGCATTTTAATCACTATGTGAAGTCATAATTATCACATGCCAATTTAAAAAAAACTTAAAAAATCACAATTTACGACATATCAATGTTCTGACTTCATATATATTTGATTGATTTCCCTTTCTCAATCATTCTGTATAATAACAGGTGTTTCCAAGGCGAGGGTTCTAGCAACTTGGCTATCAGTATCTATAATAACACGTAATCAAACCAAGTTCCATCTGAATAGGGTTCAAAATTTAAAGTCTTCCAACAAAAACCTCCCCAACGGGTTGCATATTTGAATATAAATGCAGAGAGATACTGAACACCTCAATAGGGATCCGATCCAGGAACACCTATTAATGGAACAGCTACATCTAAAGAATAAACTTTATATTCTCTGTGTGGTGTAAAGTACCCCTGTATCACTATGAAAACTATGTATTTGAAATTCGGGGAAATTTTGTGAATTTTGTTTGCAGCAGTGCTAAATGGTTCTAAATTCCAGCATCAAATTTTAACAATATGTTGATAAAGGCGTTTTTATGGTAATACGCAAGAAATGTAAAGAATTACATGGAAAATGTCGGCTACACTGAAAAAACGAATTAGCGGAACTTTTGGGATAACCTAAAATCAGTTAAAATTAGCAAAATTACGCTTATTATTTACAAAATTCATTTGCAAGTAGAATGTTCAAGTTTTGTTACTAGTAACAGTCCGCAAGTAACATTATTTCTGTAACTACATAAATAAATAAATATCGCCAGACGAACACACCAACTATACGGTCCCACACTAAGCAACGCTTGTATTATGGGTTCCGTAAAATGGACTAGAGACTTGAGGTACTGGTAGGTACATTCTGCAATGCGACATTATGCGGTGCAACTGCATAGGCAACAAACAGCACTGCATGTCAGGAGTTCAGAATAACACCACAAATAAGGAGTTTACAAAACATACTCTAAAAACCTCCTGAACATTTTAAATCAAATTAAATCTTATTACTGACAGTTTTAATATCATTTTTCTAAAACAGTATTATTTTAAAGATCTGCGTGTATTATGTTATTTTCCATATATAATGAAAAATTGAATGCTTTTTCAAAACAGTTATTAAAATAACAACTCTAAAGTCAGACAATTTAGTATTTTTTTCGCTAAACCCTTGTTTTCCAGTCCCTTGTATCGACACCCACAAAGTAGCGAACCAGGACATTAATAGGTTGTTACTCCATCTCGCTAACAACTCGCCCATTCATCTCCCGTGTCTACAGCCTCACCCACCACAATAGACAAATCTCCAATAATTTATCAAAGCCAAATAACCTAAAAAGAGGGAAAAACAAAAGTACCCCCGCCCAACATCAGCTGGTATGAATTAATCAGCGCAGTCACGATCCACGGTAATGATGGCACGAACTTAAGAATACAACTTTTGTAAGGAGTTAGTAACTTGTTCGAGTACTTACTGGCGCGAGTTAGATGCCATCTATTGATGTTTTATTGGAGTTTTTATGTTGTTCCTATTATTACCCCGCGTGCGATAGTGTGTGGATGATTTCATTTTGTTTCGGCTGAAAGGATGGGGGTGGGGATGATGGGTGGTGGGGATCCGTCAAAATTGTGGACGTGACTCGGTTACTAAGATTTAATTAGAGTGTGGGGAAGTTTGTTTTTTGTAGGTATGAGTTACATAAGTCAATTATCAGTGAATCATAAACAGGATAATAATAAAAAATATATAATAGTGCGGCACGCGAAATTAATATAGAATAATTTTAATACGGAAAAGCCAGTAAGAACTATGGAAAAGCATATGAATTAAATACACATCAACATTTTCATCTACATTTCACTAAACATTCGTTCAAAAACAAAACAATGCTTTATCCAAAGATACTATGAGTTCATATATTGACAAGTGTGATTTTACAAATTTTAATTTAGCTCACTATGCATTCTGTTCTTTACGAAATGACATAAAATGCGTAAAAAAAATGTATACCTAAACATTCGCGAGACAATCTCGGGTGTTAATATAAATTTCATGAGTCAAGCTATCGCTGCGTTGTTGTTTATTAAAAGACCGTTGTTTAGGCTCGATCCATATTAAAGTAAATCCGATATCACACCGTCTCGAACGTGGGAATTTATTTATTGCTACTAGAATGTAGGTCACGTAACGGCAAATGTCATGGAGGCCTTTGCACTGTTGTGTTTAAATTGAATGGGCAAATTTTGTGGGCTGATTGTACATTCATGTTTCGTGAGAAAATTCGAGGTGTGTTGGTTACAAGTTCGTTATTATAATCTGGTATCACTTCATTGAAATAAATAAATTTAAATAAGTATCACTCGACGAACACACCAACATCAATTGTATGGTCCCAGACTAAGCATCGCTTGCTAAGAAACACCTCTATGAATTAAGCACGGCAATTAATAATTAAAAGGCAGACCAGACCAAGCTCTTCTTAGTTCTAGTTGCAAGCTTGTCCGTCATGATTGTGGAAAAACTATCAATAGTCGACTTTCAGTGGAATAGTACGGTATGAAAACACGATCCCGCTTTGGACTTTATTATTTCTTTTTTTCAGTAAAGGTAAAGTAATATTATTATGTATGTAATTTTGAAAAATTAACATATTTATTTATTTAGGTACTGGAAATTTTATTTTGAAATAAATCTTATTTTACAGATTTTATCGCGTTTATGTTATGTCTTTACGTTCCCGACGTTTCAGCTGCTTTACGGTAACTTGGGGACTGAGGTGTTAGACGTCCTAGTGTCATAGTTTTATTAAAATGTGTAGTATTCGCATAGATACATCAATATGAAACTTCATGTTTTTTCTTTCTAACAATATTCAAACGTTACGCTCCGGTGTGAAATGCGGTCACCCAAAAACCGTGGGCGTGCCGGCGTAGTATTACTTATTAAGGGCTTAGTGGAAAGCTACGCAGTAATTAGCCCGTAACTTGTAAGATGAGCCAGTACCTATGGGGGCCATCTTTTGTGAAGTGGCTGCCACCGCCAGACTACTAAGTTTTATGGATTTTAATAATTACAATATAGCCAAGGGTCGTTAAAAATGTTGGCAGAAAGTTGTATTGGTTTAGTGATCATTATGTGTTACAAGAAGTTTGTTTATCGCGAGCTAAGGCGAAGAAATAATGCAGACGAAGTGACGCAAACAACGTTTTGAAGCCAAGATTGAAGCACGAGAAACCAAGTCAATTTGTGTAGTTCACGCGAATTAAGTCCTTACGTAGACGCGAATTCGGTTGTACTACACAAATCGGCTTGGTATATATTTTGTACTGTACTTAATGCGATTTGATGAAATCAATTTAGTTTAGACCAGGTTACCATTTTAATGATATAAGGTAGTTTTTAATGTTCAATTATTATGTAGGTAGGTGGTTCTAAGATAAAAATAAAAAGTCTGCCAATGTCTCAAAAACTTAACGAAGAAGTTGTGGTAGTCTTTAGTTGCTGAACAGTAACTATAATAAATAAAGGTGTGTGTTAGCTGTTAGATGTAATAAATATAAAACTATAATGTTAGTAAAACACTGTGTATATGCGTTAAACTTAAATACATACGATATTATACCTAAGTAAATAGAATAGTTGAGGCCTACCAGTAAGACATGGGTTCTCCTTGGTTGCGACATCGAAAGATCGAGACTTACCTGAAAAGATATAAAAGCTATAATCAATAAATCGACGGCCTGATTAGCGCAGTTAGTAGTGACCCTGCTTTCTGTGCCGAGGGTCCCGGGCTCGAATCCTGATAGGGACAAACTTTGTGTGATGAGCACGAATAATTTCACCCGAGTCATGGATGTTTAATATCTATATAAGTATTATATACTGGGTTCGCCCTCAGTCCATTGTCCGGTGCAATAGAAAGAAAGAAAGAAAAACATTTATTTAGCAACAACACAAGACACGAGATTACATAAAGAAACTTATAACTATAAACGGCTTATCATTGTTAAATTTAAACAATAGTGTGTCAGATATAGTGGTATGTACTCATGTGTGTCTCACGGCTGCGCCAAACAGGTGTCCAGCTCAGCATAAGCCAGGCATCGAAGACGCCTGGCGCTGATTTTCAGCTGGAACCCACAGTGATTTTTCACGGATGTCAGTCAATGTTTTAATAATATAAGCGTTGCTTAGTGTGGGACTGTATAGTTAGTATGCTCGCCTGGCGATATTATTAATCAATCACTCTTTTTAAGTTTTTTCGATCCATCATCTTCATTCATTTTAATAATACCTAATGGATAGTTATTAAGTATTGAACCTAGTTATTGCTATTAAATATTCGACATGAAATAATGTAATCAACCTTTTGGTGGGTCGGCTAAGGAAAGCATGACATACGTTCCTTGATTAAAGAAATAGGTAACACAATCAATGAGAAGTATGATAAATTATGATCTATAGCCATCCTACAGCGACTTATATACAAAATAAAAAGTTGAGCTACCTGTCTTACCATCAGTCATTGATCTTAAAGCTACATTGAAATCCATCAAAACATGGTCTGATTTTTTCGGCTCATTAATCTCCAAAACAATAGTTGGAAGTAACGTCGAATCTTTCCACAAGATAGAAAGTAATTCTTTTAAGCGCTACTTAAGCAACATCTTTAATGTTTGTCGCGTCACCGACTTGATTCATCGCACGCCGATGATAAGGAAAACAATGTTTTGATACGATTAAACACTTCAGGATAAGATGCTGGATTAGAATCTCGGGACTCCGAAAATCAAACCCAAAGTTGTATCTTAGCAACGCCTTGAATTTCAAGTATTTAATTAGATATCCAAGATTCTTAAAATGTTCGTTTTCGCTTTGTCAAGAGCAGTGTCTGCGTGATTCCAATTATTGTGAAATAATTTACAACAGAGCAGTGATAGCCAAGATGGTAGATAGCTTGCTTCGGTAACGAGGATCGTAGGTACAAACCTCGGCTGGCACCTCTAGGGTTTTCTGGATTTCATGTGCGAATCGATTTTTCAACCATGATTATCACTTGCTAAACGGTGAAGGAAAAGATCGTGAGGAAACTTGCATGTCTGAGAGATGCCCTCGCAAGACGTATGAATGACGTCTGCCAACCCACACTAGGCCAGCGTGGTGGAGTACGACCTAATCCCACTCGCATTAGCAAAACAACATAGCTGTTGAAAATTGATTTAAAAAATGCCACAGCAGGCCGATACACAGCTTAAACCGAATATTTGATTAAAAGCCATTATGCTAAGATGGTTCTTGGAATATTAATCAGTTGCTGGAGCATAATATTTTTACGTAGCGGGACCAAAGACGCTGACGTTACCGTAAGGTAATGTGAGCGTCTCCTATCCTGCTCTAACACTTATTATATTATTATAAGGGGTTTTCACAAGTAGGGTTGCGCTTTTTCTCTCCTTCACATGCGTGGCATTGACGTCACGGTCTTCTAGATGTATTGTTTTTTTCTGGTTGTTTGGCTATAATATACGCTTAAGTTAAGGCATTAAAATTATCACGTTCAATGATTGGCTACTATTAATGTCGTTCTGCCAAAAGCTCTTAATGTCAAACATCATTAGTAATGACGTCAATAAATTAATGTGTTAAATTATTGGCCACATCTGCTTAGTGACCTTATTAAGCCACTAGTGCTCTAAGCCGCAGGTGTAGCTGAATCATAATCTGAAATTTAAAACATATATTTTTTAATTACCTATGAAATAAAATATAGTTTATTTTGAGTGACCTTACTTGCGTACTGCATTAATATAAGCTGTGCTTCACTCTTCCCTACGTGTGCCTCACATTATTTCTATCAAACAGCTCCCTACCCCAAAAATACTAACCGCCCCCAAAAAGGCAATACCATTCGCAATCATGAGAAATAACGATATTGCCCCATAAACTTTCGACGTGAAACCTAAATATCTTCTCATACATTTAAGAGACATTGTTTATTTTATATACGTGGGCCATCGGAGGCGTTCTATGATATTTTTATTGTACGGTGAACAATTCTGTCCCTTCTGTTCATTGTGTTTTTAGTTCAGCGGGCGTTTAGAATTTTTATGTTGTATTTTATCGCGCCGTTTCGGCTTGGTGGACCGTTTCGCGTTGGAATCATTACCTGTTTGAATATCAACTAACGGTGCGCCGTATCGTTGTTTTCGCTAAATATTTAAGATTGTATGTTTTTGGGATCTACATAAAACATATATATTTTATGTAGACAAAAAATTACAATTGGAATCGGTATATTTTTTATTCCTGTAAACCATTAACTACAGTACTGATGAATCGTCAAAATAGTTACAAAATGCTAAGCTACAACTTTACCCCTTTCGGAATGCCGTTCCTATGGAGAAGAACGGGCAAGAAACTCCATAATTGCTTCTATTTAAAAAGATCCGTTACATTTATCAGCAGTATTCTTAAATGAATATAAACAACACGACTTTGTCGCGTCGCGTTAGTTACACCATTTATATCTCAAGATCGGGTGGGCCGAGTTTTAAGATCTTTGATTTTTGAATTTGTCTCCGCCGTGAATAGCAGAATAACTATTAAAACATGGGAGAAATTCACAAAAAAAAATATAATTAAGATATTTTTTGAGGCAGTACTAATTTCGCCGGGACAGCTAGTAATATAATTATCGCAAGACCATCACGCCAACTGTGCGATCCTAAATCAAGCAACGCTTGTATTTTGGGTACTATAGAATGCCCTTGAGGCGATCCCAGTAGCACCCAGACTAGGGCTAATTACGATAAGATCATTCCAGATTTTTTTACCGGCCGGGAATAAAATCTAACCAAAAAGTTTCATGAAAAAAAATCTATTCAATCTATTTTTTAACGTTTAGTTCAGCACTACACTCTATAATATTGCTATGTGTAAATATTAATTTTGCTTTTGTAACATAATGTAATAAAACCAGAAAAAACAAAACTCTTTCCTAGTAGCTATGCTTACAGCTGGCTCTTCACTGATTCCCAACAATATTTCATTCATTTAGCGGTCACAGACTATTGTATCGATAATCAGCCAAAGCTTCGGTTGACGTGAGGTGCCCACCGCAAGCCACGGTCACACGCTGGGAATTAATTGTTTTTTGGCATTTTAATTAATATTTGCTCGGCTATAAATTGTGGTTTACTGGTGGGCATGGTAATGAATTAATTAACTGCTTCAAAGAACCTACCTACTTTAAAATGATTACGGAATGGTATGGATTGATTAAAAAAGGAATTTACCAAGTACTGATTTTTTTTTACTTTTAAATAAATTATGTATAGGTAAATAATTATATGTGGAATAAAAAAGACAATATTTAAGTAACTTCCCTCTATTGCTTATGACCCTAGATATCTGTCATAGATATATGATATTATAATATAATATCGCCAGATGAACACACCAACTATACGGTCCCACACTAAGCAACGCAACTTGACTGAGGGCGAACTCAGTCCTTTGTACTTATATAGATACTAAACATCTATGACTATAATATAAAAATTTTTAGAGGAGTTTCAGATATTTATTTCAAACTCATTTCTTAATGCGGAAAAATGGTAACAGTCAGCGATCGATTCAGCCTTGTACCGGTGCGTGTTCTAGTGGGCTGGCTCGCAGCTTACACAAACTGGTGGCTTGAAAGCACTCCTCAAGGCTATTGCGGGAGGTTGGCGTTTACACTGTGAAGTTGTTTACCATAAAGTTCATAAATCTCTCCTATAAACAAGTTTACATACACATGAATGCTTTTTTTAAATTGAAAATTGTATTGAAATAAAACTATTTTTAAGGATTTTATCGCGTTTATTTTTCGTTTTTACGTTCCCGTAAAAATAAAAGCGATAAAATCCTTAAAAATAGTTTTATTTCAATGTGTAGTATTCGCGTAAATATAAGAAATCAATATGAAAATTGTAGTTTTATCATATTTTTAACTAGCGTCTACCAGCGGCTACCATCGGTTCCATGATGAAGCATATAATAAGTACACTAAATTTGAAAACTTTTCGTAACTTACCGTATTTATAGTACATATTCCTATAACACTTGATCAATAACCCCTTCTATTTTCAAACGAACACACCATAACGCACATTAATACACGTTTTATTTGTTCCCGGCCTCTGCTCTGCACGGTCGGGTGGATTTTCTCGGGAGTTGTCAAAAGATTGGCCCCCAAGCTCGGATCCAATCTTACGAGTCACGTGCCAGCGGTGAGTAATCAGTGACCCGTTGAGTGTTGTTCAAAATCGCGACATATGAGAATAAATAAATGGATGCGTGAAGTAAAGGATGAAAGGGAGGGTATTTTTATCGACAGCAAGTAGGAAGGTACTTCTGGGATTTAATGTAAAATATAAGAGACTTACGTATATTAAGCTCTGACAAACTATTTCGCATAATTGCTAGATACCAGGATAGCATAACCTAGAAGGAGGTTACGCGAAACGTGCAAGTTACAAGATGCAATAATGAAAATACACCGTGGGCACAGGACGCCTCGAGGGAGAGTAGTTGATGATAAACCCACACTCCAATATTGAATTGGATGAAACCACTATAAAAAAAAAATGTTTGCTCGTTAGTGTAACATAAGTATTTTTTTTTATACTAGTATTATCTTTATTATTAACAATTAGCAAGAAAATAACTTAAATATTTACAAACTAATATAACTTAAAAAGAGTATAGAAATGCTATTATTAGTATTCATATTAGATATATTTTTTATGATTTTTTTAAGTAATTGTTTAAAAAATGGGTCAAAATGAAATCAATCTTATCAATTTTAATCTCATTTAAGTTTCAATTATGATATACATAGAGTTTTTCAAAAGAAAAGTGCTTTGCAATACCATTGTTAAAGAACGAAAACATTCTATAAATCCGGGGAATAAATGTTTAGTCATTTGCCAACCCAAAAAACCTACGACAAACTACACCTATGTTTACAAAAACACTGTCCCAATAAAAACACGTGATCGCACTAACATCCGCAATCCGCAACACCTTAATCTACCCGCAATCCACTTCCATCTATTAACTAATACTAGGACCTCATAACCACACTAGAGCCAATTATCTTTGGTCGAACGAGGTCTTGTTACAAGCTCCACTCAAGATCCATTAATATGAGGGTCCTACACGTCTACCAATTACAATAGGCTTCTTTGTCGACTGACGGGTATTAATTGACAAATCGCCTTGCCCTTTAATTGATCGGCGAGTCGAAAGCAGACGTGTGTGTGATGGATAGATGAAAGAATAATGTTTTGTGAACGCGACGTGCGGTGATGGGGCTTTTATGTATTCAGTGCAGTCCTATATATACCACTAATATTATAAATGTGAAAGTTTGGATGGATGGATGTTTGTTACTCAATCACGCCAGAACGGCTGAATGGATGCGGATGAAATTTGGCACATAGATAGATTATAGTCTGGAATAGTACATAGGCTACTTTTTGTCCTGGTAAAATGTATGGCTCCCGTGGGATAGATTTATTTTAATTTTTCATACTTTTTTACCGCGGGTAACACTGCAGGGCGCAGCTAGTTTGATTATAAAAGTCTCTTTAGAACATAATAATTGCATCCTCTCTGTATAGTAATAGATCTATGACCTTTCACTAGCCAACATTGCAGACGAAATAAAGTCTTAAACTTTTGAATTGCTTCAACAACATACAACTTTGCCACACATTAATGGTATTCTTCAAGTAAACACACATGGAAATGTGGAGGGTACAAAACTTCTGCGTCACACTTCAAATATTCGTTACAACATTATTCAACGTACACTTTGCCGATGTAGAATAAGGAAACAGAATACAAGAATGTTAGGAAATTGAATTTGTGAACTTGCAAAGTAACCCGCCCATATTCAGTAGTGTTTCCACTTACATGAAGTCTTTCGCGTTCCGGACTTCTTTCTCTAGTCGCGTAAATGGATATAAGAAAGAATGTTTTAAAGGTCTTCATAGATCGGAAACACGAACAGAGTAGAGGGCGTCTGGACTGTGTAATGAAGGAGGTAGAATTAATAGATTGGACGATTAATGGCGGGTAGTTTTACACGAACGCTGTGTAAATTATCACGTGAAGCTAGCAAGAATGTTCTCTTTATTAAAGTTGCCCAATTCTTTATTGACCAATGGCAGTTAATGCATAAAATAAAAGAGGTGTCAGATTTTATGTTGCCTTCGACTTCTTTATTGTCAAACCCATTAATTTACATGATGTAGGTCAGCTGACAAAGAAACCGAGACGAATAATTTCATGCCCCCTTACATGCATCGCTGCCCCTGCAAAAGTTTTAAACATGTTACATAGCTCCATTTATACTCAGAAATTATAAATGAGAAAAAACCGCCCCTGCCCTAACAACATTCGACCTCGAAGTCCGGGCCACATCAAAATCACTCCATCGTATAGCCCGACTAAAAACAATATCCGTGCACAACAGAGGAGGTCGAAACAAAAAGGCACAATTTCCACAAAACAGTATATCACCCGCAATCATTTATCAGAATATAACTAGTGAGGCGGAATGGAATACATTGGCTTGGACATTTTGTCGTTGCGCGGCTTTTTGCGAGACTTTTTTTACTATTTTTGACTCCACTCGGTATATATACGGCCAACTATGACTGTAGTAGCTATTTTACAGTGATGTTCTTGGATGCAAATTGACATTTTTAGGCACTATGTTTGGAAGATAATGAAACGTACTGTATACGATAATATGTTACAGGATTGAACCACTGAATGAAAGTCCTCCCGTGACCATGGTTGCTGTAAAGCAGCCGAAACGTCGGGAACGTAAAAATATAATATAACGCTATAAAATCCGTAAAATTAGTTTTATTTCGATGTGTAGTATTCGCGTAAATATAAGAAATCAATATGTTACAGGATGAAATATAAATACATACAAAAGAAATATATAAGTAAATATCACCCGACGAACAGAATACTATTGTACGGTCCCAAACTAACCATGGGTACCTTACAAAGGACTAAGGCGATCATGTTCTAGACTCAATCATGTATTCCATTATACACGTTCCTCATATTAAACCCTAAAAAACACTAGATAAAAGCACCATGATATAAGTTAAGCACTCACTGGTAAACTTTTTGTATCATTGGAATAATCAATGCGGTTCAAAAGGAAACTTTTTCCCCTCAATGCTGTTATTCCAAACGTTTTTGTGGGATCGTGAATTTTAGGATGCAAAAGTTTTGTGGAACTCTTGATCCGTGGTTGAAGGTCGTTTGGAGTTTTATCTGTGGTAGATATAACACTTTTTGTTATGCATAAAATACACCCTATTTTTGTGAAGTGATGAAAATCAAATGCGGTTGATGGTTCCTGGCACACTTAGGCCTGTAAGCATGTATAAGCAAATCCATTATCCATCTAATCCAAAACCAAATTATTAATAACGTTTGATGATGTACCTTATGCTAATAATGAGATGAGAATATATTCTTCGGATGTCTTTTTTTCATTTATAATGGCACTACAAAACACTTTACACACAAAGTATTAGAGCATATTGTAAAACCAAAACGGTCAGAATTGCATACAATTCTGTTCTACATCACACACGTTCTAATTTTATCGGTTGTTATTTTTTAAGATCGATCTGATAGAGTGATACTGAGTAGCGTAGGTGTGAGGCGAGCGTCCGTTTTTAAGATTATGAAATTTAGGATCTATAAGGCCGCCTTAATTATCATAAACACACTATGCCAAGGTACAAGCGTTGATTAAAAACGTACCCTAATCGACTAAACATAAGCATCATGTTGTATCAATAAGCAAGTTAGGTAAGTGCCTCATTTGCATCGTCTCAGGGCACGCGCGTACCCCTCGACTGACTCACATTTGTTTAGTTTACCCTCGCGAGCTTCTGGTTAGTTCCAGGTAAACAGTTTTCTGGGTTAATTCACCTTAAAATAGCTAACATTATTTGCTTACAGTACTTTTGTATAAAGAAAAGTAGGTAATTAGCTTTTTAAATTTATGTAAATAGGCTAGGTATTTTGTAGTTTAGGAGATTTTTTCTAAAGTAATTGTTGAAGTGATATCTGTTTATGGGATATTAATCTTGCCATATTATGAAGAGGCTGGTTTTGTTTTGAGTTTGGATTTAAGGGATGTTCAGAACTATACTGATCCGATTAAAGGCAACGTTGTCGCCTAGTGCTACATGCTATGTTACATTGACGTGTTGCGGGTGAAATCACGGCGAGAAGCTTGTATATATTATTACCGTTGAGTTAGCCACTGACGCTGTATTAGACATGCAGCGTCGCTAGCTCGCTGTCGGACAGAATTTGTGCTATTTCAACCCGGCCGGCATTATTCCAGTTATATTCGATTCAATTCTCGATTGGAAACCAATTCAAACAACAATTTCTATGCTAATTCAATTGAATTGAAGTACCTCTAGTGTCTCTAAATTTTCAGGAGTTGGAGAACTGGTTGAAGAAGGTTAAGATCTGGAGGAGTATACAATGGTAATCGATACACAAGATGTCTTCGGGGATTTCAGGCGAGGTCCGGTGAACGTTGCTGTCTATTATAAACTCTGAAAGCGGTAAGGGGCCGAAAGATGAAACTTTGCAAGGAGTTACCTCTTGCATTGAAAAGGATTCCCGGTATTTTGGACTACCATGAACTATACGACGAGCTGATTAGTTAAGTTGGTAGTGACCGCAGCTTCTACGCTGAGGGTCCCGGGTTCGAATCCTTGTACAAACTTTGTGTGATGAGCACGAATATTTGGACCCCGGTCATGGATGTTTAATATCAATATAATTATTATATACTAGGTTCCCCTCAGTCCATTGTACGGTACCCATAATACAAGCGTTCTTTCGTGTGGGACCGTACAGTTGGTGTGTTGGTCTGGCGATATAATTATTATACCTAATGGTAAAAAGGTTGAACGGAAACAATTAAATAGGTTGGAGAGCTCAAGTTTCGTATACGTGATATAAATAATCGTTAATTTAAGGATTACTTAAATGTGTGATAAACAAATTACTAGTAAACATTGTTACGTGGTATAATATTTAACAACATTTTGAAAGCGGGGGTTGTTCTGTGCTTAAATAGGTAAGGGAGAAAACTGAAACTGAATTAGCCCCGTAGGCCCTCTGAAGTTCTCCCTGAATTTCGTTTGAACGTGATCGACATACAATTCGTTAAGTACCTACGCGAAGTAGATATTATGTTGATTTGTTTTAAGCACCGCTGGGAAGATAATAAATACATACATAAATACTAACTAACTTAACTAGCTGCGCCCCGCGGTGTTACCCGCGATTAAAAAGGCTGTCCTTTTCCTCTATGTCCTATGTCATTTTCCTACTACCACTACCTATGCAAAAAATCATGTCGATTCTTTGCTCTATAAAAAATTAAAACAAATCTATCCCACGGGAACCATACATTTTACCGGGATAAAAAACATATGTGCATATGTGCTATTCCAGACTATAATCTATCTCTGTGCCAAATTCCATCTAGATCCGTTCAGCCGTTCACATTTATAATATTCGTGGGATTAAAGCTATCCTATGTAAGAACGTACATTGAATACCTTTAAAAAAGTTGTTTAGTTACAAATAAGTACTTAAAGATTACGAAAAAAACTGCGATTTTACTTTGCAAACAAACATGCGTACCCAATATAGCAGAATCTGCGATTGTTTTAATTATTTTCTTTTCTTTGGGTTTCAACAACAAATGTTCGCGCGAACAGTCGCGGTCACTGGCAGACGGTAATAAATCACTGACTAATAACACTGATCCTAAGAATTGTGTACGCAAGAATAACATACCGAAACGTTTAAATAATAGAACTGTACAAGAAGAAAGGGATCCGCAATTTGGAACTGAAGTAGGGTTGCCACCTGTACTGCATTATATTGTATTGTTCTATATTTTAGTAAATTGTACTCCCTCGTATATATTATAGAAAAATAATATACGTAGTAGCGGCCTGATTAGCGCAGTTGGTAGTGACCCTGCTTTCTGTGCCGAAGGTCCTGGGTTCGAATTCTGGTAGGGACAAACTGTGTGTGATGAGCACGAGTGTTTGTACCCAAGTCACGGATGTTAATATCTATACAAGTAATATATACTGGGTTCGCCCCCAGTCCATTGTACGGTACCCATAATGCAAGCGTTGCTTAGTGTGGGACCGTATAGTTGGTGTGTTCGTCTGGCGATATTTATATTTATTATATTTAGTATGAAAAGTACTATATATCTTCATCGCTAATTCAACTGTCCTGCTTTTCTATATTCATTGTGACTGGAACGTATCCGCAGCGCAGCACAGTATGGGGAATTTCAGAACCAAACGCATTCATGTCGCTCACTCGCTCACTCACGTTGGCACGTCATGGAATGGTAACGTCAACTTTCTGTCAAGAATCAAGATCAATTTGTCGTTGAACGGAGCCCGAGTTATGAAGTGTTTTTTTGGCGTATTTGTTTATTTTAAAGCATAAAAATTAAAAAAAAAGTTATGCTGAAGATGGTTTTCACACGTCTTCCAAAAAAAAAACAAAAAAATAAGTATACGTGAAAAAATAAATAATTATTAAAAATGTATGTGTCTGTACGCTGCGGGTGAAGCGAGGGCAACGAACCAAATCGGGACCATGGCTGTGCCGTGGTCATACATATAAATATCACAATGCAAATTACTTTCTTAAAAAAATAAAAGTGTACTTTTTTCCTGTATTTCCCAAAAGCACCCCCAAATGCACCAGCATACCTTTGCAATTTAATGAAAAAAAAAAACATATTGTTTTCCAAAAATAGGTAACAGCCCTAAACTCAAGCATCACTTGAACTAAGCATCGAAAATAATATCCCTTTTCCATCCAAGGAAAAATCCTTTCAAGCAATTTGGTGAATATAACAAAATCGTAAACTAAGTCAGTCCCTTCATTCCGAATTACGGGTCCGTGACCGAATCGCCTCCCGACAAAAAGAAAGTCCCAAGTTTCAATAATCACAAACTGCAAGAACTTTGCGAATAAAACCAAAACCAATATTTGTCGTGCCGCTGCCAAACGACTCGTGTAACAGTCACAAACTCTTGTATCTGCGACGCAAGGTTACGAATCCTTTAATACTGTTTTTTTTACACAGCCAAAAATAAGTTTGTCAAGACCTCGAGATGAACGAAGACTTTGAGTATTTAAAAAGTCTGGTAATGCTAAGGACGCCCGCAATCAGATAAATTTGTGCTCGGAAACTTTGTGATATAAAATTAATAGCGATGGTTAGCGCCATGCCTGCGGACAAGTGTTATTTTTTAATTTATTTTTTTCATCTTTTGTTTTTTTTAATACAGATATTCAGTAATTATGGCATACTTTTCCGTCAGCTGTCTTTATGCTGGGAAATTTTTATTTTTTTAATTTCTGTTTCACTTCATGATCAAACGTAAAGGAAATGTAATTTCGAGAGGTATTCCGTGTCTTCGAACGTATTTGATAAGCCCTTTGAGTCTCAGATACTTTTTTTGCGCGTGTTTTTATTTGATCATTTCGTATCCGAGTTGTGTGAACATAATTTCGAATTACGATTTTCGCGATCAAAAAGAATCTTGGCACTCTACTTTTAAAAATGGAACCTTGATCTCCTAGCAGTGGCAATTTTCTTGAAACCATGTACAACCGTTGCTACAGATAACTCTCAATCGGATTATTTTAATATAAGCTCGCGGGGGGCGGAAAGCGGGGCCTTTTGAATGCCTTGATTCCGGAGTCATAACGGACACCAAAGAACTATATTCTATATATTTTTGTCTCACTGCGACCATGGAGTTCCCATTTGTTGCCCTTTATTCTGTAACTGTTCAATCAACCAGCTGTTATAGTTCACTGAAGTTTAATTCACCACCGAAGGAATCATCAGCCGATCCATAGATATTAAACATAAATCGGGCACAAACATACGTGCTTATCACGAAAAAGTTTGTTTCAACCAGGATGCGAACCTGGTAGCCTCGGCATATAGAGATAGGATTCTTCTCCAGCGCTTATTTTCAGCCTACTCCTCCAAATATACCAGTTGAACAAATACAAAATATCTGACCACCCAAGTGCACATAGCTTGCTTGCAGTGCTATTCGCTGTTTTAAGCATAACATCCAAAATAGAAAAACACCTACAACGGCCATTGTAATGAGTTCAATACACATCTAAATGTGTACGACGAGAAACACGATCGGCCCATTGGTCAGGGCTAATGAGGGAAGGGAGGCTGTAATGGTGACTCGTTTAGCTTAATTGTTATCGCCGGTTAGTAGCTTACTGCATATCTTTCAGCCGGCTCCTATCAAACGATTAAACTCGCAACTTTAGATGGTGACAAAATTAAGGTTAGAATCGTTTGGTTGAAATCAAATGTATGGTACCCATAATACAAGTTCAAAAATTAGTTTGGGATCCCCAAGGTTTTTTTATTGTTACTATTGCCTGCAACCTCTTCCACAATATAATGCCAATATAACTGTTTATAAATTGGGGGTTATACTTTTATGACGTACTGTAAAATTATTTAGAAAGCTGTACATAGGGATACGAGTATTTCCTATTCATATTTAGTAAAAGGAAATGTGGGGAGAGTATCGGGACGCCATCTTTCTCTGTCGCACGCGCGCTGTCTATTGGCAGTGACGTCACAAGTCTGTAGCTCTGTCATTTTCATTTCTGTTGATCGGACATGTTTTCAAGAATTCGTTGTTGTTTTAAAAATTTGTTCGGAAAAGCAATTTTCATCGGGAAATTATTATCGTACGATAATTGAGGAATAAATATGTCTAGACTGAGAGCTCAGTTGAAGAGTTTTTTAAAGAACGAGGGTAAAATGTATTATGTCAGTGTTTTGGTTCCACTTTGATTCTGTAAACAAGTTTAGTTGATGTTTGTACGCGAAGTTTATCCCATTCAAATATTGTTAGTAGTAGCCTTTGCGCAAATAATTATAGTAAATAAAATCGTACCACGTCGACATGGGACCGTTGGTATGATGGCGAGAACTTACCTGTAAAAAACACAATGGCATATTTACTAACGTATTTACGTATGTTAAATAATCCGTACATATTACATGGCATAAACATACAAATACATGTACATAGGTTTATCTAGTAGTGTCCGCCATAGGCCCCAAGTCTGTTAACACATTGGACTCGCAATGGAATGATAATGTCATCGTAATTGTGGTTTTTAACAGTTAAGTGCCGCTGACAATATATTGTGAATCAATTGTTTTAGTAGATTTGATTTTGGAGCTCTGATTTAATGAAAAATAAAAATACTAACCATTGAAAAAGTAGGTTTTTATTTGCTAGCACATAATAATAATATCGCCAGACGAACACACCAACTATACGGTCCCACAATAAGCAACGCTTGTATTATGGGTACCGTACAATGGAATGAGGGCGAACTTAGTCCATAATACTTATATGGATTTTAAACATCTATGACTCGGCACAAACATTCATGCTCATCACACAAAGTTTGTCCCTACCAGGATTCGATCCTGGGACCCTCAGCGCAGATAGCAGGGTCACTACTAACTGCGCTAATATCAGGTCGCAACCCAGGAACTTTCTATTGTAGTACGATGCACTTATGACGTAAAAAAAATCTGACTAAAGTTGAAGAATCGTATTTCGAAAATAAATAGTCATCTAAAATACTTCAAAATTTTACTGTTCAAAGTCAACAATCTTATAACGTATTTCTGGATTGCTAAAATCCACCTATCTCGTCGTACATTAAATCTTTAGAAAAATGACATGATCTCGGTACCTCACAGGAGCTAGCGGAAATTTAGAAAAAAAAGAACATCCAACCGAATTAAGAACTTTTTCCTTTTTGTAGTCGGTTTATAATACAGAAAAAGCGCATTTGTCGTGAAAGTTGAGAGCACACTGAGACCGCCCGGTCACGTCTGCTAAGATAATGACGTCACGAGTGCCACGGCACAAATTTGACGCACGTGTGTTCGTACAAAACCTCAGCTTATTATAAATTCAAACGCCAAAGAAAGAGGTCTTACATCTTGTAATAAATGGACGCGTTTTGGGGTATATTTTAGATTATACTGTAAAAGTGTTGATACATGCGTATTCAGAAAGAGTAAAGTAACCTTCAACCCTGCACCTCAAAGGTTAGTAATATTCAGGGAGGTCAGAATTTCTGTAAGAATCCTATTTTTTGGACAAACCTTGTTGGTCCTTGAACGATATTTTTTGATAGCCATAATCAATTACTGTATACGGTAGTTTATATTACACAACGGGTCAAAAGGGTCGCAAACCAATTTTATCAGCGTTATTAGTTTGCCTTCCGATACTAACACAATAAATTACTAAAGAAGGTAGTTTCCAATCGATCTTATAACCAATAACAAACACACGAAAATTAATTTATGTGCATACGAAATATATTACAACGCCCTGTTAGGTAATAAATTAAAAGATTGTATCGGCCCAGATTGGGCTTCTCAACGAGTGCTCGTTACATATTGAAAATATCGATGTCCGCAAAGTCAACAGTTCACCGTAATTGAATCGACATACGGTATGGTTGTGATAAAAGAAGGTGGGTCGCCACCTGTGAGGGGGCGCCACGTGCAGAACCCGCGGAAACGAGACGGCAACACGCCTCTCTGTCACACTAATGGCTGACGTGTACGTTTGCTTACAGGTAGCGTGGGTGCTGGTGAAACGGGAGACGGCGCAACATTATGTTCCACGTCGAAATATATGCCATACACCGTCCCGTTATTTTGTTTCGTAGGTACATACGTAAATAGGCCTCTGTTACAAGTTTCGATATTGATACGCCATTGTAGGGTGGTGTCTGATAACGAATTCAATCATGGGGAAGTAGATAACGACAATTTCATTTACACATCTCTAGGAGACGACTGTATAGCTACGCCGTAAAGAGATTTTTTTCTCCCACGGTAAAACGGACTATTACAATGAATTAGAATATATGCAATCATGAACCTACTAGGCAAAGTTCATGCATGCAATCTTTTTTCTTTTCATTTCTTTTTTAAAGCTCTATGGCTCTCATTACAGAAAACAAACAAAATTGACACATCACTTGACGTCAAAATGGAAAATTAAATAAAAATACATTAAAATTATTATGCGATACATAAGTAGTTTATCCGAAATGCTGCTCGTTGGCACGAATATTATTCAAATGGTACTGATTCTATCAATGTTGGTGCCTGTCTTTGATATTATCACACTCTCCAAGAATGTCAAGTACTTTACGGACAATATAAGAAACAGTCCAATATTTAAAACTATCGTTGTTATGTACGTTATCATTATCGCTGGATTTGGCATTATAGGTCCAACTAAAACGTTAAACACACACAGAACCCCGGCTTTATTCAGCCAAACGGAGACACCGGACGAGAAACTAATGCGGATCATAGCTTCAACAAACGCGACGAAAAATTACTTGCTAGCCGGTTTTTCACTTTTCTTTATACTAGTCACTTGGAGGTTATTCGATTTTGTAACGTTTTCAGCTAAACTCCACGAGTTCTCTGATTTGATGGGCAATTATGATATTGTTGACATAAATTTGACAAACGATAGTGAACCCGAACCGGTAAATTCTATTTTATACGAAGAAGGCGCCCCAGAAGACTATGATGATTCAGTACATTGGCCATTAATTGTTGAACTGAATAAAGAGGAATTGGCAAAATTGAAAAATTTTATCAAAGAATCAAAGAAGTCAGATAATATCGAGGATCTTCAGGAAATGCCATTGGATACTATACGTTCTAGTGATGCACTTGAAATTATAGAGATACCGCGCGACGAGGCGTCAGATAATCCCAATAACAAAACAACTAAGCCTGAACAATGATAAATTTGTTTAGCACATTCATTGGGACGGTGCTGTTCGGTGAACTAGCGTTGGTAATAGCTCTCCTTAAGCCTTATAAAGAACCTTACTCCATCAGAGATTTTTGGTGTGAGACACAAAACAATGTTATACTTCCGACAAAAATACTTGGCATGGTACTCATCTTACTCTTCGCTAATACTGTAATGGAAATTTCTTGGGAACGGACTCATTACCAGAAACTTTTGGAAAAAGTGAAAAGTCATGACTTGGTCCTAGATTTCTACATGAGCAAGATATCCTTATGTTACACTTGCTTCTTTATGGCGGTGTACTTATTAATTCTGATAGAAAGGATTTCACAATTTCTGATAATAATGTCTCGATTACTGGAGTTCGAACTGATGTGTAGACATACCATTTTGAATAAAGATGATACATTACCATCAGAAGCAGGCAGTAGAATTGCTGACTGAAGACTTAAAGAATGTCTCTTCATATTATCAAAGTATATGTTTATTTGTGAAAGCCTGGTCTGATGCAGGAACTCGTATTAAGCTTTCCACTCCTTTTCCTATGAGCTGTACAGCAGTCAATAAATGAAATGGCTTAAATAATATTTCACTTAGCACCAAACAGTATTCGTTGAAAGACGTTAAAATAGAAGACTGACAGCACATTGCCACAAACGAACAAAAACGAATTCTCAAAACAAATGCATGTCATCAATCCGTCAGTAGAGTGACAAAATTCTTGACAAAATGTAAAGATCTTCAAATTCCAGAAAGCACTGTAAACGTAACAAAAATGCCATAATAATAAATCTCAACGCACCAAAATCATTAAGATCAAGAAAATGGACTGTGGCTTCGTAGTTCTCACCTGTGTGCTGTTGATACAGATGGTTATAATCCTGATCATGCTGAACCCCGTCTATGACGTTTGCAAACTTTCCGATGGCATCAATCACATCATGAAATACTACAAAGGGCTACTCTTCACCTCGGCCGCATCTTACTTCGCCGCTGTCTTATACCTAGGAATGTATATTCCTATGCAAAACATCCATAGGTTAATAATCACGCCCAGCATCGCGGAAGTGGAGAAAGTTACTTTACTCCATAAAGTGGAGATGAATTATATCATCGCTGGATTTTCACTTTTCCTCGTCGTGGTGATTTACGGTATCAGAGCTTTACTTTCCTATACTGCTAGCGTAACGGAACTTGCCGAGAGGCACAGTGGGACAATGAATCTTATATCAGAGTCAAAGGAAAAGACCTACGCGTCACAAATGAATAATATGCCTAATTTATTGAGAGTAAAGAGATCTATATCCTACGAGACAATACTATTCACGAGGGAGCTTCAAGAGAGATTAAAAGTAATAATTAAAAAATTACCAAATGAAATTGGCACACTATCGAACTTGTTAGATACTACTACCGCATAACATTTCACGACTTGCTGAATAAATTATTTGTATCTGCTTTTTTTTCTTAATGGTATTTTTCGTTAAGGTCCTTTGAACATAGTTAATTAATTCTATAACGACATACTTCAGAAGTCCAAACTAGTACTTAGATGATATTAAATAGAAGTAGGATGCAAACAGGATGGAACTCGTGTCCATCACGTTAAAATAGAACGTAAACGTAGCTCACTGTGACTACGTGTAGAAAGACTAGATATTTCTCCTGCTTACGTAGCACGAAATACGGCTTTTCCAATATTTAAGAAGCGAACAAAGCTATTAATTTATTTGGCTGTCCCCACCACAATTGGGGTTTGAATCGCATCTACATCGCTACAGCTATGCGCGAAGCGTTATTTTCTCTATGACTATGCATTCCTCGCAGCAAAAAGTCGCCGTGTGTAAGGATCCCGAGGACGGCGAGTATTCGGAAATTCCCCGGCATTACACCGAAACGGGGAATATTCAAAGACACGGTCGTAAAAATAAAATGCCTGTACAGAGGTAAGGGAAAGAGAAATGTCGAATAGGAACGTTTGGAGTGCGAGAAAAAAGGGCGCCTGTATACATTAGAGGGCTGAAATGTTTTCCGTTGAATTGAGTACAACGGTTATGGGGTTCCGCATAGAATCATAAAACGAAATACTTATTGATTCGGTGCTCTGCGTCTGAGCGTCTGCAGGTTGGGTGAGGTGACGTTAGTTTCATTCAAAGTCAATGAGTTGGATAAACTGCGATATGATACACTTAAAAAAAACTAACAAACAATTGAACGCTAATAGGGGTGAGAAATGTCATAAGTTTGACGCATTTGAATGTACGTTTGTCTGTGACACAGTAGCTAAAAAATAGATGGACTGATTTCAATTCTATCTGTTTTGTTGGTTTTGTCATCATTCAGAGCATTAATTATTTTTATGACTTATTTTCAGTATTTTAAGGTATATTTTAGTTAATCTTTATTTTTGTTTAGATAAACGTGACTGTGGTTTGTGACGTGGAACAGCTTGGTTGGTTGGTAGAATAATAGTAATAATTATCCCTATCAACATCCCACTGTCCGGCCAGCCTCTCCTCGATGCAAGGGGGGATCTAGGCATAGTTCACTACGCCACTAGACGCAGCGTGGGTTGGCAGACTTCCCAAGTCCTTCTATGTAGTTGTCTCTTTCAGACATGCAGGTCACGTTACGATATTTTCGTTCGTCCTTTACAAAGTATTCATCGTAGTTAAAAATGATTGGAAATGATCGGAAATACTCGGAAATCCCTGAGGTGCCGGCCTTTTATCCAAGGTGGTCGTATGGTTTTTACCCTGTTGGTAAAAATCTTTATAAAAGTACGTATTACAAACTTCTACATTGCAAAATAAGGCTTACCTAGTATTGATTGCAAAGTCAGGGAACGTACCTTTAGCAAGCAAGACAACTTGCATTTGGCAAGAGCTTGGCACACAATCAGAATGCCAGCGCGGCGCCAGTCGCAAGTGGCTGGTATCCTCCCACTCCCGGAACGAAATTAATGTGACGCTTACAGTTTACATTTCGTATTGTAGCTCTAAATATAATAAAAAAAAAATCATATAGGTCAAAAAGTCTCATGAATAGTCAAAAGTTACTACCGGTTCGGAATGTTGATTCGAATGAGAAGAGCCGGTGAAAAACTCAGTGCTTACAGTTTTAAAAAGAGGTTGTTTGGGTACATTCTCAGGTAAATCAACGCCATATGATAAGGTACCACCATAGTCACGATACTGAGTAATCAATACTCTAGTAATACTTACTTAACTTACAGAACTTGTGAATCTTTTATTCAAATTTATTATAATAACTGGCTCTCCCAGCGAACTTCACATACCGCGCCTCAGTATCAAATTTATGAAAAAATAAATTTTCTATATATATGTTCTTAATTTTTTTCTGACGAGACAAATTAAAAAAAAAACTACGATGATAAAAATCAGCCCACCCGTTCTTGAGTTACAAATACTGTAACCAATAAGACTGTCGTCCCACTAATATTATAAATGTAAAAGTTTGGATGGATGGATGGATGGATTGATGGATGTTTGTTACTCAATCACGCCAGAACGGCTGAACGGATCTGGATGAAATTTGGCACAGAAATAGATTATAGTCTGAAATAGCACATAAGTTACTTTTTATCCGAGAAAAATGCACAGGGGTACAGAAAAGGGCATACTTTTCTGTACCCCTGTGCATTTTCATAATTATCTGGCTGTGGTAGGATGATGGTGATACGTTTTCCTTGCTCAATCAAACGAAATACCAGAATTTTCTCCTATCACCTAGTAGCCGCTAGAGACTTCTTCAGGTTCAGGGTTCTCCTACTTACAAATTAAAAAAAGCCCTTTGTTTTTTTATCCAGCCCGCATATGTATGTATCCCCAGGGGTTGTGGGGTCACCCTAGAACCGGGTTTTTTTTGGGTCACACTCCTCCGAAGGTGGTTCAGTAATTATAAATGGGCTTGTATGAATAACGTATGATCTGTCTTTTGTTGCTGTACCAATGTTAGTGTAAGGGTCTTGTTTTGTTCGGTTTACAATAAATGCGTAGGTTTTAGTACCTACACCGCTCGTGGACAATTTCCAACAGCGAATTAGATATTTGTATAGTTAGGTGTTTCACTATTATTGAATTTAATATATTTGTTACATTTGACTCAAAATCTAAGTGTACTTAAGTACAATGTAAGTGTCAGTATGAGTAGGTAATTTAAGTTTTTCCTATATTATCCCCTTTCCTATATTATTTTGTGTGTCCTATATTATCCCGCAATAGTACAACCAAAAAACAAAACCCACTTTGTAATCGTAAATATTTCTCAAATCCGCAGCAAAGTCCGTTAAATAAGTTAAAAACCGGTATTTACCGACCGTAATTACGAACGCTATCGAAGAGTATTCGGTTTAAGATTTATCTTTATCCGGGGATATTATTTGGGCCTTGCTAGTGGAGTTTTTCACAAACAAG
The DNA here is from genome assembly GCA_905404115.1 of Pheosia gnoma. Taxonomy (NCBI): domain Eukaryota; kingdom Metazoa; phylum Arthropoda; class Insecta; order Lepidoptera; family Notodontidae; genus Pheosia; species Pheosia gnoma. Next base: position 7,524,705 of record FR989911.1, read on the forward strand.
AACCGCGAAATGTCTCTTAAACTTCGGATTAAGTAGTAAGCGGAGAAAGATTAGTGAGCCGTAATTCAGAAAAAGAATTAAGAAGGATTTTTGTAATGTATTTTCTTTATTTTTGATAATCAGGGCCTATGAAAAAAAATATATCGCAAGACGAATACACAAACTGTCCGGTCCTGGACTAAGTAACACTTGTAGTATGGGTACTGTACAATGGACTGGGGGCGATCACAATCTGTTATTTTTTATATATCAAGCATCCATGACGCGGGTACAAACATTCGTGTTTCATAGCGAAAAATGTTGCTCCTACTAGGGTTTGAATCCAGGACCATCTGTTCAGAAAGCAGAGTTACTACCAACTGTGCCGATCGAGACGTCTCTTGAGGCTTGAGACTGGCTTTAAAAAGTAACTATTATTACAATAGTAATAATCCCAAAATGCTATTACGAAAGTTGATCAACCAAAAATTTGCCAAGGGGAATTTCGTACCATCTTGTCAAGGTGAAAATAAAGGGTGGATGTGTAACGAAAACTGATACCATAGATAAAACTCTTGATACTTGACCCCAGAGTTGGAATTTACCGTCGATCTTGTCATGAATTGGATTGGATTGGCATAGCGTATCTAGCGGAAAGTATTTAAAACATTCAATTCTCCATACAAAATGTATAAATACGTAAATTATAAAACGGTTAGCTTACGAATGATCTCGCACTTGATGTACTGATATGTCTACTGTTTAGTACACACAACTGAAACACATTATATTCACTCCCTCTCACACTTATCGCTAGCGCCCTCCCAACCTTTCTGTATCCCTAAAACTAAGATATATTCTTTTCAGCGAAATCCTTTGATCTGCCCTTTCCTAAGGCTTTATTCTGTGTAGACGTAAGCAGGTATTGTCTAGAAGGCTATTTTTCTATACCGATGATTTATTTTATTGGCATTCACTATATTTTCACAGTCACTCTTAGATTTATGAAATATGGGTTCTATTGAAACGCTAGCTTAGATGTTTGGCGCGATGGACGCGTTTAAGGTTTTATAGCTACCGAAAAATATTTCGAATACAATACAAAAAAGGGACTGCGTTGAGTTTTTCCTTCGCTGTACCATGATTTTGATAAAGGACGTGCTTTTTGTATAGAAGTGCTTAGAATTAATGTTTCTTAGTTGATTTTAATTATGTTGTAAACATTTATAATCTCTTGTGTTATTGTTAGAAAAAAAACATAGGAACATTTAATATTAAAAAAATGTGGTTGGAGTCTGTCTGTAGTACATCGAAGTTATTTTTTTTCTTTTTTTTTAATTAAGTTCTATTGGCTTATAACCCGTGGCTGTAGCATATCCGTTTATTCGAGCATCAGGCTCATACGCTACACCAGTTATAACGACTACTTCAAACACAATCCTTGTTACATACTGTTACGGTAATGTAACGTCTTCCATCCCCCTCACACCGTAGCTTTTATAAATAAGTATGACAGTGACAGCATGTTTTCTCGATGACGTTACGATTATATTAGAAGTTCCTGTTTGCCCTATTAATTAGCACAGTTGGTAGTGACCCTACTTTCTGTGCTCCCGGGTTCGAATCCAGGTAAAGGCAATCTTTGTGTGATATTCACGAATGTTTGTATTCGAGTCATGAATGTTTAATATCTATATAGGTATTATATACTGAGTTCGCCCTCAGTCTATTGTACGGTACTCATAATACAAGCGTTGCTTAGTTTGGGACCGTACAGTTGGTGAGTTCGTCTGGCCATATTGGAATACGAAAATGTATTTGACACATATGTCTCTAATTTAGTGCAAGTTAGATTTAGAGAATCCACCCCAATGTCTTACTAAAACAATCACCCACGATAAAAATGTCAAAGCCCACAAAAATATTCTCTCCAGGTCATAGTTGTTTAAACCCACAATATCGCTGCAATCTCGCCGAGACAGATTAATATAAGCCGCCTGTGTGAAAGGAGACATATATAGCAGTCCTGCTAATGGCTTGGGGCAGTCGAGCCAAAGGCAAGCTCGTAAATAAATGAACAAATGTACCAATTTTATTTGTTTTTTTTGTCTACATTTTCCATTAAAACTTGTCTGAGAGTACGATTATTTACGAGAATTAAAGTAGGTTATTTCCGTATAATTAGGGAGTGATTACGGAATTAAATATTATAATAATCTTAAGACTTTATGTTAAGACCACCAGAGTATCGCACCGTGAGTGAATTAAAAAGAGATAGCATGAATTACTTCCGCGCGTAATGAACCGCGACGGAGAGAGTTTTTGCATTGTCACCCTTATTAAGAGTATAAGATCGAGTGTCATGGGTCCAAACATCAAACTCTTAGCCCACTTAGATATGAAGATCTGGATCATAAACATGACGATCTGATTAGCTCAGTTGATAGTGGCCGTGTTGTCTGTACCGAGGATGTCGGGTTCGAATCCTGGTCGTGGCAAATTTTGTGATATCAGCACGAATGCTTGCACCTGCGTCATGGATGCTTATTTGTATGTAGTCTTGGTCTTATAAAAATGCAAGACATATTGGTCTTGGTCTTAATGTTATAAAAATTTAAGCACAGAACCAAGATCAGTTGTAGGCAAAACTTATCTTGAGTATAGGGTACTAAGTAACTTCAAATCCGTTTAAAAGTGTTCGCAAAAACTGTACAAGACAAAATGTATCCGCCACCCCATTCCTCCCAGTTTATTGTAGCTATTTTCTAGCCTCCATTGTTGTGGGAGGGGCTGCGTTGTAGTTCGTGACTGTACCTCTGTGTGGTATAAGCGATAAGCGAATAATGGCCAAATATTTTATGACGTCTACGCGGCGCCTATAGGGCTGTTTGATGGTGTTCAAATGCGAGCTTATATCATAGAACATGAAAAGTAGGCTGACAGAGAGATTAAACTAAATTTGCCGGGTAATTTAATTATGACGTGCATACAAAATATAGGTCAGTCACAGAGTCTAACATTTTATTTCAAGAAGATCCATGTGGTTAGCCCAAGGCTACAAACATGCAGTGTAATATTGTCGTCCTTGATATTCATTTTCTCATTCGCTTTTTATCATACCCACAGTATGATCGGGAGTAGTACTATGAGAACATCTCTTTGAGAGCCAGCATCAGTTCCAGGTCCCAGTCCATCCATGGGTACACTAAGGACCCGTAGTGTGAAAATACTTAATGCATAGATCTGGCGTCTCGGCAGCGATGCGTCCGTGTCAAAAATGGCTATGGCTGATATGTGTTACACTGGTGCATTAGGTTAAAATGTAAATCAGAAATAGAAAGAAATAGATAAATGTGTGTGTGTGTGTGAGTGTGTGTATGACGGTTCTTATAAATAAATAATTATTTTTGGCACCATCCCGCTTCTGCGTATTGCTTATACCATCTCCGTCTTGCTGAAAACGAGCGCCAACAAGGTCCGAGCCCCGATATGTCTGATATAACCTTAAATTATTAATGTTTATTCGCGTATTTACTTCGCCCCGCTGAAAGTCAGCGTCTAACAAGAATTTTCGACGCCTTCAGTTTGTGCACAGTGTATTAGATACATAGCTCTATAACAGTATTAGAAGAGAGAAATTTGGGAATGTTTAAATTGAAATAAATATAACCGGACAAAAGACATTGCAGTCAATTTTGCGATGCTTTGACATTTGTGGAGTTTATTCAAATTGAGATAAGTATTTTAATAAAAGGAATAAAACGAACTACTGAAAAAAATATCAAACCAGTTTTATATTTAGGTGTAAGTATTAAAAAGTGACTTCACCGCTGCGATCCGCGTCATTCTCTAATTAATGAGAAACTGGAATGCCTGCATTTCAGCGTTGCTCAAGGCATTGTTCGATTTTTATGATTACCGTCTAATTCAATTCAAATATAGAACCAGCTCAATGTTACCATAATATTGTATTGTCATCAGAAGTCCTGAAATCTGCAATTTTCATTGGACGTCGTTGATTGATTCAGAACTTTAGGGTTCTTAGAATTTCTAATGTAATAGCAACGTCATCGAGAAAACATGCTGTCACTGTCATACTTATTTATGAAATCTGTGCTGTGACAGGGATGGAAGATGTTACGTCACCAGAACGGTACGAAAAAAAGATGCACCTAAGGTACTGTATTGCAAAATTTGCGCCGTAATGTACTACTAACCAAAGGAGTTAAATAAAAGCTTGTGATAAAAAAGGGTCATAAAGTTTACTTTATACTCCTTTTATTTTTTACTGAAAGGTATAACGCCCTTCAGTGCGGTCTTCAGACTCTACCACGCTCCTTCCAATTCCTAAAACAATAGCCCTTAAACATTTTTTGAACACTAGTTATACTACTTATAAAAATAATCTCAAAAGTGTGGGCGTATGCTTATGTTAATATTAAGGGTTGAAGCACCTACTGTTTGCAAGGGTGACAACACATTTATTTTAACGATACGCCCCTTAAACATCAAAGTTTATTTTGGTACAGTGTGCACAATTTTTGGAGACCTATCATTTTACTGTGAACTTAGCAAAAAATTGTGTGCTCATTTCATGTTTGCGAAAGATTGAGCTCGAGTTTAAATTGCCATATTGATTTCTCAGTAAAAAAAAACTGCACTGTATCTTCTTGTTAAAAAAGTTAGGTATTTGTCTTTAACTTTGATAACCTGATTAGCTCAGTTGGTAGTGACACTGCCTTCTGCGCCGAGGGTCTCGGGCTCGAATCCTGGTTGGGGCTAACTTTGTGTAATGCACACGATGAACACGTATTCAAATCATGGATGTTTAATATTTATATAAGTGTTTATACCGGGTTCGCCCCCAATTCATTGTTGTTTGTGGGAACGCATAGGATGTTCGTCTGGCGATATTATTAATATATGTAGACTACGTTTTTTCTTAAATAAGCGAGAACTACGTATATATATATATTTTTATCTACAACAAATAATATTATATTACTGAAGCCTAATATTAAGATGTATCTCCCTAAATTCCGTAAGCTAGACAAAGGCTGAGAAACCCGTTTCGAATAATATCAGTTTTTTTATTTAATGTTATTCTTGTCTACTACAAGAGAACACATCGATCATGTAAATCACAGAATTATAGAGCAAGTTTATAGTTCTTAAAACTTGCTGCATTTTATTTTGTATGCATTTATTTGTGTTCGTGTGAAGTCCTCAGTGAGCCCTTACACACACACGCACACTTCGATACAAGTTATCGTATAAATACAGTCTGTTTATCATATTTTTATGTTACGTCCAACTATAAAGTATGCTGTTAACATAGTTATCATATGAGATATGGGGCAGAGTTCATGGCTGGGGTGGAAACCAGGTCACCATGCCGGATTAGGAATAAGAAATGTAATACTCTTGATTTCTTAAACATAAGAAGTATCGTATTCCCTTGAATTTGAGTATCTTGGTAAACCTGAAAATAAACCTTAAATTAATAGAAGTTATTTGATAAGTTGAAAAGTAATCGGAGCTTGATTGCCCTTCGCACATAATTATAATTTTGTGTTTTGTTTTAAAGCAACACCTTGTATTAAATAAATGGTTAGTGCTAGTCGCCACGATTCTATATGTAGTTGTATGGTTACCAGTACTTTAAGTGCGAGATTATCGTAAGCTAACCGTATACTTTATAGTCTACCGTATTTAGACGTTTTGTATGGAGAATTGAACAGGGCCTCTAGCGGACGGTATTTAAAACTTACAATTCTCCATACAAAATGTCTAAACACGGAAGACTATAAAGTATACGGTTAGTTTACGAATAATCTCGCATTTGACGTACTGTTATTTACTTTTTATTCGCGAATAATAACTATAATTAAATGAAAAATGTGGTTATATTATTGTCGCATCTTCACATGTAAAGTACTCACTACGGCAATCAATTTACATAATCGATTTAAGATTACAGCAAAGCTAAATATATCTCAAAAAATAATAACTAATTTTTTTATCTTAAAACTGATTTACTCCACCAAAATCTCCGAAGTATAAGTTCTCAGTATTGTTTTATGTTCTCCCAAGCCTTGTAATTTACTCGCATGATATGAAATAAAATAAGCTACATAGCCCCGAGCGGCAAGGTCTCTCAATTTGCTAATTTTGCCCGCACGCACCGCCGCTACATGGGTTCCCCATCACACAATCTCATATACGAGTTCTTACTGGCTCCTCTGTGCCCCATTACGCTTTCAGATTTCTGAAATATAAATAAATGAAATTTATATGATGGAACCGTTGATGTGTATGAAAGACGTAGATAGGTTTCTTGTGCTCGGAAATGTCACCATTCTGCCTGCTGCCTGCTATTCTGTCTAATTAGGCCATGATCCACCATGCTAGACCAATGCTAGTTTTTGGACTTCACGTCTTTTGGGAACTAACTCGTTCTCTTACGACGTTTCAGCTGCTTTAAAGCAACTATGGTCACGGGAGGACTGCGGTGTTAGATGTCCTAGTGTTATGGTTTGATCTCGGGTTCAAGCAACAACTAAATATACTCGTAAAATAAATGGTTATCACCTTAATATCAATAAGTTACCCTTGCTCGATCGATCCGCATTACCGAACGTAACGCCATGGGGGTCCCATTGAATATATCATGCCGAGCCGTTCCGTAGGAAATTTACCACCGAAGGTCCTACATGGACGTTATTACTAAAATATGTTGCAAAGTATGCTTAAAGTTACGTTAGATACGAACATTACCACTCTTTTATCAATAGTTAGAGAAAACATAGATAGAGATGACATTCGTCACATAATATACCTACGAAATTGTTATACAATACTAACGTACCCACGACTATGTATGTGTAAACTTCAAGATTCATAACTATCTCATCTGTTTCTTAGAATAAAAAGTATTTTTGATGTTGATCCAAATTTAAAGTTAATGCTCAATTTCATCAACATTCCTCCATTAGTAGTCAAAGAGAATAAGAACAAAAATTTAAGTTTCGGATTGCATCAAAAAATATGTTCTCAAAACTATTTTTATTCTAATATATTTAATGCACCGACACGAACAAGTAACAGTCCTTACATGAAATAACACATACGACTCTTCAAGTCCATTAATTTGTTCTTTTCTGTCAAAGATTTTCGCTAGTTCCATAATTATAGTCCCCGGAAAATATGCTATTGAATAGTTGCTTACACGGATATTCAATTAATGGTCCTAACGGAATACTCTGTCGTCTCTTGATGTTGAACTCAAAACTTAGTTGGAAGTAAAGTAAACTTAAGTGGTCGTAAATACGCAAATAATCCGCCATTAACAAATTTATTGGTCACGAATTTAATTAAACAGTCCTTTGTGGCAAACAGGTAAAAATAAAAACGAATAACGTAATGCATCCCACTCACTCTAACGTAAGTGTATGTGCTGTCGTAATTCCGATTTATGTTTCATCAAACTATAGAAAAAAAAGACTTCAAAGGTCTAGTTATAAAATATTTCTCTATGGATTGCTCCGATCAAAACCTATCTCGGAATGTGGCCGAGCTTAAACTTTTTATTATATTTTCTTGGTGGCCAGTATTATATTTTTCTTAACAAAAAAGTATACAATACATTAATGCATCATCATATACATAAATTCATAATTCGAACGTCGAACTTCGATCGGCGGCAAGCTGTTTAGCTGAGTTTTGCATCTAAGGCAACTTCGCAACCTCATCAAAGTGTATTGGTGTCCAGACGGCGCTGGTGTTTCCTAATCGGTTTAACATGACTTTAGATGGTATGGGGGAAATATTAACGAGTTTTCTTTGTTGCCTTATATAATATTTATATTTTTATTAAGAGCAATATACTATCACTAGCCGAACACACCGACTATACGGTCCCACACTAAGCCACGCTTGTATTATGGGTACTGTACGATGGACTGGGGGTGATTCTAGTTTATAATACTTATATACATATGAGACATTCATGTTTCGGGTACAAACATTCATGCTCATCATACAAAGTTTGTCACCCGGATTCGAACCCAAGACCCTCAGCACAGAAAACAGGTTCACTACCCACTGAGCACATCAGTTTGTCAATTAATGTACTTATGTCAATTATAATAAATAAGGTTAGGCTTGCGATTCCTTTCAATGTTCGTAATTTTTAAGTATAATAAATTCCACACATTACATAATAAAATATCTATGTCATTTCTATTTTACCTTTTGTTTTCCTTATCAACATTATGATAACTATGCAAACTCAGTTGCATTAAATTTGGTTTCGTAGCAAACTTTTTGAGATGAAGTTTAAAATGCTGACCAAGTTTACAAAGCTTTTCAAGTATTTTAATGACCACGTGCCGTTCAACAAACTTAAACATAATATATTTTGTGACAAATAATTTTAGAGGCTTCCCTCTAGAATCCTTTAATTGTGTATATTGAACAAATTGATTAGTATATTTCAATAATTACGTACCTAATTGTATATTAATTGAATAAATTCATACAATAATTGGTATGCATATTTTTCTATTTACATAACCTTTTAAAACTACTATTTTATAAAATCATGATAGCGATCCCACTTCCCGCGTAGACGCAATAATTTGTAGCGCTCGTAGAATTGCTACGGGCGCTACGAGGCTACAATGTGCATGCTACGGAACACGGTAACATATTCAATTAACATATATTTTTTTTAACTAAAAGTAAAATAAGTAAGTAAAGTAATGTTTATTTCGTTTTATGTATTTCACATAGCAGTTGAGTTACGGATCCAAACTAGGCGGAAGCCTGTATCTTGTATACCTTATTAGTTTGCTAAATCTACGTAAACTTATATATTTATTATTAGTTAGTCTATTAAGTAGTATTGATTCATTATGGATCGTATAATTTTAAAGCTTTAATTATATCTTATAAATCTATCGACGGATTCCAATTCTACACTTATCATTACCTATAAATATCATGTTCCAAGACCCGAAATTCGATTATTCTAGTCCCGCAAGCCTCAGTCTCATAGTGTGGTAGGCACATTGACAAGCCAGACACGTGTCGGCGTTAATGACATTAGTTGAACGCTGTTGGTCGGTAAATCGAGTAGATACCGATAGCAACACCCTGGGTGCTATAACGCTTATTTGATATAGACATTATAATGCGAAATAATACAATTTTTATTTTCTGTGCTTGTGATTTTTCAAACTTGTTCCCGGTTGACTTCAATCTGGGTGTTTTCAAGTCGAGAGTGAACAGATACAGATCAGAGAACAGAATAGATCTCATCGTCACTTACCATCAGGTGAGATCGAGATCAAATACTTGCCTATAATGTAATAAAAAAAAACCTGCTACTTGTTGGTGCCGGGTAAAAATACACACTCCACCTCCTGTCCCACCTCCTCCGCGGACTTAGTAGGTTGTGTTATTTTTGAAATTTCAAATTATTTGTTTATTTTTCGGGAATGTGACTCTTATAGCCTACTGATGGACACCTTAAAATATTTTACACTATTTTTGTTAAGCCTTATATGATGCACCAAATATGGACGAACACCAATATTGGAACCAAACCGCAAATCTCATCGCTACAATCGATCTCCCGGCGACTATTAATTGGTGCGCCACTGTGGCAATGAACGAAACTTCCGGTTCACGGTTCCCGTTCTCGGTTGAACACGAATACGTCATTTCCTCGCATCCCGATTGGATTGGATCAGGGTAAAGACTTATCCGGCTTCAATTTGCGTTCAGGTTATCCGTCAGGCTTGTGTTATGGACCGGGGGACCATTTTTTTTTGTTTTAAACCTTTTTATCTATACAAATTTATGAAATTGGAGTATCTGTTTGTAATATTAAAATAACCGATTTTTACTAAGTTCATATGGATGTATAAACGGTACATATACCAAAACATTTTTTTTAAAATTTTTGTCTGTCTGCTTGTTCCGGCTAATCTCTGAAATGGCTGGACCGATTTTGACGAGACGTTCACTGGCAGATAGCTGATGTAACAAGGAGTAACTTAGGCTACTTTATTTTAGAAAAACTTTTTTTGTTAAATACCACCCGGACGAAGTCGCGGGTAACAGCTAGTTAAGAATAGAAGCAATACATATACATATCATCATAATCAAATGATAATATTTTAATTGTACACAGCTCATGATTGACGTAACGTTTTTATACTCTGTAAATTGATGGAGATACCAACATTGCTTTGGGCTTTTTTTATACTTGACATAAGCTGAATCACTCGTGTTTCGATCGATGGGTGTTATATCCTTCACTTTTCACAATCAGTGTTGACTGAAAACCAACCTTAATGCGAAAAGCGATAAGTGTCTTAATGCTTTTATAAAGCATCAATGTAAATCGTAAAGTAAATATTGAAGTACTTTCTGTAAGAGCGTGGGATAAGTAATTTTTGATATAATTTAAGTTATAACGACACTATATGTCGAGCTATTAAGTAACACAAACGGTTCATAAGATAATTAAGCTCATTGGTTTAAGGCGTTACTTGTCAAAATAGCCCATAAATTATCAGTATCCCACATAAATTATCGCTTTTAAATATAATTCTAAATGTACGATTAATATCGCTATAATTTTTCAGTAAACTTTGGACGCCAAAAAAAAATAGCGTAATCATAGACTGTGGAAATTATAGACATCACTTGTGGTAAGAATATTTTGTGATTTTTTATTGTTGGCACCGTGGCTGTTATATGGCTTTTGTTTATAATCCGAATTCCTTTAACTGATTAATCTTTTGCCCTCACTCTAGTGTAGAACAAATGTTAGCGCACAAAACTAAAGAGGACAATGCGTAAATTATTACGGTCGGAAAAGGAAAACCGGCCCAACTCAAAAAACAACGTTTTGTCACTAACACTCGCGATAAGCCAAATGAAACGCAAAGGAAAAACTCGTTGTCACAACACTAAGGGGGGATTGGGACCGTTTTGGCCCAAAAGGGGGATGATTTAATAAATATTCAAATAAAGGAAGAGGCCCGATGACGGGTACGGTCCTTCCGAGGACTTCAAAAGCAAGCCCACTGTATTACTGTCTGCGGTGGTTACACTGACTGTAGCTTGTAACAGAATAACAACAAGGTTGATTTTTGGTTGGGAAACGATTGATTTTCATTGTAAATTATTGCCGTTCGTTATTTTTTAACGTGTCGTCGATTTGTAGAATATTTTTTTTTGTTTATTTGATTGTTGAATTAGGATAGTACCTATGTTTATTAAATTCGTTAGAATTCGTTAGCTGACCATTTTATTTTATTCAGAATGGTGTTTTATTTCAGACACTTCTAAAATATATATAAAATTTACCTCAAGTGAGTGAGGCACCTACATTACAGCCGTTTATAGTATTTTTGTCATTCTACAACCGAAATTACGAAGTACGAAGGTACGAAGTTCGCTGGCACAGCTAGTACTGTATAAAAATAGCTTACGCGAGTCTTAACACGGCATAAATTAAGCTACATGACGTGGTGTGAAGCTTACTTAAAAGGCTTGAAACAATTGCAAAATATATATTTTGTAGAACCTCATTGTTGCTCACTATACCATAGATCGCAACATTTTATTTAAAAAATATTAAAAAAAAACCGTCATTGATATTCAGTTATCGCAAGGCTTTGGAGTGCATCTCGTAGGCATAACGGCCCCGCCAGCCCGGACACAATAAACTTGAGGGGCTGACTAAACAATACCTCTCGATAAGGGCGCTTGGAAAAAAAAACTTAATACTCTATGCTCGAGTGGCCGATGACATAACGGACGCTTGGCGACTTATCTTTTTACCCGACAAGATTTAAATATCAATATTTCTTGATAATTAAATAACTTTCATAAACAAATAAAAAACATATTCCTAGATTTTTTAGTTTTGAAAGAAAGATAGAATCAGAATCAGAGTCCGAATATTTTTTATTCATGTAATTACATTACTTATGAAAAATAATCCTATTGGTATATTGATTTCTTATATTTACGCGAATACTACACATTGAAATAAAACTAATTTTAAGGAGTTTATCGCGGAACGTAAAATCAAAAATAAACCCCGATTAAATCCTTAAAATTAGTTTTATTTCAATCCAATTGGTACTCAAACTTGACTGTACTAAATGTTTTTCTTACTAGGTACCATATAGATGTAAAAGTGTTTGTTTTTTTGACTGAGCATCATACAAAAACAGTATTTGGATAACTGGATTTTGATGAAATTTGCTAAAGAGATTTCACTCTGGAATGGAGCCACGGATCAAGCAGGTAATTAATGTAAAAAAAATACATTTAATGCATGAAACATAAAAGAACAGGTACAATTAAGAGCAATGTATATCTTTTGACAGGTACGGGCACTGTCCAACTTATTTAAATCTTCATCGCGATAATATTCAAACGAAACACTGAAAAATGTCTATTAAAATTTATAGCATTTTATGTTTTTAATAAAAACAGCTCACGGATTCTCGGAATAACAGTTTTGTTCATTAACGCTGTTTAAAGAACCTTTTTTTTCTTGTCTTACTTTTCGTGTTCTTTATACCTACAATCCACGCAGCGGTTTGAAATAATTTAGTATTATTATTAACTAGCTGCCGTTCGCGGATCTGGCTGTTCTTTTATAACTTTAGGTTTTTACGACATCAGAAATACAAAACAATATATATTAAAAATACTCGCCTTTTTTTAAATTTAACCCACTGTTGAGCACGGGCCTCCCTGCAATGCGAGGGGGATAAGGCCATAGTCCACCACACTGGAACCGTGCGGGTTAGCGGAATTTCACTTTCTCTTTCGAGGTGCTCTCCTAGACATGCAGGATTCTTCACGATGTTTTTTAGCAAGCTCATGGTCGTAAATGAGATTCGCACATGCAATCCAGATATCCCTGAGCCACGAGCCGGGTTTTGAACCGGCGATCCGCGTTACCGAGGCAAGCGTTCTACCAAAATGGTTGTCAGTGCTTATTGCACTGCAGGTGATATAAAATTTTTAGATCAAAGGTTTTAAATAAGTCTCTATAATATATTCTTCTCTCAAACGCAAGCCCGAACATAACAATTTTGGACAGTACCTATCTAACATTTCTTCAAGAGACAATTATATCTTGCCTCTCTCTTTGCCTCGCAGGTTTTATACTCAAGTAATTACAGCCAGAAATACATTGCTCAGAGATAAAATACAAAGTAAATATACGTTGTGAAAACTGTACAGCAAACTCCTACGCAAAACTTGGTCGTGTTAAAGGCACTGATAGGTGTGTACTTGTGGTGCTTGACTCGCTCTACATAGAGGTTAAATCAGGTGAGCTTCTGAGAGAAATTGTGTTAATTGCATTTACTCTTATAAATAAATGCAAGCACGATTTTTTTTTTATTTGGACTTAATTTGAATGAAATATTAAACGATAATATAATTACATGATTTTAATGAGAAAATATTAATAATAAAAATAATATCGCCAGACGAACCCACCAACTATACGGTCCCACACTAAGCAATGCTTGTATTATGGGTACCGTACAATGAACTGGGGGCGAACCCAGTATATAATACTTATGTAGATATTAAATATCAACGACGCGGATACCAACATGCATGCTTATCGCACAAAGTTTGTCCTTACCAGGATTCGAACCCGGGACCGACCAACTGAACTAAACAGGTCGTCATAATTCAACTATATACAGAGTACTGTCTACTTACCATCACTAAAGTAATCCCGAATCACCACGAAAAATTAAAAAATGCAATAAAAAACTAAACATCACTTTCACAACATACATTGTTGATATATGGGGTATTAAAAAAAATGGAGCTAAATAGGGTTCAACCAGTGCACAACAAAAACCATTAATGACACAGAACGAACGAGAGCTCTCCAAGCGATCCGCGATGCTGGATTCCACTCACGTCTCTGATTGCTCGAACTAAGTGCAGATCCGTATAATGCTTAATATTTCATAGATCGAACTATTCAATAAAACTGCAGCGAATCAGTTTTGTTGTGAACATAAATTCACTGGAGTATTGTGCTTTTTGAATGATATTTATCATAGTTTGGTAACAATAAAACATCGTTGTAAACACATTTTGTTACTCATTTTACGGTTTTGAGGATAACACGGCACTTTCTTTATGTTTTCCTGAAAAATTGCTCGCATAAAATGTGTAAGCAAAACATAAACAAATGATGATTAACGAGTCATTTATTAATGTAAGTCGAGTTATTTTTTATGATTACTTAATTTAATGTTATTCATGTAGCTTTTGTGAATATGTACACATTTGTATATTAGGGCTGTGGCCATTCTAATTAATCCTATTCTATTAACGATGATATAACAAATAATATATATAATAAGTGGGTACATCATTTGCAAATGTTTTTTTATGTACCTAAGTAGCATGCTTTATTACATTCCGTGTTGTAATTGCACAATAAAAAACAGTTTCTATAGTTACTACTTAAACACATTTACGTAAATCAACTTTCATAAATATATTACAAATATATTCACCAATAATATACATTCGGAACATATCAACACCAACATTTGAAAATATGTCTACAAAACAAATATATAAATAGGATCTAATAATTTACTTTTTCTCAAGCCTAGCGCTGTTGTTAGCAAGATGTATACATATAAATACATTATTGCCTAAAACATATATGCGTTATTACATAGGCTCGTGTAAGCGTCTCCGCTGAGACGTAAGCGCAAATAAATGTCGGATCATAAGAATGAGGGATGGGCCATAAACTTATGGGTAAAACTTTACGGTTGCCGCTGACGTTATCATACTTACCCACGGGGTTTTTGGGCCGGATATACAAGCCAGAGACATGTTTATTCCATAGATCATATACCTACCACGTACCTATGAATGAGTGTATTTTCGTAAGCATCTAGATAAGTAGTTTGTTGATTTATATTGCATGACATGATATTTGTATATTTATAATTGTTTTTTAACAGTCTTTAAAATTGTTTGCAGAAAGGCATATGTGGCACGTTTATTACTTGGGCCCACTAATTTAAACGTAGTGACTTTTACTAACTTTATTATTTAAACAATAATTTACTGTATTTGGGTAGTGTGTGAGCATTGAATATATTTTTGAGAATGACTTTCTGGACGTCTCTGAATTGAACAAACTATTTGAATGTGTAAAGCAGTATATGTTTATATGGGATTATTTGTAATTTAACCAACATGTGGAGCTATGACTGTGGCTTGAGTTGAGAACAGAAAATGCTGACTGTTTTTTTTTCGGAAAAAAAATTAGCCAAATTACATTTTTTTTAAAATTAGAGTTGTAATATAATTGGCTGTAGATTATTTTAGTAATTAGTAAAGTGGAATGTACTCACAATGTAGCGCAAGGCACATAGCCGAGAGCGTACGAGAGCTCGCCCGCCGCTCGGCCGCGCCGCCGCGCTACCGCCGCATCGCGCCAGCACGCGAGAACGCGCGACGAGGCGCTCGCGCGACCAACAACCGCGCGACCACGTGCCGCGACCACGCCGCAAGCTGACCACGAATCCCCACGAACAGTCCGACTGTTGACAATGACAATTCACAAACGTCACCATAAAAATGTAGTCCCACTTTAATAAATGATAACTCGCTCGCGGTGTCGCATTGCAGAAAAACGAGCGAACCTCGCTGCCATCGGTGCGAGGCTGCGTGCGGAACGTACGGGCGTACAATACTCACATTAGCATGCCAGCGTCGGTATCCCGGTTATATCAACTATCGTTAATGTAAACAATTGAACACACGATCATTTTGGCGACAGGGCAGCGGAGTCACATGCCGGTCGGTCGCGGGTCGAAGGAGCGCGGGCGGCGGCGCCCGGCTCTTCAGAGCATCGGCCCCTCGGGCTCGCGCCTCAGGGCTGCTCTGCCTTGGCACCGTATGCGGCGTTTGCTTGCTAAATGAGCGGATTAGGTGCGCGGGGCGGAAGTGTCGGAGTCGACACGCGCGTCGTTGCCACTGCAGGCCGCCACTGAGGCGGGGCGGCCCGGGAAAGCCTCCCCGCGCCCCGCCCGCCCCCGGCGGCGCCCCGCACCACCCCGCCCGCCATGTGCCCGGAGCGCGCTCAGCTCGCAAAGGGTTGTCGGCAAAAGGAAATTGCTACTATCGCCTTTTTGCTGCGACGACAATTGGCAACACTTTAAGCGGTGCACTTTTTAAGAGTGGTGGCGCAATATTTTTTATTTAATTAAATACTTAAGCCTTGTATTGTTCATTAAATATTTTTGTATTTTTAAGTCATGTGTCAGGATGGGAGCGTTATGTAACGGCCCGCCGTGCGGGAGCCATGGCCGCTCCGCAGACGCAGAGCGCCTGTCGGAATACCCCAACGCAGCCCTTAAATTTCCACTGAAACGTTACGAGCGGGTGCGGAGTTAGCCGAGTTCGGCCGAGCGCGCCGCCGAGTGGGGCCGAGCGCGCGCGACCGGCGCCGCCCAGTCAATAAGGCTGTCTCCACTCGCTGAACAAAGACACTAACCTATAATAATTACGTATAATTAAGGATAACTCGACTATTTTGTATAATAATCATATTGCTGCAGCGTTAGCAGCCAGATTTCGCACTTGATTATGTAATTTTTTTTACGTGTGTAAGACTGTTATAGCTAATACGTGGACTCTAGCGCCACCTTGCTGTAAATAAGAAACAAACGAGTTTTATGTTACTTGTTTCATGCGTTACGAAAAAAGTTCTTGGATACAATAAAAGTAAATACTTATAGCTTAATGGAAATACAGAGGAAATCGCCTATTTTTTAAAAGATATGTGCAGTATGTTCTAACTGTCAGTGGTCAATTATTATTTTTTGTTTTTGGCATCACGCGCTTGTGTATTTTGCCAGTGTCAAGTATTAAGTTGTCTATGTTCGAAGCTACACGTAAACCCTGTATACGCTATTGATTGCATTCCCAAATTTATTTCAAATATTTTATAACTGATTTTTTTCTTATTATATGTAATGACGACTAATTAGCGCAGTTGGTAGTGACCCTGATTTCGAAGCCGAGGGTCCGGGTTTGAATCTAGGTAGGGACCAACTTTGTGTGATTAGCACGAATGGTTGTACCCGAGTCATGGCTGCTTAATAGCTTTATAAGTATTATATACTGAGTCCGCCCTCAGTCCATTGTAAGGTACGCATAATACAAGCGTTCCTTAGTGCGGGACCTTATAGTTGTTGTAATCGTCTGGCGATATTATTTAATCAATTCGTTTAGAAAACCTAAACACATCACTCATTAGTTACCAACTTGTAATATTGTACGTACATATATGGGAGGACTATATACACTAAGTAAAGGGCAAATTGCAATCCCCATGTACACTTATAATGCAATAAGGTCGTATATTGTCATATCTGAGAACAGTTGCTCCTACTAATAACAGTCAAAACAGTACCTCTTATGGTATAAGTTTGCTGTACGATATTCAACCTTAAATTGGTCCCAAATTATAGTCCGCAACTGTGCCACATAACAATACTCTTTACATATTTGAAAGAAGCAATTAAATAATATTACCCAAAATGTTAGTCACAAAGGTGCACGCACAAAACTTTACCTATACGAGCAAAGATGCGTGAATTATACAGCAATAGCTGTACTAAGTACTTTTTTATGTAAATGCTATAGCGCCGTTCAGTGCTATAATAACTTCGATATAATTGAACTGCACAATTCCCAAGTTGAAAACTTTAATAATACGACCGCTTTACTTAATTGATTTCACTTGGATTTCTTTATAGAACTAATTGATAGAAATCGTGGAGTTATATTATTACCTACCACTTCAAAGTTTATAAGATCGTTAGCCTGCATATTGGTTTCATTAAATTTATATTGCAAGCTGCAAACTGAATTTGATTTGGGAACGCTTAGAAGAATACACCCACTGTACGGTCCCAAACTAGGCAACGCTTGTATCATTGGTACCGTACAATGGACTGGGGATGATCCCAGTTTATATTATTTTATACACACGAGTATACAAACATCCACGATTCGGGTAAAAACATTCGTGCATATTAAACAACATTTGGCTCTGCCGGGATTTGAACCCAGGACCACCTGAGTATGAAACCACCAACTGGGGATCCAGGAATTAATATAATTAAACCCAAAACCAAGCGCACCATTGCAAGACCTCAAGACACTGTGAGCAAATTCTGCGTAGATCGGACCGCAAGCAACTACTAAATATGAGGGTACCCCAGTTCAAACTATGACACTAGGACGTCATCCACCTCAGTTCTCCCGTGACTATGGTTGCTTTAAAGCAGCCGAATCGTCGGGAACGTAAAAAACATAATATAAACGCGATAAAATGCTTAAAATAAGTTTTATTTTAATATGAAACTCTTGGTCTGAAAACTATCTAATACCCAAAAACGAGAGCTTCTTGAAGAAAATTCAAATATTTTTCAACTGTCATACGTACCATTATTATTTTACTTGCTAAAAGAAGATCCACATTGTTGCTATCTGTACCCACCATTACATAATTAGGGTGCGAGATGTTACAAGACGCTGGCGCTTGTTAGGATACGCTAATCACAGTTCGCTTATTGTTAGTAACTTGATCGGCCTGAACCCGAGTTATAAGATTAAACCAAGGGAACGGGTTACTGTGAAATTGGTAGTTAATAGTATGAGGAACGTAAGTAAACTGGATGTCAGTGTTAATCTAACTTCACTAAAGTTTTCACTGTTGTGTAGTATGTGTTTGTGGCGATGTGCTTTGAAAGCCGCGTACTGACTGATAGAGCGACCTCACGAGGGTGCTTTTTCTCCAGTCAATACGTGCAAGTAAAGGATTTTACTACCACGACGACGAACGCTGTCATATTTATGTCATTTGCAGGACGATGATAGGCGAATGTACCTCGCTGTCATCCCGATTGCTTATTTAAGCTGACTGAAGACCTGATGAGCACATTCGGTAGTATTGCTGCTCTCTATACCGAGGGTCTCGGGTTCGAATCCTGATTGAAGCAAACTTAGTGTGATAAGCACGAATGTTTGTACTCGAGTCATGGATGTTTAATATCTATATAAGTCAAACTGAGATCGCTCCCAGTCCATTGTACGGTGCGTATAATACCAGTGTTACTATGTTTGCGACTGACGGTTTGTGTGTTCGTCTGGCGATATTACTATTGCTATATTATCAACATCGCGTGAATTGAATGCTCAGCTTGCAACTGAAGGCGCCTCGCACGACTGTGCGATCTGTTAATACTCGGCTATTTAATTCGTAATATATTTTTTTAGCCAATTTGGTAACACTCTGGAACTTCTAGATGGATTTCAATGAGACTTGGCATAGTATTTATTTTTGGCTGTATTACTACTTTTTTATTTTTTTATACTTCTGCACTATTAATTAGCCTTTATTAATACACTAGTATTTCAGGCTTATTAATTAGTTTAATACTTTTTATGTTATAGATTATTGTTTACCATATTATACCAGGACGTCAAGTACAAGATTACTTGTAAACTAACTGTATACTTCATAGACTATGAATTGAACAGCGCCTCTAGCGGGCGGTTTTTAAAACATTCAATTATCTATACATAATGTCAGCAAAACGTAATGATAGTTCTATGAAATATTATAATGTTGTTTCTCCACATTTGAGGATTTATATACAGGAAGAGCTCCTCCATCCCGGCTGTATACCTTTTACAATGGTTACTTTAGACAGGCCACTTAATAAATTCATTTCAAGAGCTGAACTCTGCTCTGTATGGGTACATCGTTAAATCATTCTCCCAACTCCTTCACCTTTGTTAATTAACTTTTCCAATCTTCCGCAGTAATATCGGTATCGAAATATTAATTTGACCGATGAATCTCATTGTCTGTTCACTCTCAATTTAAATTTAATTGTGAATCAAATTCTCATTGGGACGAACCACTTGAGATAAATCGTTATTTCTTAAGAGAAATAAGTAAATTGGTTTTGTGGGGGCGGCGGTGTTGCCAGCGGATTGGGTGTGATTGGCTATGTGAATTTAAAAACTAAAATAAAGATTATATTTAATAGTACATTGCGTATCGTAAGCGTGGTACATGTTTATTTTATCGTTGACCAGCTGACCTGGCAGACATTGTTTTGTACCGATATTTAAAATTTTACGCACAACTTTTTAAATTTTCCATATCCTATGAACTTAGCACATTTGAAAAATGTGCTGAATCTCTCCAGCCGATCTCATGTCATGGGCACACCAATAAACAGCATTTAATTTTATAAATATATATTATTTGCTAAAATAACATTTAATAATGTAATTTGTTCACAGTTACAAGTTGGAAAATCCACTAAACGTATTTTTAGTTTTGGTATAATTTCATGTCTTTACTCTGGCAACCCCTATATGAGCATCAATATCGCTCTTGTTTCGCGTTCTCGATTAAATTACGAAGGGAATTTATTTTCGAAACTTTTGCAGACTTATTTATGGCGCATATAGTTCACTGTCTGGAAAAACAACTGAGACTTTTTGACACGAAGGAAATTCTTTGCTTTGCATCACTCTATGGGATCAACTGACATATACATTCCAGTGAGGATCGCTCATTGATGGTAACGTTCTATCGTGTTTATTACTATCAATAGTTTAATTTATAAATTTAAATCTAGGCCATTAGGGGAAAAAAAACTTGAGAGGTGTCAAGGGACACCCGGATGGAACGAAGTTCCTTTATTATTTTTATTATTATTTATTATGTACAAAAAACCTGTATACACTCAACAAAAATAATCGTCGCGACACCATACTGTTCAATGCGAAATAGAAAGACGAAACGAAAATATCTGGCTTGCTTTCTATAAGAGAGAGACAGACAGAGAAACATGCGCACGCCGCACCGCTTACAAAAAAGTGTCGTTACAACTTTTCGTCTTATTTTTTTCCGTCTAGCCCCCTTTCGCAACGCGCGATAAGGAACTTCGTTCCAAAAATTTAAATCTAAAAAGATTTAAATCTAAAAATCTAACATTGTAAGCAATCTGAATGTTTTCTCAAAATATAACAGGTGTTGTAATGTATTCCTCATAACTGTGTGTGTGTTATGTTGCTTGTGTTATACATTTTATCAACCGACGACGCAAAACGACTTGCCAATTTTAAGCCTTTCCCTCTCTGTCTGTCTGTGACATTGTAGATCCCAAAACGAATGGCCCTTTTTAATGCGGTGTTCCTTATTTAAAGTCGGTTTAATCGGGATGGTTTTAAGCCGTGTTTGATGATAATCGGTTCAGTGGTCCCTAAAGTAGCCCCTATTACAGAACCGCTCGTGCAAATCCAGGTAGATACAAAAAAAAATGTTGAATAATAATAGAGTAAGTTTAGCGGTTAACGAAATGCGTCGAAAACCGTACTGCACAATTACCTACTAAGACGAAGAAATAATACAAACGGAGTGACGCGAATATATTGAAGCCCAAAAAACCAAGTCAATTTGTGTAGTACATGCGAATTACTCCCTTACGTATATATGAATTCACGCGAACTACACAATTCGGCTTGGTCAACAACGCGTTCTTAATAATGAATATTATAAATACTTATTAATTTTTTATATTTACGCGAATACTACATATTGAAATAAAACTAATTTTCACGGACTTAACGACACGTCGGAAACGTAAAAACATAAAATAAACGGGATAAAATTCGTTAAAATTAGTTTTATATCAAATATAAATACTTTTTATACCTGCCGTATTCTTTGCGTCCGTTCAGTTTGTAAATTCGTCAATACTTTTCAGACGAAGTTTTCTTAACATAATTTAATGCTGAACATTAGTTAAAATCCCGCTCGCCCTAAAAAGAGGCTTGTGGGGTATTACAATGAATATACGATCGTAATAATTACCATCTATTATATCTATATGTAACTATCATTTAACCTCTGCGTATATATCTCCCAAACCCCTTCCCTTCATTACTGAAGCCCATTAACCTATTAATCTGATTATTTCTTATTACGATACCGTAAAGCTTAAATTCCCTTGCTCTGTGTGTGGTATTCAGATCTCGTTAACTTCACCGATACATTGTCAAACATTAGCGGCTTACTATGTAGGGTGAGTATGAGTTAGGTGAAATAATACTATAAAATTATACACAGAACTTATTTGCATGATTGAAATCTGATATGATATGGATCTAAAAAATCTATAGCTATTAAAAAAATTTTTATTCTAATGGCATGTTTCCATTGAGTCAGGTTCGACGTGATTGTTAGAGAAACATCTACGTAGGCACCTGCTCAGAGAATAGATTAAGTTACCTGTTATTCAATCATAAGGATGATGATGTAACATGAGCTTACTCGTACAAACATCAAAGTACGTAGGTTTATACTATGCTACTAAACTTCTCAAAGCGAAATAACTTTATATAAATAGTAAATTTCGCCAGACCAATACACAATTTGAATGATTTCAAACTAAGCAAACGCTTAAATTATAGGTACTACACAATGACCGAGGGCGACCTAGTAATACCCAGAACAGGGAAACTTAGAGAGGATAATTACCATAATTTTGGCGGGTGGGAATCGCGCCCTTAACCACTCAGTGCAGTGTTTACTTACTTGTGCAACCAATGTTAGTAAGCTAAGCGGCCTATACTCAAACCTACCTACCCAAACCAAGGTCACAGGAGGGCATAGCGGGCATCCGTCACTCGTTAATCCTAGTGTGATAAATACCTACAGCGCGCTGTACCCCGGCGGTCGGGGCCAATAATTTTAATCAGCGCTGTAGGAGCTGAAGTGCACTTTATTGTTTTGTATCAAGAGTCGCGTTTCGTTTTAATATCTTTGCGGAGTGAAATATCTGTTCGTAAGAACTCTTAGACAATCTGTGGCCATATTCCAATAGAACATTAATGTATTGTCACCATATTCTGAACTAGCGTACTCGTAGATTGGATTCTGTCATCCGCCGGGCTTTTAGCTCGCCTCCCCGCGGAAACTTTAAAACTATAAAACGTGTCACTATGTGTTATTGTTGATGTGATTTTAGTTACATTTTAGGAGTAAATTTTATAAAACAAAGGAATTTATGTTGGAAAATTTACGTGGGTACCCAGTTTTAATCTTATTGTTGACTATGTATTTTGTATTAATTTTATGTGGTGGAACAATAAAGAGTTATCTATCTATCTATCTATGTCTAGAATCTTGAAGAATCTAGAAGCACTCGAGTGAGGCAATACGAGCGCTTGCCTCACTCGACTGCTGTCATGTATATCTAAGCCAGCCTCGCAAAGCCTAAACAGCCTGCCATCAACGGTTAGCCTAAGAAAATGCACTTAACATTAAAACACTGTGATCTACATTTGTTTAAACAATACACTGTGACGCCTGTAATCCCCGGAGGGGTAGGCAGAGGTGCATTGCAGTTGCCGATGGTATTTGGTCCTAATATAATAGGGGGAAGGCCTATTGCTATTATACCGGGCACGCTCCCCCTCAATATGACGGGATCTCCTCTTATATCCAATCAAATAGATCTTCATAAACACTGGATTTAAGTCGTAATCATAAAACGAAATAGCATCACGTAGCATCCCTTTTTAACCGTACTCCCTAACCCTTAGGAATTAAACCTTCATTTATTAAAAGATATTGTCAGTTCTCGTATCTCAAAGGGCCCGTTGACGGGTGTAGTTTAAAGTTACTGGAAGTCCAATATAAGTGTTTAAATGTCTTAAAAGTTATGGTACCAGGAGCTTATTAAATGGCGAGAGGTAGATTATGATGTCTACATTAACTGTTTGTGGTATCTTTTGCCACAGTGTAAAGCTCCTTTGCGGAATGTGCTGAAGGGAATTCGCTTGAAGGAGCCTCATAAAGTTTTTTTCAGTTGCCTATACGCTTTAAATGTCACTGCTAAAATTATATATGTGTTGTAATATCATAAGTGTTGAGCTTTGATGCTCTCCGCGTCAGGCCCATTTTCGTGACCATGTATTACCTAATAAATTGCGCAGTTTACTACTCTTCAAATGTTTCAAATATAGCCACGAAAAAGTTAAGGCAAGTATAATTTTCTAGTTATTAAAATATTAACTGTTCTAATGCGTACTTATTTAATTTGATAACCAAAAACAACATTATATTTTTAGTACTTATAAATTTTATATTACTACTATAAGGGCTTCTTCCTTTATCTATATTAATATTATGAACAGAAGATTGTGAGTTTTTATGTTTATATGTAGGGGCTAATCGGGATCTACTATACTAATTCTGAAAATTATTTGACTAATAGGCAGCTACATGATCCCTGATTGCCATAGCCTATGTTTCATCGATGTACCGCAAACGGAGCCGCAGATAGAAGCTAGCTAGATATAAAAAATATTTCTGTGACCGAACTGATTAACAATACATTTAAAAAACACCGTCACAAACAAACATTAAGGTTTTCTATCACTTAATTCGACCTTCTTTTGCGTTCGCAATTTTACACGGAAAACGGAACTTAAATTATTTAGTTCCGCACATTAACGGATTTACTTTTAATTAAAGCTGAGAGGAAACGAGATTGAACCAGTTTTGTGGCTGGCAATTCGGATTTTTAGATAAAACTTAAAGTTTTTGAAGTTAACCAAATCTAACTTTAATCATAAACTCTGACTTTAATAGCTGCGTGTTTTTGGCTATCGGAACGTCCACCACTTACTTATTCAATCATAGAAAATGAAAGTCACACAAGAGTATTCGAAGATCCCAGAAGTGCGAGATGAGCCTTGAACAAGTACACCTTGTGTCAAAGCTAGCGTTCTCCTAACTTGGTGTTTACTGCTAATGATTTCTTGAAAAATCACCCGAGTCAGATTTTTTATTCAAACAATCGGGTTTTATATTTCACTATATACTATACCTTTTAGTAACTGGGAGTTAACTGGGTGTGAACGTGGAGTTAGCTATCAACATTAACAGCTCTTAAACGATTTGCAGCTACATACTTTGGAAGCACCTTATATAAGAGCTCGCTGTCTATAATATCAAGAGCCCTTTTGGGTCCTAAAGGCCATTTCTAATACTATCCTCCAAGTACCGTTAGCCCTTAGAGAGTTAACCCTTCATCTGTCAACGGCTTGAAACTGAGCGAAGTGTCACAATAAGGGCTAGCGCTGTATCTAGTTGACACGGGTATCTCGCTGGGGACGCGGCGCGCAAAGGTTATTTGATTTGAATCAATGTCGATTGTTAACTTGTTTGATGTTACCTAGGTCCTTAGATTAGTGGCGAATAGGTTGGTCACTGTTATAGAATTTTGTATAACTACCTGTTACCCGCGACTTCGTCCGAGTGGTATTTAACAAAAAAGTTTTTTTTTAATAAAAGTAGCCTAAGTAACTCCTAGTTACATCAGCTATCGGCCAGTGAAAGTCCGTCAAATCGGTCCAGCCATTTCAGAGATAAGCCGAAACAAACTGACAGACAGACAAAAATAAAAACACAAGTATTATAGGTGGAGTTCATTAGTTTATGACGTAATGAGAATTAGTATACCTACTGAGTATCGAAATGTATGTGAATGAGTATTGAAATACATAACGATGATGACCCACAATACTGTATAACCTACATGTCCGATGGCTACGCGATAAGCTAGTACACAGCTATTAACACTCACATTGGCCACTCTACGAACTCTTTAAATCGTTAACTTAATGTAGCGTCTCTATCTACTGCCGCCTTCCTACCTAGGCAAGTATGCTCCATCGTAGATCTCATCGTCACTTACCATCAGGTGAGATCGAGATCAAATACTTGCCTATAATGTAATAAAAAAAAAAAAAAAAACTTAAACTTACTTAAGTTTCCAATTCATCAGGGTATGAAATAGAGTTAGGCGTCTCGTAGACCCGGCGCTCGATTGCCGGTGTTATTCGATTTGCGAAATCAATTCGTCTCGGTTGCAACCGGTAACTCGACATAACCATTACCGATCTAGATTTTTATGAGCTCGGGCTTTGGTGTGCTATTGCCGGTGTTAATTTTATACAACCATCGGATGAGATTTTGTTTTTTATTTTAAATAAAATGTGACGTCACCACCTTTGATATTGTGCCAGTGTCATGTTGAAAGTGTAGCTAATTTAAATGAATGCTTCAAGCATTTGCAGGCCTAAATGCCTTCCTAACCCTATCAGTAGAATGGTAGATACTTTATACTATTTCATGATTATCCAGCTCAATATATTAAATACTAACTAGTGGCTCCAGCTGCGGTGTCTCGATGAAATATAGCCTATAGCACTCAATGATAATGTAGCTATCTATTAATTAACGAATTTTCGGAATCGGATTAGTAGTTCCGGAGCTAACGCCATAGTTTCAAACTCAAAACTTTACCTCTTTATTGTAAAGTAATAATAATATCGCCAGACGTACACACCAACTATACGGTCCCACACTAAGCAAACGCTTGTATTATGGGTACCGGTAATGGTCTTGGGAAGGTAAAAACATAAAATAAACGCAATAAAATCTGTAAAATAAGTTTTATTTTAATATGTAGTATTCGCGTAAATATTAGAAATCAATACCGATTTCTTGTCGCCAGAAAATGTAAGTCCGAGACGAAATATTGAATGGAACCAACCCCCGATTGGTTTTCATTCCGTCGGATATCCGATGCTATTATATTTATTGGTTTTTAGAAAAGTGGCCTCAAGGCTGTAATATCGGATAGGGGAATTAAGATGTGTACGGGAGATATCGTAGATCCTTTCAATATACTTTATGAAGTTTTCGCCTCGGAAACTAAGGTTTTGATGGGGAATCGGTTTCTTGAGGAACCAGCTCGTTTGTGTGGTATTTATTACAAGTATTGGTTTTATAGTAATTGCCTAACATAAAATTTGGAAGTAAAGTCACCCTCGAAAATAAATCGTACGTTAAAAACAACAAAAACAAGTGGGTTAAACAACACAAATAACACTATCATTCTAGCAAATAGTTAAAGTAAATATAGATATATGTGTTAGTTATAAGCAATACATGCGTGGCATTAAAACACTCTCAGAATTAAAGTACTTTTCTATTCCACAGTTGATTTATTACTCAAAAACCACATTGATAATAAAATAAATCAAAAGAAAGAAAATCACATTCCTTTACTGACCTACTTCAACGTACAGCGGTACGGTACTGCTTAAAGAAATGAAATTTATTTTTAATATTATGTAAATATACAAAATGTACTAGGGGCGCATGAAGCGAGCGGGGATTCACTGGCCGGTCGCCAATAACATGGAGGTGCGCTGCCAAGCCTGCCCACGTTACAAGTAATGCGGCTAGCGCTTTACTTACTGACGCGAGCTAAAAAACTGCACTTACAAAATATTGCAGGCTTATTGAATGTCGACTTTTTATTCCGCTTGCACTTTGGCGTCGTTATTTACGAAGCTGGACACGCATGTGGTATTATACAGAGTGTAAGGGACATGCTAACGAAAACTTCGGATAAAGGTTACCCTTATTGCCAATTAAAAAATTATAGAAATCATTTATGTCGAAAGTCAATGTCAATGTGTTTTTTTAGCGCGCAATGTATCGTAGAACCCGCTATCACAACACGTTGCTCCGCGTGATTCTCGACTCGTGCGAGTGACGAGCGCACTCGAGCGTATCGAGTTTTAATTTACATTACAGTATTTTGATTTATGCACGATTTCATGCTAAAATCAATATAAAGGTCGACAAAAAATTTCATCTCTGGGAGTTCCAGAATTATGAGCTGAATCCATGGTTTCAGTTTTCGTTACGAAACCACTTACACACTGTATACATAATGTACTAACTTCCTAGATAAGTGACAAATAAAAGTGAAGTTAACTAATTAAATCATAAATAAGGTATTTTCATGATTTAAAAAGGCAGCAAAATGTATTAGTAGTAGCTCAGAATATTTTTCCCTCGCCAAGCGGCTTTTATAAGGTTGACCTAACATATATTTTAAATTCACTGATATACGAACACTTTGTGCATAATGGATGAGCCAAGATCGAGCAGCCACCATTACCGGAATTCAGTACATCATCAAAATTGTAAAGTAGATGCGGGCACTGGGTTCTATCTAGGACGAGATTCGTATGACTACTTGGAGTTTCTTTCAGTCCAATATATGCTATTTATTATATCTAAGCTAATATTACAAAGTAGTAAGGTTTGTGAGTTTGGATATAGGGGGTAATCTCTGGACTAACTGATCCAATTCTGAAAATGTTTTCACTCTTTGCAAGCTAAATTATCCCCGAGTGTTATATACTATGTTTCATCGGGGCACCGCGAGCGGAGCCGAGGGCAGAAGCTAGTAAGTTATAACTGTAAGTTTTTTTTCTGATAGATGTTACTATTTACCAATCAGCACATATTATTTTTAGAAGATTTTGTTGAAAACGCTCAATACCGGCGAGAATCACAGAGCCAAAATATTCAACAAGATTTAGTAAAATAAAACCTTAGCTTCTCCAGATTCAAACAGGGTCCTACTTGAATATCGTCTCAATATATTAGAATCTTCTGACTGTAATCCAACACACAACCGTCTCAAAACTGTCGTGGAGATCAAATCAACTTTTTGAACGTATTATTGATCTCTTCAGTGCGGGGCTTGTAATTCGAATACGCGTACACAAAATTAACAGCGACAATCGAATAAAGAAAAATACACTTTGTTGGAAGGTTTATACGGTTGGTGTAGACGGTATTGCTACTGTTGTAAGCGAGCAAGGGACTTGTATTTTGTCAACAAGAATGCGATAAGATCGACGGACCTATTTTAATAATGTATGAGTAGATCTGAGCTCTTTTTTTATTTATTTGGTATTATTTAAAAAAGAAGAGTCTAACCCTAACATATAAAACAATGTAAAATGGTATCAAATACAATAGAGATACGGTCGTGTTTAGTCTGAATACATAAATTAAGAATGCCTTAGCTGGTATAATGTTGGTCTGTTGGTTACATAGGCCGATCCTTAGATAACACATGTCGTGCCCATGTTTCTATAACCGCCATGTTAATTGCATAGTTGTTTCAAATTAACCTACCTTTGCTTTATAAACTCCTGGTACTTTTAAAATCGTAAAGCTACTAGAATTGAATGCATTAACTAACTTAATTAACAGACTTATCTTCCTGTGGATATATCATGAAGCATCCAATAAACAGTTCTTAAATATTATAAAATATCATTATTTGGAACGTCTCCATTCAATAATTACGGCGCGATATTAATGAAAATAGAACATGCCACAAAGTCTACGGGCTCCGTACAAGTGTTGAAATGCAAAATGTGCCGCATGTCAATAGACAGGCTTCCCTTTTGACCGAAATTGTATTTCAACATGCAGCTGTTAAACTATGCAAAATGTTGAGTTGGCACTTAGCTCAGATGTCAGTACATCAAGTGCGAGATTATGCGTAAGCTAACTGTATAGTTTATAGTCTACCGTATTTAGACATTTTGTATGGAGAATTGAACAGCGCCTTTAGCAGACGGCATTTAAAACATTCGATTATCTATACAAAATGTCTTAATACGGTAGACTATAAACTATACAGTTAGCTTACGAATAATCTCGTACTTGACGTACATATTTAGGTAGTTATATAATACAATATGATATGAAAAGTCGTATTTTATTTACACAACTTGGGATGGTTGCTATGCATCAGAGATCTGGGACTTTCAGCAATCCTTCTGCACCACAAGAGTATTGGTATTGCACAAGAGTATTTATATTGGAGCACAACCCTAATCTAAGCAACGCTTGTAATATGGGTCGTACAATTATTAAATCAATACGTATACAATGGACTGGGGGCGACCCCAGTGAATATACATACAGAATTCTCCCAGTAAATGAACCGAACACAAATGTTATGTCTTTACCACTATTTGAACTTTCGGTACAAGAATTAAGTCATTACCGACTTTTTTTTTTATTACATTATAGGCAAGTATTTGATCTCGATCTCACCTGATGGTAAGTGACGATGAGATCTACGATGGAGCATACTGCCTAGAAGGTACCGGTTCACTCTCGACTTGCAAACACCCAGATTGTAGTCAACGCTAGACTGTGCTAGTTAGCTCGGTAATATCGACAAGAAGGCTAAAAGCGTCTTATGTAACTCTGTACTCGACAGTCCTTCGTAGCTCGTGCTTGCTGCACCGCTGCACTGGTACCTATCAAAATTTCCGACGTTTACAAGCTGTTGGCTCGCAAGACGTCGGCTAACTCAATTTACTACGACCGTTTCAGCGATGTCGCTAAACAGTTTATCGGCAACTTTGTACCGCAAGAAAGCATGCAGCAACTTTACAGACACGAACCAGCTAACCTGATATATACTTAGTCAACTTGTGACATAATATTTTACGAGGCGCATCTAGGAGATTATAATACGCCATGTGTAAAGAAGTGAATTTATATTCTCACTAATTTTTAGACCTGACTTCGCTTGATTCAACAAAATGATTAAAATTATTACGTGCAAGTTGCAACCAAGTTTCTAAGATCTTTCTTGGTTAAAAAAATATATAATTTTACATATTTTCACATAATAACCTATGCTCTATTAATAGCTTTACAAGCATGTATCACTTATCGCAATTGCCGGTATTTTTTTTTAAAAGGAACAGCTGAACTGTCAACCTTACACACACATGGCGCGAATGGTCAGTATTTTTATCACCTATGATATTTTAACGTAGATTTTTTTCGAATGTGTGTGAAACTGATATTCCAAACACAACGAGAGTCACAAAACAATCAACAGATTTGTCGCTTCGCTTCGGATATGAATAAAGGTAATTGTTAACTGCGCAGTGCTGTATGTGTCCCATTTTTTTTGCCAAAAACTTGTATCATACTCTTTGTGATTCATAATCTATATCAAGGCAATGTCCTGCCTGGCTACTGATCAACGAACGTATTAACGTAGAAAAAGACATCAGCGGATCAAGCATGATCTTTTTACGGAGCGTTAAGTCAACGTCAGCATCTTTCATCCCGTTCACACCGCAGACTTCATAAAAATAATAACAGTGACAGCATTCTTTTTCGATGATGTTGCTATTACATTAGAAATTCCTGTTTACCCCAAAGGCTTAAGTGTAGGACAAGACACACACTAAGAAAGGATTTAATTTTTTTGGATTTTATAAAACTACAGATTTGCATGGTATCACAGACTTATACATTTGCTAAAGCAATGCATGGTACACTTAAATGGCATCATACCCTTGCCTGTCCAGTTCGATTTTTGAATGCATCGGGCGCACGGCCGCACCAATTACTCGTGCGGCGCCCTCTCGCGGAATATTCCGAACTGACCCGACTCCCACGGGCTTTAAATTGAATTTCACAGAATTACGACGACAATTTTCGTAGTAACTGTAACAACACAGGCTCGTATTGTGTGCGAACACACACAACTTCAACATTGGCCGAACAAAAGCCAGCGCGAACTTGTTCACGTCGTTCAACACGGCTGGTGTACGAGAGATAAGACATTATGTCTATCTCTCTCTATACAACGATGGTCTATGACTTTGGTTATAGTCAACATGTATAAGTCTATTAGAAACTATCATCACAGGTAGAATCACTACTACATTATATCATCATAATCCTATCATATATGTGCTCAATATCAGTGCTATATAGTCGTTCACGCACTTAATTTCATTGCGTATGTTTTCACAAATCCCTCTAAAATTTTCGGAGTAAGGAATACCTACCCACATTTGGAAATACTGCGCCCCCGATTGCAAGTCTCGAAAAACGGTTGCAGCAATATACCTATTAGGATATTAGGTATTGAGGTTTACAGTTTCATCTGAAAATCACTTTATAGTATTGGAAATGAATATGTTAATAATTATATACAATTTAAATTTTAATATTAGCTTTAGGATGTATTTATTTTATTGATGTTTGGCTTGCGTATACGTTAAGCGACGATGCGGTCGAAGATTGAGCTCTTGACTCGAAGATACCTGTTCATTGTTGACTTGAAAAAACCAAGCAATCATAATCCGGCAAGGAGTAGGTAGGTAATTTTGATGTTTGACGCTTGAAATGTCACATTGTTTTGACTGTGGAGTAAAGGTTGTAATGTAACCACCTGGGATTACCAATATCTTTATTTCTAATTCAACGTCTAGACGGAATAATTTTCACTCGCGCTGCACATGCATTATGTATTCCTAGTAGCTGAGTTGCGCGAGACTGGATTGTTACGAGTACAACAGCGAATACCTAAACCAACACTTTATATTTGCTTTTAACATATTTAACACATTAATAGATATATATACGCTTAGTTGATCAAATATATAAGTATGTACATAAGTATAGAACTGACTATTTTAAATCATAGTAGAACATTATTTAAAGCCATATTCCCGATCGTTATTTAAAAAAAAAAGTTTATACAAATTTGACCCCCTTAGGGGTCGAGTTTCCAAAAATACTTCCTTCATGCTCACCTTCGAAGGAGCTGCTATGAAAAATTGCATGCTTGTAGGTCTACTGGTTTGGGCTGTGCGCTGACTGTCATTCAGTCAGTGCAATAAATTATATAATACAAAGTCGTGTTAGTTACGCCATTTATAACTAAAGAACGGGTGGGTTGAATTTTATGATCTTAATTTTTTTTACTTCTTTTCGCCCCGAATAGCAGAATAAATATTAAAACATCGGAAAATTAAGTAAATGGTGGCAGAGTATCCCATTACATTAATTTATATTTTTTATCCATTGCTCATCTGAGCAATCATCATTGTTAACTCTGTGTTATTTACGGGTTTATTTGAAATTATTTTTTAATCTATCAAATTGGTTTTAAGTGGCCCTAAAATAATCAGTATCGTGTCTAGAGTTATAGTTTATGATTTAGATTTCACCCTGTATATACACACGTGTAGCGGAGGTTCTATGTCCGCGAGAAGTAGCTGGCCGCTTCACGGCCGGTTTCGAATCGATGTCAGCATGACGTTTGTGGTTAGAGTTCTCTTGTTTTATTTGCGCTTCATGTAAATGCTAAATGAAGAATTATATTATATATTTAAACAGCAAGACAAGGTTATTATTATTTGTTAACACTATCTTCGCCAACCTATTTATGTTGCAGAAATAGACTCCAGCTATTATATACACTATATACACACGTATATCAAAAGTGCCTACAATACTTATCCTGACCGAGCCACACCTCAACACTGTATCCATTAAAATGAAATTCCATTTCCTTGTTTCTGTTGTTTTTCTGAAACAAAACCCGAAAATAGTATACGAACTTCCATTTGATTGTAAACATATAAAAGTAAATTTCCTCCAGTATATTGTTTGGTGTTTTCACAAAGCTTTGTTGGTTGGCTTTAAGTTAGAGCGCGGTTGGTTTGGCCCAACTCTACATCCTCTGTTTTGTATTAAAACATCATGCTATTATATTAGCGTAGATATTTTTAGCTAGGTTTTCCTGTGTATTATTTTTTATTCTTCTCCTATGTTTCTTCGCTCTCCAATCAGAAGTCTGATATCATGTTATAGATAGAAGTTATAGATTACATGACGATTTATATGTCAGTTATATTAACATGTGTGCATTGATTTAAGTATGATCATTAAACTTGAATTAATGTTAAGAAGGTTTTCTACAAGCTAATGAGGGTCATAATTACTATCATATATTACTATCTATACATAATATAACAAGTACAAATTAAAATTTACAATTACAGCAAAACTAAATGGGCAAATAAAAATAGTATGACCATAAACTATGTATCAAAAAGACCTTGTCCGCGTGGAATGGTGGCAAGAATGCTGGCTGCATTTCTTCGCTGGATTATCAAGCTATGTATAAGTATATAAGCAAGTACAAATTATGTATAAAGCAGACACCGGCCGGTACACTTTTGCAAACGCTCATACGCAATGCAAGAAATTAACAAATTGTACGCGTGAAAAAGTTTCGCGATCAATTTTGGCAAAGTCACAAAACTTTGCAATGACACGTTAGATTTTATTACTGCCTCGAGCTGGGCGCGTTGGGCTGCTATTATTAAACTTGGAATATTATTGAAATGATCCCAGACAAAGGTTGTTATTGTACGAAAATAATACGCGAACTTGCGAGTGAGAAGTTTAAGTGCTCGATCAGGCGTTTTATTCGATTTTAGAATTGATTATGCCTTCTAAAGGCGGCGCGTGAGAATACATTTAAATTACCTTTATTTCAGACACGACTGTGTTTTGTTCATTTTGTCAAGACACATTTGGGTGTTTATTAAAACTAGCTGCTTAATACTAAAAATCTTCCAGCACTTATTTGGGTGTTGTATCTTTACAATGGCCATTTGGTGATACGTCAATGTTGAGCTTTGGCCAATAGTTGTGAGTGATATATGAATAAGTAGTCATCTATATTCATAACTACCTAGACTTAATAATTATATAATGATATGTAGTAAATTGGAATAAAATAAATTAATAAAATCATCTCCATCACCTAATCACTAACATTGCCAACAAAACGAAACCCAAAACTTAGGTTAATAAATAACTCCTTTACAATAGCCGTCATGTTCCAAAACACAATCTTTTAATTAGATTTATTACTAAATTAAAAGAATAAAATCTCTTGTTAAACTTTTGGGAGTCTTTGAGAACAAGTGATACTCTCGAACATTATAAAAAAAAAGTTCTCAGTCCTTGTATTAATTTGAAAGCAAATCAGATTCATACCCCGCGAGGCTGAGTCGCATCTGGGCAGTTAAAAGTTGCCAGTAAACTGGCATGAATACACCGCGAAACTTTGTTACCAATGTACCACAAGTTGTAAGCTAAAGCGGACTTATGAACAGTTTGTAAAACATTTGAATCGTTTCTCAATAGCTGTCGTATACTCACTGACCAAGCTTCACGAGACTGCTTTTTTCTCGCTCAGTTAGAATGTGGTCTTGCCAAAGGCAAACGCCCCGTCGCGGCCTCGCCCTAGGCCGTCAGGCATATACGACTGTATCTGTCAACTTTTTCTTCGATACTTCTTTGATTAGACGCTTCTATCTAGTGCGGAAGCGTTTTAATGTCCCTAGCCTCCGGGCCCACGGGCCCACGGGCCTCCCATCAATGCAATGGGGTTTAAAGCCAAGGCCAGGGTATTTTAGATACCTGGATCCTCCAGGATCTAGGAGGATCCAGAGGGAAAATAAATGGTCATTACCAAAATTGGCATATTCAAATGTTAACCATTTTATATTACTATCATATCGAACCAATATGATTATTTATTTTAAACGAATACTGATATTTCTAAAAACTGTTCAGCTTTAAACTTGCACCACGTGATAAAACGTATTCCAAGTCCGAGACTTGTTACTTCGAGCCCGTGGCATCATTCCGCGTTGTTAGTGCGACGGGAAGTATGAAAATATCACTACGTTATTATAAACTTGCTTCGGCTACATTTAACCATGTTATATGATCGAGACGAGCCAGGGGTTTTATTTAAAATAGTTTTGGTAAAATATAAAATTTTCATAATATTTTCTTTTGCTTTAAAAATAGGAAAGTAAAACAGATTTTGATGATTAATTTGCAAAGCATGACATTTTTATCTTGACACAATACGGTTTAGTAAACTAGTTGGTCATCTTTTGTAATGGTTGAGATTTTTGTAAGTATGTAAATTAAATTAATCCGCCGCATGCACTCACATTTTTCATCCTCCACGTATGGTTCAGAACTAATTAGCCCTTATAAAATATATATAAAATTTAGCCTATCAAAAATATTAATCCAGCCTCAAAGCAACCCAAACTTCAAATTCAATAGCTGAAATTCCTAAGCATATTATTAACTAAACACAAATACTTGACAATTTGCATGTACCGCGTCAAACCACCTCATGTGGAATCCTTGTGACATCGTAATTATACATAGGCACAGCCAAGTTGTTCCGAATTTCGTTGAAGAACATTAGCTCGTTAATTCTGATACTTAAAGCGTGTAATTCCTTTCGAGAGACATGCGTGGGTGTGGGTAAACAAACAGGTATGGGAAGAGTCGATAATGCCCCTCAGAGCTTCAAGATTATTTTGTATTATCTTATCTACCTCTGCACTCCTAGTCCTTTTCGCTAAATTCGGTCGACCTAACGCAACTCGGCCAAATCTTACAGGGTCTCTAATTTCTATGCCAGCATTTCAGTTAAAATGTATGCAGTTTTGAAGAGCAAACTAACAAGCCCCTCGTAAATCAAGAAGAAACCTTAGCCCCGCAGATTAAAGTCGTAATTGTGGTACAGCTGTTTCAATCAAGGATATAAAGTAATACAAATTAGTCGGTCTGTCTAAACGTGCATCGCGGTGAAACGAATTGGCTGATTTGGATAGAACTTGTCATTGTAATAGCTACTAAGATTCGACGTCAACGTCGTCTAGGGTAGACCAAAAAGATCCCACCGAGACCTAGTGGAATTCATACATCCCCTAAATTTTGAGATCTCTTGTTTCCAAAGCAATCATTGGACCACCTCAGCTGTCTTTACCTACTTAAATACAGATCTTGTCTTATCCATCCTTCTATCATCCCTCTTCAAACTCCACGTAAGTATGAATACTTATATTCTTGAAAGTTTAAAACTCATCTAAGTTCAGCACCCAGCCGATGCGTGCTGCGTACGCTCAGATTTTATGCAAAACAGGTAAATATGAGGGGATTAAACCTGAATACATATTCATTTTGAGATTTCGACTCGAGTTGGAACGCCGTGCGAATGTGATGGGGAGTTAATTTACTTTATCGGCATATACTTTGTATTTTCAGTTCGCGGGCGTAATGTTGTAGACATGCATAATAATAATAATATAAGCCCTTTTTAAAGTCCCACTGTTGGGCACGGGCCTCCCCTCAATGCGAGGGGGATTAAGCCATAGTCCACCACGCTGGCCCAGTGCGGGTAGGCGGACTTCACACATCTATTCGAGGGGTTCTGTCAGACATGCAGGTTTCCTCGCGATGTTTTCCTTCACCGTTTAGCAAGTGATAATCATGGTTAAACATGAGGTGCATGCATAATAAAGGCGTAATGTTGTAGACATGCACTTTATAAACATTACATAATAGTATTGATTTCTTATATTTACGCGAATACTACACATTGAAATAAAACTAATCTTAAGGATTTTATCGCGGTTTATTTTTTATTTTACGTTCCCGACGTTTCGGCTGCTTTGCAGCAACCATGGTCACGGGAGGACTGAGGTGTTTGACGTCCTGGTGTCATAGTTTGACGGGGGTACCCTCATATTTAGTTGTTACTTGCGGTCCGATCTACGCAGAAAGAGCTCACTGTGTCTTGAGGTCTTGCAATGGTACGCTTGGTTCTGGATTTTATGATGTTTACTACAGGGTCCCAAGCTGGTGGTAGCACCCAGCCATCTTCCCTATTGAAATTAGGATGTTTTTTAATTTCAATGGCCTCGCGTATCATCCTTGGTCGGAATCGGTGTTCTTTTGCGAGGATCTGTGGCTTATCAAATCTGATATAATGGTGGGTGCGATCTAGTACATGTTCACAGATTGCAGACTTCGTGGAGCGCCGGTGTTTTACATCAGCAATGTGTTCTTTTACCCGGGTTTTTATAGATCTTTTGGTTTGTCCTATGTAAGAGAGCCCACATTCACAATCGAGTTTGTATACCCCTGCATCTTGTAGAGGAATGTGACACTTCACAGATGGTAAAAACTGACTAATCTTCTTCGGCGGCTTGAAAGAAGTTTTGATTGAAGCGCGCTTCAAGATGTAGCCAATCTTGTCTGTGACACCTCTAATGTATGGTAGTACAGCAGGCAGACGCTCGACTGTGGCTGGTTTCACTCGGTCCCTGTGACGGCGGCGCGGGATTCGGAGCTTGTTGTCATGCAGTACTTGCTTGACATGATGGAGCTCAGCAGCCAGATGTTGCTCGTCACAGATCCCTTTGGCTCTCTGAAACAAAGATTTACCCACGGTAGCTAACTGTGTTGGATGGTGGTGAGATTCACCGTTTAAGTACCTATCTGTATGTGTCTTTTTTCTATACACGGTGTGGCCTAAGGTGTTATTGGGATTTCGGATCACTAAAACATCTAAGAAAGCTAGAGAGTTATTGGCCTCTAACTCCATTGTAAATTTGATTTTGGAGTGTATGGAGTTGAGATGGTCTAGGAAAGCTGTTACTTTGTCTGATGGTAATATTGTGAAAGTATCGTCTACGTACCGCTTGTAGAATCTTGGGGTCACAGGTGAAGTACGAAGGGCTTTCTCCTCAAAGTCTTCCATGAATAAATCGGCGACAACGGGAGAAACAGGGGAGCCCATCGCCACACCATCTACTTGCTTGTAGAACTGTTCATTCCACAACAGATAGCCGGATGTAAGGCAATGTTTCAAGAGTTCAGCATATTCCTCTGGCATGTTGTTCTCTGCTAGCTTCTTCGAAACTATTGTGATGCAGTCTGCTACAGGTAGGCAGGTAAACAAAGACTGAACATCAAAACTAACCATTGTTTCATTGTCAGCAAGATGTAGGTGTTTAATCTCACTGACAAAATGGTAAGAATCCCTTGTATGTGCTCTTGTGTGTCCTCTTAGTGGTGAGAGCACCTTTGCTACGTGCTGGGCCAGACTGTATGTTGGTGTGTCAATCTGGCTCACAATGGGACGCAGCGGGGCCTCAGGTTTGTGTATTTTAGGTAACCCATACAGTTTTGGTGGTTTTGCGCAGGAAGGTATCAGTGATTTGACGTCTAGATTCAATGCTTCGGAGTGTTTCTTTATTAGTGCGGTGGTTGTTTTTAACACGTTTGTGGTTGGGTCTGTTTTGACCTTTTTATATGCGCTTTGATCCGATAAAAGTTCGACAATTTTTGCATTGTAGTCTGACGTATCCATTACAACCGTCGCATTTCCTTTATCCGCGCGGAGAATGGTGATATCTGTCCTAGTACGTAAGTTCTTCAACGCTAAATATTGCTTCTTAGGAAGATTTTGTTTCGGCACTGAACTGCGGCGTAACAAAGATGATACGTCCTGTCTTATTGCCTCCGAATCTTCCTTTGGCATATTATTTTTGGCCAGACAATCCTCAACGCTGCAAATAATATCCTCATAAGGGATCCTGCGAGGTGGTACTGCGAAATTTAGGCCTTTTTTGAGAATATTAACGGTGTTTTCATCCAAAGTTTGTTTTGACAGATTGACAACTGCGCGTGAGTCATGATTGTCTGTGGTGCACGGTTGCGTTCCGTTACCATGTTTCGAAAGATTTTTGACATTTGATTTGGTATTTAATTTCTCATATTTTATTAAGTGTTTATTTTTGCATTCATTGTATTTAGATGTTTCGCGCTTTTTCAAAGTATCTATGCATTTATTAAAATCAAATGTCGTCAATACTGTCTTAATTTCGTTGGATGAATTCTCAATTTGCCGGCTGATGTTATGTAGATCGGAACGCGTTTGATGAATCATCGCCCGTAGTAACTTTTTACTCGCCTGGTTTAGGATCTTTGCGCTTCCTCGTATGTCCTTCTTTGCAGATATCTTGGCACACGTAGGAATGAGATTGTGGTCTCGGCATCTCTTCAAGAAATTTAAAGATGTTGTAAATCTTGCGCGCTTGGTCTTGAGATCTTCTAACCGACGTATTTTGTTTGCGATTTCCAGTCCGTACTGGTTCACATATTGATTTCTTATATTTACGCGAATACTACACATTGAAATAAAACTAATCTTAAGGATTTTATCGCGGTTTATTTTTTATTTTACGTTCCCGACGTTTCGGCTGCTTTGCAGCAACCATGGTCACGGGAGGACTGAGGTGTTTGACGTCCTGGTGTCATAGTTTGACGGGGGTACCCTCATATTTAGTTGTTACTTGCGGTCCGATCTACGCAGAAAGAGCTCACTGTGTCTTGAGGTCTTGCAATGGTACGCTTGGTTCTGGATTTTATGATGTTTACTACAGGGTCCCAAGCTGGTGGTAGCACCCAGCCATCTTCCCTATTGAAATTAGGATGTTTTTTAATTTCAATGGCCTCGCGTATCATCCTTGGTCGGAATCGGTGTTCTTTTGCGAGGATCTGTGGCTTATCAAATCTGATATAATGGTGGGTGCGATCTAGTACATGTTCACAGATTGCAGACTTCGTGGAGCGCCGGTGTTTTACATCAGCAATGTGTTCTTTTACCCGGGTTTTTATAGATCTTTTGGTTTGTCCTATGTAAGAGAGCCCACATTCACAATCGAGTTTGTATACCCCTGCATCTTGTAGAGGAATGTGACACTTCACAGATGGTAAAAACTGACTAATCTTCTTCGGCGGCTTGAAAGAAGTTTTGATTGAAGCGCGCTTCAAGATGTAGCCAATCTTGTCTGTGACACCTCTAATGTATGGTAGTACAGCAGGCAGACGCTCGACTGTGGCTGGTTTCACTCGGTCCCTGTGACGGCGGCGCGGGATTCGGAGCTTGTTGTCATGCAGTACTTGCTTGACATGATGGAGCTCAGCAGCCAGATGTTGCTCGTCACAGATCCCTTTGGCTCTCTGAAACAAAGATTTACCCACGGTAGCTAACTGTGTTGGATGGTGGTGAGATTCACCGTTTAAGTACCTATCTGTATGTGTCTTTTTTCTATACACGGTGTGGCCTAAGGTGTTATTGGGATTTCGGATCACTAAAACATCTAAGAAAGCTAGAGAGTTATTGGCCTCTAACTCCATTGTAAATTTGATTTTGGAGTGTATGGAGTTGAGATGGTCTAGGAAAGCTGTTACTTTGTCTGATGGTAATATTGTGAAAGTATCGTCTACGTACCGCTTGTAGAATCTTGGGGTCACAGGTGAAGTACGAAGGGCTTTCTCCTCAAAGTCTTCCATGAATAAATCGGCGACAACGGGAGAAACAGGGGAGCCCATCGCCACACCATCTAATTGCTTGTAGAACTGTTCATTCCACAACAGATAGCCGGATGTAAGGCAATGTTTCAAGAGTTCAGCATATTCCTCTGGCATGTTGTTCTCTGCTAGCTTCTTCGAAACTATTGTGATGCAGTCTGCTACAGGTAGGCAGGTAAACAAAGACTGAACATCAAAACTAACCATTGTTTCATTGTCAGCAAGATGTAGGTGTTTAATCTCACTGACAAAATGGTAAGAATCCCTTGTATGTGCTCTTGTGTGTCCTCTTAGTGGTGAGAGCACCTTTGCTACGTGCTGGGCCAGACTGTATGTTGGTAGGTAGGTAGGGTGGTTGGATATCACCATTCTCCGCGCGGATAAAGGAAATGCGACGGTTGTAATGGATACGTCAGACTACAATGCAAAAATTGTCGAACTTTTATCGGATCAAAGCGCATATAAAAAGGT
Organism: Pheosia gnoma; assembly: GCA_905404115.1. NCBI lineage: Eukaryota > Metazoa > Arthropoda > Insecta > Lepidoptera > Notodontidae > Pheosia > Pheosia gnoma. The sequence goes on from FR989911.1 coordinate 7,566,268, forward strand.
CAAAACAGACCCAACCACAAACGTGTTAAAAACAACCACCGCACTAATAAAGAAACACTCCGAAGCATTGAATCTAGACGTCAAATCACTGATACCTTCCTGCGCAAAACCACCAAAACTGTATGGGTTACCTAAAATACACAAACCTGAGGCCCCGCTGCGTCCCATTGTGAGCCAGATTGACACACCAACATACAGTCTGGCCCAGCACGTAGCAAAGGTGCTCTCACCACTAAGAGGACACACAAGAGCACATACAAGGGATTCTTACCATTTTGTCAGTGAGATTAAACACCTACATCTTGCTGACAATGAAACAATGGTTAGTTTTGATGTTCAGTCTTTGTTTACCTGCCTACCTGTAGCAGACTGCATCACAATAGTTTCGAAGAAGCTAGCAGAGAACAACATGCCAGAGGAATATGCTGAACTCTTGAAACATTGCCTTACATCCGGCTATCTGTTGTGGAATGAACAGTTCTACAAGCAAGTAGATGGTGTGGCGATGGGCTCCCCTGTTTCTCCCGTTGTCGCCGATTTATTCATGGAAGACTTTGAGGAGAAAGCCCTTCGTACTTCACCTGTGACCCCAAGATTCTACAAGCGGTACGTAGACGATACTTTCACAATATTACCATCAGACAAAGTAACAGCTTTCCTAGACCATCTCAACTCCATACACTCCAAAATCAAATTTACAATGGAGTTAGAGGCCAATAACTCTCTAGCTTTCTTAGATGTTTTAGTGATCCGAAATCCCAATAACACCTTAGGCCACACCGTGTATAGAAAAAAGACACATACAGATAGGTACTTAAACGGTGAATCTCACCACCATCCAACACAGTTAGCTACCGTGGGTAAATCTTTGTTTCAGAGAGCCAAAGGGATCTGTGACGAGCAACATCTGGCTGCTGAGCTCCATCATGTCAAGCAAGTACTGCATGACAACAAGCTCCGAATCCCGCGCCGCCGTCACAGGGACCGAGTGAAACCAGCCACAGTCGAGCGTCTGCCTGCTGTACTACCATACATTAGAGGTGTCACAGACAAGATTGGCTACATCTTGAAGCGCGCTTCAATCAAAACTTCTTTCAAGCCGCCGAAGAAGATTAGTCAGTTTTTACCATCTGTGAAGTGTCACATTCCTCTACAAGATGCAGGGGTATACAAACTCGATTGTGAATGTGGGCTCTCTTACATAGGACAAACCAAAAGATCTATAAAAACCCGGGTAAAAGAACACATTGCTGATGTAAAACACCGGCGCTCCACGAAGTCTGCAATCTGTGAACATGTACTAGATCGCACCCACCATTATATCAGATTTGATAAGCCACAGATCCTCGCAAAAGAACACCGATTCCGACCAAGGATGATACGCGAGGCCATTGAAATTAAAAAACATCCTAATTTCAATAGGGAAGATGGCTGGGTGCTACCACCAGCTTGGGACCCTGTAGTAAACATCATAAAATCCAGAACCAAGCGTACCATTGCAAGACCTCAAGACACAGTGAGCTCTTTCTGCGTAGATCGGACCGCAAGTAACAACTAAATATGAGGGTACCCCCGTCAAACTATGACACCAGGACGTCAAACACCTCAGTCCTCCCGTGACCATGGTTGCTGCAAAGCAGCCGAAACGTCGGGAACGTAAAATAAAAAATAAACCGCGATAAAATCCTTAAGATTAGTTTTATTTCAATTACATAATAGTGTTTTTTCTATTGGCAAACAAACTAAACTTAACTCATTAACTCATTAACTCTATTGCCATCTTTCTCATGACCATAATGTATGAACAAGACATAAATATACAGTGTGAATTTGAAAACATTTGCAAAATTTCAAATGATAAAATACTTATTAAGTAAGTATTAAATGTTGTTTAAAAAAATAATTACCATGATAAAATGTAATTATCATTACGTAGTTGTTTTAAGTGCCTACTAACTCTTAAAGTCACAATAATCCTGCTTAAGCTTGTTTAAGTACCTTATCAAAATCATTCACACGGAGAACTAAGTTACTTTTTATTTCACATCCAAACTGTATTATAATTTCGGTTAGATTTTCTTCCTTCTTTGCCATATCATTAAGGTTGATATTAGTATACTTACCGTGTATCACCAAACAAGCACACTAAACATTAGTCCGTGTATATAAATACGATTCCACCCTATTCTATATCATGTCCACATTACCAAGTGAAACCCACGCGACTGCGTTCCTAACTTCATACATAATACATGCGGCGCCGTGAGCCCAATAATATCATGTATTGTTTGACAGAAGCTGTGTTGCCTTACATTATGATAAACGGGACCCTCCGAGCGGACCCACGTAATAATGTATAGTTTCAGAAAGATTTACAACAAAAGGAATATATTGAAGTGAGACACGATTATGTTATTTAAAATTGACATGATTCTGTGCTCCAAGTAGGTCAAACTACCTAAAGTGCGTAAATTTCAGTACACTGTCGTGCGACCTCGCGAGGCACTCTTGCCTCTTTCAATTGCTCAAAACGTTTTATGTCTTTGTCTAGAAAAAAAAGTATTTTTCTTTCTATAAACAGTTAAGAATGACGTAAAAATGTAAATGAAAAATGTTTATTCAACATGTTCCAAGGTGCAAGACACAGTAGATATGAACAACATGCATGCGTGGGACAAACTCTAGTTTAAATCACAGTGGCGGTACTAAGAAAAACTATGGTACCCTCATGGTCACACTGGTTTGACAACCATCAAGGAATGCGACGAAAATCCATCTATGCGTGGAATAAAATCCGAAATCGACTAGTTAATAAAAAACCGATTCGTAATTGGATATAGAAACCAAAGTTCATTAGATTTGATAGGTGTGTTTATTTGATATAAGCAAACATATCCTTTCAACGTCCCGTGAAAGTCAATATGAACAGTGGATAACGTGTCGAAGTCACCTACGTTTGTGGCTATTGGTTCAAATCGGTCGCGCAGTGAGCTTCCCTGGCCACAAATCACACGCCCAGCGACCGATTTGCATACATTAATACACAGTAATGAACGCTTAACCGTTCGGGAGGTGTTTCAAAATGTTTGATACTAATTGGAAATCAATAAGGCTCGACTGAAATAGATTTGTCGGTCTCGTTGCAGCGCTATTGTTAGTAGCGTACGTTAGTACCGAGATACAATATTATGTCTATAGTATTGAGTGGTATATTTAATATGAATATTTGATTCGATAAAGCATATGCGTATAATTTTCCATAGTTGAGAATGAGTTTTGCTACTCGCAACTTACGCGCAACCTACGCGCAGCTTTAGCTACGCTGCGTGCAACTTACGCGTAGCTTTCACTACGCTGCGCGCAACCTACGCGTAGCTTTCACTACGCTGCGTGCAACCTACGCGTAGCTTTCACTACGCTGCGCGCAACCTACGCGTAGTTTTCACTACGCTGCGCGCAACCTACGCGTAGCTTGCGCTACGCTACGAGCGACCTACGCTGCACTACGCTCGACCTACGCAGCACTACGCGCTATCTACGTTGCGTTACATGCGACATGCTGCACAACCTACGCTACGCGTACGCTACAACGTCAGGCCAGCCAAGCCACAGAATATGCTGGATAAGGCTAGATAATTATAGATTTATTATTAAATTAAGTAAAATTACAAAATAAATTACCGACCTGTCTATGATACCATACTCCAAACCCAAACGCTCTCGCCCTTCAAATTCTAACATTATAAAATAAACTATTAAATTTGGACAGCAGAAAAAATAACACAAAAAAACAAATACCAAGATCCACGCTGAAGCATAACTGAGTTTGTAAAGGATTAGAGTCGGTGGGTCGCGTAATGCACGCTTCCGAGCCAGACGTCGCTCTCTGCACCTGCCTCCTATATACCTAACTAGACTACTGGAGCTCGTTCTTCGTAATACCTACTATTCTACGTATATTCTTAAGCCTATTCTTTCTCCGTATATCGTCGCCATCTAAATATCTGGAAGAGAGTTTAGGTTGATATAAGACAGATTAATATACAAAGTTTTTTGCGTATCAAAAGGAAGTTTTTAAGTAGCTTAAAAAATATTTATTTATTATAGCAGGAAAACTTTGGATTATTGTCCTATTTGATTAATAATAATTTATATGTATATTCAGTTAACGAGATGTGCCATTAAAGCGAATAGTGTATAAGCTTTGTATACGGAGAGTCAAACGGATCATTCCCGGGAATTATATCGCGGCAATCACTTAAATGGGTGTATCGTTTCATATGGCTGCTGGTGGCAATGCTCTTATGGAATTCGATGGCTCTATATCGATATGATGTATATAGGTTAATTTATTTAATCGCCCTTTTTAAAATTAAAATTAAATTAACCAAGCGCACCATTGCAAGACCTCAAGACACTGTGAGCACTTTCTGCGTAGATCGCACCGCAAACAACGACTAAATATGAGGTTACTCCAGCTTAAACTATGACACTAGGAGGTCTAGCAACTCTGTCCTTCCGTGACGATGGTGGCTGTAAAGCAGCCGAAACGTCGGGAACGTAAAATCATAAAATAAACTCGATAAAATCCGTAAAATTAGTTTTATTTAATTCATTTTACGAATTTTGTCGTGTTTATTTCCAACCAAGGATGATTCCTTGGTCAGAATCGGTGTTCTTTTGCGAAGATCTATGGTCGATCAAATCTGATATAATGGCGGGTGCAATCTTGTACATGTTCATAGATTGCAGACATCGTGGAGCACCGGTGTCCAGTTCGTAAACAGCCAGAATATATTAAAAACAATTTAATCCCAAAAAACACAGAGTAAGGTGTAAGGGTCATGGTAACGAATACTTTGAGTAAAAGTTACACTTAATGCCTATAATAAAATTATAGAACACATTTAAATTGATAGTCGTAGGTTTAATAAGTTATATTTATTGAGTGCGCAATGTATCGTAAACTACGCGATCACAACGCTCCGCGCGATAAAAATAACAAATAAGAATGATAAGGTCGACGGAAAATTTCAACTCTGGGGGGTCCAGAATCACGAGTTGTATTGTGCCGGTTTTCGTTACAAAGCCACTTACACTCTGTAAATATTCGTAGAGATTATAAATCAGAATCATCCTCCTAGTGCGAGTTAAAAGTGCTAGAACGACCTGCAATGCAGGTGTACCGCGCATCCCTGGAATTGCACACACGCCGTGACAACGGTACCACTGCATACTCTTACATATAATATACCTACTTATATAAGTTGTAAAATAGTAGTATAAAATATTACAGCAGGTCCATGGATAGGATATAAAGGTCACACTCCAAAACTAATATATATAAATCAAATTATTGTAAATTTCAAAATTACAGCTTCAACTAGGTATTTATTACTTTACTGGTACTAGGTCTTTTACATTCATTTTATTACACCTTATAGTCGAATTTTAAATACGGTTTTAGATTCATCAAATAAATAACACGAATTATTTTAAAAATCCTCACTCAAATTTACGTTGTATATAACTAATATACAACGTATGTATAGAAATAAAACTAATTTAACAGATCTTATCGCGTTCATTTTACGTATAAACATTTCAACGTAAAAAAAATAAAAAAACGCGATAAAATCCGTTAAATTAGTTTTATTTCATACACGTTTAATTTAATCTAATTTCAACACAGCTTAACAAGCATTGTAACATCGGTCGACACGTGTATTTAAATAAATAATTATCACCGTCTAATTGCTTTGCTGAGCTACTAATCCAGTTGACGGGTAACCTAATGTGATAGTGATTACATGAATGCTTAATATGGACAGAATGTGATAATAAGTCGAGGGTGTGACAGAAATCCCGGTTATTATAGTATAATAATCTAATCATATTACAAAAATAGTGTAAAATAATAAAAATAATTTAATTATTTTTGTTGGGTATGTTACCCTTATAGCCTACTGTTGAACTCCTTTAAATGCTGTACACTATTATTGTTCAACCTTATATATAAAACGAAGTCGTGTTAGTTACACTATTTATAACTCAAGAACGGGTAAGCCGATTTTAATGACCTTTGATTTTTTTTTATTGTCTCCGCCCTGAATTAACGAAAAACACAATTTTCTTTCATTTGATTCCGAGGCGGTACGAAGTTCGCCGGGGCAGGTAGTCAAAAACAAAACACTATGACGTCAATAGTATTTGTCTATGTACTATTAACTTACAATTAAGCGCCTGTTCCACAATGTACTTATACACCCTATCCACAACTAATTTGACTGAATTTGTATGAGCCAACTTTCAAATAAGTTGTGGATAGGTTTTATCAGTACATTGTGGTGAATGTTGTGGCATCAACAGCAACACATCGCGCAACGCAACGTTCAATAAGCATCTTTAAATACACTGGCGTACAAAACTTCGTCCAATTACGAATTTGGAATTCGGCTAAACTCAATTCTGCAAGTCGAAGATCGAACCGCTTCTTAGCCGTAATTAGGCGGAGATAAGGACGCGAACTGATGGCGCGATTGACAGACGCTATCTCCATCGCTTCTATCGATAAAAGAAGCACATTATTACCGAAAATAAATTATGTCATTGCATACGCCTTATTCAATTTTCTAATTAGCGCTTGATGATACGGCCACACCTGGGCCTCAATTTTGATAATTTACAAACGTTTCAGTGGGGTGTCGATAGTGTGTCGGTTGAATGATTTTAGACATTTGGTAGTCTACTATGTTTTTAAAGACCAGCTTTCCACTTACCAGCCATTCAACTATTTCGTATTCTGTATTTTAGTCGTGTATCAATATAATGTAGCTAAGTAATGGTATTCTACTCGTTATCTGACGTTTCTAGCAGCCGACACACAACCATTGACACTGAAATGAGACTAAATCGAGACGACATTAAAGTTTTAGCTGAATAGCCAATCTGTCACAGTCGTAATGGAACCTCAATAGTGTGTCGCTGGAATGACAATTGTGTGTCATTTTATTTAAATTAGCAGAATTGGGCCCCTGCAGCTTGTATTACATTTTCGGAGCGTGTACAAAATGTATACGCCTGGCTTACACGAACAGAGACAAATGAGTAAAGAGAAAGCTTTTCCAGAGTGGAGCAAACCATATTAAGTACATTGTATTAAAAATCTTTCACCGGTAAATACACACGTTCCCATTTCGAAATGCCGTTCAATGTATGCTAATTCAAAACCATTTATGTAAGAATATCGTATGATATCCGTACGAGAACGATTGTGTTTGCCGTACAATAATCGTTACCCGTGTACAAGCCCTTAAATTTCTCTTCAAACAAGCTCGTGCGTTATTCATGAGGCAGGTGCCTTCTATGTGCCGGAGTTTTTTGCATGTATAAAATTTTATTTGCCTCCGCTCGCTCGTGTAATTTCACTGCGTTCATATTATTGCGATTCTGATTCTGTGGGTGATACTTTAGACCAGGGGCTCCCAAACATATTTTGTCTACTGCCCACTTTGAAAATTAATTATTTTTAGCGCCCCCATTTTTTCACCTACTTAAAAACCACTATAACTTCATATTAAATTAATTATTGTAAGCCTACACAACGCCCCCATTTTTTTCTGGGTCTATTGTACGGTGTTCATAATACAAGCGTTGCTTAGTGTGGGACCGTATAGTTGGTGTGTTTGTCTGGCAATATTTATTTATTTATTCGTAAGCTCAGACGCTGATAACGCATGTTTATCGTAATTCATACCAATCACTTAAGAATGCAATTACTTATAGTATCTATTTAATAAGATTAAGTGCATCTATTATACATTTACAACCTTTTTCTAACGTTATTTTAATACCAAATTTTAGAAAAGGTCTTTATTCGTCCCCAAATAGCGTTTATAACTAAGTCTATCATGCATAAAACAAGCGTCTGAAACCTAAATGTGTTAGAATGTTCTTCGGCTCGTGATGTTATGATGATAAATAGTATACCCTTGTCCTGGGGTGGCTGGGTAGTGAATATCCTATAGTCGACACCGGACTGCAATCGTTGCTTGGTTAATACGACAATCTGTACGAGTAATAAAAGAAATAAAATATAGTTCTATCCCTCAGCATATATTGAAAGGTATATTACAGTCCTCCAGTCTGTCCTATCCTACCTATAACAATGTATTGCTCAAAAATGTAAAAGATCTTTTTAAAAAAAAGAGCAACCATGGAGTTTCTTGCCCGTTCTTCTCCATAGGAACGGCATTCGGAACGGGTGGTAAAGTAGTAGCATAATATTTTGTAACTTTTGACGATTCATAAGTACTGTACTTAATGGTCTACGTGAATAGATAATATTCTGATTCTGTTATTCTTTAACAATCGTTGCCGGTACCATTAGCCTCCAAACGGGGTCATGGGACCATGCGAAAAGTCAAACAAAACACAACTTTATAACATTCGAATTGTAAATAATCTCCCGTAAATCATGTTATACTCATTCGTCACTCCTGCGCTACCAGAGTTATATTTCTCTTGGAAACTATGGCCATTGAAGATTAAACCTTGAATAATATATAGCAGCAGCACTCGACTCGGACGTGAGGAGAAAATAAATAAAAATATTGACGAGTATTCGGTGTACCGGGTGACGAGGGGAAACTATATCGTAGAGATGACTGGTGATTTATGTTACTTATTTTAGTTTTGTTTGGTCGTGTGGCTGTAGAGTATGGTACGCTTTAGATGTTGTCAAGAGGAATGAATCTACTCGGAATAACGTACCAGAGACGAACAGACTCTTTCTGCAAAACCGATCTGTAGACCGTCAGGTAAACTATTATCCACTGATTGACTGTCAGACAACGCACAGTCTAAGCTGATGGACTTAACTATTAGAAATTTGGAGGATATATTCCTTGTGTACCCTAGAGGTACAAGCGAGGGATTTTTTTAGTAATTCGACTCCTAATTGAGCCTCAAATGGAGGGTAATTTTTTTATGAAGAAACATTTGATTTCCAGTTACAATCTGGCACATGGCTAGTACTGACCCAAATCAATGTCGCCATGTAAACTAACCACCTGTATGGTGCCATACTAAGCATCACTTATATTATATTACAGACTGGGGGACCGGATGCAAACGCTTGTACTCGTAGTAGCACCCAGACGTTTTCGTACGTAATCGGATCACTATTACAAATTTTCTCGTTTCGTAGATTTTTTTTTTTTTTTTTTTTTTTATTACATTATAGGCAAGTATTTGATCTCGATCTCACCTGATGGTAAGTGACGATGAGATCTGCGATGGAGCATACTTGCCTAGGTAGGAAGGCGGCAGTAGATAAGAGACGCTACACTCACTAGGCACATGCAGCGCAACTGATCTGACCCGCCATCCATGAATGGCAACACCGAACATCATGCCGGAACACGGCTAGGCCGCTTGGCGACATGGCTTTGTTCAGTGGGTGGTGACTAGCCACGGCCGAAGCCTACCACCAGTAGGCAGTTTTCTTCCTTTACGAAATGAAATGCGATGAAATAAAATGAATATGAATACGGCCTCACCCACAAATTAGTAGGTATTTTTTCAATGTCAAGTAATTAATAGCAATAACACATTAATAAATACACATTATAAATAAAATAATGGAAGTGACATGAAGATATGAAAATGGCGTGTCTACACCAGATACTCTTATACCGAATGAAAGATTCGATTCGACTTTGCAACCGTGTGTTGAGTACGAGTTAAGAATATCGATTTGGTTGTAATCGAATCGGTTAATATGAGTCTTGTCGTACGCTTATGAAATAGAATAGAATAGTATTTAGTTCAGACTCTCACCGCGGCACACCAACATACATTGGTTCTTTAAGTAAGCTGTGTAGTTAGCATAATATAAATTAGACATTCGAACTAATAGGTAGTAGTTTATTCTCTATCTAAAGAGCTGATGAGATGGGCAGTGCGAGACCAAAAAAATACTCCAATCTCAGCATGTGCTATGGCTGGTAGGCTACAGCGCTGGCTTCAGATGGGAACAGAGCGTTTAATTAGTCATTCGAACGGTCTAGACCAAGCTGACTAGACTAAAACTTAGACATGCAATCTACTAAGCATTTTGGCGACCCGATTAGCACAGTTGGTAGTGACTGCTTTCCCGGGTTCGAATCCTGGTGCGGACAAACTTTGTGTGATGAGCGCGAATGTTTGTACCCGAGTCGTGGATGTTTTATATCTATATACTGAGTTCGCCCTCAGCCATTGTACGGTGCCCATAATAAACTAAATAAAACTAATAATAAGCAACAAGCGTTGCTTAGTGTTTAGTTAGTGTGTTCGTCTGGCGATATTATTACATATATATATTATGTAAAATAAGTTTTCATGCTATGTAGGATCGGATCCTCACGGGGACCGAACCGGTCTGAAATATTAAACCGTAGGTCAGGGCGTGGGAGTGGCTGTAATATCTATCACATTTGTAGATTGAAACTCAGACCACGATACTTGAGATCCTTATAGTGGAGTCGCGGACGAATAAAATCCTATAAATCTGTTAAACGTCATAAATGAGTAGAAAATCGTTAATAATCCACCGCACACGAAAAATATACCGTCCTGATACTGCTGTATAACAGCTAAGAAAAATGTCTTATCGACGCCTTTTAAAATTAATATCTTACACTTTTTTTTTATTTGAGTTAATAATCCAACTATCTGATTATGCATAGCTACGAAGCGATCAAAACCTGATAGCTGCTAGGAGCACTCGGATTACACGAGGGCAGTAAGCGAGTAACAAGTAGCGAAGTAGCAAGTTGAAAACTTGTATATATATGGAAATCTATTCCGGTCATTTTTCACTTCATACTTTTGTACTATACTCGCGTAAACATTCGCAAAAAAATAAGTTTGCATTCGTTTGCAGTCTTGACAAGAAACTGGAATTTTCCGTGAAGTACTAATAAGGGTAGGCGATCCTCATCAATAACAACGAACAATAAATTTTACTTGACACTGGCAGAAGAGGCTCAATTTTGTAGCCGATTGCCAAAAAAAATATTTATAAAAAAAGCACCACTCATAAACAAGGTATCACTCATAAAGGTACTAACACTAGATAATGTTTTTTTTGTATTACAAAATAACGTTGTTTTTACCTCGGCACATTAAAGAAATCCCGGCCACCGGTCATTTAACTAACAAAGTCCGTCTCGCGGGACGGGCTCGGCTTAAACGAGAAACAACACTCATTTCTCTACATTTACCAAATAAACTTTTGTGTGGGACCATATTACCATGTAGCTACGACCAGGAGACATGGATTAAAGTATAACACTGCACTGTACGTACAGTCATAAACTAATCAACGCTTGTATTATGGGTACCGCACAATGGATAGGGGGTGATCCAAGTATATAATTATTTATACAAGGTGTAAGCCAGTGGCTTCGAAAACTGAAAACATGGATACAGCTCATGATTCATGACCCCCCAGTATAGAGTATTTTCCGTCGATCTTTTCATGAATTATACCCATTTTTTTTTCAGTATCTTTATATTGATTTTAGCATGAAATCATAATAGAACTCTAACGTGTTTAAAACAACATGATTACTAGTTAAGACTTAAAACTACAATGTAAATTAAAAACGCGGGACCCTCGAGCGCGCTCACTCGCACGAGTCGGGTACGTGAAGGGTTGTGTTGTAATCGCGTGGTTTACGATACATTGCGTGCTCAAAAATAAATCCATTTGCAACCCATGACATTTAACACTAATGATTTCTATAATTTTAGTATAGGCATTATGTGTAAGCTTTAACCAAAGTTTCCTGTATAAATATTAAACGTACTTAGGGTACAAACATTCATGCTTATCACACAAAATTTGCCCCAATCAGGCTTTGAACTTGGGACCGTCGATACTGAAAGCAGGTTCACTACCGACTGTGTCAATCGAGTAGCAGTCTTAGCAGGATTACGATAAAAATCATTCAATCTGACTCCCGGCTTACAAAGATGAAATTCTTGTACTCTCTACAATGTAGAGTATACATAATTCAAAACGTATAAAGGTAGGGACAGTCGCATTGCAGTTTCCAGCATACCATACATCTTTAGTGTCAGCCCAGTTGGGTTAACTATTTATTGAGCGAATTAAAGCAGTTTTTTTAGTTTAAGTAATATAGATGGTATTAATTTAATTATTGGTCCCAAACTTTTTTTAGATCTATTAATTGATTTAACAACAGCTTGGTACAGTAGTTTAACGCACGTTTCAAAATACAAAGGTTGCGTTATTGACTATAAATAATTGGTGTGTTCCTCTGGCAATATTTACCTACTAGTATTAAAGCCGTCAATAGCATAGTGGTTAGAAGGGCTGCCTTTGTATCCTAGATACAACTAGAAAACATAGACGCAAGCTTAAGCTTAGTTTGAGGTTATAGCCCATATATTTTTATTGCACATTATTAGAAAAACGAATTTAAACATTGAAAGTTATGTCAGTTTCCTATGTCATTCATTGCTCTGTGACTTGGCGATATGTACGAGATAAGATGATATACCTATTCTGTTTTCGAGAGAGAAATCTCAATAACGATTTATTGGGATAAAGCTTCGACAGCCGACCAAATAAAGAACACCCAGACCCTTTCTCATCGTCGCCTCTCACGATCCCTTCTCCACAACAAATAAATATAAAACCTATATTTTACTACCCAATCAAAACATAATCCCGAATTGGAAAACACACTAAAACCCCGCAAGTCCATAAAGACGACGGCGCCGACTCAATTTCGAAGCGACAAAAACGTAACGGCAATTCTACATTTGAAAAATGCGAAAACTTTTTCGTTTAAGTTTCCAAACTCGGGCGTTTTATGTTAGCATTACCGCCAAACCTTTTTGGTGCTCGGAATGCCGGTGCGTACTTACAGGCGTTTTTACTTTCAACCACTCCCTATTATGTAGGGTTCGACCATATTGGTAATTTTGAGGTCTAGTAGCTCGTTTGGCAATATACCCTTGAAGTGCTGCCGTCTTGGTACGTGTTATTGAATATTAATTACCTAAATCTACTATACTTGATTAAATGCATCGTAATCTAGTGCAATTCTCGAGTTTATTTTTCTCTTTCCAGTGAAGTGTTTTCGCAGTCAGGTTTTTTTATTTATTTTTAATAGTCATTTGTTTTGAAACGTAGTTTTATTTACCAACATATAAAGCTTAGTTCATTACTGAATATTTGTGTGAATTGACTAAAGTTAACACATTGTATAATACTGCTGACAACTTGGTATTTACACCTTTCAAATTTAATTGGTCACAACGCCATCTATTATTACTCGCGCCGTACTAAACGCAGAAGGTCATGAATGGGCTAACACGCATGCGCCCTGAACATCGATCCGGGATACCAACATGTAAATAATGTATTCGACGACGAAAGATTACATGCAATGCAACGAAATTACTTTGAAATTAAATTTTATTGAACTAGCACCATAAGACGCGTTTTGAAACGGGCAAAATAAATTATGCTTTTCCAGAAGTACCAGGGATACAAAAACTCAAGAGAGTTACCCTGGTTTTAATAACTGATTGGTAGATCAGAGAAGATATAAAAAAACTGTTATTACAAAGAACAAAGTCATTATCAAAAGTCAATGAGACCCCGTTTCGGCAACGACGCGGAATATTTCATAGTATGTAATAAAATTTTATTCGGAGTCGGCGCACTGGACGTGTGCTAACGCCATTTTCCCGCCAGTAGGGGCGCCACTATCGAAACAGCCTCTCGGGCGTAGCTGTCAAAATTATTTACGTAAAATTTCGCGTTTTATTTTTAATTACATCGATGCTCGCTACATATTTAACGATATTTTCGGTCAATCAATTGTATATTTGAATTTGGAAACTATTCAAATTTGTTTCTCTTACGATTTCGGTTGAAACCTAACATATTTCTCGGCGTTGGTGGTGACAATAAATTTTGTAATATTGTAAAATGTCTCAGACAGTTTTTCTTGTGTGTGTGTTTGTTTTTGGTGTTTGTTACGGTAATCCTGATGCGAAGAGGCTGTATGATGACTTACTGAGTAACTACAATAGACTGATACGGCCGGTGGATAAGAATAACAACACAGTTTTGGTGAAGCTCGGTCTGCGGTTATCACAACTTATAGATTTGGTAAGTTATTTGTAAATGACTAAAGTATTTTGTAACTACATAAAACTGAACACATGTGTGTTACATGATTACACTGTTTTAATTTTCCTTAGCGGTACTCCAACCTGTGTCTTTTGCTAAAGGCCTAATTTAACATCTTGTGGGTCAGTCAGTGGCGTAGCTATGTAACCAAGAGCTCCGGGGCAAACGTTATATTGATGCCCTATTTAAACTAAATACCTTAAAGGTGCAATGCTAGTTCATCATCAGCTCCTTATCGCCAACTGCGGGTCCTAATAAAGCAACACGTAGCAACGTACGTAACGTAGCTACGTAGCAGATAATTTTCAGTGTTTAGTTTTCGAACATCGTTCTTGAAGGCTGGGGGCCCCGGTGCACTGCCTGGCCTAGCCTTATGGTAGCTACGTCACTGGATCCAATCCATTTTCTTCCTGCTGTTGCGACTATCTCATAGCCCCTCCTTTTAAAGCAACAGACGTATAGCACCCTAAGTTTCCATGGCAACAGAACAGACACTGCAAGACCTTAACGTGAGCGAACCCTCTTGGGCCAACTCAAACATTTGCCAAAGGATTCCACGGATAAACATCCTTATTTAAGAATCCTGTTTGTTTTGGATTTAGCCGGACGAAAACAAAAAAAAGTTGCAAACAAAAAGCAACCGCATTTTTTTTTTAAATGGTATACATGGGTAACCACGCATGTTATGATGACGAAACCATAACTCCTGGAAACCATAACCAATGGTTATGATGGTTGTATGGTTATTGAGCTTGAAGACTAGTTGGTAAGCTGCCTGATAAAACGGCCCGTGGTTTGGTAGGACCTTGAATTGTTGACATTGACTCGAATTATATTTGATAACACACATTCTCTTAAAGAAAAAATAATAATAATAATGCCAGCCCATTTTAATGTCCCACTGATGGGCACGGACCTCCCCTCAATGCGAGGGGGATTAGGCCATAATCTACCTCGCTGGCCCGGTGCGGGTTGGCAGACTTCACACATCTTTCGAGGGGTTCTCTCAGACATGCAGGTTTCCTCACGATGTTTTCCTTCATCGTTTAGCTAGTGATAATCATGGTTGAAAATGAGATTCACACATGAAATCCAAAATTCGCAGAGGTGTGAGCCGGGGTTTCACCCTGCGATCCTCGTTACTGAGGCAAGCGTTCTACCAAAGTGGCTATCACTGCTTGAAGAAATAATGCAAAACGATATTTTCATGTTTCCGATTTGTATTGCGATCGGCCCAGCCAGTTGTACCGTGCTATCAATCTATTTGAAAGCAGTTTGCGATCGTTACAAGACTATTCCCTAAAACGATGAGAGAATGTTTGTTAAAATTTGTTTTATATCAATGTGTTGTACTCGCGTAAACATAAGAAATCGGCATGTTTGTTAATTAAAACTACAAAATGAAGGCAACACTATGTACACTTGCTGGTAATTAAAAATAGCCAATTCGCGCAACGTACTGGCGAGTCCAATAATGGACCGATACCGAACAGTTTTCCAATTAAAATCCGCTGAGAGGGGTTTTGTTTGGTAAAGCAACAAGTTGATTTTTGCATCTATTTAAAAAATATCATCTGGTTTTTTTTTTAATGGAATGGCGACGATTTTATATAATACTATATTTATTAAAAAACACACTTCAGGGTGAGTGAGTATGATTGACATAAAAACTCAGTAATGAAATACACAGAAATGTTGTCTATTTAATAAAAGAAAGTCAAACCGTGTACAATTTTTACTTTTAAAAATACATTTATGCTAGTTTTTGGTATTATCTTTGTTGCGATTAACTAAAAAAAACCGTCATAAGCTACGTTTTTGTTTTATTTTAATGGATATTTGTGCATAGTAAGTACCTATACTATGAAACGATCACAAAATGTTTACTTTTAATAACCTACTTCAAGAGAACTACTATACTCTGAAGATTACCCTATTTTGTAACTAAAAAGATGATTATTAGATCAAAATGATATTACATAACCCAGTCTGCAAAGTTTTTTTTTTTTTTCATTTTAATTTAATTGTATAATTTTATTTAAACTTTTAATAACCTTTTCGTTCAGAACTAACAATGTTTTACGTTTCATCTTATCTTATTTTTAACTAATAATGTTTTATTTTAATTTTATTCTTGTCTTGTTTTTTTATTTAATACGTACGCTTTATTTTTTATATAAGTATATAATTATGTGCTTAACTCTAAAGGAAATCAGGTTTCCAAGATACAGGCTGCCGCCTAGTTTGGAACAGCAACTTAACCTACCATGTCATATGTCTAAACTGAAATAAATTTTACTTAACTTTACTTTAGTGATGGACCCTCTATTTCAGTATGATTATCGATGAAATTAGGCCTGATATTTGATATACTAAATTATCGGTTATTCGTGACCAAATAGAGTACAGTGCGGATGCATATAATTTATGATATTTGATTATAATATTATCCTAGCGCATATCCGAGATCTGTTTCAGGGCGCCGCCGCCGGGCGTTCGTTAGCAGGTCAAACACAAATAAGACAAACTTAATTAGTGAGGAACAGCATGGACTCACGCCCATACACTAACTACACTGTAAGCTCACTGCTATATGCCATTACGTTGGTTGGCAGTATCTTGTCTGTGAGAGAGCCTTAAATAATATTCAAACTCAGCTATAACCGCGACTGGTATTGCTTGCTGTGATTTTGATTGTATATTTTAGCCTCCCCAGGATAAAAATAGCTAACGCTCCTGCTACATCAAGTTACTATTTTTTTTATATCGCTAGACGAACACACAAACTATACGGTCCAACACTAAGCAACGCTTGTATTATGGGTACCGAACAATCGACTGACGGCGAACTCAGAATATAATAATTATATCAGGTTTAACAATAATAGTGTAAAATATTATAAACATCCATGACTCGGTTACAAACTATCTCATCTCATCACACAAAACTTGTCTCCATCAGGTTTCGAACCCAGGACCCTCGGTACAGAAAGCAGGGTCACTACCAACTGCGCTAATCAGGGCGTCAAATGTGGTGTGATTTTGTTTTAGAAAAATCCCTGCTAATTTCTACTTATTAATATTGTAAAGAAGTCTGCTAAACTATAAAAGCGCTTCCGAAAGTTTATTTGAAATTATGAAAAAAAAAACCAAATCGGTTCATAATTGACGGAGATTTGAGGAAAGAATCATAAAAAAACACAACCGAATTGAGAACCACCTCCCTTTTGAAGTCAGTTAAAAATGCCATGTATTGCCATCGTTAATTTATAATGAAATAATTAAAAATACTATAAACGTTGTGGTTATATTTAACAGATTGTTTTAGGTATAAAGATTTATAAAAATCATAATTCATCATCATTTAAATACAATTATATTACAAAGCAATTTTTATCTAAATAATGGGCTGTTACACAATTGTAAACGGATTAAAACTTCTAAGTATTCAGGGGTAATAAATAGTTCACAGTGCGTATTCCCTTCACTTAAATTAGTTGGGAGTTGCAGGTGCGAATTCCTTGCGGTACTCCTTAGCATTTAGTTTGCAATGGAATGTTAACAATGGTATACAAAGAGCGCGTCTATGTGTGTGTCTGTGTGTTAGTCTGTACCAGACCTGGAGGGTAATAAATAAATATAAATATATATATTTTATCTCTAGAAGCAATTGTTTTTTGTTTTGACTTTGTAGGATGTTTGTCATACAGAGTATATGGGATACGTTTTTAAAACGTTGTAAATATATCTTTCTTTCAGTTGAACCGAATTTGTTTTTTATAAAAACATCTTATTGTATTTATTATCGACTACCGCTCAATTCGAATGGACTTAAAAGATATTGCGTGTGGGACAGACAGTTGTTAGTATTGTTAGAGAATATGATTTTCGTTACAATAAACAGATAATTAAATTCAACAGTAATAAAAATTCTAAACAATTTACAGCCACATTTCAGGCAGTCCATTAGACAGTACTTTGTATCGGCAATACCTGATCGCTAACGACTTCGCGGGTTGCATAATTGAAATGAAATTTTATTGACGTTTACAGGTCTCATGGGTACTCTTAATTGCTGTACAGTCCGCCACGTAAGCATTCTCGATCGTTCGGGCCCCGTCTCGGGTGCTCTCGGCAATCCTCGGCAGTTCTCGGACAGTTCTAGCCAGCTTAAACCGGTTTTATGTTATTTTTATGGCTCAGCGTTTCGCAACAAGAGTTTGCGTGCCTGAAATGCTTTTGAAAATTGGTCTGGCGCTTCGTTTGGGATATTTTTGTTTTTTTGTCAAAATATAAAAGGTGAGTGTGAGTGGTAAAGCAAAGAGAAGTGTTTTTTTTTCTTATTGCAATAGGGGATATTTGATACCATAGTGGCAGTATTTACGCATAAATCACGACCTGATTAGCGCAGAAAGTAGTCCCGGGTTCGAATCCTGGTATGGACACGCTTTGTTTGATGATCATGAATGTTTGTACCCGAGTCATGGATGTTTTATATCTATATAAGTATTATATACTGAGTTTGCCCTCTGTCTTTTGTACGGCATCCATAATACAAGCGTTGCTTAGTGTGGGTCCGCATAGTAGGCGATAAAAAAAATGTATTTTTTTTATTTTATTATTTATATATGTTTTCGTGTGTGAGCTTGTTTACATGCTAGACCAAACTTTTTAAGCCTTCACTTATAGCGCACGCCGTGTGTTGTCTCATTATTCTAACAAGTCTGCGTCTAAAATAGGATAAAACTTTTGCAGTGAAATACTAGAATAGTATAACAATGTGATTGCTCCGCGACAGCAGATCAAGAACATAAAAGTCTTATGAAAATGATATCAATTCCATCGAAGCAAGATAAGCACGAATAACATTCTCTCAGACACGGGTGACAATACGAGTCGGGTTGAATTCCGAGTAAGCGAAACACGTTTTAGAGAAATGACAACAGTAAAACGCTAAACGTCGTCTGGGTGGCGTTGTAAAATAGCTAGTTAAGAACAAATCACCTTCGGGACTATAGTGAGCGTACATATTGACGATTCACAATTATTTGGTGTGTTTTGATTGTGATACCGACGCCAAGATCGAGCTGGGATTGGCAATATTAAATGGCTTTATACTCCTATAGAGCATGGATTGGTTGAAGACAAATAAATATGTTTTCATTGATGAAAAACGTGCTCGTGTTGTTTTGTTTTCTCGACATGGTGGGGCCACGCCTCAAGATAAATATGATTTGATAATAATAATACCAGCCCTTTATATGTTCCACTGTTGGGTACGAGCCTCCCCTCAATGCGAGGGGGATTAGGCCATAGTCCACCACGCTGGCCCAGTGCAGATTGGCGGAAATCACACGTTTTTGAAGGGTTTTTTTAGACATGCAGGTTTCCTCGCGATGTTTTCATTCACCGTTGAGCAAGTGATAATCGTGGTTGAAAATGAGATTCGATCATGAAATCCCAGAGGTGCGAGCCGTAGTGTGAACCTGCGATCCAAGTTACCGAGGCAAGCGTTCTACCAACTTGGCTATCACTGCTTAAATAATGATTGACAACTATGATATATATTGATAAAAAAACATAGAAAAAAAACAATGTTTCATCAGGTTCGTTGGCACGTTTTGGTTGGTGCACGCTATTATTCTTGAGAACCACACCATCTGACTTACTAAGGCATTCAGTTACTTCAAAGAATTAGTTAACAGAGCCGGTATTGCAACCCTCAAAAACCCTCTGCTGTACCTAAGCAGTAACAGTCCAAACTGTGTGGAAAATTACTCGTTGGGAAAATGTAGTTGCCGTGTATTTTTAGGCAAAGGGCGAACTATCTATTATGCGTATGCCTCACCATAAAATGTCCTACCTACCACAGCTAACTGCAACCCTGGTACAACTTTTACAACTTCAGTAAGAAAGCTATTTGTTAGAAGGGTATTGTACAGACATTTAAACAGTATGTTTATTTTTCATGGGTGAGGCATGTTTTGTAGGTATAGTAAATTCAACTGAGTTTGAATTCCGTAAATCATTAATAACTTACAGCCCTTTTATTTAAATATTATCAACATAAAATATTTTTTAAGTTATTTCAGTCACTGTGAAATTGTAATAAGCAGTCATGGGCATTCACTTATGTGTCTCTGTGACTAGGAATACATAAAGTTTCGACAAATTATTCTCCACCCTTGACTCTGAAAATGTAACGAGGTAATATTAACAACTGCTTACATAAGAAGATGTGTTCGCAGACTCACGAAGCGTCACAACGATTTGGATCTGATACATTAAGCTAATTTATTTTAAAGGATTTTGTCAGAAGTGTAAATTTCCTTCGCCTATTTATGTAAGGGTAGGTACGTGATTCGCTCGGGGATACTAATTCTAATGACAGATTTAAAAGGAATGTATATTCATGGATTTCATAATTATGTGAGCCAGAAATGTCAAAGAGATATGAAATCATAAAAATCTTTAATTCTTGTGTTTGTGGCCCCTATAAAAAAGGTTGAGTACCACTGCTCTAGTTTGTGTAAAAATTTCCTCATTTCGGATTCCATCGCGTAGCAGAACTCCGAACATAGACCTTTCTTCTGAGGCTTAGAAGGCGACCTCGCCTCAGTGCAGCACCCAGTTACAACTAGTGTTAGCTATTAATAAACAGCAAACACTAGTTGTAAACTAAGATAATTGGGACAAGTACATATCATGCAATTTGTCGACCGTTGCGCATCGGAGTTGGATTGAACGACTTCAATTTCTAAATTGCGTTTACTTAACTGTAGCTCAAGCTTAATACCTAGTAAATGCTCTATTGCAATTGTGATAAACACTGCCTGCAATACTCACACATCACTAACGGTATCGGTTTACTTGAATTGGTGTTTAAGCCGTGCAAATGCTTGGTATTCCTCAGTCGGCCAGTGTTAACTGTGATGAGTCCAGTCGGTTGGCACGCGCCCAACGCTGCACAATCGATTAGACTTGGAATCAACAATTTCGATTAATTTTACTCTATGTTAAAGGATCGTTACAATCAGCCGGGAGTAGACCACCGATATGGTTCCTATTTTGGATTCAATTTGCTGACAGCATTTCGATATTGTTTTGGGTACTGGTTGAAAGTCCGTCTGATTTGCCTCACATAGTAATGTAATTCATTCATACCATTCTGGCACAATTCTTTGTATCATGTTTATTTTATTTTTTAACTTCATTTTACAAAACTGCAATATTTTTGTATGTCAAACCAAACAGTGATATGGATCCTCACGCCAAGCCTAGTGTGAGGGTCACAATTACTTCTATTAATATTTTTTATTGTACGAAATAAACATTTTAATTTTTAATTTTATTTTGTTAATATAAATGCTAAGCACTTAATTTTTGGATGATGTTAAAAAATCCTTAATTATTTGTTTTAGAATCTGAAGGACCAAATCTTAACAACGAACGTGTGGCTTGAACATGTAAGTACAAAAATAACACCACGCCTGTAATCCTTGAAGGGATAGGAAGACACGTTTAGACTATGGGTTTTAGTCACATTGTAAAAGGGGGCGATGATGATGCATACCATACTACCCCTCATCGCGAGATGGATTCGAGTTATGGCCCACCACGTTGTCTCAGTACGAGTTGGCAAAATTCACACGGCTTTGCAAAGCGTGCAGGTTTCCACGCGATCTTGGCCTCCGATCGTACAGCATGTGATGATCACTATTGCAAATGTTATTCGTACATGAAATCTCATAATCTCAAGAGCTACAAACCGGGTTGGAATCTGCACATCTTGATTCCAAAACGAGCACCTAAACACATGGCTATTGAATTTAGAACATGTAAGTAAAAAAATATCCATTCAAAGACGTTGACATAAACCAAGGCATGACATATGACAGTCAGGAGAGGAAATATAAGTGGTAGCCACAGATTATCCACGTAAGTACTACTTGAGAAGCAGCATAGCGAAGTTGCTGGATCGGTCGATACAAAGCAGGTATTAGATGTGTAAAAATAGACTAAAATAAAAAAAATTGCCACAGGAATGGGAAGACCACAAGTTCAAATGGGATCCTCAGGAGTACGGTGGTCAAAAAGAGCTCTATGTACCGTCGGAACACATCTGGCTACCTGACATCGTATTATATAATAAGTGAGTACATTGAACTTCTAGAAAAAGACTTCAAAAAACAAACAAAGAACCCGACTGCATAAACACTTAACTGAAAAGAAAAAACAAGCTCTAGAATCTTTTTTCAGCGATGTAAAATGCACTATGCAATTTGTTTTGTTCGATTACACTCCTTCTGACTCAGTCGGCTAAAAACAAGTGGCATTTTCACTATTGTAAAGACGTTTACACTGTGCTTCGACCACTGAAAATTTGGTTAAAATCTTTCATATATACATAAAATTATTGTATGTATTCCATCCTCACTTAACCGATAGAGCTAGGGGCTTTAAGGCTTATTCAAGGGTCTATCAATTCTTAATGCATTGATTTGAATTAACT
This sequence comes from Pheosia gnoma, assembly GCA_905404115.1. Taxonomy (NCBI): domain Eukaryota; kingdom Metazoa; phylum Arthropoda; class Insecta; order Lepidoptera; family Notodontidae; genus Pheosia; species Pheosia gnoma. Next base: position 7,588,998 of record FR989911.1, read on the forward strand.
AAACATTATACTGATCATAGGCAACGTACCTAAGATGGCGATTCATTATTATGTTTTTTTTAAAGAAGAATAATGTTTCAGTCGTAATTAAAAGTTAGATTGACCATATTAACACAACTGATAATTTCTTTATGAGTTGCACATTATTATCTTACAATTGGAATGTGTAAATAGTAGATACACGTGCCAAATATATTAAGCACTAGCTGCGCCCCGCGGTGTTACCCACGTTTACATTTTACCAGGATAAAAAGTAGCCTATGTGCTATTCCAGAATATAATCTAACTCTGTGCCAAATTTCATCCAGATCCGTTCAGCTATTCTGGCGTGATTGAGTAACAAACATACATCCATCTATCCATCCATCCATCCAAACTTTCACATTTATAATATTAGTATATAAGTATATATTAGTATATTAGTATAGATACTAGTGGGATATCAAGTTCGTGCAAAATAACGTTCGTGTAATCATGAATATCGTCCGCAATTATGTGTTGTGCGACAAGTTGGTCGGCGCAACAATGCAATTTGGTGCGGCTAATGGTCACAACGTTCCACAGCCAACTTCCAATGGCGGAGCACTGGAATTAATTTGACTATTCCGTTGCTATTGTATGCCGCTAGTTGGCTATAATTGTTGGTCATGATAGAATTTTGAGTAGCTCTATGAAATATTAGTTCTAACTGCTTGTTATACTCTCTATCAATTTCTCGGTCTGCTAAGGTCTGCTTTCCCAAATCGTTACCTTATTTATACTTAGCATTTTCTATTATATTAATTCTTGCAGTTGTTATAATGTAAACTTTTTGACATACAATTCTCATAAATTTTAAGATGATCCAGTTAAATTTCAAGAAGAATTCAAATATATCATAAAACAAGGCTATAATACGTTTGGAAGTAAAACCACCTTTCCTAATGTTACAATAGAAATAGATAATAAACCATTTGCTATATATAAAAAAGGCCCAAAATAAACATAGGGCACGATAATGGAACTAGATAGAACATAAATGAACATTGGACAATAATATATTACTGTTATTGAATTCGAAAAACTAGGACTTCCTCATTCCTTCGGGGTGAACTACCGAATAACATAAAGCCTCGAGACGCGGATGTACCCCGGACTTAACGAATAACATATAGCCTTGAGACGCGGATGTACCCCGGACTTAACGAGTCACTTGTTATGAACAATACGCTCTCTTCTGGGCCATGATACATGGCGTTCCCGAAAGCTTCGCATCATAAATCATACATCCAGGAATTATAATATTACTTTCTTATAACCGTGGCTTACAATGGATTTGTCGAATCCATATAAAAAAAACTAGTATATTTTCTTAAGTATAGGTAAGTTATTGGGATTAGATGCCAAATGATTCTAATTGCATACTTGTATGGTATCTAAAGAATTGGGTAGTAAAGCAATATCTGTATTATGTTATTGTTAGTCCATTATGGTTAGTAAGGTTAGGCATACCCCAAGGTATGCTTTTGGGTCCAATGTACATAATATATCGTAATATAAACATTTGAGCGATTCACATAATCATTTCGTTTTGTTTCGAATTACGCGATTTGTTTTTTCAACTGTATCAAAACACTTTTGGCGGTATTCTGACTTCGAACACATATTAAGTAATACGTCGACAAGTTAATTGATTGCGTTAAATATCGACAAAAAAGCGTCCGCGAATGATACATCACGGTGCGTCAAAACAGGCCGGCGGACGATCAATCATGCTCGCCGAATGAGACCCACGTGCGACTAATCTTACGCTGTTTCAACTGTGCGAGTATGGTCTAAGTTTTACGACGAAGCGGATTTCATTAATTGTATTTGAACTCTGTTTTATAAATAACCTTCAATCATTCTGAGCTTAAAGAATATTTGAGGGCTACCGACAGTTAAAGCGTAAAATGATTTGAAATAAAACTAATTTTAAAGATTTTATCGCGTTCATATTATGTTTTTAGCCGACTTCAAAAAAATCTCAATTCGGTTGTACTTTTTTTTTTTACGTTGCCGATGTTTCGAGAAATCCCTAAAATTAGATCAATACGTTAAATCATTGTTCTAATATGTCTGTGTAATTTTGAAAGTGAAAAATAAATGAAATAATTTTAACCGGTCTTATGAGGTTTTTGATATCAATTTTTATTTTTACTAGATTTTTTTAGTATTATATATTTTAAAGGCGGTGATGACTTTACTAACTCTGTAGCTCTCTTTTCCTTTCTATCTCTCTCTATTATTTTTTTTATTCTACATTGTTTTTCTGTATCAAAATCGCTTGCGCTTACACCTCGAGACAGGTCATCTTTGGACAGCCGTCCCTTCACGAATCAGTTGCCTTTTGATAGGTTTATGGTGGCTGTCATAAATGCCGTAACATACTAACCCCGGAGTTATTGCTATGTATAATGCGCTAATAGTAAATGGCATGAGATATTGAGGATAAAATATGTACGGATATCGTGATGTTGTATTCAGGAAAAAATCAATAAATATAATATAGGATCCATTAAATAATAACTTAGTAGAACTACTGTTCCTTTTGGCTCGGGAGTTAATCTTTTTATAAAAATTTCTCTGGTGACTAACCAGTGTTCCTGAGATCGACACAACAGTACATAAGTTGAATAGCTTAGTTTGGGACAGTACATGGACATTGAGGGGTGCTAATTATGGTTCTATAATTCTTTGACCATCGAGGACCTGATGTCTAACCTTGAACTATTAATACGACTCAAATCAGGACCTTAGTTGCTCTTCACCTCAAATTTGTACTAACGGACTTGAATAAAGTGGCATAATGTTTCAATTGCAGTCCTGATTTGAAACGCATTACTATACTTCATGGTAAGGGGCTGGTTGAATTAGAATATATAGCGTAACGGTCGGCGATGGGAAAATAATGGTTAAACAAGCTTTATACCTTAGTTGGCATGAATATCGGGTCTACTAGAATATGGCGCAGTCACAACTGGTTATGGTATCATAAAAAAACATGTTCTTACTTACTGTTCTTCACCAGCGCCGACGGTGAATATGTAGTGACGACAATGACGAAGGCAGTTCTCCACCATACTGGCAAAGTACTGTGGACTCCACCCGCCATCTTCAAGTCCTCGTGCGAGATCGACGTGCGATACTTCCCGTTTGATCAACAGACTTGCTTCTTGAAGTTTGGCTCTTGGAGCTATGATGGTGATCAGGTATGATTTAGAATTAGTTTAATTGATTTTCAATAATGGATGATATTTATGTACACACATACACACAAAATATCCGCTTTGAGCTTACACCTAGCGAGTTAACAACAACATTTATAGAAGCAACCACACTGAAAACAAAATATATAGGTGTCAAATTGAAAACCTCTTTTTTTATAAATCCAAAGTCCCTAAGAGAAATGTTCAAATACTGACACTAATGTTCAGCAGTAGAGCGTTGTGAACTAAAGACTAATACATTATGTTTGAGTGTTACGTATACTAAAGACGAGAGTTTTATACAATTTACTTAAGTATCATAAAATTTGTTGATTATCAAGTAAGTAAAGTATTGATCGAAATTGTAAGAGACGTTAATACTCGTATAATTATTCTCGCGTAAGATTATAAATTACTCCAAGTCCATTAGTTAATTAAAATTACAAACTGAAAATGTATAGCAGGCCAAGGAAATTTAACGCCGTCATTTTCCATTCGTTTTATGTAAGATACTCCATTAAATCGGCTATTCAATTGTAGGGCTGTTAAATTCCTAATTTTGATGGCATCTTTGTTTCCTAAGAAATGTTGGATCAGATTCTTCGTTCTTATTTCTCAAAACCTTGTCTACAGATCGACTTGAAACATATAAATCAGAAGAAAGGCGACATGGTGGACGTCGGTATCGATCTTCGGGAATATTATCCCTCAGTGGAGTGGGACATCTTAGGGGTACCAGCTGAGAGGCACGAAAGGTACTACCCATGTTGCCAGGAGCCTTATCCGGGTGAGTGAGTTAACTGGAATATTGACATTAAGCAACTCATTAACATAATTGTAGTGGTAATATGGTGACTTCGTGTTATTGATGCGGTCCTGGTACATTCATATTTTTATCAGGTATACGAGTATGACAGAAACAATGGGGCAAAGTATTTTTTTTCTGGGACGTATGTAAATAAATAAATATCGCCAAATGAACATACAAACTATACGGTCCCGCACTAAGCAATGCTTGTATTATAGGTACCCTACAATGGACTGAGGGTGAACTTTGTATATAATACTTATATAGCTGTTAAACATATATGACACGGGTACAAACATCCGAGCTCATCACTCAAGAGAATATTTAATCCCTACTAGGATTCGAACCCGGAACCCTCGGCACAGAAAGCAGGGTCAGTACCAACTGCGCTAATCAGGTCGCCACCTTATAAAAAGTGACTAACCTCCCTTTTTCGGCGAACATCGTAATAAATATATATTTAAAAGCTGTGAAGAACCCCATGTTGAGAAGATTTAATAAAGCGGTTTACCAATACAAAACTAATCAAAGTTTAGAACTAAACAAATTACGTGCTACCAAGTTTGATTGGATAATATGCTTACAGAGTTGCAAATATGAGCCAGCCAGCAACTTTTATATAAAGAGTTATTTCTCCTATGAATACAAGTTTTTTAGGAGATGTTACAAGTATTGTGCGGGAATAAAAAAAAAAAAAAAAATATACATAGATCAGATAAAATGGTCAAGTATTTAATAATGAAAATTGAAAATACCAATTTACTAACGAAACATTGATTTCAATAATGAGACCTCCATTACTTTCAAAACCTGAATTTCAGTGTACGCAAATGCCTTATTTTCATTTAAAAAATATCTTAAATTACCGCCGTCACTATGAATCAAGATCGCAAAACTCCAAATCTAGCTCCTTAACTGAAATTGCCATCTTACGGGACAACCCTTTTATTTCCCAGATCTCATCCACAAAGCTAATCCGTGGGCCTTGTAAATTTTCACAGAACCGAGAGAGGCTTATCTATGTTAAATTAGTGAGTTTTACAGCCTCCTTGAGCAGGTTAAACGCTTGTTTTTGGTACGCCAGTCGGTATACGAGCACTGAATGCTGATCAGTCTGCGGTTCATTTATCACGCCGTGTTTGGGGTTATAGATCTTGGGGCTCCAGTTTATGAATAAGTAATTGAAAATGTCAGGGCGTAATTGTTTTCCGGTTTATTTTGGTAGTTGTAAGGAACTGTGTTACGTGCTGGTTTATGTAAATTGTTTTTTTTTTTTTTTTTTTATTACATTATAGGCAAGTATTTGATCTCGATCTCACCTGATGGTAAGTGATGATGAGATCTACGATGGAGCATACTTGCCTAGGTAGGAAGGCGGCAGTAGATAGAGACGCTACATTCACTAGGCACATGCAGCGCAACTGATCTGACCCGCCATCCATGAATGGCAACACCGAACATCATGCCGGAACACGGCTAGGCCGCTTGGCGACATGGCTTTGTTCAGTGGGTGGTGACTAGCCACGGCCGAAGCCTACCACCAGTAGAGTTGTCACCTGGTTGGCACTGCGGACGAAGGTGACTCGACCCCAAAAGTTTTGTGAATTGAAACCTTTTTGTTTTTATCGTTGGAAAATCCTCATGCGGCATTTCGAGTTATGTGGGTTATAGCTTACTTCTATTAACGAAAATCGCCCAATGGTCCTTCTCCTGCCTTGTTGATCACGGGTCACAGACACCTTATATTTTTTTATCTCGCGAAATGGAAGAAATGCCCCGGCATAGCCACATAACTAAAGCCCCGCGTAAGAAGTCTCAGGCACTGCTTGTTGTACTATGATCTCCATTAAGGCCCCACTTTTTTTGACCTAATTAATTAAATAAAAAGATAGGTTGCTCAATTAAGGTAATATTCTAACAAATGCAATTTATTAGTTGTGACGAACTGATTGGCTCAGTTGGTAGTGACCCTGCCTTGTACGCTCAGGGTTCCAGGTTAGAATCCTGGTAGGAACAAACTTTGTGTGATGAGCACGAATGTTTGTACCCTAGTCAAGGATGTTTAATATCTTTATATGTGTTCATATACTGGGTTCCCCCAGTCCATTGTACGGTACCCATAATACAAGCGTTGATTAGTGTGGGTCTGCATAGTTGGTGTGTTGTCCTGGCGATATTATATGTGTAGTATATGGCTTTGAAATTTTCACATAATATAATAAAGTATACGGTCTTCGTCAGAAATTCCACCGAATATTGCAATTATTGTACATTTACTGACCGAGTGCCGGCTGACGTCAGCTCCCGTGTGGCTCACATAATATCACTTACCACAGGTGCCATTTAACCTGCGAATATTTCACGTTTAGATAAACACATTCCGAGGTCCATAATGACACCCTTTTCATCTCTGCTTAACGACCCTCCAGAGATTGCCAACCTTTTTTTGTTGATACGTTTTTACTTTTTTCACCTTTAGGTGGAGTTTGATTAATTTTTGTATTATTATGCCAAATGTTGGTGATTACTGACTGATTGCTGTTGTTATATTTTTATTATTTGACGAAATTAAATTCTTACTACAAGATTTTGTATATTTTTTAAACTAAAATGTAAAACTTTAAGGAGCCACTTACATGAATTACGACGATAAAATCCGTCTTTATTTAACTCGGGTTCATCTTAAACCTTGAGACGTAACTTCACTTCAGCAAAGCTAGACGCAGCAGCTAGGAAAATTATATTTATACCGACATAACTTAGTTTAGCTGTACCGTTTCAAGTTTGTTTTATGTATAACTATCGCGCACTTGACAACTATGTCGCAAAAGCTCCCCGGCGCGGCGGCCGGATAACTCTCCACATAAAAATTCCAGCCACACAACCAACCCTTCTAAGTCCGAAATAAATCATAACTAACAGCGACCCAATTTATCTTATTATCCTTATCACACACATGTATCATATTTATCTTGAACGAAACCTAATCGAATGAGATTGTGGAGCATATAATGTCTCATATTTTGTAAAAACCATTCCTTGCACAATCATTGTTGTAATTGATTTCTTGCTTAAAACGCCATCACGCCTTTATTCCCCGGGTACGGGTACTGATGGAATGGGTAGGCAGAACCCACTGCTCTACATCCATTAGCTGATGGTATGGACCCTAATATATAGAGGACACTCCCAATGCAAGGTGAATTAGGCTGTTCATCCAGAGTTCACCAAACTGGTTCAGTGAAAAAAAAACAGTTCGCTCTACATTGTAATGTAGACAGAAATAATGACTTCAACTATGAGCAAACTACTTGGCTTGTTTTTTCCTTAGATCTTTACCGAAGAAATGTTCGGTTTATTCATCACGAAGTTCCCTTCATCAGGGTTTATCAGGTTGTGCATCGCAGTGAATAAATCGTTTGTTGAAAGCATTCATTTTTCTGTATCACCGCGGTGTTTCTCGAGAAATCCTCATTCTGTTTAGTAAGTGACCGTAACGGAGTCTAGACAATAAGATATTTCACAAAGACTGAAAGTCCTTTGTTATTTAGAAAGTCTTCCAGACATACGGACAGAGCTTTTTAATAAATACCCCATTTCTCAAAACCCTATTTTGGAATTCAAATTTGGCGTTATTGGATTTATAAATTATCGTTCCTAGAATACTTTGAACGTAATACGCTGTATGTATCCTCAATTGTATATTTCTAACATCGCAACATTCAGCAGTGAACCCATAAAATTATAATTTTGGGTGAAATAATGCGTATAGATTTCCATTTTATTTTGTTTTATTGCTCTGAATGCCGATATTGGTCCAATATTTCATCTTGGTAATTCATTTATACGCGAATAATTTTATTTCTAACATCCATGTGGTATTTCTTATCCAATTGATTGAATAATATTCAAATAATTATTATTACTGTTTTATATATTAGTTATTTAACTAACTTTCGTGTAATATCTGTAAATGAAATACTGAATTAGACCAGGCTTATTTGGTGTAAACATAAGAGGCATAGAGCTGGCTGTATTGTTAACTGCTAATCTAAAATTGCTTCTCCATTATAATAAAACCCTTTCTTTCAGATATATTCTTCAACATAACACTCAGAAGGAAGACACTATTCTACACAGTCAACCTTATCGTTCCATGCGTAGGTATATCATACCTATCAGTTCTTGTGTTCTACCTGCCAGCCGACTCCGGTGAGAAGATAGCTCTCAGCATCTCAATATTACTATCCCAAACGATGTTTTTCTTGCTCATTTCCGAGATTATCCCATCAACGTCACTCGCGTTACCATTGCTGGGGAAGTATCTGCTATTTACTATGTTGCTGGTAGGATTATCGGTAGTGATTACTATAATAATACTGAACGTACATTACCGAAAGCCGAGTACGCATAAAATGGCTCCGTGGGTACGGACGTTTTTCATAACGAAACTACCTAAATTGTTATTGATGAGGGTACCGAAGGACTTGTTGAGGGATCTGGCGGCTCAGAAGATAGCTGGGAGGAGTATGAAGAAAAATAAGTTCAAGAATGCTTTGGCGGCTGTGGAACAGACTAATTCGAATGCCTCCAGTCCTGATTCATTGCGTCATCATTTACCGGGAGGGTGCAATGGATTGCATTCTACAACTGCTACCAATAGGTAAGGTTTCAACTGCTGTTAAAAAACTAAATATATTTGATAACATATTCTCAAAAGGCATTTCATATAATAGAATAAGAGAGTTGTGAATCTAAAGAGTGATTATTTCCTTTGTCCAATAGGTTCAGTGGTCTGGTCGGTGCACTAGGAAACCTAGGCGCCGGCTACAATGGTCTACCGTCAGTGATATCAGGACTCGATGACTCCCTTAGTGACGTGGCTCCGAGGAAGAAGTATCCCTTTGAGCTGGAGAAGGCGATCCATAACGTCATGTTCATACAGCACCATATGCAGAGACAGGATGAGTTTAATGCGGTATGTACGAAGCCCAAATACTACATGGGTAGACTCAAGTTTAAACTAGCTTCTGCTGATCGATTATCAAAATCCAAATCTGGGTACACTTGGAGCCAACCCAACAGCTGTTTAAGCTACTATAAACTACAAAGTTCGAGAAGCAATATTAGATATTAGACATTTGTAATGCAAGTCTAAGTGATCTGCAAACTAAATTACATTCCTATAATGACAATCAAGTCATGGCACCTTGAATAACACATCGGTGTTAACTACGCACATAACATATTGTTTTGGCAAAGAGCTTAATCTTCTAGGTACTGCAATAAAGATCATTCATTTCCTTTCATTTCCAACACAGGAGGACCAAGACTGGGGTTTCGTCGCAATGGTCCTCGATCGTCTATTCCTCTGGATCTTCACTATCGCCTCCATCGTCGGCACCTTCGCCATCCTTTGCGAGGCTCCATCGCTCTACGATGATACCAAGCCCATTGACATGATGTTATCGTCCGTCGCTCAGCAGCAATTCTTGCCGGTCGACAGCGGGGATCCCGAAATTCACGTTTAATATATACAAATTGATGCAACCCAAGGTAATTTCCCACTGGATTTACTAGAGACGAAGCAAATTAAGTTGCCTTGCAGATTTGGCAACGAGTTTTGACGTAAGATGGAGCGTTCTGTCGTGTTGTGATGGTGTTATGTAATATCTTGTTCTTAACTGACTTTTTTTATTCGAATTTATAGGATTTAGATATTTTTCGCGAATATAATGTCGGTAATACAAAAAAAATAATTACATTGTGCATATGGTGCAGAAAAATACTGTAAGAAAACATACTCAAAATTATATTTCAATCGAAATTATAAGCTCGTACAATACAGATTTCACGTTAAAAACATTCTAGAAGGCCTTCCTTTAAAACTGTTAGCCAAAAAAAAACTTCATAATTAATATAATTAGACGTCGTAAAAGCCAAAATAGGCTGTGAATTTGTATCGTAACATTGTTAAAGTTAGTTAAGGTTCCGAGTAATAAGTTAGTGAGATTAGAGTTGCTTTAAGAGAGTATAGGGTGACGCGGGGTTATAAATTGTTCCTCTTTATCCGATTTGATACCACTAATAAATTACTGTCTTATCTTGATTTTTTTTTATTCCTCTCAAGAAAAATAAATCGTTTCGAAACCGTACACTGTCCGCAGTTTTTGTTGGATCACGTGTGAATTGTTTTCATACGGTTATTGATTATTATTGTAAAGTACCTAACAATTTTGTGATGTGAACTTTATTATTAGAAAAAGTGTAAAATTAATTAATCTTAAAGCAAAGTAAAAGCAATTACGTATACAAAATACTTTTTTTATAACAAATTAAAAAGATCACGGAACGAGGAACCTGCTAATTATTTTTAAAGTAAGTTTTAATGAAATAACAATATGGCTGTGTTAGTGTAAAAATATTGGACTTTACTAGAAAAAAACTCTCGCGAACACTAAAATGTCGATATAACATATAGCGTAGCATGAATAATAGCTGATATTGAGAAAATACTTGTTATACGCATTTTAGATGATTTTGAATATGTAAGTACAAGTACTATATCTATTAATAATATTGTCTGTTTCTTGGAGCATCAATCACGCAAAAATAATAGATTCGATAAGTGCCGTGTTCAGACGGAACGAGTAGCATCACAGGCCATGCTGATAGCAGTCGGTCAAGGCAAACGCTCTCTAGAGGTCAGCGCTCGCTCGAGGCAGACGCTCGTTCAAGGCAAGCGCTCAGTTAAGACAAACGTGCATCAAGGCAAATGCTTGCTCAAAGCTAACGCTCAATTCAGACAAGCGCTCGCATTGAGCTTATAAAAAAAAATTGGTAGGTATATCATCCCGCTATGGTCATCATCAAAATCGATGGTTCTTAATAAGATTACAATATTCCTACATAAACATTACTGTTCCCTGATTTTTTTATTCCAAAGAGTGCCAATCAATAAATCAGTAGTTTTTTAAGTAGCCAATAACTAGTTATACATAGTTATTTAATTAAGCGTATTGACAACGTTCTGTGCTAGGTATGTGTTTAACATGTTTGAACTTTGTAGCTGTCCAGTGTTATCTTTGACTTTATAAATTAAATAATAATAAATTGATAAGACATGTTTTTATCTGTTTCACTGACCGAATAAAACTTATCTGTACATCTTTTAACGTTAAATATAACAATTTAACTTTTAAAAAAATCTAATGTATCTACATATTTAGAGACAACTAGCTGTCCCGGCGAACTTCGTATCGCCTCAGAATCAAATGTATGAGAAATTTAATTATCTTTAGTTTTTTTTTGTGATGTTACTATGTTTTAATAGTTATTCCGCTATTCGGAGGCAAATTCAAAAATCTTTTATCATAAAATCAGCCCACCTGTTCTTGAGTTGTAAATTGTGTATCTACGGTGTCCATAATCAAAGCGTTCCTTAGTGTGGGACCGTATGTGTGTGTGTGTTCGTCTGGCGATATTGCTTTATATTCAGCGGCGTTCGGCGTTCAAATGTGGAGTTATTGTTTGTATGAAGAAACACTTTTTTTTAATGTTACGATCCGGCACATCACTAGCTTATTATTATTTTTACCTCTTGAAAATTGCCGTCGTGATATCCATTGAATAAACAGATTCAGGAATATCAACTTTGTTGCATTTATCCTGTGAAATTAACATACTCGTAAAGTTAGCTGATAGCGGCAGTCATTCGCTGCATCGAGTGCCACAGAGTAGTAAAACACGGTACAACTATACTTAACAGGTGAGCGGTGTGAAAATGTATTTAATGTTTAGTTACTACTTGCTGTCCCGGCGAACTTTGTACCGACTCAGAAGCAAATGTATGAGAAATTGAATTATTATTATTGTTATTTTTTTGGGAATTTCTCTCATGCTTTAATAGTTATTCTGCTATTCGGGACGGAGATGAATTAAGAGGCCATAAAAAAGGCCTGATGGACCAATTTTTGAGTGGGGTAACTAACACGACTTTATTTTTATGTATATAGATGTTACGAACGTAACTTTGGTGACATACTTTCGAATTAAATTTTGAAAAAAAATACCCTTTTCGACAAGCAGTAATCGAAGAGGTAGCCAAGTTGGTGGAACGCTTGTTTGGGTTACTAGGATCGATAACTAAGATTTCTGAATTTTATGTGCGAATCCATTTTCAACCATGATTATCACATGCTAAACGGGATAGTTGTTTTTTTAGTTTATAACTTTTGTTTCTTTGGAAATGTGAAGTTTATAAACGACCGATGAACCTCCTATACTATAATATTTAACCGACTTCAAAAAAAAGGAGGAGGTTCTCAATTCGGTTGTATTTTTTTTTATTATTTTTTTTTTTTATGTTTGTTACCTCAGATCTCCGTCATTTATGAACCGATTTGGAAAATTATTTTTTTTTTATACTATTAATTGTTACACTATAAATATTTTGTATGTCAGTGAGTCCCGTGAATATTGTGATATATTTGAATCAGGGGTGTATTTTTCTATCTTACGCCAACATCTGTGAGTATGATTTTAAATTTTACAAAATTAACAATTATTTTGTCTGGGTTCGTTAACCGTTTCATAGGAACCTCGTCTTCACAGAAGCTTCGGTACAAAGACAGGGCGCGCTTTAGCTAATTTGATGATTGCAAATTGCAATGGAAGTAAGTACATTTCGCTTTCAGCATTTGCTCCAAGTTACTGAAAGTATAAGAATTGGTTTGCAACCTAAGTGCTTTTATTGAGAAAGGACTAAATGTAATTGATTAACTTTATATATTTAAGGGCACTTTGATAATTGGACAGGCAGAGTAAATGTACGTATACACAACAACACTTGACACTTGGTGTATTAGACCAGCTGTTGAAGTGTTTACACTGTCGTGACACTGAGTTACAGATTTCCTTTTTGTGTCGAGTGCTACGAATAAATATTATGTCGAGTGTCAATGTCACTTTGTAATAGACTCTCATGTACCTACACAAATCCTATAAATAAATATTACCCAATAATTATTACTGAAGTGGATGAGGTACTTAATTACAACTGCTGTACCAGGATCCCATAAACCAAGCCGGCCCTAATCACATGCTCTAAGATTTCTAAACATAAAATATAGTGGCCCGTCATACGCAGGCCCCAGACATAGTGGTGATTATCCGCGAAGTACCACCGCGGTACACGGCACTGGCGCGGCTCCAACCGACCCACTGTTGCGCGCTTTTTGCTGTACTGTGGGGACATGCTTACTTCTATCGCTTATGGTAGCCTAGTAGTTGACTGCGAAACTATGAGGAATCCCGTAATCTTTCAACCTTATTAGTAGTTGGCACCTTGTAGCCAAATGGAATATTGTAGTAGGACACATTAAGGTCATTTTTGCCTGTCAATACTTAAGCTGTAGCACTACGACTCAGTATGACACTTTAAATGTACCGTTAAAACGAAACTTTTCGGGAATAAAATCACTATTAGGGATAATAGTTACATATGTACCTATTACGCCATAGCCCGACTATGATTATAGATGATAAATCTGGATAAATGTTGCATAAACAACTGGTCTTCTATTTATTTACTAGGCAGTGACGTCACGCACGCGCGCTGACTTACGGCGGTGACGTCACATTCCTGCAAATCAGTTTTTGTTTTCCCTGATCGGAAAATGTAAACAACTATATTTTTATATTATTTATCAATTAAACCATCAAAATCAGAATTTTTTTTATTAATGGAAACCATTAAGTACATTACTTATGAATCGTCAAAATAGTTACAAAATGCCAAGCTACAACTACAACACTACAGCTAGGTACAACAGATTTGTGAAGACCGTATATGTAGATAGGAGCTCTTCAATTGTTACCGCTTTATACATCCGTGCCATCCGTAAGCCGATAAAAATACTAGAATCCCTTACAATCCCTTTCAACGGTTGTACATTTAAAAATACTTAGATCCCAACTTACGATTCAGCACACGTACGTGGGAGATATTAATGGAGTCTACTCAAACGCTGTTTGAACTAGCGGGAAGGCGGCCATTTTGGAAAAATAAGCGAACATACAGTTTGTGAAGTATTGTGGCCTCCGTTGTGTTGAATGTGGCTATATAGGGGGATTTTACAAGTGGGCGTGGATGGCCAAATCCGAAACTATAGGGAATTGTTTAAAGTGCTTATAGGACTCTCGAGACAAATTTTGAAGAAAACTAAAACTGCAACATTAGATTTTTGGAAAAAATAATTCCCTTTTCAGTAATTGATCTCATTGATTTTCGGTGAAACTCGGTCTTGGAAGCCCCTTAAACCATTTTTCGATATTCCCTATAGTTTATAATTTTCGACATCCACTCCCATTTCAAAAAATCATCCCATATATTAGAGTTTTCGTCTACTGATATAATAGAGCCGTCGTAGCCCAGTAGGAATGTTCCACCTTGCGATCCGAAGGTTACGGGTTCGAACCCCAGTAGCGGGCGAGCAACAAATGTTGAATAAATTAAGCACCATACATTTCTAATTCACCTCTACCATATAACTTATAAACATCAACCAAATTAATAATGACCAAATAATCCAAAGTCCCGGTAATATTTCACGTCCTAGCAACAATTGCCAAGTCTTATCAGTTGGTCTATGGTTGGTCTCGATAATTTACAGCGTCTATACATGACACGGCGGTCTATGAACTATAACTTGAAGAGATTATTCTCGGCCGCGTCTGTCGCTCGGCAAAGTTTCCCGGGACTCGCACTTATCGCTAACTCCGCGATAGTGGGTTACAGACCAGCCGTTGCCGGTCATGTACTCCTAATACTTTTATTGCTATTATAATGTTCTTTGTTTCGGTGTAAAGGAATCATTTTAAGCTTTTTACACGGATATGTTCTTGTTTATATAATTTATGTCGTAAGGGTTATTACAGCATCTTGGATTATTTGGATGATAAAGCAGCCTGGGACTGATCGCTCAAATATCAATATTTATAATGTTAAAGTGTAGCGTGTGTGCGCCTCGCATGGCAACACACTGGAGCTTACTTTTTTTTTTTGTAAAAATAATGGATAAAAAAAAAAGACAAGCCCGCTGAGTTTCTTGCCGGATCTTTTCAGTTGAGGTCGCGTTCCGATCCGGTTGTAGAGTTAAGGAAAAAATGTAATGACAATTTGTAAGTGCCCCCGTAGTCCTATACGAAATAAATGATTTGACTTTGACTTTGACTTTTGTGATAAAAAAACATGTATGGGTATGCATACAAACTATGCAGTATGGACGTTGGAATTTAGATCAAAAACGTTGTTGAGTTTAAGATTTTACAGTCGATATTCGTCTGGCGATATATAAAAAAAATACATTTTTATCCCTAAATCGGATCTCCGACATTACTTTCCTAACTTCTCTGTATGGATACCGATTACAGCTATTATTTCAGCGTCCACGGTCACAAAAGCGATTGTATTCAAACTATAACAAAACATTAACTCATAACTTTTAGGTCTGCGAGTTTAGAACAAAACGCACCCTCCAAGCCGCATAGTAAGCGAATATACTATTCAAAATTATAATAAATATGAGTGTCAAATTACATTTACTTCGAACTGCGAGTAGTTAAGTTGCGCATTGCAAAGATAAAACTTATTCAAGACAGTATAGAAACTAGTGGAAAATCGCCACTGGTATAACTAGACACTTCGTTTCCCGGTTTGATCGTGCAATTCGAAGAAGCAAGTGGATTTATGGCCAGGACTGGGGGCTCATAGCAATTTGGTACGCCCGCGATGTTTATTAACGTCAAGTGGCCTGGCGGCTAATTCGCGTCTGGACTGACAAATTTAATCATAAATAATGAAGTACATAGAGAACGTCGCTTGCTATGATTCACTATGTGCCATCAGTTCTTTGAAGAAATAAAAAATAATAGTGATTTGGTGTTTTATTTAATAAAATTACACACAAAAATACACCTTATTTAATAAAATAATTAACTGAAGTTCGTTAAACAAATGTATGTATATTAGATAAGTATATTGTTTAAAATCTTAAGATACATAAAGTTTATACATAAGTCGCAGCCGGATTGCAGAGTCCGCTGTTTTTAGAAAATGGCTACACTTAACAAAACGCCACAGTTCTGTAAAACGGCTGGTTAACGTTTAGGGGGAATGTTGAACCAATACGTTCAGCAAAACGGCTGCAAACTTATATGCGCTTTGTAAATAGATTTAGATGTTAATAGTTTTTGATCCTTAATGCTTAATGCTTAATTATTTGAAACAATGACACGGTCTCGGTATAGTAGCATACCCTACAATATCTCTTAACTTATCTTTAGTTTAGGTGTTAGTTAGTGAGTTTGGATGTAGGGGGTAATCTCTGGATCTACTGATCCGATTCAGATTTTTTTCACATATAGGAAGCTATAATATCGCTGAGTGCTATAGGTGAGTGCTGAGTGCTATAGGCGGAGCCGCAGGCAGAAGCTAGTGGTTCAATGGTAGATCTCAATTACTTGAATCGGAATACCAGGACAACATAATATACAACTGCTTTCACGGTTCGTGGTTACTATTATCTATTGAGTTTCGTATAACAATTAAGGGCTAAAATTATTCGAGATTAACCGAACGCCGTTGGTTCGGCACAGTCACGGCAACACATCTGCAATTCAATCTAACTCCAAGTTAAATTGCTTCTAGCTCTGTAGTGGCAACATTGAATTATTTGCCAGCTGTTATGAACTGGCCATAAACAATATTATGCGACAGTTATTTATACATAAATTCTCCATTTTAGTTCAAAATTGGATGTTTATTTAGTTTAGTCGTTCAATAACTTAGTACAGGGACATAGAAATGAGTCTTCTAGACTTCACTGATACTGCATGACCCAAGACACGAGAATGGATTCCACTACTAGGTACTAAGTCCCACTAACAGGCAAACAGTACAATAGTAAATGATGTACCAAATCATCAAAGCAAATATCGGAATGATCAAACAGAAATGTTAATACAACAATAACAAGATGTCTCAAACTTAAATGGTATTAATTAACGTTAAACGTCAAAACAGTTGATACAACTTTGATGGACATTGTTTACAAGAGTTCCCGATACCGCAAGCGACCGGAACCACGCCACCAGAAACAAGGATCAAATCCCAGGACTAATAAATATTCCAATGATTTGCCATCCAATTCGGCGGACTACAAAATCTTTCCAATGGGAGCTGTACATTAGCATATAACTCCTACTGTACCATTGATTTGCCAGTCTGGATATCGAATATATACTCTATTTCTTATACAACAAAGAACACGATTTATTTTTCCGATGCATGATTAATGTTGTAAAGGTTTATACCTTGGCTTGAATAGGAACAATCCCTCAAAAGAGCTCCTCACCTTTAAATGAAACTTGCCAACGGAAGTTTGTCTTAACTCCTCTTAATTTATGCGTTCCTCGTTTAATTTTGTTCGGTGCCCGACGGAATGAATTTGATTTTCAATAGAAGACAATACCGAGGCGTCCTATATAAAGCGACGGACAATAGTTTACTTTCTGGTTGTGCTGGCGCCCTAGTACTTTATTTAATTAAAGTCTTTTTTTTTTTTTTATATACATTATAGGCAAGTATTTGATCTCGATCTCACCTGATGGCAAGTGACGATGAGATCTACGATGGAGCATACTTGCCTAGGTAGGAAGGCGGCAGTAGATCGAGACGCTACATTCACTAGGCACATGCAGCGCAACTGATCTGACCCGCCATCCATGAATGGCAACACCGAACATCATGCCGGAACACGGCTAGGCCGCTTGGCGACATGGCTTTGTTCAGTGGGTGGTGACTAACCACGGCCGAAGCCTACCACCAGTAGAGTTGTCACCTGGTTGGCACCACCCAGGGTCACGTGTAGGGTATCTCGAGGGTACTTAATTCTCCTACGGACGAAGGTGACTCGACCCCAAAAAGTCTTTAATTTATTGAACTTTACATCTCTTAATATGATGATATTCAACTACTGAACGATATTTTGAGCGCCATGTTATCACCAATTTATAATTTTGAATGATTTTCGTTGAATCCCCATTCTGATCCCATTTTTTAAAGTTTACTATTAAATCCCAAAAAAAAACACAAAACCGTTGTTTAAGTCTTTAATTGCATCTCATTTTTTCGATTTTCAATTTAAATAAATACTTACAGATGAACTGACGAAGATAAAAGACAGCTATGCATTAATTTAAATTAATATTAATATACCTATAAGTAGGTAGATTTGAACTGAGTAGCTACTGCGTCGGGACTATTTGGGGGGAAGTTGAACCGTGAAATTGTCAATTTTGTTTTATTTCCCAAATATGTGTTTCTTTATATATCATGTGTGTGTTATGTGTTCACAAACTTGCACAAGTGAAGGAAATTGACATAAAATAGTATAACTTGACCATTCAAGTTCTCCCTAGATATCCAGTAAACTCTCAGTAAAGAATCTACAGCTTTTCTGATAGGGGTGAAGGATTTCATCATCATCGACATCATCATCATTTTATAAACATTATCAAGAAATACTCAACATTCTAATTTAAATAATATAAACCAGCTATTTTTGCTACAGCATCCATCTAAGCATTGTCCTCAAAATGTAACTTCGCACGAACAATATATCAAGCGGGCGTAGTTGGGAGCTGCCTCTAGAAAATCTTCTTTGATACAAACGCACCCTGAATTTTCAGCGTGCCCTGAATTTTAGAGGAAATTATGTTGAAATAGTTCCTTTAAGCGACTATTATCATCTTGGTACGGTTTAGTGCGCGATAAGCGTGAGTGCGGTGACAAGGCATTTTTAGTTGAGAGGTGAAACTACCAGAGACTTTAAAAACTTACCCTATTTACGGGTATTCAAAAACTAGTTCTATTTTAATGCCTTCTAAGATCATAATAATAAGATATAGGATCTTTGGAAGGCTTGCGTGGGGACATGGGTCTAACGTAGAGGCCTTTTTTGAGAATTTTAATACTATGTTAGCCACCTGCTGGGGTCAACTGCTGAAATTGATAGCGTTATCAGCGAATTAACTTCAGCAGGTGGAGGAACTATTGGCACACTTTGGAGCATATAGCTCTAACGACCCCTCTCTGGACAGCCAACTAAGGTAAGATAGAGCTGAGAGTCCTGCGGGCCCCCGTCGGTTTCCACTCGGCCGACGAAGACACGCCGAGGTGGGGGCCCTGACCAACTCTCTGGTGCAATCTAAGGAATATGAATGGACTATGTGAAAGAAAACCACTGATAGAGAGCTTCGGAGATGTAATTGTTTCTCAATAGCTCTCATTGCGCCAAACCGACGATACTTTTAAAAACTTGAACAAAACATAGGCACAGAAGCGCCACCAAGGCAGGCCTATTGTTTTTAGGTCCTACAAAATATAGCTTTATTACCTTAAGACTAGAAAATGGTTCATAGGCACAGTTGATCTATGAGCAGCTTAAATAGAACGATAGCTGGTTTGTAAAGAGCTGAACGCCAATCAGCTCCGACTTCTTCAATTCCCGCCAGCCAACTCACAGTCGAACTTACAGCTGAATAAAAAAAAAACATTTATCAAATAAAAAAATCCTTCTCCAAGAACTAAAAAGCAAAAAATAATCTAATCTTAAAATATACCTTGTGTAACTAAACCAAATAATTAACGAACGTGAAGTCGGTGCCAAAAAATAAAATAAATGTCGGAGACCGAGGAAACAAACATAAAAAAATAAACAACAAAAAAACAACCGTATTGGGAACGTCCTCCTTTTTGAAGTCGTTAAAAAAGAATAGAACTCATGGTAGCTACCTGTTTCTACTTATAGCTGTGTTCTTCTCTGATGGATAGTTCGAACCAACACGTAAGAGGGTTTTCGAGGAAGATGAAAATGGTTGCGTAACCAGGATCACAGAAATACACAGAGGTTATAATGGAATATCTATAAACACGTAATGCCACAGTATTTGTATTCATAACATCTCGACCGGAAATGACGTCGGAGCCCTCGATTAGAAGGCCGATTTTCTGCCTTCATTGTTATTAAACACACAGAAAAAAACCCTTTTATACGAACGAAATGGAAATGGACCCTCTTACTGAATAAAATCCCTTGTTAAGGGTTATTAAATAATGCTAATAATCTTGTTTGATATCTGCAATTATTCGGAAGCGTCCTTTATATCAATTACAAGACAATTGCACATAAGAAGAGAGCCTAATGCTACAAATAATTTCCATTAATTTCCATTAAATTATGTAAATTTGGCTAGGTGCTACCACCGACTTAGGATCCAGAAATTAATATAATTAAATCCAAAACTAAGCGCAGCATTGCAAGACCTCTAGACACAGTGAGCTCTTTCTGCATAGATCGGACCGCAAACAACAACTAAACATGAGGGTATCCCAGTTCGAAATTTAACACTAGGACGTCAAACACCTCAGTTCTTCCATGACCATAGTTGCTGTTAAGCAGCCGAAACCTAGCCGTCGGGAACGAAAAAACATAAAATAAACGTGATAAAATCCTTAACGTAGGTTTTATTTTAATGTGTAGTATTCGCTTAAATATAAGAAAACAATATTCTCATAGAGTCTTATTCTCATAGAATTACTGTATGTATATGTTTTTAAATTTAACGTTTGAGCCCTTTCTGCTTTGATAACGGCTGAGTACTGAGGACAAACGACATGGATTATGGTACCTTCGTATGCGGAGTGCGTAGCGAGAGACAAATATGAGAGAGAATGGATGAATTTTATGACGAAATAAAGAAATAAGCCAGTTGCAAAGTTATTTTTTAAGACTCATGGATCCCATGGTTTTGAACTCAGCAACCTTTAAATCAGGGGTAAGCGATTTATGAATCGATTTCTGAAATGTAACCTCTTATGCCAATTTGACTTGTTATAGCCCAATGTGCAGCCAAAGTTGAGCCAGAAAACACGAATGGCCAAAGTTTAATCGTGTTCACCTTGGCTTTCCCATTCGCAACCTAGCCTAACAGTCCGATTTTGTGCAGCCTTAGAGCCGCCTAGATCAAATACCTTTTATAAAAAAGTAAACATTATAAAACGCTTTAAGATATCAACTATGACGTCAACAGCGCCAGCGCCCCACTAGTTTAATCAAACAATTTATATTTTCTTCATTACAAACACTCGCCTTGGGGGTGGTTCTATAAAGGGATGTTGTCGCCTCCCTTTATGCTGCCGTGTGCCGACCGCCGGCATATTGCGGTTGGTTTACCGGTTTTACCGGTTACTGATGACGTAATTTCCCAGAAACAAAATTAAAATAATTATCAAATTATAAGTATATCAGCAAGCAGCAAGTGCTCATTTCGTTTTTCCCGATATTGTCCAAGTACATGGCTTACTATGCGAAAGATATTAGTTTTGAACCTGGCTACAGTGACTAAAATGCTACCGCGACTTTGTTCCCAAACGGTGCACGTTTCAGTCATTTGAACGTACAACTGAAGTTTTCGTTATCTCACGAAGTCTCTTGAAAAACTTCAGTAAAGTCCAGAATTATTTTTATGAAGTGTAAGTGATAATACTGGTAAATGAAATGATGAAAAGAAATGGTAAATGTAGGTACACTTTGCCAACCCATTTCAGTATTTATAGGTGTCATGGTGTACTTCGATCCTTTATACATGAGGGTCTCACGAAGAAGCTTTCTCGATAATTTGCAATCTGGATATAAATCACTTCATAAGTGAGTCATACCTATTATGATTTTCCATATATCAACTTACCTGAAGGCACCAAAATCTTAATCTAATTACAAAATAACGTTCTAATTTCAAATCCGCAACACGGCCTAATTGTACCAGAACTGTCGGCCAACAAGCACAATAGCTTTTCAGGTCTAAGATTAATTTCTTAACTTCACAATAGGTTGCTGGTATTCCTGCTAATAGTATAGTCAATTAAGGCCTCCCGGCGACCACTCGGAGTGATTTCGGCTCGCGGCCTCGTATTTAATGACTTGCTAAGTTGTGCGGACGGCGGATAGTGTAACAAGTGCTCAAGATTAATGCTCGTTTGAAGGAAGCTGCTAGTTCGTTCCAAATTGTGCCTTGGTAATCATGATGTCCTAGTACTCATAATTTGGGCCACTGTTGAATTCATGGTGGTAGTCTCAAACAAAAACATTGAGTTCAATCCCGAGAAAGGCGGCGGATTGCCTGAATGCTTCTCAGTTATATCTTGCAAGAATTAATTTCATAGACATTATTAAGGATGGTTGGTTAAAGCTAGGTAGCTATTATAATTTATTGAAGCTTTGACCAATTTACAATGCATTATTCAGAACAAAAATGCTGTTTAGTTCTTTTAAAAATTGTCACATGCTTTCTATATTTTTGAGTGTTACAATTTTCTTAGCTTTATATCTCTACCATAGTAATGATACAGACAATTTATGTCCATTTCAATCCAACGCCGCTAGATAATGATACGAAGCAACTTGCCGTTCGTCATATCTTCTCGAAGACTTGTGAACTCGCAAACTTTTCTTGTTAAGAACCATCGACTGCGGAGTGAACTTTTAACATGACCTCCTCGTGATCATGATAGTCTAATAGATGTTTCCTGGCGTGGAAATATTTTTTTATATTTAAAAAGCGATTTTAGGAATAAATAAGCGATTTAAGGAATTCTATAATATACCATGAGGTCTTCATAGTCCCCCAAGTGGTCGGGAGGTGCACTCTTTACAGCAATGGTATGGACGCGGTATTAAAAAAAAACAATTTTTTTTAGAGTGTAATCAAAACATCACGCGCCAAATAATTATGAACGTTTTTATTATTTAAAAATTAAGCTAGTTTCAATATATTCTGCAAGTTTTTTTTACAATAGAGTCGAAAAGATACTCTAGATTTCTTCGATAGGTACTGACACATATTTTACTTATTACATGTAAAACCTACCATACGAACAGATGAGCCTTAAGACATCTATTATGTTCGTTTAATACTCACACCACACACACAAAAACAGTCACCCACTTGAAATAAAATTATAAATATTATGTCCACATAATATCGAGTTGGTGCCAGTCAAAACGTATCCCCATCGAGCTATCGACAAAGCATATTGAAGCACTTCACTCACGCATTTCCTTTTTTTTCCATCTAAACTTCCCACCATGCACTCTAGAATTTCCCGAAATAATCACAATAAAAGCAAAAATCCATCAACGTAGTTGCATTTCACGTTCGTCTCTCCCGACGCCGACGCCGACGCCATCTGACGCGATTATAGAGATCCCGCTATACGATCCAACTAAGGTTGCTTCAATAGTCAGATTTTTTTATATTGATTGTTTGAACACCGATGAAGAGGAGTTTATCACTGAAGAGTTCCGGTGGCCATCTGTGATCTTCTTCATCATATCCACTTGACCAAATTATACTTTCTGAATGCAAATGGTTGAGTTGTTGATGAAAATACCACAATCGCTATGTTTGCCTATGGGATTTGAGGAGTTCCCTCAAATCCTCATGGTCCCCATTATCAGAACTAGATCTTAAGCAAAATGGAACTAATCTGGAAATATACTATCTTATCAAATTAAAAAAAAACATTTTGCAAATCGGTTTACAAATGAGTTCTGAGGTTATAAACATTAAAAAAATACAATTGAAATGAGAACCTCCTTGTTGAATTTTTGGACGTAGTCGAAGATAAAGGTTGTCAATATTGTTTTATTTTGTGCAAAACGTGTTTCTTTGAAATACAATGTGTAATTTTAGTGGAATATTAACCATTATGTGTTTATAAAAGTGCATTAGTGTAGGAAAATAAAACAAAATAGTAAAACATGACTTTTCCAGTTCTCCCAAGAAGTCAGGTAATTTGCCAGTAAAGTATCCTCAACTTTACTGATATGGTTAAGGGGGGTTTATTAGGCCTAGTCTAGAATCTCCCATGTTTGTTATAAAAAAAACCTTCCACTTGACGTTGGCAAAATACCTACCCAAAGGTGGGTGAGGCCATTTTCTAAAGAAAAACAAAACCTCCTCCTTTTGTCTGTAGTCGGTTGAAAACAAACTGGAACCGCCCTTAACCGAGACGAGATCCCGTAGCGACGTTATCTCCCGAGCATCTCGAATTGTTTTCGCTTGCGGCTTATCTCTGTTCTTTGTGTTGGTTATAAATTCGTTTTCTTTGCTTTCCGCCGCCTACCCGCGATGCTATTCCTGAAGATTACTTGGCTTTTTATTCCGGATATCAATTTTGTGAGTGGCCGTTTCTCGGGCGCCGCGTGTTGATGTCGAGATAGCTCCTAATCTGTCGTACCTTCCGCGATTGTGATAAGTTGGCTGTTAACGACTTGTTATATATTTGTACACATACTATCTTAGGTACCCCAGGTATATGTAGAGTCTTGCAATTCATGTTTGGACGAGTAAGTAATTATAAACGTAAAAAACTAATAATAAACGCGATAACATCCGTAAGATTAGATTTATTTCAATTTGTAGTATACGCGTAAATATAAGAAATCAATATGTTCACTCAATCTGTAATTGTATAATAGAACTACGAGGTAGTTTACCAAATGAGAGTGAAAAGTACAGGCCATTGAATTAGTTCACCGATTAAACCAACGAAATATATTTCAGTACGTGATGTATCAACACAGTAGTGAAATCAAGCATTCGCCGTTAGCACCAATAACCGAACGGCGCGTGATCCGAACGGGAATTGCCTGAATTCATACAGCGTCACATACCTCGCTGTAAACAATGCCCGAATATATATGTGCACACGCATTGTTTATGCGCCATTATAGCCTTTATTGCTGGTGTAATAGTGTGTAGTGGTGCAATGCGATGTGCAGCTTCTCTTTGGTAAAACGATCGTTCAACCTAAAGTTTGGGATGCATATAGCACTAAATCGTACCAACGAAATCCGTCGATAATAATATTGTAGTTTTTACACATATCAATCCACAAAGGTTATGTAGGTAACTAGTCTCCGTACAGTATTTTAGATGTTCTTATTATGCCTTTTTGTAAATTATTATATAAATATAGGATCTAATTTCCGTACAAAATTGCCTACTAACTATAGTAGGTTTACATATATACGGCGGACAAATTAAGATGTGGAAAGAAATTATAAAAACAATATGTATTTACTTCAAAAAGGGGTCTTAACAAATCTGTGCTAAGTATATAAAAGCAAGATAAAATAGAATGTTACTTTGATAAGATTCTCCAATTTCAAAGCCATTTATATTTATTTAAGTAATAACAACATGAGTAAAGTTTCTTGCTGCCATAAATATTTATCAGACTACCGCTAGGATAATCGCGCTATATTGAGCCGCCTTTAATTTACCGCATCCATTTAAGAATAATTATTTTGGCTCTACGTCACAAGGCAGTGAGCTCAAACGTCACTATAGTACATACAGCCACCTCGCCACTCCATGTTTCGCTCAGTCAACTTAAGACCTTAGATTTTTGGTTACGTTAATAATTTATTTCGAGATACGGACTCCTAAAAGTAATACCTTTTTAGCCTAACAACGCACTAAGACAGATGAAGTCTGTTAAAAAAAAATTGAAACGAATAAAACCGTCGGCAAGATAAAACGGTGCAAAATAAACTCGATTCGCCCCGTCCACTCGCGGCGGGATTATCCCCGGGGATTTTGAGCCCCGCGACGGGTGAATCCGCAATCCCCACATGGAATACGGTATCAATGATTACCGAATAGCTGATTAATTATAATTGGAAAGCTGGTTCGTCGGCATTTTGTGAGCGCGTTTACAGTTTTTGGTAGGTATTTATAGGTGTTATTCAAATGAAATTTGTGATGATTTAATCTCTATTTGAAGCGAACGGACCTACATGAGTTGTGGGCGGTTTCTTCTAGGTAAAGCTAGGTATATATATAGTAATTGTTTATTAAAATCAATACAGTGAATATTGCTAAATTTACAATTTAATTTAAATAAAGGTACCACCGAATCTCATTTGCATCGAGTTTTGAATAATTCAATGTAAAGTTGTCTCGGTTCTCGGCGTGATTTTTATTTTTCACGTTCCGCTGAAGTTAATGTATTGATTAAAGCGTCTAGGGCGTACTAGGGCGCCATATTATCAAAGAACTAACTTTAGTACATTGGGTACATTGCGAAGGCTTTACAAGCCAAGTTCTACACTTAACTTGGTCCATTCTGTTTCGCAGGCGCGCAACAAGTGCTTTCCATAATTGAACGCACCTGCTCCGCTTCGCCTCATTCGTTATTATGCGTTCCTGGTAAGTGTATGCAGGGAGATGAGTTTTCTATAAAAAATATTTCTTGGAAAAAATACAAAAAAATCATGTTTTGTGGCTCCGAGATAAGCAAATAGGTGTACATATCGCATTTGAGACTTTGGTTTGGCCTGATTCATTTCTTTAGGTAAAAATAAAACCAACACGTAATTTTATGGCATGTACTTTTAATATGTACTATTGATATTTCTAGCCTAGATATATCGAGGAAGCTATTGCTTCTCTTTCATCCCTTCTCATAGCCCGATTCCCATAATAATCAATAGTTTCTGATAATGATATGTATAACTATGTATTGATGTACAGAAACAGTAGACAAAATATCCAAAAATATCTATGAATTCAATTAGAAATAATTATACTCATTGATCTATTAAAAAGATCAAACTGCTTATAAAAGTATTTTAAATTGAGCGCAGTATATTTGAACCGAATCCTCTCTTAACCAGCTGTAATAGTTTACTACAAATTGTAAGTAATCTTTCTTTGTTACGGCTGTATATCCGGGGGACTTGATGGGATATCGAACAAATGTTCCCTCGGTACCGGGACAAATTGCCCAGCTTACCCGGGCATAGAGTGGATCTATTGTGACGTTGCTGTGACGTATATTGAGGATATTAGCTTTATTTCAGGAATAAGTACAGTCACTTGTTTGAATAGAGTGAGAGCTTTGGTCCACCGCGCGCCGCCGCTACTGAGGTACGAGATTTTTTCAGACCGAGTTCGATCGTGTGTGCTCCGCGACATCTTGGTGACGACCGGATATGCTCAGTTGGTAGTGAACCTGCTTTCTGTGCCGAGGGACCCGGGTTCGAATCCTGGCAGGGATAATCTTTGTGTGATGAGCGCGAATGTTTGTACCCGAGTCATAGATGTTTAGGTTCTATATAAGTTTTATATACTGAGTTCATCTTCAGTCCATTATACGGTACACACAAACCAAGCGTTGCTTAGTGATGGGACTGTATAGTTGGTGTGTTCGTCTGGCGATATTTATTATTTATTATTCTGTTTTGCTCATGTCTTGCATGTTAGCAACGGCATTCTTAGTGTGATCGACCATTTCAGACGTGTTTTGTGCCTGCGAGTTTAGAGGTATCGAAGCCCAACTTTTCCCCTCCGCGATCCACGAGGCCCCTAGTTCAAAAACCAAAATTCTACTTTATATGATATGACATACAGTTTTTTATAGATATTAAAGATCCAAAAACCCCAACAATGTACAGAATTCAATACGCTCTGAACCAAACCTATTGCTTTTGTATTCCATTTGTGTTACTGAGAGGACGGATTAGTACTAATCTTGGAGCGATGAGGCGATTGGTCTCCGCTGCAGCGGTGTACAACTGATGCCCCAAATGGAAGCACATGCATACACGGCTCGGGTTGAAGACAACCGATCAGGGCCCCAAGGCTGCTAACACAATCGATTCATAATCGAACAGCAACCGCGTAGTAACTGTCACTTTTGACAGATATTGTATGGGATATGTGTCAAAAGTGACAGTTACTATGCGGTTGCTGTTCGATTATGAATCGAATGTGTTAGCAGACTTGGGGCCCAGGTATGGGGTCGTACACACATTATAAACATTCCATTTAATATATAATCGTATTTCTCATAGACTCAACGTTTATTGCGAAATACGTACAGTGTGTTCGTGGTTAATTTACCTACAAACGGTACTACAAAAATTTATTGACAGAAAAAAATAAATATTTAATAATTTTTTTTCTTTTTTTAAGCTAAATAAATACATTGAAATAAAACTATTCTTTAAGGATTTTATCGCGTTTATTTTTCGTCGTAAAAACGAAAAATAAACGCAATAAAATCCATAAAAAATAGTTTTATTAAATGTGTAGTATTCGCGTAAATATAAGAAATCAATATGTAAACAAATACAATTGATCTACTATAGATTATTTTAGTTATTTTTCGTCCATTTGTTAAGTCGATTTTTAGTCTAGTAAATAATAATAATATCGGCAGACCAACACACTAACTATACGGTCCCACACTAAGCAACGCTTGTATTATAGGTAACGTACGATGGACGGAGGGCTCAGTATATAATACTTATATAGATATTAAACATCCATGACTTGGGCACAAACATTTGTGCTCATCGCACAAAGTTTGTCCCTACCTGTTTTCGAACGCGGGACTTCCAGCACAGAAAACACTGAGCACCTACATACTTATTCTTATCATAACAGAGAAATTAATAAAAATCGGTACAAAACCAACATCTGCGGGTCAAGTCGTAAGCTAACCGTATACTTTATAGTCTACGTATTCAGACATTTCGTATGGAGAATTGAACATCGTCTCTAGCGGACTGTATTTCAAACTTTCAATTCTCGATACAAAATATCTAAATTCACAGAATAATCTCCCACTCGACGTACTGTTCGAAATTTCGTACGATACAATTTGTAAACTATTACAGATAAAGATAAAGCTTCCATTAAAATTTCCTTAAACAATAGCTTTTATTCAGGTAACCGGAGACCGAGAATTAAGTATTCGGCAAATGGCTGCCTCACTCGAAACGAATTGCTCGTGAATTCCTCATAAAATGAACAGCGCACAATAAAACTAGCTTAACTGCGCAAGAGGAGAGCTGTACAATCGTGAACTTAACGGTTTGCGGTGTTACACCGTAGTGTAATACCGTCAGACCAACTGTATGGTCGCAAACTAAGCGACGTTTGTGTTATAGATACCTTGCAATGGACTGTGTGCGATCCCAATTACAGGCCAGAGCAAGTTACTAAAATATTACTTCCAAAATTTGTTCAGGTGGCAATTGTATCAACATTCATTCATCCTGCGAAATGAGCCGAGCGGCGTACACGCTTATATAATAATTATTGAATGAAGAAGTGTAATTTATATTCTGATCTTCCCTGAATAACTGTTTGATATGATTTTGCTGATCTAATGCCAAGTGGAAACTAACTTAGACGATGTAACGAAAATTTCAAAATGAATATAATATAGACTGCCAATCATGTTTATAGAGACATTTTGTATAGATAATGTGGGTATTTTTTTAAATTTTGTCATGGGTATCACAACTAGTTATGAGTAATATATTTATGTAGTATGTATGTGTATACCTTTAGCTTGGAATGGCCCAGAAGTATAAAAATTAAAACCACAAAAGTCTAGGCTAAGAAAGACTTGTAAGCAATAAACATAGACGCAAAATATTCCTAGAAAATTACAATTATCAGGGTATAAGAATATTACAGCTGATGATTAACAGAGTCATTAACTTTCACAACAATTTCATCAGTAATGTTAAACTACCAAAGCACGTAAATTCAATGTTACAGTGCAGTTTGAAATGTTCTTTCTGTACCGTAGTCTTCAATTTGCGGAAGCGCTTTGTCTGGAAGACAGATGGCGAGACGTATCCCAGGATGGTGCACGCACAGTCGCAATGCTATGCGATCCTGTGGCCCACACAAACTATATACAACTAACTGAACGGGTACAATACGGTAGTTGACTACCAACGCAAACAAATACATACATTTTTTTCGATAGTTATAATATTATATTGAAATTATATTAAAAAGTCAATTTGCACTCGTCACAAAAGTTACTAAATAAAATATTAAATGTTTACGAGACCGCAAACGTTATTATACAAATTGTTATTATTGCTATTTTGCCCGTCATTTTCACTTATTTTAATCGTCAATTTATTTTATTTTAACCTGCTTCACTAAGCCGATTTGTGTAGCACACGAAAATAGTGAGTAAGGACATAATTCGCGATTACTACAAAAATCATCTTGTTTTTTTTTACTTCAATATGTTTTCGCAAAGCCAGGACTGAGATGCTAGAATCTCGCAGAGTTTTATAGCAAAAACTGCAAAACTCCTGCGTGTTGGTCTTCCGAAGATACAAGACCAAGGCGAATACTTTGTGTATATATTCCAGAATAGTGTATATATTCCACTACGCTGCCATATACCATAGCGATATTTATTATTATCAATTTAAATACTTTAAAATAATAAATATTAAATAAATATACTAGAAAATCTTTGTTCTTTATTCTGATCCCACAAATAAACGCGAACCAATGTTACGCACGTAAAAAATATGCAGATTTGCGCACGACGGAGTCCGACTACAGACAGCGGAATTTATGCGTCGTAAAAAAAGAATAATAAATGAGATCTCACCCTTAAAGTTACGTCACGACTCTC
Organism: Pheosia gnoma; assembly: GCA_905404115.1. Taxonomy (NCBI): domain Eukaryota; kingdom Metazoa; phylum Arthropoda; class Insecta; order Lepidoptera; family Notodontidae; genus Pheosia; species Pheosia gnoma. The sequence continues at coordinate 7,619,623 of FR989911.1, forward strand.
TTAACTTACTTTCTGGGGGGCTTCATCAACTGAAATTTTATTGGAGACGGTTTAGTTCAGACAGGAACAGACATCTCATGCGGACACTTATTGAAATTATTTTCCGTTAAGTTGAATGAAAACAGAATTATTGGAATATGAAAATATACTCTGTCTATCGTCAACTTAGTATTACATTTCTATATACATAAAAAAATCGATTAACTGTAATGGTAATACTAGAAAAAACTTTAAATTCTATAGCCGTGCTATACTCGCATGAGTGGGCCATTGCGACGCCGCGACGTGGCGATGTTTTAGCGCTAAATCCGTGCTGCCAAAGATGATACTTAGTTTACAAAATATCAAGGTATTTCTCGACGTAAAAAAAACACAGTCAATATTACTGACATGCTTAAAGACACCTTAAAATTAATAAAATCAGGACCCTTTTAAAATGAAAAACCATAAAGTATGTTAATAACGTTAATAAAAACAAGCATTTTAATAATATGCGGTTTGAAACAGAAATGATGAAAAAGAACGAAATGCTATCTAATATGCAAATGCGGCAATCAACACGTGTTCCCGGGAAAAGAATGCAAATCATGGTGTAGCTTAAACCTCCCTTTTGTGGGACCCCATAAATTACAAAAGAGGACCAAAGCCGAGAAATATATAAACATTTACACAGCGTGCACAGAAAAAAAGTTTTTGTAAAGCATTTGTTTTTTGCCCTCATGAGACACGCTAATTTATGAGGGGGAAAGTAATACGTTTTGTCCAAATAAGGTGCTTAGAGAAAGCAACAATAAAACAATTGAAATTATTTCATTGATGGCCATATTGATCGAATGTTTGCCTTAGACAAGGGGGTAGCAGTTCAGTACCAATGTTCCATCTTTAGGTAGGATATTTAAACTGAAGATTATTTGTATCTGCCACCGCAGAATAGCATAGTATGCCATTTTACAAAACTGCTAGGCACTTTACTAAGCGCCGCCTTTTGGTAAAGCACACATGCATTATGTAAAACGGCGGATTATGCAATCCGTCTGCGACACACAAGCACTATCCTAAAGAAAACAAACTGTTATCTATACATACATATAAATAAATAAAATTGGAGTGTCTGTTTGTAATATTAAAATAACCGCTTTTTAGTAAGTGCATTTGGATGTATACACGGTACATATACCAAAACAACATTTTTTACAATTTTTGTCTGTCTGTCTGTCTGTTTGTTCCGGCTAATCTCTGAAATGGCTGGACCGATTTTGAAGGGACTTTTACTGGCAGATAGCTGATGTAACAAGGAGTAACTTAGGCTACTTTTATTTTAGAAAAAAAAATAGTATCTCACGAAAAAAATTAAAACCAATGTTGCAGCGCAGCGCCTGATTAAGTTTGATAGCAACAACCTGCATTGCGTCCCACGGGCTCAGAACGTGCGAGCAGGCTGTTGCCAACGGTCGTGTCTTTGTTAAATACCACGCGGACGAAGTCGCGGGTAACAGCTAGTCTACCAATAAGACAGTGTCCAAAAGTGGTACCATTTTTTTTTGCGGGATAGACATTTAAGCTCTAAAAGGTACATACACCTCAGAATAATGCCCCTGTCGCGTCTCCGATATTTTGCTGCAAACGATACTTATTGACGTACATCAACTAGAATTCGTATTGAAATGTAACAAAAAAACAGTGTTAGTGGATAATCTAAACTAATATTATAAATATGAAAGTTTGGATGGATAGATGGATGGATGGATGGATGTTTGTTACTCAAGCACGCCAGAACGACTGAACGGATCTGGATTAAATTTGGCACAGAGATAGATTATAGTCTGGAATAGCACATAGGCTTTTTATCCCGGTAAAATGTATGGTTCCCGTGAGATAGATATGTTTCAATTTTTCATAGCGCAAAGTATCGACATGATTTTTTGCGCGGGTAACACCGCAGGGCGCAGCTTGTTGTTTTATATAATTTGGTAAGCCAAATATCGTTTAAAAAAACTCCGTACGTCATGTTTGTGAATGAAGACATTTTGTATGGAGAATTGAATAGCGCCTCTAACTGACGGTATTTAAAACATTCAATTCTACATACAAAATGTCTAAATACGGTAGACTATAAAGTATAAGGTTAGCTTACCAATAATCTCGCACTTGACGTGTTGGGAGTTCGAGTGAGTTTAATAGACTCGGTAATAGAGATCATACTTCCGCGAACATTTTCCTTTGCCTAAAAACTAAAGCGATTTGTAACCACTTTATTAAAAAATCGGTTTACCACCATTATAAATCCCTTAGATGAAGATAAATGGAAAATACAAGTTTTCATAATACGGTCTGTCAAATACAAGATTTTTTCTCATTACATGCCCTACTTATGATAAATTAATCAAAGTTTGAAAGTTATATTAAGTTTTTTGAGTTATTAAAGGGCATTGGGGGTGGGTTTTCGCTTAGAATGCGGGATTATTTTGGTTTTTTTTTTTTATAAATAGGTACATATTATACATATATACAGGGTGACTCCGAAAGGCTATACTATAGGCTTTTAACCTGCGCTCCTTAAGCGCATTTGTTATCATTATGCGTAGTTAGAATTTCAAAACGTCCATTTAAAAAAATTGATTCACAAATATCTCAATCATCATTTTGTTAGGAACAAAATTTATTAAATAATTACAAATGCACTAAAGAAGCGCAAGTCCAAGGCTTAGCATACCCTTTCGGAATCACTCTGTATAGAAAATAAGGCCGCGAGTCGAATACTGCGGACTGAAATATATGAAAGTCATTAGCGGAGGCTTAAGTCAAGTGGTCTTTTATTCACTACTTATTTAAATGGATTAAAAAAACAGGATTAGTGAAGTATCAACGCCCTACTCAATTCGTAATCCTTAATAAAGCACTTTTAATAAGTTCAACTCACACACTTACTGCCTCAGTTACAGCTTTATAGTGATTCTAAAGCATCTTAATTACTCAATAACCAACCCATTCTCGCCTCTACGGCCATTAATTAAATATCCAGCAAAATAACACAATCCTCTGACAATCTAATCAAGACGGCTTACATAATAAACGCGGAATTTACTAGCTTGAACACCTTAATACCGCCGAAACGAAATCTCGACTCTATCCCGCGTTTGATAGAGTATATATTTCTTGTGTTACAATCTAGGCTGTTTTATGTGCCACCTGAGGTTATAAAGAGCGCGAAACGAGGTTCATAAAAGAGTCCACTTCGATTAAAGTAAGTTATAAATGACGTTAGTATGTTCCGATTAGGGTTCTAAAACTTCATGTTACAATTGTGACCGTAATCGGAAAGGGCTATCCGATTTAACTGTATTATTTTTGGGGTTGGGCACGGAAACCTAATAAACATGTTTTGTATAACTATATTAAATGATTGAAACGGAATACTTCGTCTTTGAGAGTTATTACCTTAGTACCAAACTAAGGTATACTAGTATTATGGATGGATACCGTACAATGGACTGGGGGCGATCTCAGTATATTATACTTACTTATATAGGTATTAAACATGTGTAACTCGGAACCTACAATATTCGTGTTCATGACACTTTCACGAATGATACGCATTTTTGAAGTATTTTTCAATTTAATTTAGCATGACATCATAATAGAAATCTATTTCAATGTGATCATAGTTACTAATTTAGGCTTAAACTGCAATGTAAATTAAAACTCGATACGCTTGAGCGCGCTGCTCGTCATTCGCATGCTTCAGGTGTAGCGCGGAGCCCTGTGTTGTGATCGTGTTGTTTACGATACACTGCGCGCTCAATTAATACAACATTTGTAACACTCTCTCTCTCTTCGGTCGTTCCCTCATGACTGAGGATCGTGATCATCACGGCAGTTCTTTGGATCGGACGAACTGTCTCCATCGGCTCCGGTCTGTGGCCATCTTCACCGCGGCGTAGAAGCGGGACGTTGGTGTTTCTTTAAGTTGGTCATTTGTAACACATCACTTTCGATATAACCTTTACCCAAAGTTTTTCTTCTTTGTTTATCTTTTTTTGAATTTCTATGAATATCTGTTTTATTACATTGGGAATATTATGTTTAAAACCTACAAATGGACCTGTTAAATATTTTACACTAATACTGGTAAACCTTGTATACAAACTAAATGCAATTCGTACGCCGCGTCCAAAAACCACATTTTATTCCCATTTAAATTGGCATTGCAATGTCATGTCAAACTGGGTCGAAGCAATAAAACCAAGTTTTTTTTGTGTTTCATCACAACTCAGCCATATTTCGTTGCAGGGGGCCATTGATTGGCTGTCAGCGCCGAAACACAATACATCGTGACCAACAACAGGAAAGTCCTTTATTGTAGCGAAACGTGGAAAGACGTGTGTTGACATCGTTGTGGCGTTAGAAGTGATAAAATATTTGTAAAGGCAGAAAGGCAAAAGCAGTGTCAAAGTAACGATCAAGCAGGCTACACGGGCCCCAAGTCTGCTAACACAATCGATTCATAATCGAACAGCGACCGCATAGTAACTGTCACTTTTGACAGATATTGTGTGGAATGTCTGTCAAATGTGACAGTTACTGTATGGTGTATGTGTGTAGTATTCATCAGAAGATTTATTCCAGTTAAATTAAAGATTATATTTGAATAAAATTTATTATGTGTATTTAAAAAATCACCACATACAATAGCCAAGATGACCACAGACTGAAGTAGATTTTCAGATAACAATTAAACATTCACAACATATGGGATAGATTTTCAAATAACGCGACACTTACTTCGTCCGTAGGAGAATTAAGTACCCTCGAGATACCCTACACGTGACCCTGGGTGGTGCCAACCAGGTGACAACTCTACTGGTGGTAGGCTTCGGCCGTGGCTAGTCACCACCCACTGAACAAAGCCATGTCGCCAAGCGGCCTAGCCGTGTTCCGGCATGAGGTTCGGTGTTGCCATTCATGGATGGCGGGTCAGATCAGTTGCGCTGCATGAGCCTAGTGAATGTAGCGTCTCTTATCTACTGCCGCCTTCCTACCTAGGCAAGTATGCTCCATCGTAGATCTCATCGTCACTTACCATCAGGTGAGATCGAGATCAAATACTTGCCTATAATGTATAAAAAAATAAAAAAAAATAAAAAAACTACAGTTTATTTTTAATTACACTCTCACAATATTAATTAAATGCAAACAATCCGGCAGAATTCACTAATTACTTATTTTGAATTGTAATTACCGTCCGCCATATTTGCGATGCTAACAGTTCTCCTAAATCTTATCTAAAATGTTATTTAGAAACCTCTTAAAGTTGTAAGTATGTAAATCAGGGTGGCTGTAAGGTCAGCCGTTGCACAAATATTGACCGCTCGGTGGCTATCCTAACATTGTTCCTTCATCGGGCTCTTACTAACAGAAGTGTTATCTTTCAAACACTGATCAAACCCCGGATTTATATGAGTTTCAATCCATTAACAAAGCTACTACAAAGCATTCTTTATTAGAATAGCGCTCTGGAAAATGGATTGGAACCTTCAAACTTTTGGAAAATTTACTTTTTAATAGGATTGTAGTAAGCACATTTCTTTTCTTTATTTTTTAAATCCGACTTATAGATAACACTTGTTACTTGTAACACATATATGTACCATATTATCAAACAGTCACCGTGTTGTTTGACTTATTAAAGTTAAGCGGGGGTTGATATTTAATCCGAGTTCCGCACGAACGGTGCCGGGGCGCTAATGTATGCGACGTCACGGTAGCTACTGTTTACGAGTAACAATCAGACCGATGTGCGTATTATAAAATCACATAGAGAAAGGTTGCCAGGATATCGATATGTGACTTTTTACAAAAAAAAAACTATGCCCACTACTCTGAATTTTTTAATTGCTCTGTGGCGGCTGTCGTTATCACATCTCTGTATTTAGTCTGTGGTCACAGCGCTAGGTTACAGCACGTTGGGGTCATGAAAATAATTTACTCTAGTTTCATGATAAGGGACAGTCTGCATCCTCGCGGTAGGGCTTCGATACGTTGTCAATATTATAATGTTCATGTTTTATTTTTGTATGATATAAAAGTCGTTGAACAAAAAAAAAATTTGTGGTAAAGATTTAAATAAAACTAATCTTAAGGATTCTATCGCGTTTGTTATACGTTTTTTACGTTCGCGGCGTTTTGGCTGCTTTACAGCAACCATGGTCACGGGAGGGTTGATGCAAAGCAGCCGAAACGTCGGGAACGTAAGAAACGTATAATAAACGCCATAAATACGTAAGATTAGTTTTATTTCAACGTGTAGTATTCGCGTAAATATAATAAATCAATATTTGATGTAAAGAAATTACCTATAAGCTTATTGGGATGTTTTAATTAACCCTGAATTATGTGTTGCATTCGTGTATGTGTGTCACTGAGGCGCTAGTTGAAAATCAGTGCTAGCCTGCCAACCTGACAGAACGCGGAACAAAAAGCGATTTTGCCACAGAGACTTGTTTTTTTTCTTGTACAGTATGTATTGTACTATAAATCGTACTTACATCTTCTAGGTATACAAAATAATGTTCGCAACGTTGTAACCGTCGTACATCACAAGGCAATGAGTTACTTACTACTTAACGCGTATCGTGTGTTCAAAGTTAAGCTAAGTGCCAGTGAAAACTTTCCAATGTATTCAAGGTTTTATTATCAGCTACAACACTAAATCTGTCATATAAACTTGGCGGACTACGTTAAGTTTGTGACCCTAGTGTTGGGATATGGATTAATTTAATAGCTTATGTCTTGTGTTAACTGTACGAGTTTGTATCTGCTGTAGATAAATGAAATTGTCTTATCAAATATGTTATGAAGTATTTACGACTTATGTTTTTTTTTAATAATTAATCGGCAATGATTTTTGATTGTTTTTGATATTTTAACTGTAATTTCACACGTAAACTAAGTATTTATGTTTTGAGTTACTGTGACGTTGTTAGTTGTGGAAAATAGTATCCCTGCGTAAACTCGAACTAGCCCTGGCAGGGCGGTTCTTTATAAAGAGTGTAGCCCCAACCCCAATCTAGCGTGAAGCTATTATTCAGAATAGAAACCTCGTGTCCTGTCTAAGATGTTCTTTGTAAAGGTATTTTTCCTCTTTTATCTCATATTCTTTCATAATTAATCTTCTTTATTTGCTCTTTTCAATACATCCTCATTACGCATTAATTAAATTAACTATAAATAATAAAATTGAATACCTCATAAATATCTAACAAATTCATGATACTGGTGCTGGTAAAATGCAAGTACCAGGCGACCATACCAAGAAAGTAGTAAAAGACAATAGGGCTATTGTCTTAGATAAACTTAAAAGAGGAGAGAGAGGAGAAAGACCCCTTTTAAGTTTAACTAAGGCTATTGTTGATATTTCCAGTTCCCAGCGGCTCCGTGAAGCCACCTGTCGACTATTCTTTCAGAGAGTTGTTAAATACTTAATGGCATGATCTCGACAAGCTTTAACATGCCGCTGGGGTCAACTCGGAATTTCAGAAATTGTGTTTTTTTTTTAAATGAATGATTCCATCTGTGGTAACGATAATTTTCCGATCACGGTACGTTAGATGTCTGGCACTCTATGCATCCTTGGTATCTTTCATTTTACATTATTGTCAAACAGCAGCCATACGCTTACTGAAGTATGTACCAGGCAAACATGTCTCACATGAAGTGCAACGAACATTACAAAGTATTAACGAAATATAAAACCCACTATTCACTGTCACGAACTCTCACAGATCACGTGTTCAGTTTGTAGCAAGTCACGTCGGGTCGCAATTTGCCGGGCAAATGGAAGAGTGTGGTTGTCCGGAGACGTGTTGCGCAGTTTATTGCCGACTTTATTTCACTGACAAGTATTTATTATTTTTGAGTGTTCTGCCTTTGTCTTGAGCACTACTTGTAAAATGTTGTTTATGTAATGTTAAAATTAATTTTATCCTTTTTAAATCAGTACTATATTTTTTTTTAATGTCCCTCCTTTGGGCACGGGCCTAGCTAATCCTACGCTTTATACATAGGTACTTTGTAAAATATTTTCTACTATTTTCGGATTCTTTTGTTGTTGCTTATTGTCTCTGGTTCAGAGATCGACACCCCCTACCCCAAGTGAATTACTGGCTACGGTACTGAGTACGATATGATAGGATTTTGAATGTTATAAATCTAATTTCACTTAAAATTAAGTTACAGGTGCCACTTAAGCCGTTAAACCGAAATAAACGATTTCAAGAAATTTCGTGGCAGCCATGAACGTGGTTATCCCGCCAAAATAGCGTAATAGACTTATTTAATCTATGGTAATGCCGCAGTTTGAAGGCCCCACCCGAGGAATGGACGGTAGATAACGGGACCCCATTATTTCGAATTATTATATAATACGTATTCAAATATTGATGATACAGTGCACTGTTAAGAGAATTTCAAAATGCGTTTATAAACTTTTCTTTCAGTGGGTGGGACGCCCGATTATTTTATCTCTTAATAATTTATGTTGCCCTAGTACTTTTGTGTTGTCGGAATATTTTCTTCGGATTTTCTTTTGTAACAAAGTGTATTTTTTTAACCTTACTCTTATAATTTAATGGGGTAATGACTTGACGTATACAAATAAGGCATGTTCCACAAGGTACATGTTATGTATGTGCATGATTGTGCAAGTGTGTATGAGATGTGTGTGTATGTGTGGGTTGTAGGGATAGGACGTATTTACGCTACCAGCTTTTTAAACCAGGGCTTAGCTTCGAAGTACGGCGCCCTGGTACGGGCGGAAAATACTTGTAGGTGTGAAAGAACGTCGCGGGCAGGCGCAGGTTACGAGTTCGGAGCTCGGTTGACGAGTTCGGGGCTCGGTGGCCGGGTGGAAAGCTGCCAAATACTTTAAAACTTGGTTTTCGACCCTGGTATTTTTACATACTCGTACTTGAAAGCCCTAGTATTCTATTTTACAAGTATCTCATCCCTATAACTCTGCTTGCTTACGAGTTCAAAAAAGTTGCAATGGTTTTTTTCGTAATATCCGCGGTGTATATAAACTGTTGTCTTTATTTATCAGGCATTATAACATCTATCGTTTTATTCCATTACAAAGCAGCGGCATAAAACAGCCGCAGGTAATAAACGCGAGGACGAACGTCTCCGGGTGGCGTTATTGCGTTATTTTGTGATTTACGAGCGCTCCACAGATTAAACTTTACGTCGCAAAAGTTAATACGCAACTAGAATATTCCGGATTTCAAGGGTGCTATGAGCGATTATGGTACGGTTATTATGTTCAGTTACATATTACACTATCATTTATCTAGGATCGTTTATATGGGGGACGCATATATGTTGCTTTCTGTGATCATAGATTCATAATTTTGTCTATGATCATAATAAAAATGAAATGGGGGTGATGGGGGGGGGGGACCTGGACCATGATAATTTCTGTGATTTGCCCAAACGGGAATCAAACCCGCCACGTCTAGATCCCACTTGACCAGGCTGTCGTCGGTGATATAAAAAAAAACTATGATTTTACGCATCTCCATCAAGGCTTTTGGCTAGCTCTAATATACCCCCCCCCCTCCAAACTCTAACTCCAACCATTAATAGCCATGTACTGACTAATTGGTTAGCCTCTTAAGGCTCTCTCTGCCTAGTTACGTCAGCATATGATCCGGACAAGTTACAAAAAATATTAATAATATCTTTTACTGCATTAAGTCCTGGTACTTCCAAAGGAGTTCCCCTCATTATACTAATTAACCGTACGTACATTCTCTATTAAAAGACAAAAATCATCCATTCTTTGTTCTTCGGGGAAATGGTTCCGGACCGTACTTCCTGTTCATTTTCTTTGAGATGCGGCGTAACGATAAGACCATTATTTATGCATTAAGTATGTTTTTAAGAGGATAAATCTTGTAGTTCACTTGGCAGCGTTTTGTTTGTAGTATTAACTGTTATAATCATAAATGCTGTGCTGTGATCATGAGTTCTGAGGTAACAAACATAAAAAAATCAACCGAATTGAGAACCTCCTCCTTTGTGAAGTCGGTTAAAAAGGAGTTAACTGGGTGTTTTCGTATTTCATAATGTGGATAATTCACATATTTTTTTGTTCCAACCTCTTTCACTTGACTGACTAGCTCAGTTAGTAGTAACCCTGCCTTCTACGCCGAGGGTCTCGGGTTCGATTCCTGGTAGGGACAAACTTTGTGTGATGTTCAAGAATGTTTGTGCCCGAGTCATGGATGTTTAATATCTATATAAGTATTGTATACTGGGTTCGTCCCCAGTCCATTGTACGGTACCCATAATACAAGTGTTGCTTAGTGTGGGACCGTATAGCTGGTGATATTTATTATTATTATTAAGATGATACTTGTATTGATTTTTTTATATTTACGCGAATACTACACATTCGAATAAAACTAATTTTAATGATAAACGCGATAAAATATTAAAATTAGTTTTATATCAATAATACTTGTAGATGAATTAATTATGTTAGGAGGGTTTATTTTGGTACCGAGCATGAGATAAAATGGCTTCACCATCAAAATAATTGAAAGCTAAGTAGGTGCCAAGTCCAAGTGTTGGGCTTGCCAAGTTTGGACGCATGGTTCATTAACCTATTATAATGAACACTCCGAACTTGGCTAACACACTACCCTGTCTAGATCAGGTAGGTATTTTACTAAGCAAAAATATCGTTGAAAGCTCAATGTTCGTAAGTTTCTAATGAAATAAAAAACATTTATTCGTTCATTATCACGATAATAAATTTCAAAAAAAAATTAATAAAAAGTATTGAAATAAAACTAATTTTACGGATTGTGTCGCGGTTATTTTATGTTTTTAACAACAATTAACTCGATAAAAATACGTAAAATAGATCGTGATAGATAGTTTCTCGATTAACATCTTAGAGGAGTTCGGTGTTGCTGGCTTCTTTAATTATCGATCAAACTTGTTTGGTTTATAATTGGAAAAGTTGACAAGCCGAGGGTCAGTGGTGGGTTCCTCTTCCCCCATTAGGTTAACAATGGATTTCCGCCAAGTATCGCCTAATTCTATCAATTATATCCGTAAAATTATTTCAATGTGTAGTATTCCCGTAAATATAAGAAATCAATATAATAAAAAGTACTTCGTTTTTCTTAGAACAGTGTGGCGGCTAAATATGTCTTCTGATTTCTTCAGGCAAAGCTCTGTCGTAGACTTCTTCACGCCTATTCCTTTTTGCTTCCGTGCATAAACAAACAGCCGACATAATATTTGCTCAATTTGTCGGCACAAGACAATCCCTATTTGTCCAGCTAATGCCGAGTGAACGCACACAAACGCACAATTGCGTGCGAACACGTGCGCCTTTATGTAGTGCTTTGCAAATATTTGCCGCACACGCTTGATTTCATGCTTTCCTGGTAGATCGCTATTATATGTGAAATTATGCATTAGGTCTTTTGTTCGAATCATATACGTTAGCTAGCCTTTTCTTTTGTTTTAAGCACACAATTACTTCTATATCCGTCCTTCACATGCATTAGCTATAAGATAAGGACGTTTGTATATTGCCCGTGCTTACCGCAGAGGTGATAAATCTAGCTAAACACAAAAAGGAATATGAGTATCATAGAGAAAGCACATCCATCATTTTCCACAGGAATTGCAATTTAATTTCCATGAAAACAACAAAGTACGCGACGACAGTACCAAGACATCAGAAAGTATGAAGTGGTATAACGCAAATGTCCTAAAGATGTGCAGCGGTGCGACCTGAACTTTGCTCTCTGTTCTTATCAAGACATATTATTGCCTTGTAGAGTGTACACACTGTTATATAGACTGAATACACGAAATTATAAGTACCTACGTTCATTTATTATAATTAAATCATATTTTTTAAAGTTAGCAATCGGCTACAAAATGGAGTCATTTTGCCAGTGTCAAGTATTTCTTGATAATTGTTATAACATTAAAAGTATCCCCGGTTGATAATGATGATGTCAATGATAATGATAATGAAATCTCCTATCAGTAAAGCTGTGAATACTTAACTGAAAAGTCAGTCAAGCTATACTATTTTATTTTAACTATCTTCACTTATACACGTATATCAATAAACAATGGTTGATATACCACTAATATAAAAAAAAAAACAATTTACAAATTCACTGTTCAATTTCCCACCAAAAAGCCTAATTAAAGCTTATTGTTAAATCAGTTATTTTTATGTGGATATTTTAACTATTTTACACATATTGCTTTTTTAAGAAAAAAATTCGTAGATGCTCTTGTCATGGAATATTTAATGAAATATCAAGGTTTGTTTGTGTTAAGCAACAGGCCAAGCCGTATGTACCATCACTAAGGTACATCCTCATCATATTTCGTGTACATTATACCGCATCGGCTAAAAGCCTTTGCATACGAAAGTTGTGCGGCCCCCGGCACGCCCGCGTTCGTAATGGGATTCTTAGCAGGCTCACTTTGTTTGCAGCTGAATGCTGTTGGGGCAATTATATCTCTTGTGTGTTCATTAGCTCCTGGTAGATTGAGGTAATACCAGGGAAAGGTAACTCTTAAGACGTCTGGTTTAAAGCATATATATACTCTCAAAAATACTTTGTGTCAACTCACAAAAGTAAATAATATTTTTAATATCCTAGGTTTGAATGTTTGGAGTGACGTGGGTACTATAAAACAATATTTAAACAATTAAAATGATAGGGTGTCAAAGGCTCAAAGATTAGGTATTGCTGTCAATTTACAATGGTATCGTTAATCATTTTTCAGAAAAAGTGCTGGATAAATGTCATTGTAAATTGAATAAAAAAAATCATCCTCATACCCGTAGAAAAAAATAATATACCAAAAATCTCTCCGCACCGCGGCTCATATCTTACAAACACATATCCCAAGAATTCTGTATCCAAGAGATGTCAGAAACTTTAATCTTTCGTTCCACGCCATTAGGAACTAATCGAGAAAACTGCGGCTACAGACCACCAGCCAACTAAGATCCCTTTAATTATCACATCACAGTCGCTATGCTCTAAGATCGTTACGATTGAACCACGATGAGAGATCTTTTGGAACTGGCCACATGGATTAGTTGGTATAGGCTTTTCGATATTATGGCCTTTAGGATATTTTGGTACTTATACATTATATTAATGAGTCATGTGTGTTGCTCGGTGTTTAGTACAGTTGACAGGGAAAACTTAAACAGAATAACAATTGCAAAAGATTTGGAGAGTTCTTACGTATAAATCTTAAAATATTTATTATTCATTGAAATAAAACTAATTTTACGGATTTTATCGCGTTTATTTTATGTCCCGTATACCAACCGAAACGTCGGGAACGTAAAACATAAAATAAAAAAAAATGATAATATTAAAATAAGTATAAGAAAACACTCATAGCGCGTTTCAGGATTGTATGGAGCCTTGTTATTTGTTCTGAAAGTCGTCTACAGCGCCATCTGTGTAGCTTACGACGAGGCTGAAAAGGTCGCTACAATCGATTACAGTAATTATCAATAACGCTACGATAATAACGTAATGGTATAAATAAACGATTGTCTATTAATACAATAAAGTATCGTACTTAGAACATCGCAACGAGACGGTTATACGTCGTTTGGAGTGCATAGCTAATTGTAGCTATACCAGTTGTACAACAGCGTCGCGTCGCTTGTAGTGCTTGTAGCTCAATAGCTACAAGCGCTACAAGCGACGCGACGCTGTTGTAAATGTGCGACTGGTATAGATAAATAGATGCGCGCAATATCGCTGGGATAGCGCGGCCGCGGCCGGTGACACGGGTCGACACCCTCGTCCGGTGACTGTTAATTTCGCTGTCGACTGTACAGCTTGCAACACGCTTGAGTTAGAACAGGGATTCCCAAAATGGTGGTTCCCAAAGTGGTCGATATCGAGCCCTTGAGGTCGATATCTTATAACGTAACAATAATAGTGTACCATATTTTAACAGAGCCAACAGTAGGTTACAATGATAACACACCCATAAAAATACATTTAAAAAATGACATTCTGTACCGAGCGTATGGCCACGCTACTACTGGTTCGGCTTGAATTTGTCTCCAGCCTGTAGGTATAGCAGAATAACTATTAAAAAATGGGAAACGTTTACTAAAAAAATATAATTTAGATAATTAATTTTCTCATACAGTTGATTCTGAAGCGGTACCAACTTCGCCAGGACAGCTAGTTTATATTAAATTAGAATATCCAGGAGCCCACTAACGAGTACCTACACTAATTAAATGACTACTACCTCGTTGGGGGACGGGAACGTCGTTAACATAGCTTGAAGGAATTAAAAGGTTGGACACCTTTTAATTCCTTCTACCTTGGTAGTACTCCCGTGGACTATAATACCCTGGTAGGTATTCCTAATCGGATTCCTAATCCATTTGCTTTAGTATTAAACCACAGAGGAACTAGTACAATTGGTAATACATATTCTTTGAGAGCCACTATAAATTGAATCTCGCCACTCGCTCGCTAAATGGAAATAATAAAAAACCCTGTTGCTCCCGACCGGAGGCCGTTTACTTCTATATACATTGCTCAGCCAAATAATGTGGACGTCCATTGTTTTTTTTTTTGTGTACATGGTTAATTAAGTAACACTAATAACTTATTTCTGGTATTTTCTTTACATTGTAGTTAAGAGCTTTAAGTAAACGACCTTTGATAATTTAACAGTCATACAAGTTTAAATATAGGCTATTTTATTCGTAGAAATATAGGCACTTACACAAATATAGGTTACTTTATTTTGCATCATACCTGTAAAACGGATGGACCAACTGCCACACGGAAATTTCGTATTATAGCTTGATAGAATGAATGTTTGAAATATTATCCTCGGTCTTAAGGATGCTGGAGACCTACTGTTCTGCTCACCCCCTCTCAAGTAAATAGGGTGTTAACGTAATTACCAGGCGCCCAGTCACGCGTGGCACATTTAACACGAACAAAACCGGCCCGTTATTATCATGTTCGACTATGGGCATTATCAATACCCTAATGGCGGACACTTTTCCTTTTTATCTCTCGTACCGTAGGCCCAGGTGTTTCCACTTGAAATAGCTGATATATTACTTCAATTACTTGGGTCGAAGTAACTAATTTGAAATTACTTTAACTTATGTCGTAGGAAGATAAAACAGTCATCCTCGTTCATAGCCTATTTTATACACATAAGTATTGTCCACACGCCTATAATATATCATGGGGTAGACACACATATCACAGTTCTGCAACATAATTCTGAAAGCAGTGTCTCGTCAATATATTTCAGAATACTTCACATACGTTTAATATCCATATAGGGAGATAAACAGTTAAATTTTATAAAGAAGGTCTGTAATCTTCTATATATATAAAAAAGAGTCGTGTTAGTTACACCATTTATAACTCAAAAACAGGTGAGTCGATTTTTATGACCTTTGATTATTAGAATTTGTCTCCGCCCCGAATATCAGAATAACTTTAAAAACATGGGGAAAATTAAAAAAAAAATCTCATACATTTGATTCTGAATTGGTACGAAGTTTGTCGGGGCAGCTAGTTACGAATAAAACATAAAAATATTATTTGCAACATAATACAAAATAACTTTAATTCCGATTAATATCGCACAGTTATATATAGAGCATACGAAAATAATATACGATCTACTGCGACATAATTTATAAAGTACCAAATCTAAAGAGAACTTTCCAAAATTATCGGCCAAGTTCCCGGTATAAAGTTCTGAAAACGAATTAAGTGGGGCTGGGTGGGTTTTGAAAAATGTACGCGCCACTTGAGTTTGAGACCTCTGTTAAACGGCTCCGTTATCTCTTTTGTTATTAAATATGGCTTTGCAAGGTGAAAAGTTTATTAAGTGAAAATTATGGATTTCGTACTGTGAAATGAAATCTCTACTTATAAACTTGCCGAGCTTACATGTGGACACTGTCTTCTTGTTTACCAGCGTACTGCCTTCGTGTAGACCGAGCATTAGCATAGATAATTCTTGTAGATAATATAACAAATGACTTGATACAAAGAAGACTATCCCTAACCTCGGCATATATTCATTAGGTCCAAACAAAAGTTTTAATAATACTTAATTCCCACCGAGCTGCCTATTTAGAAAACGCAATCAACCATGCTCAAATTACGCTAATCTGTTAAAAGTCTCGCCACGAAATATTGCCTAGCCGGAATGAAAAAAAAATATAACAACAAAAACAATATCAGACGAATCCTTCAAACTGCGCGAAAGTACTGAGCTGATTATCGCTAGGCGTCAAGTGACGTCATAATTCATTTTTTTTGTCGACGGCAGCTCGTTAATTCTCTCTCTACAAAATGAGGCTATTTGAGCCTCCCTAAGGAGCATAACAACGTAATTGTATACAAGTAACTGACTTGCAAGAAACATAGAGGGGTTCTTATTTACCGAGAACCTGATAGAATACCTTTCGACGTGAATAGGTACAGAAGGATTAAAGTGGATGTGCTTATGAAAAAAATATATTAAAATTACGTGTATTTTCAAAGTACATTGTTAGTTTTTCGCGTGTGTCCTGCAGTTATATATTTCAGTCTCTACTTTTGAGAATCCCAAATATATAGGGAAGTTCTCAATAATAAGTTAATGCATGGTTTCAGTTACACCGTGTGTACCTACTCTTAGACTAGATGGGAGTACCTCTATGATAGTCCAGAGGCATGCTATCTTATGTATATTAGTATAAATTTACTAAAACAATACTCTGCGATTGTGCTGAGCTGAGTCCCAAGTCTGCTAACTTAATTAACTTACAGTCAACGTGGAATGGCATCGTTATAGTCACTTTTGATAGTCTATAAAAACTGTAATAGTGACGATCGAATCGATTGTTGTTCAAATATAACGTTCTTTAGAAACCCATCCATCTGCCGAAAGAAGTTCACTGCTGGACATAGGCCTCCCCCAATGACTTCCATACATCACGGACCTCCGGCACCCCCATCCAATGGCTTCTTGTACGCATATGATCCCATCAGTCTACCTAGTGGGGGGCCGTACACTACGTCTATGAAACCTATTAAGTTAAAATACTCTTTAAATTAACAAAACAAACGTTCATTCTTGATCTATGAACATTATTGATAGGTTATTGACATCAAACTCGAGTTAAAGTTGAGACAACAGCGACAGTTGCCGCTCACAAATTAACGATTCCTGCCAACATTATGTCACCTGACAACCCCGTCCAATCAGAAGATCCAGTGAAAAATGGCTACCGGTAATATGACAAACGTTCTTTGATAAATGATCGCAAGATAAAAAGAAATTAGAAAGTAATGCGCAAAAAGAATCGCAAAATTATGGCGATTGATTGACTACTCAAAGTTTGCAAATACCCTTATTCTCTATAAGGGTATTTGCAAACTTGTGATCGTTGTGCCTTTCTACAAATTTGGTTTTTGAAAATGTAACAATGGCATTGTTAAGAGCTAAGTCTGTACTGTTATTTTTATGTAAGTTCTTGAAGGGAGGGTGGTAAATGCATACAGCACACATCTATCGACTAAAATAATCTTGTTTCCCCACATAAAGGTCGTATTGAGCAAAACAGTCACTAGTCTAAGTGCATTTTATTCCGTAGACCCTTTGAGAGAGGCCCAGGACACGTCCAAACATATAGGACCCCTGGATTCAGTACGAGACATCTTCGCTCAATATACTTTGAGGGAAGAATGTAAGGGTGGGAGGTCTAGTTGTGTTGGACCGTTGGGTGGTATACAGTCGTCCGCGAGAATTGGTTAAAATTCAATTATTCGTCCCCATTATTCGCGCACTCGAACTTTAGAGTAGGGGCCTAACACTTACAGCGTTTTGTGGACGTCGAGTGCCCGACTCTGGTTTAATCTAACTTTAATACAACCTTTATAGGATAGTTGGACGACCAAATTGGATAAGGCGGGTATAAAAACTATTTCAGGAGTTTAGTTTAGTACTAAAGTACTTATATGTAGAGGGAGGGACTATTCTTTTCTTATTTTTGGATAACTTAGATTTGTATTTGGCCTAACAATCATGATGTTCTGTGTTCATTTTCAGAGACAGTAACAACTATAGTAGATGTGTCGAATATTCGGTAATTATTCGTTATCGGCATATTTGACATTGTTTTGTATGTTCAGCATTCGGCCGAATATTCGATTGTGCTGAACTTTAGTTCTTATAAGATTATTATTACTAAAGAGTCCTCGCTAATGCCTTGAGTGGTCCGACATATAATTAAAAAGTTGCTAGGAATGTTTTTTGTATGTAATTTTACTAATACAAATTAAATAGATATTAGTAGTTAGATATTATTTTTATTTACAGAAATATATTTTGGTACAATTTTGGTTTTTCATATTTATTTTTTATTTTTCACTTACAACCCCTTTATTAACATTATATTTAAATGAGTATACAATTACCATTCTTTTGATGTATAGCATCTAAGACAAAAACTTGAGAAATTAAATATAAAATACCCCTGTACCCTAGACATTGTTAAGTAGTGTAGAAAGCTTCTCGACGCCGTATAGTAAGTGTTGCGGCGCCTGATAGTCAGCGTTACGGCGCCTTATGTTGAGCGTCATGACGCCTCATAGTGAGCGCCGTGATACCGCATTGTAGGCGGCACTACGCCTTATAGTGCGCATCGCGACGCCTAATAGTGCGCGTCGCGACGCCTAATAGTGCGCGTCGCGAAGCCTTATTGTGCGCGTCGCGATGCCTTATTTATAGTGAGCGTCGCGAAACCTTATAGTGAGCGTCATGAAGCGTTATGATGAGTGTCATCGTAAATTGTAAATTGACTTAAATGCATTTTTGGTCTTTATACCAATAACACATATTTTAACGATTTCAAGAGCCAATAGTGCAGTGGTTAGAGGGACCGCCCTGCATAATGGAGTACAATCCTCAAATTGTCTAACAAACTATTGACATAAACACACACCTAGAATAGGGTATAGATTAGTTAAAAGGCCTAACAAGAATACTAGTAGATAAGGAACTAGTAAATTTCAAAAAGATAAAAGGCCTAAAGATACCTTTTTTGATACCCACACGATATGTCCTCATTTCGGCTTTGTTATATTTTATATAGCTATAAGATTTATAGCCAAAAAAGCTAAGATCTAAACCTCTAGACATCATTCCACACTATGTACAGGTAGGTACACAAGTGAAGTCGGCAAGTTACACAAAGACATCGCGGCTGGCACCTAAAGTTGGCAATCTTAACGTCGGATGCAGTCTGGAATCCGGAGTTTTGTCGTGAGACACCCCCACTACCAAGGGGAGGTACATTGTTATAGTAGGTGCTCTTCGGGCTTAAAACGCGTAAGCTAGGCAATCATCATTGGATACTATTGGGGTATATGAAATATTTGGGAAAGCATAGCTAGTTGTATTTATGTCAACCTAGTACTTTATTCTACCTGTTGTTTGGTACCAAGGTAGAATATAACCCCTTACGTTTTTATACAATCCTGGTATATCTAAATATAGTTTTGACTGATCTGATGATTAAACTGATGCTTAAAACAAGGCAGACTTTAGTATCAAAACTAACCCTTTTCTTAAACTCTTTTTGTAAGTACTTAAGATGTATTTAAGAGCTTAATCTGGTTTTCTTACTTTTTAAAAGATGGTAATAATAATTCATAATTGTTACTTTAATGGTAGGATATGCCTTTATTTTCCTTAAAGTTCCTTAGCACCTTAAAGTTCTTTAGCACAATAATAAATCAAGAAAACAAATTGTTTACATAAAACAGTGAAGCTTGTCATCAAAATTCATGAGCTTAGGTTAGGTTCAACGGATTAACGAGTTGAACTACACAAGTTCAACAAAGGCGCAGTTTACAATCAGGGCTGGTGGAAACTTTTGGATGTTTAAGAGTCCTGTTTATGTAAGTGTCTTCAAGCTGGTATCCCATACAGCGTAAACGAAATAAGAAACAAAAATAAGTATCCAACTTAATCTAAAATTTATAATTCATAATCGCTTCTTGTGTGATACAAGCAGCGGAGCAAAATTGGGAGCGAGGTGAGGCGCGGTGAAGCGGGGTGGGGCGGAGTGGAGCTGAGTGGGATTGAGTGGAATAGAGTGGCACGGAGTGGAGTGGAGCGGAGTAGAGTGGAACTGGGTGAAGCGGTGGGGAGCGGGGCGGAGCGGCGCGGAGTGGAGTAAAGCGGGGCAGGGCGGAGTGGAGCGGAGCGGGGCGAATTACCACGAATGTCACGGAGAGAATTTGGCGAGAATGACATATAAATGTTACACATGAACTATGTGTTACTATTACAAACTAAACGATACTAATATATTGCGTACAGAAGCAGTTAAATGGTAGTAAACGTGGAATTGAAAGCAATAAAAACACAATCTTATTTGCTATTAATACTGGACTAGCGACACAGCTGCAGAAATATTTATTCACCCGAGCGTCGTGGAGTAAATTTATAAGTAGCTACCTTCCTACCTACTTTAAACTGTACTTTTGGTCTAATAAGTGTAGTTTGCCTTAAAAGAGTCACCTCGCCGGAACTCGAATGTGTGATTAGGCGTTGTTTATGGCATTTTTTTTTCGCCTCTATGGATACAGACTGACCGTGGACTGACCTAATCTTCAAACTTTTAAAAAGCTTGAAGCTTGGTTGAATGCGACGAAGTATAATGACGAATACCACGTATGCACAATAGCACGGTGGAGGCGACCTTTGATACCTAGATGTCGGCTACTATGCAGCGTCCTTTGATGTTACCGTGAAAATAGAGAGTGCATAAACTACCTTACATTTCAGTTCTAACCCACATTTCGAGAAAAAAAAAATAGATGGCCATAGTTTTTTTTAAATTTATTCTGAGAATTTATTTTTGTCCCATGTTTTAATAGTTATTCTGCCGTTCGGGGCAGAGATACAACTTTGTTTTATATACGTAGATAGTTCAGAAAAAACATTAAAACAAAAGACCGAGTAACAAACCTACTGGAATTGCATCATAGCCAATCATTTAAAAAATACCCCTGCTATTGCACTGTTTGTTCTCTCTCTGACATATTTATAAACCACGGCTCGTAGTGTCTATGACAGCTTTTTGATTTAACCTCCACTTGCACGAAGAGACCCGTTTTATGGCGGCCTGAAGGGTTGTTTAGAAGTTTACTGTCGATGCTAAAATGCTGTAGAATAGTTAAAGTAAACGCTCGGAATTCCTCAGGTTTATACTTCAAATGGAGTTTGAAGAATTCTTTTTGGGAACTTCACTACTGATCTTTTATATATTTTAATTATTTTTTTGTTTTAATTTTGACAATGTTGTCTGCTTACATAAAAGATTTATATTGAAATAAAACTAAATTTAAGGATTTTATCGCGTTTATTTTATGTTTTTTACGTCCTCCCGTGACCATGGTTGCTGTAAAGCAGCCGAAACGTCGGGTACGTAAAAACATAAAATAAACGCGATAAAATCCGTAAAATTCGTTTAATTTCAATCTGTAGTATTCTCGTAAATATAAGAAACTTTTTTAATATTGTTGGCTTAAAAACTATTGCTATTCCATGAAATGTACCCAGAGTGGCTCAAAGGAATCTTGGGGCCGATTTTGATGAAAACTAAAACATCTAATTGAACTGGTTGATTTTGACAGTAAATAAAAACGCACTATATTGGTGTCATCCGATTAGTCCTTGGTAATGCCATTGTAAATATATAAGTAAACTTAGGAGTTAATTTAAATATTACAAAAAGTGAATCCCATTAATTACCTCACAAATTATAGAAATTATTATCAATTACGACCTGATTAGCTCGGTGGGAAGTGGCCCTGCTTTCTGTGCTGCGGGTCCCGGGTTGGAATGCTGGTGGAAACTTTATGTGATTAACACGAATGATTGTGCCCGAGTCATGGATGTTTATTATCTATTTAAGTATTATATACAGAGTTCGCCATCAGTCCATTGTACGGTACCCATAATACAAACGTTGCTTAGTGTGGGACCGTTTAGTTGGTGTGTTCGTCTGGCGATATTTATTTAATTAACATCATTAACTATTGTAAATGGGCGAAGACATTCTACAAGTTTAGAAGTCAGTTTTACATCCGTGCTTAAATCCTTATTACAAGTAATAGTATCACGTCGAATAGAGTAATTAATCTAATAGATAAGCCACCTCCGTGACGACATTTATGGCTGTCCATAAATCTATAACGTTATTTGTTTATGAGCCGTAAACTGTGGCTTGACAGCGTGTTGGGCAATCTCAATCAGGGTTTATAGATTGATTTCTCTCTTTGTGTTTGCTTGTTATTGGGATATGAAACAAAACACCGTACTTTCTCTAAAGGGGTAGGTAGAAGTTGTATATTTCGCCGCTAGTACTAGGTCACGATCTCAGAAGAATGAAATAATTGTTATTTAACTATGTTTTAATGTTGTTCGCGACACTGCGTCTGTTGTTTCGTCTGAGGTCTCAATATTATGATGATGAGAATGTTAATCATATTGTCACTTTATAATTACCCCTCTTATACAAGGTGATTCAGAAAGTTTATAATTACTAAGCCTTGAACATGTGCTTTATTAGCACTTTTGTAATCATTATGTGTAGTAATCATTTCGATAAGCCGAATTAAAAAAATATAATTTGTTCCTAACAAAATGACTATTTTTTCGTTTTTTTTTAATTTAGTTTCTCTGAATCACTTTTATATTTTAGTGACGAGCAGCATTGTGAAAAAACCTGCACGTCTTTTCAAAGCCGTGTGAAGTTCACCAGGCCGCATCGTTGGAGCGATCCCAGCTGAAATTCAGTCCTAGATGAAATTTTATGTGGCCTCTATGGTTCATGTGTATTTAATAACTCACCACGTAAAACCTTACATAACCAATCTTCATATACCTAACTGGCATGCTGACCCTAAAGTATTATTTCTGAATCGCCGTCCTGCCTTGCATATCTTAAACAATACGTTCGCCATTAAATGTATATCTTCGTTCTTCTGCTTTCCTGGTACCAACTGCTGGGATCTATGCATTTTTTGCATTTCTTGAATAATATTTCAGGAATGGGTTGGTGTGTTCAGGAAAGTAATTTCATGATGGGATTAAAAACTATTCTCTCGTGGGGGCTTAGTACTAGTTTTGATATTAAATCTACACTACGGGTTCGATTCCCGTCAGGGAAAATTTCAGTAACGATAGGATCGCACTATGTTAACGCATGCGACGATTAGTTCGGTCCCATACAGTTGGTGTGCTTGTTTGGTGATATTTATTTTCATTCGACCACTTGCCAGTTCATCGAGACTCAACCAGTAGGGTAACCTCACCGCTCACCTAATACCGAGGTAGTTTTATGGCCACCCACATAAATAGGTAAACCATTCTTATACCATAAACATCCGATATTTGGTTTATTCTGTACAAATGTGTGTGTATATAAGGCGGGGTGCGGGTGCGGGCGTGCGCTCGCCAATTTAGCGAGGCTGGCCAAAAGTGGCCGCCTGCGTGTATGGGAACAAACGGCCGGGACGTGTCCAGCTTACTGCCGTTGATCTAAAAATATGAGAGATACTGGATATGGCATTATTACTTTAAATAACAATTTCAGTTAGTGTATTAAAATACAATAATTTGTAGTGAATAAATTAGGCACACTATAATACTAATGATTTATATATAACACCGCAGGGCAGCTTGGGGCGAGATGTTGGTGAGTAGCGACACCACGGACCCGAGTGCCTCAGAGAGTCGGTCAGGGCCTCCACAGCCGACCGGTGGGTCCACCTCGTTGTGTCTTCGTCGGCCGAGTGGAAACCGACGGGAGCCCGCAGGACTCTCATCTCTGTCTTGCTTCAGTTGGCTGTCCAGAGAGGGGTCGTTAGAGCTATATAGCTATATTTTCTATTTGAAACTTCTGGTTAGAGATCAATTTATATTTACTACTAGCTGTTGCCCGCGACTTCGTCCGCGTGGTATTTAACAAAGACAACCGTTGACAACAGCCTGCTCGCCCATTCTGAGCCCGCGGGACGCATTGCAGGTTGTTGCTATCAAACTTAATCAGGTGCTGCGCTGCAACATTGGTTTTAATTTTTTTTCGTGAGATCCTATTTTTTTTCTAAAATAAAAGTAGCCTAAGTTACTCCTTGTTACATCAGCTATCTGCCAGTGAAAGTCCCGTCAAAATCGGTCCAGCCATTTCAGAGATTAGCCGGAACAAACAGACAGACAGACAGACAGACAAAAATTGTAAAAAATGTTGTTTCGGTATAGGTAACGTGTATACATCCAAATGCACTTAGTAAAAAGCGGTTATTTTAATATTACAAACAGACACTCCAATTTTATTTATATGTATAGATAGACTTTCAAAATTACGAGAAATAAGGATGTTATGATTATAACAAAACATAATTATACCTTGTACGAAAATGCCTGTGTTTGTTCCAAAATGCTCCTTAACTGTCATATTAATATAGTTCGATATCTTTCTTCACTCGACGTTGTTAAGTAAGAACGGCCGGTTGATCTCGCACGCAAAGCCGGCTAGCCGCCTGTTTGTTAGGACTATTGCATGTGTAACGAGCTGTTTTATAACTTGCCCTCATCTTGCATTCAGTGGAGACATGCCCAATTTATTGTAAGTAAAATATATTACATGGTCCGGGGCTATGTAAACTGTTTTATGTCTAGTTCATTGTATCAATTTTATTTATATTTGAATACTTTATTAAACAACTAGCTGCGCCCCGCGGTGTTACCCGCGATTAAAAAGTATGTCCTTTTTACCGGGATAAAAAGTAGCCTATGTGCTATTCCAGACTATAATCTATCTCTGTGCCAAATTTCATCCAGTTCCGTTCAGCCGTTCTGACGTGATTGAGTAACAAACATCCATCCATCCATCCATTCACCTATCCATCCATCCAAACTTTCACATTTATAATATTAGTATAGATAATAAAAAGTATTAATACCTAATGATGTTAAAAATAATCTTATATAATAAAAATCAAATCAGTCAAACCTAATAAATAAATGAATGGAACATAATTTTTATCTATCATTTAACAAATGAAAGATGTTTAGTCTGAAATCGGAAAATTGTAGAATTTTCAGCTTCTTTTTCAACTGTCCCCTTTTTCCCCTAAAAGTCTCATTTTAAAAGTAATAAAAGGCCTGTCTACCTATAATTTCAATGAGGTCGAATAGATACTATGACCCCACTTCAATAACCAGTATAATGGGACAGTTATAGGCTGTTATTGGATATTTATCTGAGGGCCGTTGTGGAAGGAATACTAATGTTTGTTGCCGCATTCGGTAGCTCTAAACTGGTTACCACATAGGGTAGGTATCTCTAGTTTAAAAAAAGACGTAGCTAGGATCCCGTAGGCACGCACTTTTGCATCGGCAATGTCCTTAATACTCGACGAGTGAAAAAAACGAATATTGTGAACTTGGCCTAACATATTTCTGACGTTTACTGCGCCTGAATTAGCCATAAAAGTATATTTGTTGGACAATAGAATTCTCATCAAATCTCATACAAAATGAAGAAAAAAATCAGGTGCCTGTTTCGATTGAATTTCATTACAAAACGTAGTCACTAATTAGTTCAACGTCCAGAGAGGAGGCTCGGGTAGGAACTCCTAAAAGGGCCAATTCATCGGCTTCTAATTACAAATAAAAAACTTATTTCGATCCCGCTGCGGAACTTTCACGATCATTGTTTTACTTCGATTGGCTGGCTGTTCGACTGTTTTATTTGCTAAGCAATTACCGCTCCTAGTTGAAGGCGATACGGGCACGTTTTGAGGATGGATAGATTAGCTTTTAACTCGATATTATCGCCAGTTAAATTTAAAGTTGATACCAACTCGCCACGGATTATAAAATACTTAGTATTTTAAATATCATAAAACACAGCAAGCAGTAACCACACGATATGACATAGTCCTTATCATTATTTATGGACATACGACGTTAGAAGATAAGCAAACAGAAAGGCATTAAGCTTTTTAAAAAAAACCTTAAAATAATAATTTTATTTAAATCCAGCATTGACGCAGATCGTAAAAGCAGTAACACACTTCATTGACCCGCGCACACGATCAAGGTGGAAGGCACCCCCACCCTAGGTCGCTTCTGCGCCTTTTAGTAGGTCAAACTGTCTGGGTATAAACGGGTTTAATGACACCTTAAATTTTAAGTACACACCTACATATTTTCATCTACTACCAGCTACCATTGTTTTATTGCTCTGTCCAAAACCACAAATCTCTTTCTGATTTATTTAAACTATGAAGATAATAGTGTCAATTCTATGCCAGCATTGGTTGCACTAAATCAGAGATATTAATATGTTTGTCAACCACAACTTTGTATTCCCACGCGCACATTGTCTCAAAATGTTCGTAAATTTAATTCATAAATTCACGTTAAACTAGGATAAAAAATATGTCTTAGGGCCTCTCAATCCAACAAATAAGGTTAAAGACAAACTATCACAATATTATCTTCCTCCATAAAGCGTTTTACCTACCAAGGCAACATAAACAGCTGAAGGTTTTCGGCAGGTGCTACTGCTCATTATAAAAACTAAAAAGGCCGCAGTCTTGTGTTTGCATATTAATGAACACACGCAGTGTGGCAGCTGACACTGCACAGCCCATTACAAGCCCAAATCTCGGAATAACTGCACTGCACCACGTAACTAATATGACCGTCAGGGCACTTACAAATTATAAGCATACATATGTGAACAGCCACTTATTTATGGCATGGCATGGCAACACACTGGAGCTTACTTTTTTATTTTATTTTGTAAAAATAAATAATTTTAAAAAAAGACAAGCCCGCTGAATTTCTTGCCGGATCTTCTCAGTTGAGGTCGCGTTCCGATCCGGTTGTAGAGTTAAGAAAAAAAAATGTAATGACAATTTGTAAGTGCCCCCGTAGGCCTATACGAAATAAACGATTTGACTTTGACTATGGCAGTTTCAGAGGTATTCCAAAATAAAATCTGTTATAGAAATTACATTATTTTTTCATAAAAGTTATATATCCAAATTGTCGCCAAAAAGTCATCTATACGAGTACATGTAGAACAGAACTTATTTTGACGTAATTTCAACTTGATTAATAAAATATAATAAAAAGTTTCCTACTGAATAAAATAATATCTTCTTACATAACGTAATGCTTATATTCCCGGTCAATATATAGAACTATTTTATAGCGGGAAATGGATGGGTTCCCGAGGAGAAAGTCAAAAAACTGTATCGCAAAATATACCACGCGGATTTAAAAAAAAACTTGTCATAGTGGTGAGCTATAAGAAAATCAAAGTCTTGGTTAACTTTAGTCCTGACGAGACGTTAATCTAATCCATTATTATATTGAACTAGCTGTTACCCGCGACTTCGTTCGCGTGGTATTTAACAAAGACACAACCGTTGGCAACAGCCTGCTCGCGCGTTCTGAGCCCACGGAACGCATTTCAGGTTGTTGCTATCAAACTGAATCTGGCGCAACGCTGCAACATTGTTTTTTTTTCGTGAGATCCTATGTTTTTTTCTAAAATAAAAGTAGCCTAAGTTACTCCTTGTTACATCAGCTATCTGCCAGTGAAAGTCCCGTCAAAATTGGTCCAGCCATTTCAGAGATTACCCGGAACAAACAGACATACAGACAGACAAAAATTGTAAAAAATGTTGTTTTGGTATTGGTACCGTGTATACATCCAAATGCACTTAGTAAAATGCGGTTATTTTAATATTACAAACAGACACTCCAATTTTATTTATATGTATAGATAGAAACGGCTTGTAAATATACGTATTATCAGACAAATACTCATAATAATTGAGAGTCATATAGTTATCAACACAAACCTGTGTATAGAGGCATTCATAAATCATGCTCGCGTGTGCAGGGCGCCATGTTGCCGTTATTACGTCACGGGCTGGCTTCTAACCTCATACGGAATACTTACTATCCAATAGGCCCTGTTGAGTTCAGTTTAGCATTATCCAATTCGCTTATGTGTGCGTACTAATATTTACGGTGTAACGTATATCTCAAGTCAGTCGCATTAAATCCATCGTTCAAGTAACACATCTTTTCGTTGACATCCCTAGTAACAAGCAACATTGAGCCTTAACCGAAAGAACATATGGTCGAAATCGCGCCGGATAAAGAAATGAACACCTGTGCATTCCATTGAAAAGAATTCCTAGCGGCCGGCTACCGAGAACAATAGATGCGCCGAGCTTATCGCAAATTACCTTTCATTTGTGCAGTTTTATACAAGTTTTAAAGAAATATTAACAAAACAGTGATCAACAAGCCAATAAACACGCCTTTAATTGGACATTATACAAATTTGTGCATTATCAACTGGAATTATGAGTGAGCAAGTGAAGCAAATATTATCAGAACTTGAAGATAAGGTATTATTGCTACAAAAAGCACAGACCAACTTGAAAAAATGTCCAAAGCAAAGACTAACACGGGGTTACATAGAAGCTCGTTCGAAAACAATTGAAGAGTACTGGAATAAGTTTACAAGTCTACATCAACAACTAGTAAAGTGTGTACCTAAAGAGCAAAAGAATGACCTACCGTATTTTGTAAACGAAGATTACTTTATTTTCGAAGATTTATATCTGTGTATTCAAGGCGATTTAAAGGACTTATTATCAACAACTAAGCAATCAATCGAAAGTAAGCAAACTGCACATAGCTCCGCTGCAAATATTGAAGATCAAGTTAAGTTGCCCCGAATAGTTTTACCAACATTTTCGGGCAGTTACGAAGATTGGCCTGCCTTCCAAGACTTATTCACTTCGCTAGTCCATGAGAAGACTTCCCTGAGCAGTGTACAGAAACTACACTATTTAAAGAGTAGCCTGACTGGAGAAGCAGCTTCCTTACTAAAACATATCCAGGTCACGGAAAGTAATTACAGCCAAGCATGTAAAATACTGAAATCTAGGTACGGGAACAAACGGCTTTTAGTAAACTCTCTTCTCAAGACATTATTTACGCAGAAGAAGATACCCACACAGACCGCCAATCATATCAAGTTGTTGTTGGATACGACCAGTGAATGCATAAACAGCTTGCGTAACCTAAAAATATCCACAGATTCATGGGATCCATTAATCATTTTTCTGGTCAGTCAGAAATTGGACCCTGAGTCACACCGTGATTGGGAAGAATGTGCCTATAAAGATGATTTAGAAGAATTGCCGACGTGGAAAGATCTTGTTAAATTTCTGGAGACTAAATACCGAACCATGGAACTAATTACGCCACCAGCGAGAGAGAAAGTAAACAAAGGCAAGGAATGCGCAGTCTACGTGTCAACAGAACCAGGGACACCTAAGCAAAGATGTTGTTCAATCTGTCAGGAAAGTCATACCTTAAGTCACTGCACAGAATTTGCGAAGATGCAACCAACGGAGAGGTGTGATTATGTGAAGTCTAATCACCTATGTTTTAATTGTCTGGCCCCAGGACACTCAGCAAGGAGATGTCGATTACACATGTCTTGTCGTATATGTCACAAACGTCACCATACGCTAGTACATGAAACAAGCCCCAGAAACGTATCAAATCAACCAGACAATTATCAAGCCCAGCGAAACGAACAATCAGAAGACTCCAATCAAGAATGTGAACCACGTCTACCTATGTCATCACACTTTAGCTCCAGCACGTCCACAGCGTTGTTGGCAACCGCGCTTGTTCCAGTAAGAAATGAAACCGGACAGGTGACAGTTCTGAGGGCATTAGTTGACCACGGTTCCCAGGCGACATTTATAAGTGAACGAGCTGCCCAGATTTTAAGAAACAGAAGGACGCCTGTCAATGGCACAATCACTGGTGTCGGTTCAACCAAAACTGTCGTCAAGCATGCATGCACTATAGAGCTCCTATCAAGAAATGAAGATAGTTTCAGTCTTAAAGTGAAGGCTTACGTTATGCCAACGCGACTTACCACACGTCTGCCTTCACAAACCATTACCATCAGCACCTGGTCTCACTTAGACGAACTTGTATTGGCTGACCCAAGCTTTCACCAATCGGGACGTATCGATTTACTACTAGGTGTTGAAGTATGCGCCCAAATCATGAAGAATAGCATTATCAAAGGTCCTCCAGGCACCCCATGTGCTCAAGATACCAGCCTGGGTTGGATACTGTTTGGGAACATACAAGAAGACAAGGATAATCAAGATTTTACAGTTATGCATATCAATTTAGATCTAGATAACATGCTTAAACAAATGTGGGAACTAGATACTACAGAAACAACGGCACTAACAGCAGATGAAAGAAAATGTGAAGAAATCTACAAAGCTACCTATACTAGAACAGAAGAAGGACGATATATTGTCAAACTACCTACTAAAACTAAAAGACTTTTATCAACAGAAGGTAGAACCAGAGACATTGCTTTGAGAAGACTGTATCAACTAGAGAATCGATTAGAAAAGAACCCTAACTTAAAGAATGAATATACAAAGATCATGGAAGAATATATAGAACTGAAGCATATGGAGGAAGTACCTATTAACGAAATAGAAAGACCGAGCGTTTACCTACCACATCACGCCGTCGTTAAAGAAGAAAAGGAAACAACAAAAGTTAGACCAGTATTCAATGCTTCACAAAAGGGACTGAATGGTGTCTCTCTAAACGACGAGCTATTGATTGGACCACAGCTGAATAACGACATGAGGAGTGTTATCATGAGATGGCGCATGAAGAAGATATGTTTTGTCGCCGACGTCCAAAAAATGTATCGTCAGGTCTTGGTTACGAACAGCGACAAAGACCTACAGCGAATCCTTTGGCGCAGCAACGCGAATACACCTGTAAAAGACTACAGACTAACCAGGGTTACCTTCGGCACAGCTTCTGCACCATACCTCGCGATCAGAACTTTGCATCAAGTAGCTGATGATGAAGGAAAGAACTCCCCAGATGCAATAAGAACGGTTAAAGAGGACGTTTACGTAGATGACGTTATGTCTGGCAGAGATACAATTCAAGCAGCCTGTGCTACTGCCAAGACCGTAGAAGCAATATTAGATAGAGGAGGTTTTGTTCTTCAAAAATGGTGCTCGAATAGCGCCGAGTTCTTAAAAGAATTTGAACCCTCAAAAAGAAGTACTCATGTCAACCTGAACATCACTATAGATGGGACAATCCGAGCCCTAGGATTACAATGGAATATGGGAAGGGATGTGTTCCAATACAAGCACAACTTACCTTCAGTAGCAACCTCTATCACAAAGAGAACTATTTTAGCAGACATTCAACGCTTGTTCGACCCACTAGGTTGGTTAGCACCAGCCATTCTACCTGCTAAACT
This sequence comes from Pheosia gnoma, assembly GCA_905404115.1. NCBI lineage: Eukaryota > Metazoa > Arthropoda > Insecta > Lepidoptera > Notodontidae > Pheosia > Pheosia gnoma. Next base: position 7,651,127 of record FR989911.1, read on the forward strand.
GCTAATCCAAAAATTATGGTTGCAAGGCGTACAATGGGATGAAGAAGTTGACCAGAGTACAGCTGACGAATGGATCAATTTACGGGAGAGCTTATTACATTCAGAAAATGTTGAGATAAACAGGTGGCTCTTTACTACTGAAGTTATGAAGGAACATATTACTATCCATGGCTTCTCAGATGCCTCTACTAAAGCATACGCTGCTGTAGCCTATTTGCGAGTTCTCCTGCCCTGTGGAGAAATAAAAACTTCAATAATTGCTGCCAAAACCAGAGTGGCCCCGATCAAGCCTGTATCACTTCCACGGCTAGAGTTATGTGGCGCCGTATTATTGTCTAGACTGCTGAAACAGATAAAAGAAGCTATGAGAGTACCGGAGAGTCAAATTTATTCATGGACAGACTCAACTATAGTCCTCTCCTGGTTACACGGTGACCCAACGCGATGGCACACTTTTGTGAGAAACCGTGTGGTAGAAATCCTAGATAACAACGGTATGAAATGGTTTCATGTACAAACCCACGACAATTCCGCAGATGCAGCAACTAGAGGGGAAAGTCTCCTGGAACTAAAGGATGATAAGAAATGGTGGCAAGGCCCGGAATGGCTCAGAAAAGACAGAATAAACTATACTACAGTTGCCAATTTAAATACAAACCTAGAAAGAAAGGAAATTATACAGACTAATCTTAAAGTAGAAAAACCAGAAGATGAGAGTTTAACCTACAAATTTAATAAATTTGATACATTAACAGAACTCTTACAAACTATAACTTACTGCAAAAGATTCCTAAAGGGAAATAAACTTAAAGATAAGGATACAATTATCACAACAAAGGAATTCGATGATTCACTAAAAACATGCATAAAGGGTGTACAGAAGGAAAGTTTTAAGGATGAGATAAACTACCTACGAAAAAATAAATCAGTCAGAAAGGAAAGTAGATTAAGATCGTTGCAACCTTACCTTGATGGTGATGATATCCTCAGGGTGGGCGGCAGATTACGGCATGCAAATTTAGACGAAGATAACAAGCACCCTATTATATTAGATCACAGTAATGCACTTACCTCGCTCATTATAGACGACGCTCACATGAAGACCTTGCACGGCGGAGTACAGCTGATGCTCGGGTACCTAAGAACTAAATTCTGGATCCTGAAAGCAAAAAGATTAGTCAAAGCAAAATATCATAAATGCTTAACATGTGCAAGACACAATGCTGCAACGATAACTCAATTGATGGGTGACTTACCTAAGGTGAGAGTCACTCCAGCAAGACCATTTCTGCACAGTGGTGTAGATTTTGCCGGACCATTCCAGGTTTTAGCATCTAAAGGCAGAGGAGTTAAGACCAACAAAGCATATGTTGCCGTATTTGTGTGTATGGCCACCAAGGCGCTTCACTTAGAGTTAGCTGGAGACCTGACAAGCGAGTCATTCATTGGAGCGTTCAACCGATTTACAGCACGACGTGGCAAATGTGCGCATATTTGGAGCGATCAAGGCCGAACATTCGTTGGTGCTAACAAACAACTTTTCGAGGCTTTCAAGGATGCCAAGTTAGAATTTGAAGGACAAGTTGCTCAAGCTCTAGCAATTGACGGCACAGAATGGCATTTTATCCCAGCATACAGTCCACACATCGGCGGCCTCTGGGAAGCAGGCGTAAAGTCAGTAAAATATCACCTGAAACGAATCCTACACACACACTTAACCTTCGAAGAAATGTGTACGCTGCTTTGCCAGATAGAATCGTGCCTCAATTCTCGGCCAATAAGTCCTATTGATGACCAAGATTCAGATAACCTTACGCCGTTAACGCCTGGCCATTTTTTGATTGGCGAGGCTCCGATCACTGTTCCTCACCCAGATCTAAGCCACGTACCTGTAAGTCATTTATCACGTTGGCAACACATGCAAAAGTTACTTAAGGACTTCTGGCACCAATGGCAAACAGAATACCTGTCACGTTTGCAACAAAGACCAAAGTGGCAGAAGAAGATTGCGGACCTAGAAGTTGGTCGCATAGTGCTCATAAAGACTGATAACCTTCCACCAGGAAAATGGGCTCTTGGTCGCATTGTTGACAAACATCCAGGTGGAGACGGCCTAACAAGAGTATACAGTGTTAAAAGTGGTGATAGTGTTGTTCGTAGAGCTATAACAAAACTGTGTCCTCTACCAATAGACATTGACGATTAAGTGCATGTAATAATTCCTGTGTTAGATAGATATAGAATAAGTTACTCATTATTAGTCAGTTTTATGGTTTGTAAAGTGCTTTTTAAGCCCTTTGGTGGGCGGCATGTTGAGTTCAGTTTAGCATTATCCAATTCGCTTATGTGTGCGTACTAATATTTACGGTGTAACGTATATCTCAAGTCAGTCGCATTAAATCCATCGTTCAAGTAACACATCTTTTCGTTGACATCCCTAGTAACAAGCAACATTGAGCCTTAACCGAAAGAACAGGCCCCTAACATACAATCTATACAAATAAATAAAATTGGAGTGTCTGTTTGTAATATTAAAATAAGCGCTTTTTACTAAGTACATTTGGATGTATACACGGTACATGTACCAAGACAACATTTTTTACATTTTTTGTCTGTCTGTCTGTCTGTTTGTTCCGGCTTATCTCTGAAATGGCTGGACCGATTTTGACGGGACTTTCACTGGCAGATAGCTGATGTAACAAGGAGTAACTTAGGCTACTTTTATTTTAGACTAGCTGTTACCCGGACTTCGTCCGCTCTTTGTTAAATACCACGCGGACGAAGTCGCGGGTAACAGCTAGTTTAGTATGAAACTCTCAAGAGATTGGTAAGTCACGTATGCCCCTGTCAGCTCCACATGACGACTGCGACCACTCTCTCAGGAACGCTACGACACAGAAGAGGAATCTAACTGTCAACAAACCGCCATTCATTTTTAAGGGCAACATTGCACCGTATATTATATATATACATACCTTAAGTTTTTATTGGCATTTTTTACTGGTAGGAATCAGTCGATAGCTTGAATAAAATACAGCTTGAAGTTTTTATCGGTCAGGTTAAAGATATTGAATATTCTGGCCTCTATACGGAACAGGTACTTTTAAGGTAGCTATTCTGTGCCGCGGAAATGTTTTATATTGCATATCTCCTCCGATGGTATAAAAATAATATACATGACAGTTAGGCGATAAAAAACCCCGCTCAGTTTATTGCAGAGTTTTTTCTGTTGAGGTCTTGTTCAGATCGAGTTAAGTTAAGGAAAATTACAATGTGTATGTGCCCACGTAAGCTTATAATATTCTTTTTTTGCACGTTCAATGCTCGAATCCTTAAATATATACTCCCCGTATCATCATGGATCCATTGCCTGTCACACCTGCGGTTTGATTTCAATCTTATCCTATCCTATTAAGATAGTTTCTCCCATGATATTTAATAATGAGTTACCTATTGTACCGTTACATTAAATCAACCAATCATTTTCAATATTTCTTTCAGCTACTATCCAACACTGTAAACGTAAATCCACATGCGATAGGCTCAAATTGCGTGTACCCCGCTCCCCAGAGGCGCGGCCCCTAATGGCGGCGCCGTGTTGGTAAATACTGGCTAAATTTATCGGCGGCTTTCACCGTATTTGAATAAGAGACCGTCGATGTGTGGCGGTGAATAGTTTCCGTGCGGTATAAATCTTGTTGCACTCATGTACAGCGAAGAGAATATTCAGATCAGAATATTATACAGGGTGTATGGGGGTAACGAAAACTTTGGGTAAAGATTACACTTAATGCCTATAATAAAATTATAGTAATCATTAATGGCGAAAGTCATTGGTTATAAATGTTGTTATTTTTGAACGCGTAATGTCTGGTATCGCATGCGATTACAACACAACGCTCCGCACGATACCCGACTTGTGCGAGTGGTCAGCGCGCTCGAGCGTATCGAGTTTTCATTTACATTGCAGTTTTAGGTCCTAATCAGTAAACAATTGTAATTGTATTGGTTTATTAAAAACCACGTTGAGATAGACTTCTATAAAGATTTCATGCTAAACTAAATTTAACAATAATGAAAAAAATGCGTATAATTCATGAAAAAATCGACGGAAACTTCAAACACCCGGGGGAATAGAACAGAACAGAAAAATTTACAATGTAACACGAAATAGCCGTCTAAGACAGACACCATTTGAGTAAGTTTTTCCGACGAATACTAGGCCACACAGCATAGCGGTTGACAAATAAAAAAATCGCAACGATGATAGAAATGATTTTGTTAGACATGAAATGTAGGAGAAATCTTTGCGATGTTTTAATTTAAAAAACCAAAGCTTTGCCAACGCTCCGCCAATTAGGTGCCCAAACTTTATTGCAAGCAGACATTTGACAAGCTCTCTACTTTGACAAAGTCAACATTGGAGGCAAATGCAAGTCACTTAATCAGTTGCTTGATACTTCAGCTGGATCTGGGTTTAGATGAGTCACGATCGTTAAGCTCCGTCTACAAGACGCTAAAAGGCTTTTAATTGTCAATTGGTGAAATTAATAAGTTGGTACTTACTAGACACGACCAATTATCGCGATATGTTTACGATAATATATTGTGTGACAGGATAATCATTAGTTAATGAGCAAAAAGGATCTTAAATTAAATGGATATGTATTGATGTTTTTTAATAAAAACTAAATAACATTTTATTTTAACGTTATTAGTAAAAACTAATATTAGAGTCTCACTAAATACCTATCTACTAAGAAGTATTTGCTATAAAAACATCATACTGCAGTGCTATGAACTATGACGACTGGAATATGACACAAATATTTACTTATGCCGTTATTATATTTTTTTATATAAAACAAATAACAATAGTCAATAATCATGATTAAGGATACCAATCTGTATTCGATTCCTTACCAAAGTCTAAACGCGCCATTACAAAATTACACCACGCGGTAATTTCATGCCCCCCCCCCCCCCCCCTTCTCCATTTTGCGGACGCCTAATTGCAAAACTGTCATGGCGGAACACAGGCCGGCATTCCGCCGCGCGCTCACAAGATTTACACTGGAAGCCTGAATACCGCCCTGTGTCTTTGCCGAAATCTAGCCGCCTCTAAGCACGCTACGTGGATGGAATTTTCACCTGTTATTTAGAGGTTGTATGTGATTTAAGGAAGAAATTCTTTGTTCGTGTATATTTATGGACAGCCTTTGTGTTGGAGGCAGATCATTCATTGGTCTTCGTGGGTTTTTAAAATGTTCAGCCCTTTAGAAACTTTTACCTACGCCCATACTTCTATAACTTGACATGGGAAAAGAACACTCTTTCCTAGTTTTTTTTAATGTTCATGGAAAGTTTTGTTACCTCTTATCCATAGACATGGCATTCCGAATAGGCGAGTAAATCGCACCTAGCGTAAGATTTTGTGACATTTTTTGATGATTCATATGTTTTTACAGCTGTAATAGTTTACATGAACATAAGATATTCTGGTTCAGAATCTTCATGTCATAACAGCTTCTCCAAAATTATCAAACGTACTGACATAGATTATCATCGAATAGGTAAGTCCTACTATTCATAGGACATTTCGTCTCTTTCCGCACTGTGGTTTGTAGATATGAACTCCGCCCGCAAATATATCAATTCAGAAAATATACAGACACACACACTAGCAAAGCGTATTACAGGATTGTATATATTGGCATATTCCGAATCGTATTCATTCGGAATTCAATCCGAATAATGCGTATCGTTTCGGATTGGAAAATATTTCACTCAACAAGTAAACTGGTTGCAGGGAGATACTGCATTTTTTTATTGGAAGCCGTTTTCTCTCGATGCATCAATTAGATTTGAGATAAATTCCCTACTCAATAATGAGTAATACTTTTAGGTTGTATAAGCCAGTGACAGTGACAGTCTCCCCTAAAACAGGGAGGGGAGTCAACTTAAGGCATAACTCCTGGATCCTAACTAACAACGTTAATATACAATATATAATTACAATACAATATATCCCACTAATATTATAAATGTGAAAGTTTGGATGGATGGATGGATGGGTGTTTGTTATTCAATCACGCCAGAACGGCTGAACGGATCTGGATGAAATTTGACACAGAGATAGATTATAGTCTAGAATAGCACATAGGCTACTTTTTATCCCAGAAAAATGCACGGTTCCTATGGGATAGCATACAGGAACCGTGCATTTGCAAAAGGACATATAGGAAAAGGATATACTTTTTAGCGCAGCTTAATTTATATAATTAGCGTAATATATAATAACAATACAATATATTATATATAAATAACAACATCACACCTCAACATGTACAAGGCGCACATAACATTCTCGAGTGTATCGACGCTGAAACTAGCGTTATTACAGAACATTTCACAGAGTTCTCCGTACCCCGCCGGAAGGAAGTGGCAAACGAGCGCCGTCACTTCCGATGTTCTTTCAGCAAATGCAACTAGAGTTTTGTGTCAAACGTAATTACTGTATTGCCCTTTCGGGTGCTTTTACGAGCTGTGTTTGTTTTTGCGTTAAGTTTTCTTTGTAGCGTTCTGTGCAAGAACTTTGTAAGACTTTACACATGTGCTATGATGCTTTCCTAGTACCTAATTATTTGTTTGCATATGACGCGACACATTGTTTACAATTTATACAATACTGACGATAAGCGCATTAGTCGAGAACGGCTGGACCGATTTAGCATATTTTTTTCCAAATATTTGTAACAGTCCGAATGATATTTTTAGTGACAGTAAAAATGAATAAATTGTCCGGAAAATTGAACAGCACAACGTCTGTCGGGTCTGCTAGTAATAAATAATTAGTTATCATTTGAAGTCAATGATGATAGAACTGTGCGTGGAAATGCACATGATAGAATAGTTAGTATGACCTATCAAGGTTCTATGGAAAATGAAAACCCACAGCCTATTTAAGTTAGACATTTCGATAGATCCGCTAAACCATGGCTTCCCAAAGAGATCTCCTTGGAGGGGGACTCCTTGAGGTCGATATCGGTTTCCCAGGTTTATGTCGACACATAAACGGGAACTGATTTTGGGGTCGACGAGGTCTAAAAATCAACCCCTATTAATGAACATAGTTCTTATTTAAAACTTTCAAGATACTGTATAAGTTGTGTTACGTGTACCAACTTGTTATAAGAATGACTAATATTTTAGTAGGAAGTATCATTGTAGTACTTTTAAAAAACTCAACAGTCGATAAGCGTGCACATGTTCTTACAAGATTAAATTATTATTTTATATCAATGGGAAAAAAAACTAGAGATATTTTTAAAGTAATTTGGATATGGGGTTCTGAGGTATCAGTTCATTTTGGAAAAGGGGTCTCTTACCTAAAATAGTTTGGGAATCTCTGCGTAAACCAACGTTGTCCTATATAATGATCTATATAAACAGTATTGCAATTGTTGATTGCTTTATTCCGATTAATCCAACGTGCTTAAATTAATTCATATTTCAATAGTAGGTTCGTTTAAATTACACAATTCCCATTTTGCTGCTGTCATTTGCGAGAATATGAATTTGGTGCATTTACGAGCTGAACACTTTACTGTGATTTATACTTAATTATTGCTACCAAAATGTACGACATGAAATTATTATAACCCTTAACATTTTTGCATTTTATTTGAGGTCCCGTCACTCGTGATAGCTATCTATCACGAGTGACGGGACCTCTTCTCTTCAACCTTTCTCGATTAACATCTTAGAGGAATTCGGTGTTGCTGGCTTCTTTTATTATCGATCGAACTTGTTTGGTTTATAATCGAAAAAGTTGACAAGCCGAGGGTCAGTGGTGGGTCCTCTTTCCCCATTAGGTTAACAATGGATTTCCGCCAAGTCTCGCCTAGTTCTATCAATTATATATGAAGGGTTTAAAACATATTCTATAAGTATAGGTTTTAAACCCACCGTTGTGGGATAAGGATGACGATGAACCTAAAGAATTTGGTCAAAAATGTCCGTAAAACATAACGGACAAGCACATAAAAATGCCTCAGTAAACGCGCTAACTATTTTTAGTATAACTCTTAATTAATAACAACGAAGTTTGGGGACCCTGTTGTTTGTGAAATTTGTTGTACGGAATTTGGCCCTACCATGAGCTCGCACGCTTAACTCACACATAATTAAATGTACAAGGTGACAAACTAAGTTGTGTTTATAGAAATTGATTTGAAGTTAAAAATACTCAATCATTCATCCAGGCCTAAGAAGTGCTTATGTGTAGCCAGACTCTACCATCAATCCGGAACGTTAGTTCCACTGACAAGAGCTAGCGAGAAATTCATTTGTTCGTTACTTTTTAAAAGAAAGAGGTCGGTATATATCAAAGGCGATACGATTGCAACCGTTGGTACTGACTCTGTTCCTATACTGAGGGTCCCGGGTTCTGACTATATGACTATTCTGACTATAACCATATTAAAAGTCGCTCAAACTCATTTTAATTCGAAAGCTTGAACTAGTGGATGTCTACTCCCATTTCTAGATTTTTTTTTCTAGAACCAGGTAGATTATGACTTAAAAGGAGTATGAGTTAATAAAACATTTGATTAATATTTTCTCGTAGTTTTTTTAGAAACAGTTGAATGTAAAAAGTGAAGTTAGCAAACTCATGGTAAGGGACAGCCCACGATTGTGTTTAAATAATAAATGTTTGGAGACTCCGCAGCCCCAAGTTTGGGTCGTTAAGGCCCACCCCGGTCATCCGAGCCCGACTACGTGACGTTTGAAGGGTTAATAAATTATGTGTCGCAAATATCAAGCACGGTATTGCGTTGTACGTGGTGCAGTCTGCGCTGTACTCAGTATGCTTGTTTTGGGGCACATTTGGGCCCTTTACATATAAACATATTTAATTAGCTTTTATTTATTTAGTTACAAAAAATATATTTTGTATTTCACATATTTCTAGTTTTTTTTTTCAAATAAAACATATTCTATAATAGAATAATAATAATTTAAAAAAAAAACATTAACACAGGGTATTAATTATTAGAATAGAAGCATTTGTTTTAAATAAAAGTTAATTGATCTCGACTCTCGAACGTTTGCCTAGCTACTTTTCGGCAATGTGTTTTTTTTCTTTATTAACAAAGTAGTAACTTATAAAAGCTCGCTTTGATTTCATTGGTTATCTTTTTACAATCATTGGTTTAATTCGCTCCGTGTCCAATGATGCGTTAATGAGGCACTTCACTCTGACATTTTCATATATTCCCAATGGAGCGATGGTGGGTCCAATCAAATACTTTAATTAAAAACTCATTATCATCGTACGAACATAAAACATAAAATAAACGCGATAAAATCCGTAAAATTTGTTTTATTTCAACTCATCTTTAGCGTTTCTCATATCATGTAGAGGAGTTAATATTATTTATTAGAAATGAGATGAGAATTAAAAAAATAATTTTAGGAATTTACTCACTTAAGGCCTGTGCCATAAGGATGGACCTTGGCCTAATCCCGCTTGTATTTGGTACAGGGAACATTGGGACATTTAAATGGGCCGGTATTAATTATATATTAGATTATTACTCACACGAACTTTTTTTTTACCGGGCAAATTCCTATAGGTAGATTACAAAATTTTAATTCTTAATATCATCATCTCTTCATAATTCACGTCGCCTTGCTCCATAACCTTTATCAAAACCGCCTTAATCCCTAGCAACAGAACCCACCCCCCTACATCAGCCCGCCCATCGCGGGCCACTCAAAATGGGCCACAATATATCGGTGTGATGATACACTCGGATGAATCGGCCGCGTGACTGGAATACAAACCGTTGGTATATGAGTTCTTCACGAGAACACGAAACTGAGCTTTTGTGAGGTGGCCAATATTGCGTATTTAGACGTCGTCGGCGGACGAGGGGTTATTATTGTGTGAGATAGTTTTTGGTCAGCCGGTCTGTTGTAACCTAATTGCCTTAATGGCTGCGGTGTTTATGGGAGATATTAATAATTTTTGGGTGCGTGGCAGTGCCGCCGCCATGAAGAGCAACCAGCATGGGCACGGCGGCCGTGCCATCCTTTTCTCACGACACTTATAAGCCCCTGTATTGTACATACGTCTATGATTAAATCACATTGATCGTAGATAGAATCATTAGTCTAGACCAGGGACTCCCAAACTATTTTTCCAAAATGAACTGATACCTGAGACCCCTATAGCCAAATTACTCTAAAAATCCTATCCCAAAGTCATATACAGTATCTTGAAAGTTTCAAATAAGAACTTGTGTTAATTAATAAGGGTCGATTTTAGACCTCGTCGACCCCAAAATTCGTTTTCCTTTATGTTGACCCCTGGGAAACCGACCACTTTGGGAATCCCTGTTCTAAACTATATTATGGACCGGTTATGGCATGGCCTCTATTGTTCTAGTCTCTCTGTTATTAGTAGATATTTATAGGTCTGTCTCAGTAAAGACATACAATCTATGAAGGGAACAAGTCAATAATTATCTATCTTATATATCTTTTCTTCCAACTCCTCCTATTTATCTTTCGATTAATTTCGTGCGGGTTCCAAGACAATTAACTTTATCCCGGGACTCGCCGAGGGTCAAACCTCGGTGTCTTCATTGGACACCACTGTAGATCCTGGCTTACAGGAGTAGCAGTGGTGGGAGTGTGTGGCGGGCCTAGTCCCATTATATAAAAAAGTCAATAATTATGCCAATCAAGTTTAAGTACCTAGGAACGTGTTGGACGCCACAAAAATACATCCTTATCTGTAAAGCTGTAATCAAATCCTTTCTCGCCACAATCTTGACATAAGTCCCGTCCACAATTAAGATGCGGCAAACATGCAATCAGATTATGGCGCGAGGCCTGAAATCTGCGGAGATAACTTCACAAGCAGAACTCCTGAGTAGCGGGATAAACGAAAACAGCGGTGTGGTGAGCGCTCAGTGCGGAGGAATAGCGGGTAACTTTTTAGAAATTAGGTACATTCAATGGACTGACTCAGACGACAGACTCCATAATTCGCTATCGTCAGACTCCATAATATGCTATAGTCAGACTCCATAATTCGCTATCGTCAGACTCCATAACATGCTATAGTCAGACTCCAAAATTTGACATCGTCAGACTCCATAGTTCGGCCGCTTTAGACTCCATAATTATCTCGCTCCCGTTACGTGTAAAAACTGCGACGCGAGTAGTCCAGTCATTATAGTAAGTTCACCTCGGAATTCGAGATACCCAGCTGTAAGTCTGTAAATACTTGTATATTGACACCCTAAAAGTTGTCTCAAAACCTACATATGGTAGGGTGTACGCAACTATTAAATTTCAAGGTCAAAGGTCACAAAAATCATTGATTTATCGATAGTTCATCAACTATATATGGCGCGTTTTCGACCGGAGGCACCGGTTGACCTGAAGTGATCCTGTGACCGCGCGCTCTCCGCCCTCTATCTCGAAAACGGTTCACCGTATAAATTTTTTTTAAACAAAATTTGTAGAGAATTTTATATTCTACAATATTGATAATAAATACATATAGCAAAAAACCCAAAGGAAATGAGATATTTACAAAAAAAGCGCAAAAAACGATTTTTGTGACCTTTGACGTTGAAATTTAATAGTTGCGTACACCCTACCATATGTAGGTTTTGAGACAACTTTTAGGGTGTCAATATACAAGTATTTACAGACTTACAGCTGGGTATCTCGAATTCCGAGATTCTTACCTAATTTAAGCTTAAATGACTGGACTAGAGCGGAATATACGGCTGCGGAAATGTCATATTTTCGTTCGTATACCATTTTAGGTTACGCGAGAGCTGTATAGGCGGATCAAATAATTAAGTACGAAGCTTTAAAAAGAGTTCGTTTTTGAATTTATTATGGCAAGTGCAGGAATTTAAACAAACTACCGTTCCCATCAAATTGAATTTGAATCGAAACATTCAGTGTATTGGAGAAGGTATAAAAGTAAGTTTACTATATTTTGCATATATAGGTATCCAATACGAGTATGCATCTGTGGACACGTCCAAATGGAAATGCGCTCTAGATACCTAAAACGCAAATGCAATGGTTTTGTTTTGAATCGACGAATGTGGGTCTATCAATATTTGAATAGAATTAAATAAACTTAAAATGTTAGAGAAAATAAGTTTGAGTTCATAAAGATAGCTACCTCCAATCCGCGACTGAAACACACTTTAAAGCCAAAGTCTGATACTTGGAAACTTCCCGCTTCGTGCCGTATGAACATCACAGATGTAAACTTATTTTATCGTTAAACCTACATATCTAATTATTCAGACCTTGCCCCACTTGCATCGAAAAAACAGTATCTCTTGGTCTGTTAATAATCACTTATGAACATTCATTGAGGATCTGCTAATATAAGCATCAGCTAAACCTGAGCGACCAAAGCATAGCCGATGCTTAAGTTTAGCCTTAAGGCTAAGCGTAAAGTTAATTCAAACAAAACCTGATGTTCAGTCCGCTTACCTCAGTCCCCACCAGAAACTCAAGAACGATGACGTCCACCGCTGCGCCGGCACAAAGCTGTTAATTCTAAACAAACGGTATGCTTATTAGAATATACAAGACAATTTTGCTGATAACTAAATAGGTAGTCCTCGAAGTGCCGGCATGGGGCTTGTTAATTTTTTTTTAAGTGCACCCTCGCGTAAAATCACGGTGGAGAGCGGGGCTATATAATTACCATAATACCATTTTTTATGTGCATTTTTTTTTAAATCACGAAAATTTCTGTTTTGTTTAATCATCTATGGATTGTAAATCATTTGATTACAATTCTATTATACTCTTGCAACTAGCTTGCAACCAATGTCGACGGGTTTTTACTCCAAGATTTATAACGTAAATCGCATTTTATTCCCATTAAAAGTTCTATTACACTGTGCCATAGACATTTAAACGACTAACTTGAATTGCTTTTTTAAAAAGTTTACTTCTGAAGTTCAAGAATGAACTCAGGGTTTGTTTTAAAAGAAACCTTGTGAATTGAGCAACTTGCAGTTAATATTATATTCTTGAATACGTGTACTAAAATGGAGGTATTGTAAGTATTCTAAAAACACGTAGGTATACCTACTACACTTTGTGGAAAACAAGTCTGTACCTACATCCTCTCCCCAAGAAACCGGTGTATAAAGGTAGCGAAGGACCTTGATATGTGGAAGTCCTGGACATATTCCAGCTGATGCTAAAGACGGGAAAATTAACCAACCAACAAACTGATTATGTTTTATTGTTTATCCAGCAACTGCTTGTAAAGTACCAGGACATCATATCACAAACGCAGGTTAATCCACCACTAAATTAATTTCCGTTTAAATGATTGAATTACGTGCACGACAGCCGTAATACAAGCATTACGCGGGTCCAACATAAATAACAAGAACACCTTCATCAAATAACCGGGCGCCACCGTAGAGTAATATTCCTCCGGTTCATTAACTAATTTATTCTTGAGAAAGTCCCGGTTATCCGGCAGTAGTCTGCAAGAAACAGAACTAATGGCGTCGGCAACACGAGAGCTGGGAGCTGTCGCGGGGAGGAAGGTAATAAGCTGTAGCGGGAGCGATGGCGGCGGGGCTCTCTTATGGCGATTTTATTTAAAATTTGAGATGAGTCGGGAGTCGAACCCGGTCATTGTGAAAAAAACAAAACCGTCCTTTTGTTTATTCCGATATTTACTATTATTACTGGGATAAAAAGGATCACTATGCCATTTTTTTATTATTTCTTTCTAAAATGTGCAACAGGCACGACTAAGTTCCTTATTTTATTAATGTAACTATGGAAAATTGATAACAATTCTCCAAGGTCAACATTTTAAGTGGGATGTTGGGACTATAAACGTGAGAGCTATCTAATCAGTTATATTCAACTACCAATTAAAAGATGGATTCTTTCCATACTAGTAAAGGTGTACGTTTCATCTAGGGGCGCTGCTGTGAATGGTATGAAATATAGGATCACCCAATTGATATTTTCCTAATGTTGTAAACACCTACTAAGCTCCAAGATTTCACAGCTCCAACAAATATGCTCAGCGCTCATAGCTTACGGCGCGTAATAATTTATAGACGGAAGCCGGGACGGGGACGCGGCAATTAGCCGACGCGTAACGATCCCCTGAAATAAATATCATTTCGTGATTAATGCCGGTGGTCTGATAAATATGGCGTTATTATTCATAGGTCGACGCGACGTTGACCATTGATTGGAGTAGCGTCACGTGTGGCCTAATGTAAGGAAAATATTGCGGTGTTTACCCACAAAATGTGACAGAATACAGGAAATAATACTTTCTTATAATGCACATTTGATCAGTGCGAGCAGTTGATTGCTCGCTTAGGTACTCAGTTTCAGCATGACATGGCCCTCCTTAACCCTCTTGACTCATTGTTTCTAGAGCGGCAGGATATTCTGTTACCATGAACCTAAGGTACTCGTATAGACGTGATAAGGCGTAATCAACATAAATATATAATACTTTGTTTAGATAAGACAAGATAAGACAATTTATTAAACGATTATTAAAATTAAAACAAATGATTGTGCTGCGCGTAATGAGCGTGAGAGCAGAGAGAGCGAGAGTTGCCCACTCTAAGCATAAATATCTTATAATGTTGCTAACTAAAGAAATATTATTTATGTACTTTGTGTACAAGACGATAAAGGCGATTATGTCATAGCACCATTATCTTACCTAGTATAAAAAGCTTTAGTAAGTATAACCACTTATGTAGCTGAAGAAGGTAATTATGTCTAAGCAAACAATTGCAATTTGACCAAATCTTAGCTAAAGCTACTGTTTTAGCCAAGACGAGGCGTTTGCTATCATGCTGCGACATCCACATATTGTAAATATACATTACCTTAGCTATGTCCTGTGGACAACTTCCCACATATAAGCTCTTCATTGCTGATACGTTCATTTGTTTTCATTCGTTCCAAAATGCTTAAACTGCCTACCTACTAACTAGCATACTCTTGGCTTCCACCCAGCGCCGGCTTGATAACAGCCAGGCCAGATTACTCCGCTCCTTCCATCCACGATGCAAAGAGGTTTTGATAGCTCTACTCGACGAAATAATAGCGAGCGTAGGTACTCCGCTTTGACGGGTTTTTGGGGCATTTTCGTCAGAAGAATATGTACCCGTTGGGTATTATTATAAAACATTCGATGTCAAATTTGATTCTAACGTTATCAAACCTTGTTGGTATCTTCTGTGCATTGCGGGCATAGTAGTACTTAGTATACTTCTGATTACACATATCACACAAAGTTTGCCCCTAACACCATTCGAACCTAGAACACTTGGCACAGCACAGCAAGCACGTTCACTACCGACTGAGCTGATCGGTTCATCAATGTCCAGTTAAAAAATGGGTTGGGCCGGACAGCCCTGTTTAAAATGAAGGGGCGCCCCTATATTATTTCTTTAAATAAAACTTAATAATCATTTTAAGTCGATAGTATTTTTATTTCATATTGCAAAGAATACAATATGCGATTATAGTTATTTTACATAAATTACCAGACCTATGTCCTCCCCATGACGGCTTCTGTTCTTATATTCAGGGAATTCCTCAATCTCAAAAACAAACTTATTTCGTCCAGATCTTTACTGTCAGATCTAAAAAGAGAACTCATTACATCTTCATCGAAGTCATATGTAAGAACGTTTTAGTCTATAGGTAGGTGAGACCAACAAGGCCGTAGGCAGAGGGGTTGTTGGGTTCAAAAGTTCAAACACTTCAATGCTTTAGAGAACTCACCGTTTTATACATAGGTACTCATTAATCACTCATTAGATTTTTTACAAATTTAGACAAGTCCTTTTATTAAAATTTACACGTAAACAGTGACTTTTAATCAACTTAACTTTATATATTATGAAGCTAAGATTACATTCGAGCGTTAAGAAAATATGCATTAATACACCTATATATATATAATATATGTAAAGAAAAATATAATTTTCTTTCATTTAAATATTCCCGCGCATTAAGCGCCATCGTGGGATTTTGATTTTGTTATCTGTGGTCGAATTATAAACTAGGTAGCATCTAGCTGTCATGAGAAAACAATTTATTATTTTGTTACATAGAAAGCGAATTACTGTACCTAATTGTGATTTAGGAATCGACATAGTAGATTAATAACATTAAATGTCGTTTCTTTTCTTACAGGTAAAGTTTTGTTACTAAATACTTGTATTTATTGAATAAGACGTGTAAAGTTAACACAATAAATCTTTTCTTACAGAGAAACTCAGTTGTGTTTACATTGACTGTGTCGCCCCAATCACTAGAAAACAATATCTTATAAAACGACATTTATTGTCAGAAAATGGAAAAGTTAAAATTTACGTTTCAAGCAAAACCAGCAATAGACGGAAAGTCTAACTATATCGCCATAACCTCAATTGTCACACAAGATGACAAAGTTTTCCTGATTCCTGAGGAGTATCAAGCAGTATCACTTCACAAACATATCCATACCTCTAAAGCTTTCGTTACAGTGAAAAATACATTGAAGAAAAGACATCAAACTAGAAGTGTATGGATAAAAATGACAGAGGGTATATTACAAACATACCTTGATGAGGATGATAACATGATTTTTCAGGACCAATTCCTTGAGGAAATTACCCAAGCACAATTGGCTACTGACAATAAGACTTCAGAAGATCCCATAGTTAAAATTTTGGAAAAATTAATTGAAGGTCAGCAAAACAAAGAAAAACAAAGTATAAAAAAGTTAGCCGACAGGTTTGTGATTGAAAAATTTGATGGAAAAAATATAAGTGCACATCACTGGATGGAAGTATTTGAAAGAGAATGTGCAAGGTTTGAAATAGTAAAAGAGGAAGAAAAAATTGAAATCTTCAGATTATTTCTAGAAAAATCATGCACTGATTGGTATTCTTCCATGATGATCAAGCTTAGTTTACAATCAGAGTGGTCAGAATGGAAATCAAGCTTTTTGCAAACCTATGCTCATAAAGGTTGGACTACTAGCAAGTATGCTTTATTATTCAAGTATCAATCAGGATCTTTATTAGAATATGCTATTAAAAAAGAAAAACTTTTGCTTGAAGTAAGGAAAACAATTGATCAAGGGACCCTAATTGATATAATTGCTGCCGGCTTACCAGATTTTATAACGGATAGGATCAACAAAGAGGAAGTTGTACAAACAAAAGACTTATTTAATGAACTTGGCAAGTTAGAACATTTGGTTGCAAAGAAGAAATTTATAAAAAAAAAAGATGATACTAAGCCGATGAAAGAAAAATGTAACATTTGTGAAAAGTTGAAGAAAGGTGTGCGCTATCATTCAGAAGATTTGTGTTGGTTCAAAACAAAAATAAATACTGAAAAAGAAAAAGATAAGAGACAAATAAAGCTCATCAACAATTCAGAATTGGAATGCGAACTGCAATGTGAAGACCAAAAAAACTAGTAGTGCCGCCATTAATTAAAGTAAAATTAGTATTGAATAAAAAGGTTGAAGTATTTGGAATCTATGACTCAGGGTCTAATGTGTCATTGATAAATTCAAGGTTGCTGAAGATAAAAAATAAGGCATTGAGTGATTCTAATAATACTAATTTAAAAACAATTAATGGCGTTAAAAAGGCAAATGGCATAATAACACTTGATATAACCATTTTCAATGTTGAGAAGAAAATTGATGTTTTTGTCATAGACAAAGAAAATTTCGACTATGATTTTTTAATTGGACTAGATTGTATAAAAAAATTTTACTTAATTCAAAATGAAAACTTGGAAATTGGTCAGAAAGTTCCTATACAAAGAAGTGAAATAGTTTCTAAGGAAACAGATAAGTCGGACATTGATATTTCTAAGGAAATAAAATCTGATAATTTTATAAACTTCAACGAAAATTTCAGTGAAAAAAACTTCAGAATTTGGATAAATCATCTAGACTATGAAAAACAGGCAGTGATTGATGACTTAATATTGAACAATAAATCTGTATTTGCAAAGGATAAATATGACATTGGAACGGTAACGGATTATGAAGCACACATTGATCTAGTAGTAGAAAAATATTGCAGTAAAAGGCCATATCGTTGCACAATTGAAGATAAAAAGGAGATTGAAAATCAGATTGCAAAATTATTGGAAAAAAATATGATAGAAGAATCATATAGTCCATTTGCTGCTCCAGTTACATTAGCTTATAAAAGAGATGAAAATAAAAAATCAAGATTGTGCATAGATTTTCGAGACCTAAATAAAATTGTTGTCCCTCAATCACAGCCGTTCCCACTTATTGAGGACCTAATAGTAAAAACAAGAGATTGCAAGTTTTTCTCAACACTGGACCTGAATTCAGCATTTTGGTCAATACCTCTGCGTGTCACAGATAGACATAAAACTGCATTCGTAACACAAGAGGGTCACTTTCAATGGACTTGTCTACCATTCGGCTTAAAAACCTCACCAGCGATATTTCAGAGAATAATGTGTAACATAATACGGAAACACAAGCTCGGAGAGTTCGCAGTAAGTTACATCGATGACATCTTATTATTCTCAAAATCTTTCTCAGATCATATCAGACATCTAGAGCAGCTATTTCAAGCAATTAAAAGTGAAGGTTTAAGACTAAAATTTTCGAAATGCACATTTGCAGCCGACTCAGTTAAATACCTGGGTCACATAATACAGAACAATGCAGTTAGACCTCTCAAAGACAACTTGATATCAATAAAAAACTTCCCTACTCCAAAAACGCAAAAAAATGTGAGACAATTTTTGGGAAAAATAAACTTTTATCATAAGTATGTGCCAAAAGTAGCTATAAAATTGGAACCATTGCATAACCTTTTGAGAAAAGGACAAACCTTTAACTGGACCAAGGCATGCCAAGAGTCATTTGATGAAATGAAACAAATATTATGTTCTCAACCAATATTGACCATTTTTGATCCTAACTTGGCTATCCACATATACACAGATGCCAGTATTATAGGAGTAGGAGCAGTCTTAAAACAGCCACAAGAAAACAATGGAGAGAAACCGGTAGCATACTTCTCAAAAAAATTGAATGAAGTTCAAAAAAGAAAGAAAGCTATATATCTGGAATGCCTAGCAATTAAAGAATGCGTAAAGTATTGGCAGCATCTGTTGATAGGTAGGAAATTCACTGTCTTCTCAGATCACAAGCCGTTAGAGAATATGAATGTAAAGTCAAGAACGGATGAAGAATTAGGAGATCTAACCTACTACCTATCACAATATGATTTTCAAATTAAATATTGTCCGGGAAGATACAACATCGAAGCTGATTGCCTAAGCAGGAACCCTGTCTTAGAACCAAATGAAAATGTGGATGAACAATTAAAAGTAGTCAACATGATACAACTAGAAGATATCTTAAAAGATCAAGTTACAAATGAAAAGATACAGTGCAAGAAAGAGAAGTTAATAACAAAAAACAACGTTTATTACAAAAAAGTAAAGAATAAAGAAAAAATAATTCTATCGGAGAAATTCAGTATAGAATTCATTAAAAATGTACATACAGACCTAAGTCATATAGGAATTAAACAAATGCAAAGAATGATCAGCTCATTGTATACAGCAGAAAACATGACAAAAAACATAAAAATAATCTGTGATAGTTGTATAGTATGTATAAAGAACAAATCTCGAGGACAAAATAAATATGGATTGATGTCCCAACTGGGTCCTGCCACTAAACCTTTTGAGATATGTTCAATTGATACCATCGGAGGCTTTGGGGGTTCAAGGTCAACAAAGAGATACTTGCACCTGCTATCAGATCATTTCACTAGGTATGCATATATTTTGACATCAAGTACTCAAAGTGCAAATGATTTCATCAAACTAGTGAAAAACTGTGCAGAAACTGACGACATTGGCATGATTCTCTCA
Organism: Pheosia gnoma; assembly: GCA_905404115.1. NCBI lineage: Eukaryota > Metazoa > Arthropoda > Insecta > Lepidoptera > Notodontidae > Pheosia > Pheosia gnoma. Next base: position 7,671,128 of record FR989911.1, read on the forward strand.
GACCAATACCCAGGTATCAATTCTAGAGAATTCAAAAGATTTTTGCATGAAAAGAATATTCCAATAATTTTTACTGCAGTGAACTCGCCTTTTTCAAATGGTTTAAACGAAAGACTAAATCAAACGTTGGTCAATAAAATCAGATGCAATATAAACGAAAATGACACAAAAATAGCATGGACAACTATAGCACAAAATTGTGTAAAAAACTATAATGAAACGGAGCACACTGTCACTGGATATGCTCCAAAGTATCTACTAAACGGCACAGATGTTACGATTTTACCAAATGAGCTCAAGCTTAAGAAGACCGAGGTTGATCTGATCCAAGACCGGAAAAAGGCTCTGGAAAATACAATCAGATCACATAATTACAACAAGACAATTTACGATAAAAATCGAAGACATGTAGACTTCAAAGTTGGTGATGTTGTTTTTGTGGAAAATGGAAACAAGCTGAACCGGAAAAAGCTCGAAGAATTGAGAATCGGACCCTACATAATCGTAGAAAAAATATCAAACTCAATTTACAAGATAAACACTGACCATAAGAAATCAGAGTCAAACTTTTTCCACATCTCGAAGCTAACTCCAGCCCCTCTACTTGAAATCCCATAAAGAGGATACCTGAGTGGTCGTAGTACTTTATCTTATTTGGGAGGGGGAGATGTAAAGAAAAATATAATTTTCTTTCATTTAAATATTCCCGCGCATTAAGCGCCATCGTGGGATTTTGATTTTGTTATCTGTGGTCGAATTATAAACTAGGTAGCATCTAGCTGTCATGAGAAAACAATTTATTATTTTGTTACATAGAAAGCGAATTACTGTACCTAATTGTGATTTAGGAATCGACATAGTAGATTAATAACATTAAATGTCGTTTCTTTTCTTACAGGTAAAGTTTTGTTACTAAATACTTGTATTTATTGAATAAGACGTGTAAAGTTAACACAATAAATCTTTTCTTACAGAGAAACTCAGTTGTGTTTACATTGACTGTGTCGCCCCAATCACTAGAAAACAATATCTTATATATATATATTTGATTATTTTTATCATATGATACACATTCCATGTAGAAAGTGCTACATGAAATGTTACATGACTATAGGCATCCTTCTCACACTCTAAAGATGTAAAAGAGACGCAGACATAATATTAATTGAATTATTTCTGTGTATTTATAAAATAGGTAAGTGACTGTCACAAGAATTATCACGTCTTAAACTACCGACCAGATTAAGTCTGCCACTGGTGGTCCCCTGCATAAATACACCAGGATGGCATCCAATAGGGAGAGATGGCGAGACTTCGTGAGGCAAGCAACACCAGTCCCAAAACCAAAACATGACGACCACGACCGCTCTGACAAGAGCGTCACGACTTAGAAGAAACATTATAAACAGAATACATGGCAGAAACTTGCACGTATGTACTTAGCTTGCATGAAATCCATAAATTTCAGGCTGGTACACTTTTGCCAGTAATCATAGTAGCATTGCGATATTTATTATTGCCAGCTATCTGTCTCAGTTTGTAATTTAAATCGAATATACATAGAGCACTTATTTGGCGTTTGAATTTGATGTGTTCAACATTTGAATCTATACTTTTAAGCTTAGTTATTGTATATAGTTATCAAACAAATCTTGACATTATGCTGTATTGAATAGGATTTATATTTTGCGTGTATCCTTGCCGACTATACCCCGAATAAGGATGATTGCTCGTTCGGGAGTCATCGGTTTCGCGAATTTTGCCGATGATGCTAAAAGTACGAGTCGTGACGCAAGCCCTACGTGCCGCCTTTTGTTTCCACTATTTAAAATGTATACTTGACCTTGTTGTAATAAAACTTAAATTAGCTTATTCCTACATTGTAGTACACTGCTACGAACTGTTAAATTGCTGTGAGCAAACGTATGTTTTATGTGGTCTGTTTAAAGTGTTTTATAGCGTGCTAATTGCGCACAGGTCTTTTTTGTAGGAGGTTGGCGGGGGCACGCAGCTTCACGCGATTGGTTCGATGCGGTTGTAACTGCTTTTTTAAGGATAGGAATATTCGTTTTCAATAAAATAACACAGAATACTATATCTCCTATATTTAAAGCTATTGTATAGGAAGTGTTAATTATATCACATATACACATAATTGTATGATCAAACATTTTATTACGGCAAGGCTTATATTGAAAACGAACAAAAACATAACCCCCTTCTGATTGTAAATGATACGCACGGATCTGTCGACACGCACGCACGGCACGCAACGGACTTTAAGACTAGGTATGCTTTGCTCAAACCTACGCACTGTCAACGCCAGCCTTATCTTAGGGCTTTTGTCCCCAAATTAAGGGCGAAATTTTGGGGCCCGAATCTGAAAATATACACAATGCCTAGAGCGGTGTATTTAATGTAGGCCTCTGAAGTAACCCTATTATATTATGTAAGCGTTTGATTGACAAGTATCTGATATTTTAAGGCTTTATGTATTTACCCATACAAAACGGAAATACGATTTGCATATTCGTAGGTAATGGGCTTTTTGGGCTTTAATTATTGGATTATTACAACGTGCGTGCACACAGATCAACGGGTACTTTTAAAAACCAAAAAGCATTACTTTTTAAATTAAATAAAGTTTACTGGGTATCTTAAAAATGATCACAATTTTATCATAATAGTTATAGTGTAGAACATTTTTTTTTTATCGATAATTTCATGTTATTCATTTCTATAATGATATTCCTTTACATAGATATTATAAAGCAAGTGTTTGAACACTCCGATTAAGTCAGGTCGTTATTTAAAAAACCTAATAATCTACTCTTCAAGATAAATTTATATGAATTTGACGGGACTATTTTTTTTTACGATTACTAGGACACATTACTAGTCGTTCGAATAATCTCCCCAACTAACCCAAAGCCTATACTATAAGTGGACTAGCGTCATTAGTGCAATAGCCAGTGGGGGGATCGTACTGGGACCTCTCGGTTACGGAGGTGCCCCTCTAACCATTACGCTATTGGCGCTTTCAAATTGGATCAGATCTATGATAACCACAATCACTGACAGGATATATATGTAAAGGGACATCACTAGCACTTATATATAGTAAAAATCAACATTACAATACCACCAACATATCTGTGAAGCGTCGCTAATCTTAAAGGGCCAGTAAACGGGCTAGAATTGTATCTTGCTGAGCGCTATAGCTCAGCAATATTGCCAGCGATACTGCCTTGCTGAAACGTTACTATCAAAAGGTACCCTTTAGCATGGATGGCGGCAAGTGCCGCGCGATATAGACGGGAACTCGACGGCGCCGGCGGCAGCCAAAAATTGCCACAAAACTAGCCTGTTTACGAGTGCTTTTAGCGTAACTGTTAAATACAATGATAAAGCTGGTTACAATTTTGGCTACGTGTGCAAATAAATTGGTGGCACTATAAGTGCCCGAATACACAAGAGATGAAAGCGTTCCGCGTTCCGCATTATTTGTAAAATACGGGCGTATGCACACGGCGTTAGTGGCATATTTTTGCACGTTTTTAATTCAAACGCGCGTACAAAGTGATACAAACGTTCGCGAGGAGCGCGTTCAAAGCTAGTCTGTATCGCGTTTTACGCTATTGTACTACTGCTGTGTCTCTGATCAAAATGCGGAGAATTCTGTATACATAAGAGCGACTACAGCGCGTCTGAATCGACTTATCTGCACGTTTGTAGCGTTACTAACGTGCGTTTACGGCGTCAATTAATTTGTGAACGTGAAAAGTTTTAGGTGTCTGTGACTGAATCTCGTTTGACGCGCATTAACGCGTGTGATCTGTGCGTTAACATAAGACGTGTGCATAGGCTCTATAGGTTAACGCCAGAGCAAAAAGGAGGCGGTCAACAATAAACACTACATCGAATGTAGAACGTGGAACGACGAACGCTCTCGTGTATTCGGGGTCTAAGGCCTCAGCCTCGAATTTTGCGGGCAGCGGGGCGGCAGCGGCGGCGGGCAACGAGCGGTGCACTCCAGTCAAGCGGTGACCCGCGCCCGCGCTGCGCGTCTGCATTTGTTTTTGCGACGTGTCAAAATATATCGAGCGTTAGGAATAAATTTGAATCAAAAAGATGTTGTCGCCGCTTTTCAGACATTTCGTTCGCGAATAAAAACAAATATCTCGACAACACAACCACGAACTCAACACTATGCCGCTATAGTGCCGCGCGATCTGCCCGCTGGTTTGGAGAACGGGTCTACGTTGCCCGCCCCGCTGCCCGCAAAATTCGAGCCGGCTGAGGCCTAATAAGTTTAAATACGTGATACCAAATGTACAAATATAAACAAAAACTCGATGATGAGTCGGTGCTTACAACACGATGGGATAAAGGACATAGTTACATTATGAACGAGTCGACATTGTCTTAGAATGGAACTTTTGTGATCTAACACTAATAATTATTCTCCGTCAGAAATAAATACTTACTTCCAAACATTATTGTATTTTAGTTGCGAACGGGATCGTTTGGGTATACAGAGGACCTAGTACAGGTTTGATTATTTACGAAAACCACATCCAGTATTGCAAGTTAGTCGTTACTAGTTCGAGTACGAGTTTATTCGTAAGCTTACCATAAACTCTAAAGTAAACCCCCGAATTTATAGACGTTTTATAACTTCATATAGTACTGCGCAAAGCAAACCTCCTGTGCGCATTACTATATAACGTTTGATAAATTTATAAATTCGGAGGTACGTATTTATCCACTTTGTATAAGAGAATTGAAAGTTATAAAAACCACCCGCTAGGGGCGCTGTTCATTTTGCCAGACAAAATACACAAATTATGCAGTAAATGTTACGCGTTAACAAAAAAAACTCGTACTCAAAGCTCTGGTGGACTCGTATGTTCCATTCTAACACAACTCCGAAACACGTTTTATTGTTTTTAATATTTTTTTTATATTTTTATTTTGTCAACAACAAGATTCAGAGCGGTATGTATTCCCTGATCTGTTGCAGCGTCTCCTGGTCGGTGGACTGGACCAGCCGGTCGAAGGTCTCCGCGCCAACTTGACTCTTGAGAGCCTCCAACTGAGAAAGAGATTTATCGCACATTTCATCCAATAAACCTGATATTTTCACACCACGTATTAATTTCTAGTATAGCTTGTAATGTTGGCAAGCAGTGATAGCCTAGTTGGTAGACCGCTTGCCTCGGTAACGAGGAATGCAGGTTCAAACCCAGACTCGCACCTCTGGGATTTCATGTGCGAATCTCATTTTCAATCATGATTACCACTTGCTAAACGGTGAAGGAAACCATCGTGAGGAAACCTGCATGTCTGAGAGAACCCCTCGAAAGATGTGTGAAGTCCGCCAATCCGCACTGGGCCAGCGTGGTGGACTATGGCCTAATCCCCATAGCATTGAGGGGAGGCCCGTGCCCAGCAGTGGGATATTAAAAAGGGCTGGAATTATTATTATATATATCGTGTAATCATAATTACGAGAAAATTTTATGTATCTTAGGATATATAATACTATTGGGTATACAGGATGTAGCATAAGCATGTAATAATGAAGGCGAGGGAACTGCGTAGGTGCGGTGCCGCGGCACGGAGCGTATGTGGGTGAAGTTGGTGGCGGCAGGGATTAGGTACAGGTGATTCAGGTAGGGTTTACCAACTTTTTGAACCTGTGCTTCTTTAGGATATTTTTTAATAATTATTTGAAATTAAGATGTAAATAAACAAAAATGTTCGCTCAAAATCACAATTACGTGCACGTACGTACGTTGATAATTGTGATTTTAATGGGTCGATATCGACCACTTTGGGAAGGCCCTAGTTTATAGTGTGCGAGTAGTTACCTGGTGGTGCATGACAGCCCGGAGGTCGATGGAGTGCGCGGGGTGCGCGGCGGCCAGGCGGCGCCGGCGCAGCGCGTGCGGCGCGCCCCCCGCCCCGCCCGCCCCGCCCGCCCCGCCCGCCCCGCCCGCCCCCCAGCGCGCCGCGCCGCCGCGCCCCTCCAGCGGGGAGGGGGGGCGCGACCCCGGCGGCGCCAGCAACCCGCTGCCCACACCAAACATACTCATACAACTCTACTCGGAGACTCCGAATGGCCACTGCGTACAACAAAAAGTGGCACACTGCGGCCATCTTCCTCGACATGGAGAAAGCCTTCGATAGGGTATGGCATGAGGGGCTCATATTCAAGCTATCGAAGACCTCCGCCCCATTACGGACCGTACGCATCGTGGCCTCATTCTTAACCAACCGCTCATTCAGAGTACTAGTGGACGGCACATTGTCTACGGAACGCCCCATCCGAGCGGGCGTACCCCAAGGCACCTGCCTCTCACCGGCTTGCTACTCCTTATACACGGACGACATCCCAGCTATCGGCAAGGCCAAGCTGGCACTGTTTGCCGACGACGCAGCGTACTACGCGACATCGTTGAGCAACAAACGCGCCGCCAAACTACTTCAACCGACACTGGACGCCTTGCCGAAATGGCTTAGCAAGTGGCGGCTCACGGTCAACGTTGCGAAGACGCAGGCGTTGATCACCGGCCGTAAAAACTACCCACCACCGCTCCGACTCCAAGGCCAGCTCATCGAGTGGAGGCCACAAGCCAAATACCTGGGGATCACCATCGACAGGGAGCTCTGTATGAAGTCCCATATTGATGGAGTGATCGCGCAAACTAAGCTCGCCCGTGGCAAACTCAATCCGGTGTTCGCCTCAAGACTACCTCTGAGAACAAAACTCGGGATCTATAAGACCTACGTCAGATCCCGCCTCACGTACGCCGCCCCATCATGGTTCTCATTCGTGTCGGAGACGAATAAGAGTCGCCTTCGTGCCCAACAAAACCAGTGTCTCCGCACGATAGTCGCAGCCCCGCGTTACGTGAGGAACGCGACTATCTCTAGGGATCTCAAGATCGAACAACTGGATGAGTTTGTCAAGCGCCTAGCCACCAACATGTTCGCGCGCGCCGACGCGTCGCTGCACTCCCATATCAGGGGTATAGCTCCGCTGCACGCGCGCCCACCGGAAGTCCGCCATCACCACCGAAGCTTGCAACGCGAACTGATCACCGTCGAGACCACAGATCCCGTCGATGATGAACCCCAGGTCACATAATGACACCCCGATGACCCGCCCACAAGTAGTGGGCGGCGTAGATATCCACTGGAAAGAGGAAACTCATCCCGAACCAGTCTCCCCGCCTCCCTCCACTAGGGGGAAGCGAGATGAAGAAAACGAGAGACTCCGAACACGAGATAACGGTTTGTTTAAATCAGAAATAGAATACTTTTTATTCATTTAACCATAAGTACAGTACTTATGAACCGTCAAAATAGTTACAAAATGCTAAGCTACTTTACCACCCGTTCGCAATGCTGTTCCTATGGAGAAGAACGGGCAAGAAACTCCATGGTTGCTCTTTTTAAAAAGATCTTTTCAAATTTTATTCTCATTGTTAGTAATTAGAAAATTAAATGTATTTAATTATGCAATAAAAATAAGCATACTCGCTATTATTACGTATATTGACTTACTCAACAAATGTGCCGTTCTCTTCAGTCTTCATGACGTCATTCAACACCTCAGTCAGGTTGAGTAGTATGGCGGGGAACCGCTGCAACACCGTCGCGTTTTGTGTCGTCAGCAAAGCCGCCAGACCTAGACCTATAACATGAAATGTCCACTTAGCGCATCACACGCTCAGACCCGTCTTCCAGTGGCCACCCTGGACAAGTGTCCACGGCCCTGCGCTCTATGGGGCCCCCTAGTTCTCGCTAGATCGCCAACTGATTAACGATAAATAGATTTAATTTCCGACAATCAAACGAACTATTTAGATGGAAACAAAAACACTTATCGTTAGGCGAAGTCTCGTCGCGACGAGCATAGCGGTCGGAAGAACATTGTAGTTAAAATTAAACAAATAGTATAAAAAGGACAAGCCCGCTGAGTTTGTCGTCGGATCTTCTCAGTTAAGGGGTCACGTTCCGATCTTGTTGTAGGGTCAAGAAAAAAAATATAATTGCCAATTTGTATGTCATTTTATTTGTCTATACAAAATAAATGATTTGACTTTGAAGCAATAGGGACTTCATCGATTAAGTAATTCAGTCATTGAGATACCGCCGCGTCGGCTGCACATCAAAATGGTTGGTACGAAGTAAAAAATTGAGCAGTATTAGGTACTCACCAACAACCTTCCACCTCTCAACTTGCGTCACCAGATTCATCTTCTCAGTCCACACATGTAGAATCCTGTTCAGCACTTTCGCTGGGTCCGAGTCGTACTCGGCGAGGCCGACGGAGGCCTCCTGGATGGCCTTGTAGAACAGCTCCGTGGAGAGGAGTATGACGCGGGAGACGAGGCAGAGCTGCACTGACAGGACCATTGGCAAGTCATCGCCTTCGAGGAGACAGCTGGCGAGGAATGGGACGTTTGAAGAGTGTGTGTCAAATTCTGTATGTGTGCACGCTTTATTGAAAATCACTAGAGATCATTATGGAACTTGAAATGACACGTTTTAGTATTGGCTTTAAGATTCTGGATCTACGGGAAGCATTCTATAAGTATTGATAAACGAGTTGGCAAGTATCAAAATGTTTAGAAATAAATGTCCGTAACTTTATGGAGAGGATTTAGGCTATAGTCCACTACGCTAGCCCAGTGTGCCCAGCCAATTTCAACAGTCGTGCAGGTTTCCTCACGATTTTTGCCTGCACCGTCCAGCAAGTGATTATTATAGCATTTGATATGAATTTCAGCTTGACAGAGTGAAAGATGGACTATAAAGTATTCCGATAAATAAATATCGCCAGATGAACACACCAACTATACATTCCCACACTAAGCAGCGCTTGTATTATAGGTACCGTACAATGGACTGGAGGCGAACCCAGTATATTTTCCATATTAAACATCACATGACTTGGGTACAAACATTCTTGCTCATCACACAAAGTGTGTCCCTACCAGGATTCTAATCCGAGACCCTCGGCACAGAAAGCAGGGTCACTACCAACTGCGCTAATCAGGCCGTCACAAAACAATATAAGTTTGTAACCGTAAAAAAACAAAAATACTCACTGTATAACCCTAATCAAAATAGGCCATATGACTTTGACCCCTAAAAAGGCGTTCCTCTCGGGGAAGGTGACGCTGATGCATATCTCGGCCATCTTGAGCGCGGTGATGACGCCCTCGGTGCGCATGTCGGCCAGCATGTCCTCCAGCTGCGCCACGCACTTGCCGCCCGCCGCCGCCAGGAACTCCTCCGGGCACAGCAGAGTGTACGCTTGCATTATGTACACCACTATTCGGAGGTGCTCGGAGGATTGTTCTGAAGAAATGCGAGAATTAAACCCATTATTATTTGCAATGATGATGATAATGAGAATCTTGCCTCTATTTTGCACAAATCACTTGATTTGTTGATAATATATTATAAAATAATTTAACGGATTTCATTGCGATTATTTTATATTTTATGTTTTTACGTTCCCGACGTTTCGGCTGCTTTACAGCAACCATGGTCACGGGAGGACTGAGATGTTTGACGTTCTAGTATCATAGTTTGAACCGGGGTACCCTCATGTTGAGTTGATGTTTGCAAACGCGATAAAATCCGTTAAATTTGTTTTATTTCAATATGTAGTATTCGTGTAAATATAAGATATCAATAATAATAATACCAGCCATTTTAATATCCCACCGTTGAGCACGGTCCTCCCCGCAATGCGAGGGACTTCACACGTCTTTCAAGGGGCTCTCTCAGACATGCAGATTTCTTAGCGATGTTTTCCTTCACCGTTTAGCAATTGATAATCATGTTTTAAAATGAGATTCGCACATGAAATCCAGAAATCCCAGAGGTGCGAGCAGGGGTTTGAACCAGCGATCCTCGTTACCGAGGCAAGCGTTCTACCAACTTGGCTATCACTGCTATATATATCAATACTAGCTGCGCCCCGCGGTGTTACCCGCGATTTAAAAGTGTACATTTTACCGGGATAAAAAGTAGCCTATGTGCTATTCCAGACTATAATCTATCTCTGTGCCAAATTTCATCCAGATCCGTTCGGTCGTTCTGGCGTGATTTAGTAACAAACATCCATCCAAACTTTCACATTTATAATATTAGTGGGAAGTGTATGTAATGTAAATCACCAAGTATAGGGCACAAGTTGTCAGCCAGCTGCAGCGTGGCCGGGTCCGCGGCCTGCGAGGTCTCCAGGATCGCGAGCCACAGCTCCAGCGCGTCCTCCAGCAGGTACACGTGCGCCGGCTCCGACAGCTTGCTGGACTCGTTCACTACGCTCAGGATCCAGGGTCGGATGTTGGGCGGACACTCGCCGAGAGCCTGGTGGGCGAGATTCGATCTTATATACACACAATACGTCGGTAATTTGGTTGTGTATGTACATTGAAAACTGTAACTTGGGTTGTACATTAACATTTCGATGATGATAATGAAATGAGTGCCCTCTGTGTAAAGTAAAGCTGTTGATACTTTACTGAAAATGTACTGGACTTCTTGGGTAAACGTGCAAAGTCAAGCTATTTCATCTCAATTTCATTCCCTTGTGCACATTATGAACACACACTAGTTAATATCCCGCTAATATTAAACATTATTTATCAAAGAAACATATTTTTGTAAAATAAATATTGACAACTTCACGGTTCAACTCCCCGCTGAAAGTATGGATTATGGATGCCTGGTATTGTCACGTGACGTCACCTTGAGGAGATGCACGACGGCGGACAGGGCAGCCGCGCGCAGCATGTTGTGGCTGGCGGCGGCGGCGTGCTGCCACAGCTGCGGCAGGTACGCGAACAGCGCGCCCGCCCCGCCCGCCCCCACCGCGCCGCCCGCCCCGCACCGCTCCATCACGTACGACACCACGTGAAGCACGTGCATCTTGGTATCACACTCCTCGGACTCCACCTAAGTCACAGACAATACCGCTGATCATAACCAACTCTGATACTTATAGAAAATATAAATATAAAAGAAATGTGTTTTGTAATTCCATTGTAAATGGAAGAAAAAATCTATACATTTGCGTATGAGTTTTTATAGAGGGTATTACACAAGTGCATACGGGGGAGGCTAAGGCATTGTGTATAAGGGATATGTAACCTAATAATAAATGCCTGACAAACATACCAACTGTGCGGTCCCTAAGCAAACTATGAGTACCATACACAGGGGCGATCCCAATATATAATAACTTAAATAGATATTAAGCATGCATAACTTGGACACAAACAATCAGGCTAATCACACAAAATTCCCCCTACCGGTATTCAAACCCGGGACACTCGGTAAAAAAATCAGGGTTACTATTTACTAAGCTAATCGGATCGTCTTAAAAGGATAATAAGTTAACAGTATGTTGATTTCTTATATTTACGCGAATACTACACATTAAAATAAAACTATTTTTTAAAGGAAGGAAGGAACGTAAAAACGAAAAATAAACGCGATAAAATCCTTTAAAAAATAGTTTTACTTCAATTAACAGTATGTGTCCTGAACCAACTAATTTATTCTCACTTACCAGGAGTTCATAGAGCGCAGCGATCGCGTGCGGCGCGTACGGCGCGAACTGTTCCACGTCGAAGTTGAAGTCGTCTATAGTACTCCTCAACGCTTCGGCGGCGGCCAACTTTACAGCCGCGTCTTCGTCGGCCCTCGACAGTGGTTCCAGTAGGGAAGCGTACATAGCTGGCCGTAAGGATTGAGATGCACGAACACCACACCATTGACCTTTGATGTATTACGATATATAAGACAATGTTATTGAAGACGACAAAAAAAGGAAGATATAATAAACACATTTTAAGGTTGTATTAGGATGATAGCAACCGTGACGTAAGACTGTGACTATGTTATCTAGCGAATTAAGTCGCAAGTCGCATGGCAAGCCGCATCTTACGGAACACCGTGAACCACGCAAGTCAGTATAGTAGTAATTGTTTAATCTCAGGGATAGATGATAACCTTAAGCTAGACAGCCCTTTTATCAGCTACTGACAAATATCTAGTAATAAGAAAACGTTAGGGCAATCTATCCGGTAACTTACCGATAAGTTGGCAAACTCGCCTCCTAATAATTCTGTAATTGTTGTCTTTAATTTTCAATTCTTGACTCAGAACGTTCGTGAACCACTCGTCGAAGTCGACCTGTTACAAAATGATATGTTATTTTATGGACACTTCAATCAAATACATAGAAAATCGTACCGCGCTATTGTAAACTTAAGTCCAATAAAATAGAGGCGTACAAAAAAAAATACCGTAAAATATAGGGGATATAACGTCAAAAGGGCATGGATGTGACGTCACGTATCAAATTTAGATTTTTTTAATTTAAATTTGTAATATTTTTAATTTTCACATTTCTTAAACATACCATAAACTGTCGTAAAACACTAACGTGAATTTGCTTTAGTTTACATTCCACAACGGTATTGAGAAATGTTAAAAAATAAAGTTGCCAATTCTGATATAAGTCCTCACTTACATCGTCATAAAGGTCAAAAGCAGCTAATCCGACGGCATTATAAACGGCGTCCTTATTCAGTATAGCAGGTAGATCGTCGGGGGAGATCTGTCGCTGTTGCAGCGTCGCCAACAGCCGCACGAGCTCGGGCGCCAGCACGTTGCGGAATTGGAATAGCTCCATGAATAGGGCTTCTGTGCAGGGCTGTGCGGACGAAGTTTATGATAACTAAAAGATAATATTTGATACAAAAGGATCCATTTAGGTTTTTACGAATTGTGAATCTAGTGTGAAATGTATCCGCAAATTAAAGGCACATTGTAAGAACAGAATAAGGGCGTTCACTGTTTAAGACGAACGTGTCTCAAACAGCGAATACCTGTGTAGATTAAATTGCCTCCAAATGTATTAAAGTTTTAATAAATTAACAATAATTGTATTACAAAACAAAAATGTAAATCTTACTATGAATTTGGGAACAGTACTTTCTATGGACAGAAATAATGGCTGTTACGAAAACTCATGCGAGAACGTCCGCAAACAACAGACGCCCTAAGATAAGTACTTAAATACGGTGACATATTCACTAGAAAAAACTACTTTGAAAAACGATAATACAACAATATATACTTAGCGTAACCTTAGTAACGATTAGAACTTCTATCTATTGTCTTGACCCCTCCCTCCCCCCCCCCCCCTCCTCTTGCCCAGTGGCTGGCGACACCCGTACCTGTTAATGTACCATACACACTCACCCTCAAACTATATTTCCATGACTCGCCAGCTTCGTCAGTTGCAAAGCTCTCCGGCTCAGCATCCCATAGGGCTAGATCATCAGCGCTTAACAGAAAATAATGCGTAACGAGGTGCCGGCACATGTGGCACAGTGTGTTCGGATCGAGGACTTCCATCTTCACCTGGTGGGCTTGGAGGGTCACTGAAACCATCAAATAATATTGTAACTTTTTTTATGTTCATTTCGAAGTACTAGGGTAACAGAACACGGTAAAGGCTGCAGCTAAATTTCTTGCACCTCCTAACAAAAGCATAAAATTTTATTGTAATACCTAGCCAGATGCGAGATCTGAACATTAAAAATAAATCTCCAAACAAACTTGGACCGCCTATTTTACCCCACCCATCCTTAGTACACCTCTAGGGTATTTAAGAAATATCCATATGCTCCAAATCTTAAGGTCCGCCGGTTTATAATGTGCATTGTCTGTTAGTCAGTCAGTTAACTTATTTCAAAATACTAGGATAGCAGAATATGGGAAGGGCTGCGCACAGGAATATATTGGAACTTCTAACACATCAAAACATGGTCTATGATTATAACATAGCTACAATATTGAAGACATAAGATGTACGATAAGATAAGTAAAATAAGATGTAAAACCTAAAGCATTTCTGTTATTCCCAAAACTAGCAGATTAGTTCTATTTGGAAAATTAAGTCCTCTACAACTAATTTCTTTCAACGATAGAACCAAGCTATAATCTTATTATATGTATAGCATATCTATAGAAAGAAGACGATCGAGTAGAACTGAACGGGGATACTTACATGGCTCTTTGACTTGATCAATCCCCTTCGGCGGCTTATACTCCGCACATTGCAATATTCCTTTCACGATGTTCAAACACTGTATAGTGAACCTTTCATAGATCAAGGCCATGCCTTGTTCCGTGAAGCAGTAGTACAGGGCAAACTCTAGGGAAGGCCGGATGAGAGGCACGTAGGAAAACGGCTGACAACATAACACCCCTAGAGCTACCTTGGTGAGGTGTATTATGAACTTTTCACAAAGTTCTAATGGGTATATGCCTCTGCCTTTTAGAAGTTTTCCTGCAATAAAGTAGCGATTTAATTATAAATCTCGTCAACCGACGCGCTTGTATGTGGAAGCGAATGAACTGATTTGACATTGATGCGATTTTTAAAGTGTCAGAGAGGTTTTATTAATTTAAAACGGTTCCATGAAATATACATTTCCGATACTTGTCCAGTCGGGAATCGAACCTGCAACTGCCTGTTGCAGTGAGCTGAGTGTGAAATAGAGTGTATAGCATTATAATATTAGTCAAACCAGTACATACACAAAATCCATTTCAAATATACTTACGGCACTCCAAGCTAGTCTTAGCTCTATCGAACACGACGTTCAGGAAAGCCATCGCGTCCTGGCTCTCGTGTGCTTTCTTAAATCCAAACACTGTCAGCTTCCTCAGTATCCGAAGGCAGAGGAGCGCCTTTTCCAGGTGTTCCGTTATCAACTCCGTAGCGGCGCCCTCTTGGATGTGACGCAAAAATACTTCTGTATTTTCATGCCACAGGTTCAGGATGAAGGAATATACTGAGTTAGTTAGGTCCTGGAGACATAAAACGCAATTGGTATTTTAGTAACGCATCACTACAAGGTAGATGATATACCACGAAGGAGTACGCAGGGGGGAGGTTGTTTAAAGTAGTGGTATTCATTGATAGAACTAGATGCTACTTTGGGGACATCCATTGTCAAACAATTGGGGGAAGGGACATACTCGTACCAGCAGTGACCCTCGGCTTCGTCGTCATCTCCGCAATTACACCAAACAAGATGATCTAAAATTTGAGAAGGCAACAAAGCCAACCTCCACTGAGTGTGTCGAAAATCCGAATTCCCGATAAGTTAATTATTTACAATTTGTATGTTATAACTAGCTAATGCTAACTCCGCACGCCCAATGATCGATTTTATTTTACGGCGCATCCCTCCCTATAGTTATAGCGTGATCATAATATTATGTACCTTCTTTTTGGAGTATAACCATAGGCTATACAATAATAAAATTGGTTGAGTAGAAAATTATTTAATGACACCCAAATAGTGACAAACAAGAATAGCATATTCTATTATTTTTAAATGACAGTATAGATAACGAAATGCTTCTCAATAACCGATTCAATAAACGTGAAATTACAAGTAAGATTAAAGGACCTGAAAATTGGCATGGCACCTCTCAGCCACAAGGAAGTCATTAAAAAAATACGTTTTATATAATACTAACTTGGAATGTCCTCCTATCTCCGACCAGCCTTTTGGAGGCGAGCGCCTTGACCACGTGGTGGAAGATCAGCAGTGAGCGATGTTGCACCAGCGGCTGCGGCGCCTTGAGCGCGCCAATCAGTTCCGGGACCAGATCTGGCCAATTCGTCGGGCAGTCGAACCTGATTAGAAGTAGGATTAGTGATCATCATAACCATCCCACTTACAAATGCATGCACAATTTTTTCTAAAACCATAGTTGTCATATCACTATTACTAGTTACTATCAGTAAGTCTACATTACTTCTCTTTGTTATAGTCTTCTCAAGACTGAACAGTATTCAGAATAAAATTGAGAGTATATCTTTGAATAAAAACACTGACACTTGCATCAATAGTAACCTGTATTTAAAATGTTCAAAGCCATGATACAATAATATTCTCTCCAGGTACTCTCACCCATGACAGCTAAGTCACATGATTGGCGCAAGGCTACATCTACAGCCTTCTTTGACTAATATGTTAATTGAATTGTCAATTAATTACAGCACTGACCGTGAAGTAGTCCTGGGCCATCAGAGCTACGTAGGAAGGTACGTAGGCTCCATCAGAGCAGAGCATCAAGCTTTCGTATACCATGGTCAAACCATAATCATCTCTTACCTAGCAATCTTAGAGATCAAAACAGCAAGCTGCGTAGCAATCTGAGCGACCGGCTCGCTCATTATGCTTGTCGTGAGCAGCCCCTGGCGCAGCTTCTGCCGCTCCTCGTCACCGATGGCGTTTGGCGCGTTCCGCCTCCAGTAGCGGTCCACCCCGTTCTTGAAGCACATCACCGCCAGCCATCGCACGTTCACGTCGATTGAGTGGTTGGATAGTATGTTCTGTAGATTTTAACATGCTGTAACATATCTTGTAAAGATTATTTTGATTGCTGGAATATCAGGACATGGCCCAAGGCAGTGAAGAAGTCAAGGGGAGGCCTTTGCCCATTAGAATGTACTTGGCAATGGTCTTTAGTTCAAAAAATATCTGCTAAGCAGTAATAACCAATATTGATTTCTTATATTTATGCAAATACTACCTTTGAAATAAAACTAACTTTACAGATTTTATTGCGTGTATATTATGTTTTTACGTTCCTGATGTTTCAACGTTTCCAAGCCTTCCGGTAACACGGTTGCTGTAAAGCAGCCGAAACATCGGGAAGGTAAAAACATAAAATAAACGCGATAAAGTCCGAAAAAATAGTATTATTTCAATGTGTAGTATTCACGTAAATATATGAAATCAATAGTTAAATATCATTTAGAAATCTCCTCTTCAAAGTGCAGTGGGACACTGAAAAGTGTTTTTACTCACCAAAAGTACAGAATAGAAGCCTGGTTCCACTTCCCATTCCTGAAGCTTTTTCTCAGCTGGCTTTAGCACCTCAGTGTCCTGGCTGGTAGCCCGGTTTAAGGTGTCCAGGACCAGGGCATAGATGTTTGGGTCCATGGCTCTTGGTGATTAACTGTCAGTAAAAAATATTATACTGCAAACCAAGGAAGTAACTACTAACCATTAGTAATATAGGGTTTATAGACAGGTACTGGTTATGTAATGAACAAATAATGCTAAACTTGGAATCAAGGGCCACAGATTTAAACCTGGGCCTGATGAAGCTGATGAAGATAACATAAGTAAGGAAACCTAAATGTCTGAGATAACTTGACCTTTTGGTCGGAATCCCCCTTACATTGTTGGGAGGCCCCTGTCCAGCATTCATACAGGGGCTGATTATTATTAATATTAGAAATTTTAGTGTACATTTAATTTTTATAATTATTATAAATTATATCTACTACCATGCATTTGCATGCCTGCCGTTAATAATACAGAGTCAATAAAAAATATTAGTTTTTTACACTATTGATGTCGGTAAGATAACTGATACGCAAACAGAAAATCATCTGCAATACATTTTATAAATACAAAAATAGACATTTTATTCACTACGATGTACTTCAAAGCGAAAAAATATACTTTTTGAAGTATTAAACGTCTTTATATAACTACAGCAGAGTTTAACAAAGAGAGTTACAAGAGATTACATTAAAAACAAACTCACTTCTCACCCTGAAACCGCAAAGGACATAACATAACCTATCACAATTTGCATACGACACATAGATCGAAGACTAATGCAGTCAAATTGGGCCAATTCGACAACTCGGCTTTAAAACACATATGGTAGTAAGCTAATTAACACAAAAGAACAATTTTATTTTAGAATCATACTGAAATATACCATAAAATACCGTTCGGAAAAAAATTACAACGAACGAACCAACCAAATACCGATTTTTCAATAGTGCGAAGTGCGAAATGTCAGTTAGTTGGCTGTCAGTGTCAAAATTATTTAAAAAAATATCGTTCTAAAACATTGAACTTTAGATCATTTTGTGAGTACATTAAGCTAGAATACATTAATGAGAACTCTTCTTCTTCTTCTTAAATCTTTCCTAAAATACCTTGTATTACATCAAGGAAGGAAAAATAATCAAGATAGGTACTTATGATTTGCAGTTGCATAACAAAATTATGATCACCAATCGTTATCGTTATCACTAAATAAACAGAATGAAATCGGTAAGAATTATCTTCAACAAACCTGTCAAGATTATTTATTAATTATCTAATCGAAGGTATTGACCGAAACTTTTAGACTGAACGTAATGAAATAATAAATACTTTATTATTGATGTATAAATGTCTTATTTTAAATAATAACTGTGACTAAATCATTAGAAAGTGTATCATGAGTCGTTGCACAGTTAATCTATATAGTGATGGCTCGGGAAGTTTTTACACGGGCAATATAGTTACAGGCATTATCGTCCTGGAGATGCATCGCGACCAGAAAATTGGTCGTAAGTAATTTTATGTTTATTCTTGCGCTTAAATTACCTTCAAAATACTTTGATGATTTACTTTCAAATCGTTTCAGGCATCGATTTCGAAGTGGTTGGTACATGCAAAGCCCAATGGACCAGACCGAGGCCTACAATCCCGTATATAAAAAACTATTCTGAAAAGAAAAAACTACTAAGTGTAAAAATAGAAGATATATTCAGAGACGTTTCTGTTGGTAGGTTACAGATACATTACAGAAGACCAACTGAACACATGAAATGTTGAGGCGCTTGCACATGCATCTTTTAAATATGTTTGAGTTTTGTTTAAATCATAATTTATATAAGAAATTAAAATTATAGATGGATGTGCAAATGGCCTTTACAATAGCCTAAAGAAAATCTTATAAATAGGTGCCTATATGAATATTGTTTTTACCTTAATCGTATAAGTATATTTATTTATATATTGTGATTCCACAATATTTTATTACAGGTAATGTAATGCCAGCAGGTGTACATAGATATCCATTCCATTTTGTTTTGCCGGAGGACTTGCCGTCTACTTTCGAAGGTTCTTTGGGACATGTTTATTATCGTATAAAAATTAAAAGTAGCTCAGCTTGTAAGATCAAAAAAATTGTACCATTTAACGTGTTAGGAACTATAAATTTAAATCACGTCGAAGAATTTTTGGTAAGTACCTATGTTTGCATTTTTTTAATTAACTACCACTTTATGACTTTATCCAAGTATTTTTATTTTTATAGAAACCTGCATTGCACGAATGTCGCAAAACGGTATCTTGTAACTCTGGGAATATTGAAGTTACCGTTAGAACCTACAGAGGATTTGCATCCAAGCAAAAAATACCATTTGAGATATTGATAAATAATGAGATGAAAATTAGAATAAGCAAAATTAATGTAATATTGTTACAGGTTCGTTTTTTTTTAATATCTAAGTGATCGACCAAAAAACTTTATTAAATTTATAATTTGATGCAATAACTAAATGATATAGGTAGGTAGCCTAAGAAGTTACTTTTACTGCTTGGTTTCAGAAGATACGTTACACTGTATCATCAGGATATGTAGATGAAGAGCGAAAAATGTATAAAGCTGAATATAAAAAAATTGCTAATAGTATAGCCGAAGTTTGTAATATTAATATGGAGATACCTCAAGTTGTACCCACCAGCTTAAACTCACCAGACCCTATGATAAACGTTTCTTATATTTTCAGGGTGAGATAATGTTGCGATAAATATATTATTATATATATTTTTTAATTATGACTACTGAAAAAGCTTTACGTTTTTTTACAGATGGAAGTGATATTTCCTTTTCATTTTACTCAACAAGAAGATATACCCGTTACTGTGGCATCAATACCAGTGGTCCATTATGAATTTTAACGATGAAAGAATTTAAATAAATAGCCTCACAGCGAAAAGTTACACCTATACGATTATATTGTTTTTACAATTTCATGTAATATGTACTAGCTGTTCCGCGCAACTTCATTCGCGTACAATTCAATAAAATAAGGCCTAGGTCCGCCCTATTTTCCCACCACAGTTACTCCTATAAGTCAGGATCTACAACGTTGTATAATGGAAACACCGAGATTTGACACTTGGTGAGTCCCAGAGAAAAGCTGTTGGTCTGAATAATATAGTCAGTCAGAGTACATTGTTTTGGATTGGGGTATTAGAATAATCTAATTTGTAAGGCCACCTTGCGGAAAATATATATTTTAGTATGTGGTTTGGCCTTTTTTCTCATATTTTCATTCTTCCGTTCGTGCATGATCTCATTCATGCTTCATAATGCCAATCCCACATATAGCTTTTCCTAGTCCTACTGTGATGATTCTACCCTATTACAAAAGTTACACATAGACTAGCAGTTTTAAGTAATGCTTGTATAATCAGATAAGAATCAAATACTTATTACAATGCAAATACATACTAACTACCTACACAATAGTAGTACTTTGTACCTTCTTTTTGAGCGACACCTAGCACCAATACAAACTAAATACTCTAGGTTCATGGCCCGAAGTGAAGATATTGGTTGCGATGTGCGTATTGTACGCATAGCTTTATTTGAATTTTACATAATTGTAGTTTTTGTTGAGTAGAATCTGATAAATGTATAAAACAATAAAACCTATAATATGCTCCTTTTGACAGGTTTAAAAAAATAAAGTAGTTAATAAAAAAAATCACCGAATATTCTTTATTTCATATTTTTTAATCTAGCAACAAAATAATTACCTAGTGCTGCCACCTTGCGTTCAAAACAAACAAATTATCTGTTCAAGCTGTTTGCCTTTTAATATTTTACTGAATAATTTTGATAAACAGGCTTTATTTATATTTTAAAAAATAAATTAGAATATTTAATTGAATATTCTTTATTTTGTTACCTTAATAAGCTGGAATATGGGTTTCTAAAAATATTCAATAATCATATGAGCAACTTCCTCTTTCTGTGACTTTTTGTGAAAGCGGAAATGGTTGGTCCGCCATAAGCATTCGTGTGGGTCTGTGCTTGTGTGGTTGGTTTGGCTGTCTTTACCGGTGCCAACCATTATTTTTAATTAGTAGTAAGTTATGCGTATGAATCCAGACATGGACGATGATGAGAAGGGGTGAGTGTATTTTTATCTATTTTTGGTGAGATTTGAAGCTGTCCACGACGTGCCAACTATAATAGGTCAAACTGGCATGTTCGCTTGGTGTGTCGCATTTCATGAAAAGCCAACAGGGCTTGTGAGGAAGGGTTACATGCCCATCTACGTTTGCCCAAATCGTATTTGTAGTTACGATTACAGTATTATATGTTTATTCACGTACATTGATACTGGTACGGGCCGCTAAATCTCATTTAGCCTTTTACTTTATACCGGCTAGCGGGCACCGACCCCAAGCCTCGCCGTGTGACTTGCGTGGTGCGATCATGGCAGCTATTACTTTCCCATAATATAATTTTCTTTGATTGTTCTGATTCAACACCAGAAATCAGTGTTGAAGTCGTTTACATAACTTGTATTTGGAAAACTGTTGATGTGGATGCGTCGCAATATACAAAATTAACCTTTCTGTGACTAATCGTTGCTTTCCCTTATCGCCGACTTAGCGTTATGGCATTGCTTTGCCAGCCATATAACATTATTTTACATAGAACACGATGATTTCGTGTGGCGATTCGCTAAGGAGGTTATTAGTTCAATGTTCGAAGTGCCGCGTAGCGCGATCTCATTTACCTACAAGACGCGAAACGTGCTGATTCATTTGCATATGGTTACTTGCGTCGTCGAATTATGTTCATAAACAGTTTCCCATGAGGCTATAATACTACTTCTAAAGATTTATTTGATAGAAAGCATGCCATCTATAATATTATATTTTGTCCTTGTATATCAATAATGTGGCGCAAAAGATAAGAGTAATCCATTATGTATATGTATTGGAACAAAATAATTAGATGATGGTATCAGTAGTAACATTTATGAACTTTCAAAGAATTTCATATGTTGGTAGTTGCTTTTATTTTGTAACCTTCATTTAGATGTTGGCAAAGAACTTTTAAAATTACTGTAGGAGTAATTCCATTGTTGATTTATTTTATAATTCAAAGTGTGTAGCTTATGCTTTATGAGTTACAATCATCACACAACAAGAGAAAAAAAAGTATGACCCAGCCAAAGTGAATGGTTACTTTCACCAGTCTTGTTGTGCCTAGTAAGCACTGAATTCACTATGATTGCATGTGATTTTTTTTGTTCAGAGTAAAAGTTTCGCCATGGTTGCTGACTTTGAATGTAAAGCAATGATAAGATATAACTGCTGATTAAGAAAACCTCATATAGGCTATTGCATTTGTCATTGGATTTTGTGTGGGTGTGTGTATATAATGAATCACTAATTCAAAGGAGCAGCCCATATTTTTACAAGTTATCATACCTACCTCAGTAAATATTATTTACAGCTATCCTAGCTTACTTATTTAAAGTAAAATTATTAACAATTGATTAAATTCATAATTTAGCCAAAACAGAGTCGGTGGTGACCAAATATTTGAATATTATTAGGTTTTATAGGCCATCAATAAATGCAATAACAGTCAACACCCAATTGTTTTAAATTTATTCATATGATGGAATAGAAAAACTAAGCAAATTTCAGAAACTCATATAAGTGAAGGTCAAATTTTGATCTATTTAAAACCAATGCAATCTAGGATTAATATTTTGGCCGGTACGTCACCCCATTAGTTATTTAGAAAATTATTCCACTGCAGGTAAAAATAATTCTATAATCAAAATAAAGCTACAACCCTATTGTCTCTAAAAGGGAAAGTAGTTTTATATGCTATAAAGAAAGTTATTTGACAAGCTAGGTAAATCACCTATTTCAGGAAATGAAACCCATAAGATGTTTGACTTGTAAGACCAACCCCAGCTAACAAACTAATTGAAATAATAAACAAGTTAGACCAATGGTAAATCATGAACTGTACAACAGTACTGTAGTCTCAAGCCTCGTGTTATCAGATACATAATGACTATTGGTATAATTTTAAAACAGATAGCAGGCTAAGTAGGTTTTTAGGTCATTTGCTTATTCTGGTTTTAATCTGTTCAAAGGGCAGAGTTGTCTTTGCATTGTATATTTTTTAATTTAATTGATGTTAAATCAATACCAAACTGAATGCCAGCTTTGAAATTCTATAGTCCAACATGTTAACTAGCTGTATTATGTTAAAATAACAAAGTAATTGACAGTTTTGCTTTTCTATGTTTATTAAATAGTTAATACATGACTTTAATTGACACTTGAAGAAATTGTGAATTGATTATTAAGTTTACTTCTTATATAAAATGAAATTGGTATATAGGAATAATCATTTGGTTAATCATTATTTGTTTAACTTCGAGGTCTGATAAAAATGACGCTCACAGTGGCATGTGATTAATTGTTGTTTTAATAACTACACAAGATCTCCATTTTGAATATTTACCTTTAACCATTGCTCAAATATCCTTAAAAAAAACTTAATTTTCGCTATTGTATCGTGCTGATTAGGGTATTCTGAGCCAGATTCATGTGTCAGGGAAAATGGTCCTTAATATTTAAAGAAAAAATATAAAGTAGTTTGGAATATTGGTCGCAATGGGATATAGTCGTCGATATAGGTTTAAAAAAATGTTGCTTGCCCATATTGCCACTTCGAAATGAGGTGTTTTGGCGATATTGATTTATTTAATTATTTTTAGAAAACTGTTTGTCGGCGGACTATCATGGGAGACGTCTCAGGAGAACTTGCAGCGCTACTTTTCGCGCTACGGTGACGTCATCGACTGCGTGGTGATGAAGAACAGCGAGTCGGGCCGCTCTAGGGGCTTCGGCTTCGTCACCTTCGCCGAACCGTCGCTTGTTGCCGTCGTACTGCAGAACGGGCCCCATCAACTTGATGGCAGGTAAGAAACTGAAAAGATCTTGAATTTTGTGCATTGGAGCAAGTGCATAAACTTGTAATTAGAATATCTATAGTTCGTGCGTGTTTAACTAGATGGCGCTACATCATGAATAGAAACAAATTATCTATAGAGTTTTCAAAGGACCACATTTAAAGTAGTTCTGTTGCAATATTGATATGTCTATATTACTATAGTTAATTATTTGGTGCGCATCTATCTATGTTTCAAATAAAAAGCGCCCTAATTGAAGCATCCTCAAGGCGGTTGAACCCCCAATGATGATGAGTATGACTCTTTAGCAGGATGTTAAGACAGAAGATGTTAAATGTTTTCTTTTCTGAAAAGTAATATGGTTTTTTTTGATAAATAATGTGTAATTTTGGTGAGATTTATGTGCTCATAAACATGTATGAGTGAGGAAAATTAAAATCGCCTACACTTAAAACTACAATTACGAAATTTAACTCAACACGGGCCAGAGAGAAAAAATATATCTCCACCATATTTGTTAATTGGACCATCTGTCAATTCAGTTACACATGATTAATTAATATTATTGTTGGTGTTGAGAGAAATCTTTCTAAAAGATACAATGTCGCGGCCACGAATAATTGTGACCCAATTCTTGGGACCGAAAATAAACGGTTTGTATAACCTTACAGTAATGTAGGGTTGTCAACTTTTTAAAATCAAATACAGTATTTATGAGACACAACCTCTAAATATGTATTAAAATATTGTAGATAGCAAAATATAGGAGAAAACTTGTTGGTATTTTTCAGCAGTCGATTTAGAAGTATTTTTTTTGGTGAAAAGCCCTATACGTATGTGCGGAAATTTTTTGAACTGATTCGTTTCCACGCACAAATCTATACTAATATTATAAATGTGAAAGTTTGGATGGATGGATGGATGTTTGTTACTCTTTCACGCCAGAACGGCTGAACGGATCTGAATGAAATTTGGCACAGAGATAGATTATAGTCTGGAATAGCACATAGGCTACTTTTTATCCCGGTAAAATGGGTTCCCGTGGGATATACATACTTTTTAATTGCGGGTAACACCGCGGGGCGCAGCTAGTTGTTAATATTTGCATACAAAATAATGATGCTAAATTGTCTATGCAAACATAGTCAGGCCATTGATTTCCCGATATCCAAAAACGAATATATAGTAGTTTGACCTGTTATATATTTTAAATTGTTAAACACGTCAGGCCCCATTATGTAATAGGGTTGCCAGCCCTACTGTAATTGTACTGTCGGAACGGTACACCTGTCCACCGCTCAGCGTTTTAGCTGCTTTGGTTTTGAATGACCCGTGTCGTGTCCGTGCAACTGAAGTAAATTGTATTGTTACTAAGCTAAGATACAAAGGCTATTTCCTACTCACAACGCTCTGATATATTCTATTTATCAAAAGAAAACTGCTTTGTATTACCATTGTGAATAGTATAAAATATTTATGAATTCGGGGGTATGACTAAAAAGTAACGTACATGTATATCAAGCTATTCTTAAGCTCCATCTTTTCTTGTTAATTTACAGAATGTATTTTATATCACTAGCTATCTAACTGATTAGTCTAACTATTGTCGGGCAGCAACTATTCTAAGACAATCGACTTAATAGAATGTCAATGGCATCGCAATTGACACTTCTTTGACAGATGTCCCATTCAAAAGCTGTCCAATGTGACATTTGCTATGACAGGTGAAGAGCGAGCTCTGTGGGAAACTAAGCCTAGCATTGATTATCCAATAATAGTGATGCCTAAGTACCCTATCTATACTAATATTATAAATGTGAAAGTTTGGATGGATGGATGGATGTTTGTTACTCTTTCACGCACAGAACGGCTGAACGGATCTGGATGAAATTTGGCACAGAGATAGATATCAGTCTGGAATAGCACATAGACTACTTTTTATCCCGGTAAAATGTATGGTTCCCGTGGGATAGATTTTTTTTAATTTTTTCATAGAATACCAATAAATTCATTTTCTCATACATTTAATTCTGAGGCGGTACGAAGTTCGCCGGGACAGCTAGTTTTAATATAATTTGAGCTTATTAAAGAAGCGTAATTATGAAACCATAAAAAAAATATCTGAATCGCGGTCTATTTCCAGCTCAAATATTCTAGTTGCGTAAAAAGCGGCATTTCCTAGTACATGCCGATCTGCTTACTAATATTCAAACATAGACATGCTTTAACAACCCACGTACGACCGTTTCGCTATCAACTTGCAAACGTTGAGTGATAAATACGTAGTAGCTTACTGTATTATCATTATTTGGATGATAAAGCAGCTTGGGACTGAACGCTCATATATTTAGCGTCAGTCAAAGTGTAGCGCGTGTGCGCCTCAAAAGGCAATATACTGGAGCTAGAGAAAATAATTGAACTTTTGTAGCAATAAAAATCATACTGTAAAAAAGACAGGGGCTTGAGTTTCTCGCCGGATCTTCTCGGTTCAGTTCGCTTTCCAGTTCGGTTGTAGGGTTAGACAATAATGTAAAATGACAATTTGTGCCCTCGTAGGCCTATACGAAATATATGATTTGACTTTCACTTATCACCAAGACATAAAAACTAAATCTGTCACGGTCCAGTGATATCCACATCCAGGCAGTGCCGGCGGCCGCATTGCCGTCGGTACGTTCAGATGTTTGTGGGACATTAACACGCGAATTAGCATATACTCGCTGTCCCCATGGACTGACGAGTCTACAAGGTTTGCGACAATATTCTTAGCACTTATTAAATTTAATTTTGAACTTGTTCGAAATATATTCCTTTTGGAATAAGATTTCAGTAATATTTGGCATATTGAAAATACTTTGTGGTTTCTAGATCCATTTACACAAGTAATTATTATTTATATTCAATTAATTACATATTATAATTGTATATTGGCGGATTTGATGTGATGCTTAAACAAAGTAGTGTTGATTAGGATTCAGTTATTCTGGATTGTTGGCTTAACTAAAATCAGGATATTTCACGAGAACAAATTTAATAGAATAATATCGCTTATTTTGAACTTAAATACATTTATTGTTTGTTACCCATGGAACAATACCCGCCTTCCATGTTTGAACACATGTTGAAACTATTTATATCAAGCACACAAATATGTTTTCATGATAGTTCCATTTGTAATGTGAATATGTAAGAATGAGGTTTCGCATTTAAGTTATAACGAGCAGTTTCCCGCGACTTCGTATGCGGCGACTTTAGTTTTTCGACATAAGTATGTAAGACCGTGGGTCTTGTTATTTACATACGGCACCTAGTTACAGTCTTATCAGTCTTATTATATGTATTGATCGCACATCCTTATTGTTTACTGTCAGTTGTTAGAAATAGAAGGAGCCAAGTGTGGAAAAAGTTTTTTTTATGAATTTATGATAAGTGAAGAGTTTGTCATTGGATTCTTTTATCAATCGGTAATCAGGAACCATAAATGCGAGGAAACAATGACAATTAGGTAAAAATGACACTGATATAGGGACATTTCTACTATTTAGGTTTTAAAGTAGGTTTAAAAGATTAGAAATACAGTAGGTGGTACACGGATATTTTCCGCTCACAACCAATGGAAAGTTATGTGTATCTAAAACGATCAATAGGCCAAACCGCCTTTCTATATTTTGCGTAGAAGTATAAATTTAAAACTGGGTTCATTAGTTCCATCCACTGAGCTAGAAAAACATCTGTGATTCACATACCTCCCTATCCCTTCGAGGATCACAGGCGTCACGGTGATCTATATGAAAAGGGTCGCGGACTAATAATAGATTCGTGAATATTGTAATCAAAAACAATGTTCATGTGTTCGCATATATCCTGTTGAACAGCACTCAGCTTGAATACTAAATTCTTTTATGTAGAAAAACTTTGTGTCTTAGTAATGGATACTACTCTGTGTTAAACGTACCGGGATTATCCATATAATTTTAAGAATGCGCATACAATATTTCGATCCATGGTTTTTCATGTGTGATGGTAAAATTACTGGGTTACTGAGCCAAATTGGAGCGATATCTGGCACTCCACTCTGAGATTTTACTATTGAAATTTTAGTTAAAAGATTTATTTGCTTTGTTTTGCGTATCATAGTAATTTCTTCGGTGTACTACGAATTTCTACCAGTGGGAGAAACAGTGAATTTAAGCGCCATGGTGCGTTTGCGCAAAAATATCAGCCGAAAGCGGCCCGATTTGAGGAAGGAAACGATATACCAATGCAAAAACTCTACTTTGTGCAAGAGACTAGCTAAAAACTCGACCTATGTCATCGACTAAGTACCTTACTCACCTGTTATTGTCCCGTCTGACATTTTCCTGTTCCCAGGGCCAGTTACTACTTCGACAAAGGCGTTTCGAGTCGATTCATGCCCAAAAAAAGTCGCGGAAAGAGATAAAGACCATATTCTAATCAGCTCACTAAAAATATGGAGGACTGGGTCAAGTGCTGGCATAGTTGTGTTGCAAGCGAAGCGACCTATTTTGAAGGCGACAAAATCAATTATGAATTACATTTTTGGACTTATAAAAATCCCGGTACTTTTTATGTAGAATGTACATATCTTGTATTTACCGTGGTCTCGCCCTCGTAGATTTCAAGGATGAAAAGTAGCCCGTATAATGAATTTCATTAAAATCCGTAAAGCCGTTTTTACACGACTACATTATGACACACTATTATTCGATATAAGTACGTCATTTTATAACTTGGATATATTGTTCCAGTTTTATATATCTCGTGACCCTGACATATTGAAAGTTCAGTTGTCGGTTAAACAAACACCCCAATTCGATGAAATCAAACTAATCAAACCCTGCTTAAAGCTGCTCAAATAATTGAACCGAGGGAGAACGCAATATTGGGTACATGCGGAATTCACAGGACAGTGGCGTACTGTAGCGCTAGTTCTGTCATGCCTTACGAAGCATTCTTAATTTGGGCAATTATGACAATCTCCGATAATACATATCTGTAAATGTATCTTGACTAAACGCTATCAAAATTTGAAATATTTCATTAAATTACGTACCAGTAATTTATAAACATTAGGAGGCTGTCCTTTTGCTTGCGCCGAACCAAAATATTAATAAAACCTCTTTGTCACCAGGACTATCGACCCCAAGCCATGCAACCCCCGTACCCTGCAGAAGCCGAAGCGCGGCGGTGGCTACCCGAAGGTGTTCCTTGGAGGGCTGCCGTCGAATGTCACCGAGACCGATCTAAGGGTGTTCTTCGGTCGGTACGGCAAGGTCATGGAGGTCGTTATCATGTACGACCAGGAGAAAAAGAAGTCTAGAGGTGAGTGATTGCTTTCAAAATGTCTCAATCTCTTGGAGCCTCCATTACTAACAGTGGAGATTGTTTATTTATGAAGAATACTATTATGTGATAGGCGATATTCTAGCAGACTACAGCACCACGATTAGATCAGGCAGACATATGTGTAGCATCAAATAAATTATTAACCAGAGGAAAAGCACTGCTATTATTTATATTTAAATTCATAAAATCACAGCAATTTTGATTTGTCGCATTACAAAACATTTTTAGAGTTCAAAATACGCTGTTATATTGACGGGCCACCTTGGCAAATATATTTGAGTAGGTACCAAAAAGAAACTATGTAACTCCCAAATTTATAGAAAGTTATCATATAGGGGTAAATGTGTAACGGTCCAGTGATATCCACATCCAGGCAGTGCCGCCGGCCGCATTGCCGTCGGTACGTTCAGATGTTTGTGGGACATTAACACGCGAATCAGCATATACTCGCTGTCCCCATGGACTGACGAGTCTACAAGGTTTGCGACAAGATTTCCTCCAAAACATTAATGTTTCGAAATTAAGAATCATCAATTATGACTGTGGCATGAGTTGCTGTAAGATGGTCTTATCTGTACGTCAAGTGCGAGATTATTCATAAGCTAACTGTATACTTATAGTCTACGTATATAGAATTGAACAGCGTCCCTAGTGGACGGTAGCTTGCGAATATTCTCGCTCTTAAAGTTCTGAATATTTGCCACGACACGCCATGCTACAATTTTTAATCCAAATGTAGGGTTAACGCAATCGGAATGAGATGACCTCAGACTTGTTCGTAGTGAAAGGTGTCCGCCACCTATTCGCAGCGGCTTTATTGAATCTTTTACGACTTGTTTAATCTGCCGGACTGGTTTGCTCTCTCGGGGTTGCAATCTGTGCTGTAATAAAAAAATGGCATATATTGTTTGGTATATAAAATTCTGCTTATTGCCATGATTTTTGCAATAAAGTAACTCGATGGAATATTCGGAAATGTAGCCTTACTTTCTTTTCACAACCAGTACAAGCTCTTTTGACTATATTAAGTCGTGTACGCATTTCGAATAATTTTAATAACACGTGATTAACGCGATCTTATATGTACGATCCGTTTGAATTGTGAAGAAATTTGATAAGTGAACTTTTGAACGAGATAATATCTAAGGAAAAACCCAGCGCTCAGGCTTTTAGAAATTTCCGTGGGTGCTCTGGATCCACTGGTACTCTGTGGGATTCGGTACAGTTGGAGAGCCATACTAAAAAGTATTTATAGATCTATAGTCCCTGCTGTCCCGGCGAACTTCGTACCACCTCAGAATCAAATGTATGAGAAAATAAATTATCTGTATTATTACCTTTTTAGGGATTTTGTCCATGTTTTAATAATTATGCTGTTACATATTGATTTCTTATATTTACGCGAATACTACACATTGAAATAAAACTATTTTTAAGGATTTTATCGCGTTTATTTACCACCTCAGTCCTCCCGTGACCATGGTTGCTGTAAAGCAGCCGAAACGTCGGGAACGTAAAAACGAAAAATAAACGCGATAAAATCCTTAAAAATAGTTTTATTTCAATTATGCTGTTATTCGGGGAGGAGGCACATTAAAAAATCAAAGATCATAAAAATCTGCCTACCTGTTTCGAGTTATAAATGGTTTAACTAACACGACGTAGTTTTATATATATATAGATTGTAAAGACGTTAAGTTTGTTAGCTTGGATGTATGGGGTCATCTCCGCAATTACCGATCTTTTATTGAGAAAATTTACATTATCCCACAAGCCTGTAGGCTACATTTTATCGAGGTACTGCAGGCGGAGCCGCGACCAAAAAGAAGCTCGTTGATTATAGGAATCGATGCTAAACTAATTCGTTGTTTTAGGCTTTGGTTTCCTGTCGTTTGAAGACGAGATCTCCGTGGAGCGAGTCACCCAGGAGCACTTCATCAACCTCAACGGCAAACAGGTAATTTACACTTCACCCACTAAGGTTAAGACTTCGTTTTAAGAACACGATCCGTTTACCAAATGCTTTTTCTTCATTTATTCGTATATAATAATACCAGCCCTTTTTAATATCCCACTGCTGGGTACGGGCATCCCCTCAATTTAAGGGGGATTAAGCCATAGTCATTATTCGTATATAATGTAAATAAATATGCAGTTAATGGGTGCGACTATAGTGTTATGTAACTTTGTTTTCATGTTACTGTCCAAAAATAGGCTCTAAAATATATAGACTTGAAATAAAAACAATTCTTGCAAGATTTATTACAACCACAGAAATTTAGATTTGTCATGCTATAACAAATATTTTAAAGTCAAAACGTAGTAGCTTTGATGGTATTAGGGTATCAATAAATTTGGTGTATATCTGTCACGCTCCAGTAATATCCACATCCAGGCAGTGCCTGCGGCCGCATTGCCGTCAGTACGTTCAGATGTTTGTGGGACATTAACACGCGAATTAGCATATACTCGCTGTCCCCATGGACTGACGAGTCTACAAGGTTTGCGACAAGATTTCCTCCAAAACAGTAAATGCTTCAACATAAAACAAGAATAGGTATCATGTTTCGTCGTAGTCTAACAGTTTGGCATCTTATAAAACGATCGCGTTATTGCATCTAGTAGGAGTAGGCCCATGTCAATAGCGCTGGCTATTCGATTCGCTCCGATCGTCTTAGGAATATCGAAAATATATCCTTCAACCAACGCGTGTTAGGTGGAGATCAAGCGCGCCGAGCCCCGCGACGGGTCCGGCAAGCTGGGGTCGGGCGGCGGCGGCATGGGCGGCGGCGCGATGAGCGCGCCCGGCGACGCGCCGCAGGCCGGCCAGTGGGGGCCGCCGGCCGCCGCGCCCATCAACATG
The DNA here is from genome assembly GCA_905404115.1 of Pheosia gnoma. Lineage (NCBI taxonomy): Eukaryota > Metazoa > Arthropoda > Insecta > Lepidoptera > Notodontidae > Pheosia > Pheosia gnoma. Next base: position 7,703,305 of record FR989911.1, read on the forward strand.
ATCCAGGGCCATAACGGACAGATGGGCGGCCCGCCCATCAATATGCCCATGGCGGGGCCGAACATCATGCAAGGGTGAGTTGGCTGATTATTTTTGCTTGTACTCAAAATTTTAACGGATAACATTCTCATGTGAGATTGGATTAGCTTATTTTAAAGGCTGATATGAGCAGGACAGTTCAAGGGAATTCTTCAAAAAGAATCGAGCGATTAAGACACCATGAAAAGCTGAATGGAGTATAAGAAGCATGATAATATGGTTACGATGTTTATAAGAACGTTATACATTTCTGTTATGGTTAATTGTTATGGGTATGGGAAAAACATGGCATAGGCGAGATGGGCTTCAGTATGTAGTTAAACTGAACCACAGTTATGTAATTATCTTTAACCTTGCGTGACTACAGTCAGGGGATCTTTTTCTCTCAGGTAACATTAGCAGAGTGCAGAAATGAGTAATTAGCCTGGATGCAATCATGAAGTCCGTTTATTCATTTATTGTATTATGTAGCTTAAGAAGCGTCATGCACGCTTATTCAATGGATCCCTAGGCGAAAAACATGTTCTGCTTGAGGTTCGTGGGCACTGTGTAGTTGTACCTCTAATACAACATTCAAATCAATGGAAAAATGCCATATGGGAAGAAAAACCAACATTATGTATAATGTGTGGTGCAGGTACCAGGGCTGGGGCACGTCCCCCGGGCAGACGTCGTACGCAGGATACGGCGCGGCGGGCGCGGGCGCCGGGCCGGGCAACTTCCAGGGCTGGGGCGCGCCGCCCGCGCCGCAGGCGCCGCCGCACGCGCCCGCCTGGCCCGCCACCAACAACTACACGCAGCACACGCAGCCGCCCGCGCAGGGATACGGCAGCTATGGTAAGTCAACACACCACGTAAAGTCTGTACTGCACCGTGGCGAAGGTGAATATTCGCACGAGGGAAGCCGTTAAATAAAACCTTACCTGTTCGTGCACAAATAACTTTAAAAACCCAGTAACTGATGATCCAGTCCTAACACAAATGAAAGCGATATTTTTACGTTACAAACAGAAACGCGAAATACAAATGTAAGCATTTTATTTTCTTTTTTTGATGGCATTATAATTGACCGTATTTCATTAATTAATAGTTAATTTTAAAACGGATCCCCACATCAATCGTGATATATGGAACCTTTGCCACTGGTACTGTATGTTAACTCTCAGCCATGGTACAATAATATGTTACGCCCAAGTATTTTCTTTCCGTGACAGCTAGGACACGTGATTGCCTCAAGTCTACGTCATCGGCATTCTTCGATCAAACAACGGTGTTAATTCTAATCAAGATGTCAATTAATACGGCGGCACGTACAATTGATCCACATATACCCCATTTCCTTTTATTGCGGTGTTCCTCTCCTAACCAAAGGTCTTTCCTTTAATTCTCCAAAAACTCCGGTCTTTTGCTACCAGATATTATTCCCAAACGATTCCACATCTTCCCGCCGTTTTCTTTTTGGTCAGCCACGGTGTCTGTGGTCATCGCTGGGAAATTTGTGACTGCGTTTGCCCACTTTTGCGGGAATATACGTAACACGTGTCCAGCCCATTGGCAACAGTTTGTAATTTTTACCCTCAGAGTAATGGAGCGGGGGATGGTGTTTCGCACGTGATCGGTGTAATTGTCACCTGATATAGAATCACATTACACTAACGTAATTGTTAAACCTCAAAGCGCGTATTTCGAAAACGGCAATACAAATTTCCATCAAACATAGCATAAGTATCTCATAAATGACTTATACAAATTATAGCAATATTACAGCGGTACTCTCAATATGTGTGTGAACTTCCAATTGATTGTGCATAGCAAAGAAGACCACTCATGCCCGGCGATGTTGCAATGTTATCAAATCGGGTTGATGTGACTAGAAACCAATCTAGCCGGCTAGCTGTCCTACGCATACGGTTAGATCAAATTTAAACGCAATGTCTCCGGGAAACATCCCGTTTACAAACACTTTAGGGTTTCGTATCAAAGGTTCTTTGTTGTTGTCCGTCCGACCGTCACAGGCTCTAAACGAAATTATATAAAGGACTTAATGCACAGATAACTATGTAATCCTTGGCCAAATTAGACATGTTTTACTAGGTCAGTTTTACCTATAACTACAAATACTTAAATAGTTTCAAATTAACTTACCAAAAAACTTTACCAAAAAAACTTTTTAATATAGACTAAAATGTGTCTGTGATATCCAAAATTGGTTATCATATAATATTGCAATTTTCGATCATAAAAATAAATTTAACTTATGTTTGATTATAAACGCCATAGTTGGGAACCCTCAATGTGCCAGTACGACTTGCACTTGCCCAATGTGTAAAAAAAGTATGGTGTTTATTTAGTTCTTGTAAATTTCCAGTCAAAGTAGTGACTATAATTCCAAGAGTTGTTTGTAAAAACGATGTTTGTATTGTACGTGTATAGCTAACTACAGCTCGGCGCCGGCGGGCGCGTCGGCTGGCGGCAGCTGGACCAACTGGAATATGCCCCAGAACTCTAATTCGACCGGCTCAGGTGAGTCAATAAAAATAATAAGCCCTATGCTGAGCCCGAACGTCCCCGCAATGCGAAGGGGATCTGTCACCGGTTTCTTGCGTCCGTTCGTTAGCAGAACCATACCGACTGCCTTTCGTCAGATACGGAATCGTTCAGAAATGGTATACTAAGCTAACCATTGAACCTGCGCATTTTTAGCGATTTCCAATCATTATGTTTAGTCAGAATGTCGATATGGTGATTTCTTTAAGCCTTTTTTTTCCTAATAAAATGACAATTTTGATTTTTTGCGATCACTTATTTATTTAAAATTGACAAGTAGAAATTCTGAATTCAAATAATGATGGCAAATGCGCTTAAGAACAGGTTCAAAGGTTAGTATACCCATTCTGAATAATAATAAATAGACAATATTACAGCTTTTAACGTGACAAAAACTGACATTCACGCCTTCCTTCCAATTACCTCCTATTATGACGAAATCAGCTATCGTTATCGTTTCACTAAATAGTGACGGTTTTGCGATCTAAGCGATACGCGCTAGATGCCACGTCGCGTCGGGTTCATCGACCGGGGTCGTTGTCAATGACATGATGATGCTTTTAGCCCCTGACGCAATGCAAACAGGTGTGTTAAAAGTTTGACACGTTTATTGTGTACGCAATCGTAGCCCCATAACGGATAAAGCGAGTCCGAAGCGTTATTTTTTTTTTTGTTGCTAGCCGGTATCGCTGAAATGTTTCTTAGCTATGTTTGATGGAAATCTACCGTGTTTATGATACACTCTGATAAAAAGCGTTATTTTATGAAAGTAAAATGTTGTTGACGTATCAATGACAATACCCGCTGATCACCATTATTCGTTCTAAGTGTGGGTAGATATGTCTAAAATACCCACGTGTAAGGTACTGTCCATGAGGCGTGTCATCATAGACGCGTCTAAAACGTGATGCGTGAAACGTGCAGCCGAGCGTACATCGACTATTCACTCTGAGGCGCACGAGTTGTGTAACAAATGGAGAGCAGGTAAACTAAGAAAAAAAAATAGGTAGAAAACGGAACAACCCTTAGAAAAAATCGCCACCCCGAGGTTATCGTCTAATCGTCGTTAGGAAATTAACACGTTAAGGAGTTTGCCATATCTGCTTAGTGAAATTATGATTGCGTTTGGATGCTGGTGGAGTAGGAGCATTAACGTAATTCTGGCATAGTGTTGAGTTGCAAGTGAATATGCGCGTTAGGTGTCAGGTGGAGCAGGAGCAGCAATGTAAATATGTCCGGTGTGCAGGGTCGTACGTGCCGCTGTCGGAGGGCGGCGAGATGTACGGGCGCGGCGCGGGCGGCGGCGGCGGCGGCGCCGCGCCCGCGCTCACCGGCGCGCTCTCCTCCGCCGCGCTCTCCAAGTCCTCCTCCGCCGACTACTCCACCTACCAGCAGTACCCGCCCGCCTACCAGCAGGACCAGGTACACCACCCGACCGACATGTAGCCGACACACCGACACACACCATACCATACCATACCGACTGATCATAATCAATAATCAGTCAATCATTTTGTAATCGAAATTCCACTCTGCAACACCCAAACAGAGGTAGCATAATCACTGTGTGACCAAAGCTATTCCTGTTCGGGTATATGAAATGTTTTTATCTTAAATTTTACTAAATACTTCTATTGTAAAATGAATCTTTTTGCTATTGAAGTTAGGTCGCATTCAAAGTGGTTGACAACTTATTGAGTACGTACGTAATTATAACACGCGCGCTTGGCGAACACAGAAAGTGTGCGACGAATGTTGTCGCGAATTTGATTTTTGTGTCATGCTTATTTATACAGATATAACCCAAATTTATTACTATGATAAATAGTCGCGCCGATCGATAATTATAAAACAACAATGCTGTCTAGCTTAGGACATATTTTAATGAAGTATATAAGCAAACTGGTTTGAAATCAATATTTATAGTGATTTGGTTCACACTAAATACTTCGTCCATACAATTCTACGTTCGACCACAGTTCTCTACTTGATCAATAAGAATCGACTAGAATTAAGATTTAAGTTTATGCGACATTGCCTAGTAGTACCGTTAGTAACGGTAAATTATGTATCAGGAATATTAAACTCAACGAGGCAACCGTCGACCGTGAATCGACAATAATACTAAATAATCGTCTTTGCTAAATACCTGATGAATGTCATATATTTAAAGCTTAATTTGCAAAAAAAACGCTACGAAAATGATGATTAAGAGCTACACTACTCGCCAATGTCGCGCATATAAAAATCTAGTTTTATAACATATCTACGTGATCTCTGAATCGAATCACAACCGAAACGTCTAGTTTAGAAGGCATTATTAAAATAAAAACGTCACGTTCGCGCTAATACCTAAGCCCGTCGTTGCGGTTCTGATTCGTCTACCAAGACAAGGCAATAAAGGATGTGTCTATGACTTAATGACAATTTTTTTTAAAATCTTTCTGGTCATAAAGTGGTCACAATTTGGTTTTATTCACGTCTTTTACGGTCGCCCGCGCCTGTTGCGCATTGTTACTGGCATGAACCATTGCGCATAGCACCGGTGTTGGTATGGGTTTTTCTGCAGACACCTCGCATCATTGCTATTTTCAGGTGGATTTAGTGGAATACATTTTTATGCTTACCTAATTTTGACTGCTGAGCAAGGAATATAGTCTTAACAGAAACACCTTTTTGGTATATATATTTTTTTATATTAATTGCTTATTTATAATCAATCAACATGTTTAATTAGTTTAGATGCTCGGCAAGTCAGAATATTGTATAAAAATGTATTTTCTCTTTTTTTTAAATAGACAGTTCTACTTTTAACAGCGATAGTATTTTACGAGCCCACACAGCCATCGGCTTACGCAACGCTAAGTTTTTTTATGTGCTTGTTTACGCGGGCTTTCGCGTAGTTTGTGCTCACTCTATCCGCTAATTTGAACAAATCAATGAATAGCGCAAGAGCTACTGAAATATTTCTATATTTGCCTCATCGCATTATGTAGATAAAATCGTGAATTATATTACGAAAGATCGTGTGAATATTCTCATTAAAATAGTAACGGACATCGAAGGTTGTCATAACAAAAGCTGAATTGAAACCGCTAACTGGAAGAACCGATCAGATCCGAGCCGCTCCGACAAAAGCCCGTAAAAACAAGCGCTAGAGCACAATAGCATTATAATAACAAATAAATCGTTGTACCGAGCTGTGTCACTGGGTCGCTGTGTGAAATGCTATTGCTGCCGACAATACTGAACCGGATTGAACTAACGGGACAATGCCGAGATATTGCTAATAAAAAAAGTATCGCGTTGTCATCTATGTACTGTGTGGGATTTTCAGGATTGTTTTTTTTTTAATTTTCATTTCATTTGACTGCTTTGCTACTATTTGCATATTTCATCCAGTATTGTAATTGCAAACAAACTTATTATGACGACTTATATCAGTTTTAATTATATTTTTATAGTATCGTATTCAATAGTAAAGTCCCATTTGTGTACAAATATCTATAATTCATTATCATCTGTTGAGTTTCACAAAGTACAGCCAAGTTGACTAATTTGTATTGTTTGCTGATCACCTCGGGGCTTGCATCCTCCCATCCACTATCCATACCTATGACTCCTTCGCTTTACTCTATGATTTGTATCCTGCATCCACCTTCATATATTTATGCCGTGGTGATGGATGTGTTCGATTGCACGAATGAAGTTTAAGTCAAGTTTGAAAATGTGACTGATTATGATAGATTTAACTATGAATAGTCCAATTTGGTTGTACTTGTTATGAAGACGTTTGCGATGTATGATTGTGTGACGGACGACATTATTATGGTGAGCGAGTGATATTCAGCGAAAACCTTTGACCCTATACGAGAGGGATCGCGGCTAAAATGCAGCATGATTATATATTATAGAGCCATTAGTTTGCCACCCCTGCATCCGTGTGCTGTGTTCCAATGCTTGTTGTAAGATGACATTGCGCGGCGTCGACGAAGACCACTTGTCTGCATGCTCTCAGTGGCGAGATCAATGTGCGATGTCTTTTTGATTTTACGCGCTATGCTGCGGTACATTGACGCGGTGTAGTCGGGGCGGCCGCGCCCTCGCGATACTTGACTCGCGCCGCAACCCATAGTGAAAAATCAAGGAGATTAGTGTCGTTATCGAGTTTCGCTGAAGGTCTCTCATCACTGTCCTGCCCCCTCCCCGCTCCCCCCATCGCCTAATCTTTCATCTCACCCTCGGGGATAGTCACACGCTTTCGCCCGGTCCATCTTCACGCGCTGCGCTACTTACATAAACCTGCTAAACGATCCAGTTGATTGTGGCGAGTGGGACTTTATCGTCTTGTTCTTCTTTTCCAGTTGGTCGATCAGGGCCCACAAGAGTGGCTCCTCCAGAAAGACAATTAGAGATAAGGGCGGGTATCGGATGAGGGAATGTCGCGAAACACTGGGGATTTCTCACTATGGACGGTTCGCTCGTTGCGACGATTACGCGCTCATCAAAAAGGCATCGCACCGCACTAGATTGTTATATGCTTACCCTTAGTTCCCTTATTCATAATATTGCATTTTGTAGCCGTGCGAGATGATTCAACACCATTGTGTCATCTCAACACTTGTAAATTGGCATTTAAAGTACAAATTAGTAAAATTTGGATTTTCTCGTATTGTTACAGGTTCATTAATAGTTAATTTTAACAATAAAAATAATATTAAGAGTGTACTTTAAGTGTTCAGAGATGTGAGTTCGTCTATTCTGTTAAATGTAACCAGAGTACATTATTTACAAAATTATGTTATACAGACAACGCGTTGTGGGGCATTTATGAATGCGATATCATCTATACTATCACACGAATAAAATATTCCAATATAAACCAGCACGTGTAGCCTTCATTCCGATGCCCCATGACCGGCCGGACGCACCGAGGCAGAAGCCTCGTCACATTTAGACTCGACTGAGCTATATTTTTGTACCGAGTAGAGCATGTAGAGATCAAGACGCCGTATCGCACGCCCGAGGCTTCGACTCGATGCGTCGATGTGTGGATGCAGTGGCGTCGTTATGGGGAACAATGTAGACGGTGACCAACATACTTTTAAAGATGAATTGATTGTGTCCTGGTCCCCGCCGCCATTATACCCGGGTGCGAGCCGCCCTGTCTACGCCACTGTGGGTTAACGTGTGCGGGTATGGTAGGGCTCGTCGTACGGCGGCGGAGCGTCCCGCGCGTACGCAGCGGCCACAGAGTACCACGGCTCCCAGCCCGCCGCCCAGCCACCAGGTGTGCACGCCCATCCGCATCACGCGCCCAAACACTTCAACGCCAACGAGTTTAACAAGGAGTGGCCCGCCGCGTAGACGCCTCCACACACACCACCTACTGACACACACACGCGCAACCGTATCGCCACCAGCCGCCACATGGCTCACAGACTCGAATCACACCTTGAGATATACCTTACTTGCACGCTCCCAACATCCCCTAGCGGACGTTTTATTAGGTGACGGGGAATTAAAATCTAACCGGTCTCCGGTGTATCTAATCTGGCAACACTGTCGGCCGCTTGCAGTCGATAGCGAAGTTCGTTGAGGTAGGTAGGGTGCGTTCCTTAGTTACGTCTTCTTGTACGCACTTGAACTTAGCATTAGTACCTTGACGCTTCTACGAGAATACGTTTTCTATAATGTAGTTGTAGGAATTTAGCTTGACTTGTCCCCGAGCAAGTGCGTGCTCGAATGGCACCATCATTACATACGACTCCGTCAGTAACGGCTAAAGCCCATAGTAACGTAATGTTTACGTCAATCCCCCCCATAAACCGCACGCGATATGTTATCATAAGTACTCTTAAATTTAAATAATAAACACTACGTTTGTTACGAACTCTGAACTATATAAAACGTGAATATTGAATATTGTACAATGCAACAATTTAATGTTATAACAGAGTCAGCTGTGACTGTAAGAATTCGTTTGCAAACATTGTTAGGCGTTCATGTAAGTCACCGTCGACTACATCAACACAAACCCACACGCGTAATTAAGCGTTAGTTTTAATACTTAAAATAAATACTAAAAAATATTCAAAACTATTTAGATGTTAACTCTTTGTTTGTAATTTGATAAGGTACTACCACACTTTTGCCACTCGGCCGTCTCTGAACGCTATTTACGAATGATATTATAAGTCGATTAGGAGTCGTTCACGAGTTTCTGAACGCTCCTCAGTGGGCTTGTACCACTCGCCCAGAAGTTTTCGCGACACCTCTTCTAAAGCTGAATGACGCTGTAATTCGCAAGCGTGCAACGAATGTACGCAACGTACGTACGTACGTTTTTTTTATTAACTTTTTGCTTTTAATGTAACTATTTGGATGTGGGTTTTTTTTGTGGAACATTTAATTTTACTTCAAACTTTTCGAATTTTCGATTAATTTTTCCTTTCGGATTTTTTTACTGATTTCTTTTAATAATATCGTGTATTGTTGTTCGATGGGATCTCACTATTGGTGTAGTGATGTCGGTACCTCGGTGTAGTACCCGCCCCGCCCCGCGGCGGTAGAGGCGGCGGCCGCCCGCCCGCCCGCGCCGCCGCCCGCCTGCGTGACGCACATTTGACAGACACTGTTAAACAAGGCCAATCTAGGGAAAGTGACCTAAAAGAAACTTAACTTAAGCTAATAACTTGTATAAATATTTGGTATATATATTGGTATGTATGTTTAATATTAGAATTTTGGTTATTTACCACCCACTAGACTTAGGAAAACGGTAGGCATGTAATAAAATAATTATGTGTTAATATTTAACAAAACATAGTGACTGAACGTGAGTTTTTAATATTTTTAATTATTCCCGTTGTTAAAAAGGGAACAATTCTGTATAAATATTTTAATTTTTTTCTTATATGCATTTTAGTTTTTTTATCGCAGTTTTTAAGTTGATACTAATATTATATGGGATTTATACTTTAATGAATTAAATTTACCTGCCAAATTGTTAACGAGCAAACGATATTGTCGTATGTTAAGTAATGACGCTCAAGCATTTAGGATATAGATCGTCGGCTCGCAGCCGCCGCGCGCGCACCCCTCGCGCGGACACCACGCATATTTGTACATATATATACTTACTTGTGTGTAAAGCATAATTTTAATCGATTCTCTCGTCACATAGTTTTAAAGTTTTAATTTATGTGATTGCCAAATATTTTTAAAACTGTATAGAGGTTTCGAAGGCCGCTCTGGCCGTATGTTAGTCGTATCATAATTATACCGACGCGGGCGCACGCCGCGCGCTCGCCCCGCCCCGTTACAAAGTGAGTTATAATTTAAAATAACATTGTTAGATTAAATTTAATGTTAGTCCTTTACTGTACTATATCGCTCAATCGTTTGACCGATCGACTGATTAAAATTTTAGTGATAAGCTAAGCTAATGACTCGGGGCCGGGGGGGCGCGCGCGCACGCGGCCTAACTCCGCGCAGCGTCTAGACCATTATTTGTTGTAATTATCTTAGAGTTTACGACCTACTGATAGACTGCCCGCCGCCGCCGCCGCCGGCGGGGCCTGTTCCTTTAATTTTAAATAATAGAACCGCGGCCACCCGCGATTGATAAGATTTGTTAATAAATGTTTTAAATAGACGAATTGTTGATGATTACATTGAATGCATAATTTGAACGTTTAGAATAGGGTTATTTAAGATCGCTCCATAAGTAAAGTATAATTTATCTATTGAGGAATATTGTGAGGTGTATAAGCAAATTTTATAAGTGACCAGCGGTCTGTCGCGAGGGGTGCGGTGTCCCAAATTATCGGTAAAACATAGTGAAAATAAAAGCCTTTACATTGTGATGTTCATAGTTAACTCGCGTACGTTTCTTATAGCTCTTATTATATTAACAGACGCATCAGTATGTAGGGGAATGAAGCTCGTACCTCAATAACAATATACTGAAATAATATTAATCGTCGTCGGTGCCTGACTGCTCCATAGGTTACGTGTAGTTGTTCTGCTTGTGCCGCTCGGTTACTCTTCGTTCCTATGTTAGGTTAATTTGTCTCGATTCATTCCTGTTCGTCGCCCTTGCCGCCGCCCGCCCCGCGGCGCGCGGTGGTCGCATATCGGTCGGCTCGCTTCGGTTCCATCTTTCGAATTACTTTAATACTTACTGTAGGTTTAATGTACAACCACCGATGATACGAACTAAATTGTTCACATCTGTTATAATATTAGGAAACGATGCCTTACAAAAAGTTAAGTGAATATATAGAGATGATTTATAATTATGTTACTTTCAATGATTACGATTAGCTAAGGTGTTTGACACGGGTTCGGCCCCGCACTCGCAAACCTTCGGAACAATTAAGAACATAGTTTGTAATGAACCATCGTGGCAATCTTCTTATTAACATAAAGAGTATAATTTATTAAAATAAAGTATAATATGTATTAGAAATTTTAGATTTACTCAACATTAAACTTAGTGCAAATTATTGTGAAAAAAAACAATTGAGACTATTTATAATGGGTTTTAATTATTATTATATAGGAGAAGAGCATAAAATATTGGATGAATTTATTAATTAAAAATAGTTAGCAAAATACAAATACGGTAAGACTCGTTAGAGGCTCGTTTGTCAAATGTGGATGTCACGCGTGCGCGCGGCCCGCGCTCGCCGGCTCTATCGCGGTGACTCGCCCTGTCCCTCTCCACTCCACTCCACTCGCGGTGGACTCACTCTCTACTCCGCATAGTACACGCGACACACGCCGAACCCCTGGGTGTCCCATCACTTGCATTCTTGCATTTGAATATTACACTGAGTAATATCGACATAAGATTACAGCTGTATCTTAAAAGTAATGTTTATGAAATAATATTTTAATCATGGCTTAACTGTAGTTATGTTGCATAGTTAACCTTTCGACTCTTGTTTGTATTACTTTATATTATAGTGTACGCGGTTTTTATATGTGTATGTTTATTCATTAGTATATAAATGAAAAATGTTTTGTGTAAAAGTGTATTTTGGTATAATGATAACTAACATAGCCGCACGGGCAGTGCGCGGGTGCGGGCGGGCGAGCCGCGCACTGCCATTATTCATTAATAAACTTATTATCGTAATTGACTAATTATACAAGACCCCTAGTGTTAAAGTTAGATTAGCAATCGACTCATTTTTAAGTTCACTTTCTACTCGTCCTATAAAACGAAATCATTTGCATTTAAATGTATATCCGAAGACGCCGCCGGCGCCGGCGCACCGTCTTACTTAAATGTAGTCTTTCGAAACTTATTTTAAAATCAATGCAGGTATTATTAAATATAAAACCTCATATTTATACTTACTAGAATTTAATATAATGTAATTATATTGATCCCAAAAATAAATCGCACGGACTTTACAGTTAATTATAACATTAATTATTATAAAACCTAGGGCAAGTTGTTATTTATTTCTGTTTTAATTAAAAAAAATGATGTTGATTATTTTTTAAACTATTTTTTTTCTTTATAGTGGATAAAAGTACATAATTCTCGATCGATTAGATAAAAAAAATTGTTAGGTGAAGTATCGACTGATGTACAATATTTAAAGTAATGTTTACTTACAACAGTATCTATATAAGTTTTAATTTACGCCGCCCCAGTACGGGACGGGCCTGTATTTATACACACTTGTATTAATTTCCTAAAATGTAATTAATTGGAAGCGGCGACCGCGACCGTGCCACAAACTAAGCATGTTACAATTGTAAGACTATTATCTAGATTTGTTGTAATTTTGTAATGTGTAAACTACTATACTTAGCCCTAACGAGCTGATGTCGGGTGAGGTAGCGCGGAGGTGCGCGCACGCACGCGCCGTGCATAAGTTTACTTTACGTTGGTATAAAAAGGAAAATTATGATAGACTTACACGTGCGTCCTTGTTGTTTCTTTTATTACGAAGATTACCTAATGATAATTAGTTAATTACGGTTTTAATTATTAATTTTAATCGAAGCACTAAAGTAAGACGAGAAGCTTGTATGCGATGATTTAATTCATGTAATAAGTGCGCTCACACAACATAACACTGAGGTCTTTCGAAGTAGAAATTATGCATTAATCATACTAGGTATTTTGGGTATATATTTAGTGTTAGATTTAACTGGTAACATAAGTATGTAGTTTATAATGTAATGGAAAAAAACAGTTTTGTCGTAGTTTCCTATTATTAAGCTTCTTCTATTAATGAATTAAGTAATACTACTGGTTGATTAATAAAAATATTAATATTACCAACTGCAAATATTTGAGATATCTTATGATGAAATATATATCTACTTTAAGGACATTATAAAACGTAGATAATTAAAAGAAATCAAAAATTTCAAAATACCAATGGCATTTTTAATGTTCGTCACACCCCTCGCACCCGTAGACTTGCATCCCGACGCCGCAGAGACGATTATCATAATTTTTGTTTTTATGCGGCATAAACAATGAAACATCTATAATAGTCTTACACTAACTGCAATAATACGTAGTAGCACGTACATATACACTAAACAAAGCTAGTGCCGTTTCCAATAGTTATATTAGGTGTTACAATTATTTATATAGCACTCACATTTGATCAACCTTTATTTAACACAATCACACTGGGTAATGTATTATTGCACTATATATAATTATCTAACTACACACTTAACTATTTTCACTCTATATTTTCAAAGATATCACTTTGTCATCAGGAGTCTTCAATAAATACCCTATCTTCATTTTTAATATCAAATTAACGAGTATCTGTTACACGTGAATCAAATATAAAAAATATTTCATATTACACTACTTTTGATATACAAATATCAATGCAATCTAACATAGTAAACTGACTAGTTGTGTATGGCAGAGGGAGACGGTGTGGGCAGTAATGCTGGCAGTCCCAAGTACGTGAATGTACCACAGATGAGTGAAGCCATAGGAACGCCTCCTCAGGTTCATACCTTCCTAGTACAATTTTATTTTAAATACTAGTCACAATCAGGAGCCTTATAGCCCGCAGTCTAATGATGATTTGGACCAAATTAGTTTACAAACACCCCCCCCCCCCCCCATAATTGTGTCGAAACACCTAGAAAAATACTAAGAAGACCTAAAGAATAAACTTTAGACTTTATAGCCTATGTCCTAATAACATTAGTAGATTAGATCCAAAATCGCCGTCTGGCTATCTCAACATAGAATTTGACAGGTGCCAATGATATACTGCGGAGGCATGGTGTCGCCACAGCCGTCGTTCTGTAACGTGTCTGATATATCAGCATCTGCATCAGGTTAATTTTCCACAATATCAGCTTTATTAACGTGTATTAGGTACGCTCGAGTAGGTATCCTTATGTTCATGTAGTCCTAGTATCTTGAGTTACATCAGCGTCTGAACTAAAATTTAGTGAACTAGACAACATTTTTTTTCGCAGTAAATTGAGTTTAGTTTCGTGTACAACACGGTTGCCAGAATTAGCCTTAGATATACAGATCGATTCCGAAATGGTATACAAACTTTTAAACCTGCGTTTATTCAACACATTTGTCATCATTATGTGAAGTCAGAATGTCGATGTGTCGATTTAAAAAAATACAATTTGTGCCCGACAAAATGACAATTGTGATATTGTTTTTTTAGATTGACATTTCTGACTTCACATAATGATTACAAAATGCGCTAAAGAAGCGCAGGTTCAAGGCTTAGTATACCATTTATGAATCACTCTGTATTATGTGGTAATGGGAGTCGTAGCATTGGTACTAATGAATAGACATTAATTAGATACATTGATAAGCAATATATACCTAGGTGTAGGAATCTCAGAATTAGGATATAAGAAATTATTATTTGCGATCAATCCTATCCATCAGACCATGTGATAGTTTAGTAATTTGACGGCCTGATTAGCGCATTCGGTAGGGACCAGGCTTTCTGTGCTGAGGGGCCCGGGTTCGAATCCTGGTAGGGACAAACTTTGTGTGATGTGCACGAATGTTTGTATCCGAGTTATGTAGTTAAATATTTATATAAGTTATATACTGAGTTCGCCCTCAGTCAATTGTACGGTATCCATAACACAAGCGTTGCTAAGTGTGGGACCGTATAGTGTGTTCGTCTGGCGATATTATATTATCATTCCAATTTATATTTGGCCGAGTTAGGAGTGTGTGATTGATGGATGTGTTGATGTTTTGATCACAATCATATAGTTTCTGTGTATCCTAATCCTAAGATTGAATTTAGTAACATACTTAACATTGTCCAACGGTGAGTGGAATGTGGTGCGTGGTGCGGTAAGTTCAATTTTATTCTAATATTCACTAAGTAATGTATTACATACTTTATATAAAATGCTTTCAATCGTTGCTGTAAAGTATATTATCCAATGTTCAAATGACAACGTGCAATTGTATTCACACAGGCGATGACTATGAATACACCGGTGGCTCCGGCGACGGTTACCAACGGTCATCGAAACGCAGTTATCACGGCTCTTCGTCAGGGGGCACTGCCTCCGCATCATCATACCATCCCTATAGGCGTTAACGAATGACCTCGCACGCGGCGAACCTCCACGCGATCTATGACACCCTGGTAACTCGGTTACGCTACACACCAATGTTTGCTAGTCAACGAAGCAACGTACGGAATGTATACATGATAAGATTTTGAGTACTTTTTATCAGTAAGGTATGTAGGATATCATTTCCAGTCTCATAACGCCATCGTTGTATTTTAGGCCGCGCTATATTCTAAGCGGCGTAGTTATTCTAACCGCCAATAGATGTCGTGTACAGCAAGATTGAATAATTATTCGAAACGGTCACATCATTCAGAAACAAAAGCTTCGTTTATTGTCAAACATTGTTGTTCATTTTACTTGTAAAATATTATATTACTTTTTCTACGAACGCAATCATTGAGTTTGTAAATGGTTTTTATCGGAGATCAGTCTATGGGAGTGGTCGGTTAGATAATTCAGATTAGTTTTTTTGATATTGTTTACACATGACGTGATAATATTCAATATATTGGAAGGGTATTATCAGGCTTGCGCAAAGTCCAATGTTCCATGTTATTCTAAGAATTACAGAAGTCTGGTATTGCCAATTCGTTCCTTATAGATTTGTCTCCGGGATAAGGTAGAATAGTTTTTCTTTTCTTTTAGACATATTTGTGTAGTGTGGAACTATTACATTTTTCGTTCCAGTGATAGATTCTGAAGTGGAAATTTTAAGTTGTAATATCAATATGATAAAGCGTTAGAATGACTTATGAATGTCTCGTGGTTCCCAAATTCTGTAATTTTGCCTGTTCTTTGGGTGTGAACGGTGTAGGTTATTGAGTTTATGTACTTCTATGTTAGATGTTGAGCAAAGGTTTTACCACTTTTTATGTGATTTATTTTATATTAGAGCTGTAACGTTAAGTCACGTAATAGTTTTAATGAAATTACTGATAACCATTCTAAATAATAGTAAATTTCTTGTCCAAGAATTGGTCACGACGGAAAATTATGAATGACAAAAGTTTCGGAGTGAAATACAAATATATGACTTTTGGACGTGACTGTAGACCACCGCAGGCTCTGTCTGTCTACATTATTATTTTTCACCTTCACTAGATACTAAACTAAATTGACTTATTTTTTCTAATATTTTACTACTAGTTCATTAGGATAACCATACAATATGGTTGAAATTAATTATCTAGGCTGCGACTATTAAAAATACTTGCAAAAATATAGTTTTATAAATCATGTTGATGAAATAATAAACTTGCGGCTATGCGTGATGGAACTTGTGACATATTGCGAGTCAATCATACTTATTGATTACCAAATGTATACGGAACAGCAGCGATAGTCGTTGCATTGAAGTATAGCAATTTGTTTCTTCAATTCTCACACAAAACTGTCAATTTTCAAAGGTGTTTGATTCGTTTGCAATATGTCAGAAGTGTTTCGTTGCCGCGGGTGTTAGGGTAAAATAAGAGGCATTTAACGACCAGGTTGATTATTTTTCACGCGTGTACTGTACATGTCTCGTATGAACTCTCTGTAGGATGCGAAACCATGTTACAAAATTCTGTGAACACCTTAGTTTCCGCGCATCTGTGCGGCGGCGCAGCTGCAACATCTCAGTTGCGTTTCATTACAATGTTCTCACTTGACACGTGTATTTTTGTTTAACTGAATAAAAATACTGATAATTTTAAGTTTTATTTTAAATTCACTGACAAGACTGGCTAGTTTATCCTCCATCGTTTGTCGCCGTTAAACTTTACTGTGACCACCACTTTCCATCGAACACAGGTATTACAATTAATAGACGGCACGGCTTTTATAATATACTTCTTTTTTATTTTTGAATCATTTTAAATTACTTACATTTTATAACGCGAGTAGGTAGGCCTTGTTAATATTTAAATAATGTACTAATAACATTTAATGACATCGGGTAAGTACAAGCGAAAATAGATCAGAAGTTAAATGTACTGATGTAATTAAAATTAATGTTTATAATTTTTAACGATGTAATATAAAATAGTTTAATGTACATTACTATTATTAATAATAAATCGTTTAAAAGTTCCCACATGAACAGGTTTACTTTAGGTCAGACGTTATTATTTAGAAATTACATATAGATTTAGACTTATCTAATATTTTATAATAGACATTAAAATTAAGAGGTTATAATACATTTAGCGAACATGAATTATAACTATAGTTAATTAGCATTTCCTGACTCTGGATCATAGAGTTAATTTCGCCACCTACACATTGCATCTAAGTAAACTATTTTGGCTTAGGTTTTTTATATAAACAACGTGTTATTATATAATAATATTAGTGTTACGGAAAATTCCTATGTAGTGAATCGTCTAAATAAATTGTGTAAATGTTCACATTATTTCATTACAAGGCTTACTTAATTTTACGCTAAATGGACAGAAAAATTGCATTTGACTCAAGTAATTACATGTTATTAACGTTTTCACATTACATTCCTTAATTATAAAAGCGACATCGGACGTGCATATCTTTCAATTGTGAATACATAATTGAGTGCAAATATATTTTATTGTGTATTCGTGGGTTTTTGAAGCGACTTTGGTAAGCCACTAGGATAGTGAAGTGATATACACAAATGGACAACACCTAAGTACGGTCGGCTGTGACGAGACATGGGAGATACCCATACAGATTTGTAAGACAGAGCAACTATCAGAAATAATGAGGGATAGATCTCTCCTGGCCGGAGGCGTAGGTCTGCTGACACTTGCTGATTTGAACAATGCCGTTGTAGCAAAAGCCCTTACAGTTTCTAGAGATTGCTATAACTTTGTTCCCCAGCTAGTGTGTTAGGAATTATTAGGGGGCTGTAACGAGGTCAAAGGCAGCTGGAGGAAGGGTGCAGGCCTCGGTTTGAAGTCGTGGGATGTAATAGAAGAAGCATTTCCGTACATGTAAATCTGCAGACCCTGTTAGTACCTAGTCAAAGTAATCATCATGTTTAGCCCTCTTGAAGTCGTTGGAATGGCTGTGTGTAGGTTTAGTAGGCACTTAGTGCTGAATAGTTAGTTTCGAATTGACTTATTTGTTCCTCTCATGTTAGTTAAGGCCACTAATAAGAGATATGATTGGAGATTTAAGGTTAATACAAGGTAAGCTATATTACACAGATAGATATATAGTAAAAAAATGATTGACTCAATTAATACGAATGTAAAATGTGTTGATTGAAAGAAATTTTGGCTCTAGGGAGAAGGAGGAGCGGCCGATACCTATGATATTTAATGAAAAGTACTTCAGCTTCATGGTTTCACATAAGAATATACACAGGGTATCGTACATCATGGGTACACACAAGCTTCGAACTCCTTGGAGGAATATTCTAGTATTTACTAGTTTAGTTTTAGTAGCAATATTATGGTTTTCGAAAGCTCCGACGACAAAAAATCTATATTATTTCTTCCCCAAGTCTGGCAGGGCTGGTATGGGTCTAATGAGTGCAATAGTAGGTCGCACTGAAGCCGTATCTCATTGGGCGTCGTCGGCGGACATTCTGCGCGCGGCACAGTTCGCGCAGTCGCACGCCCGCAGCGCCAAGTCACCGTCGCCCGGCACGTGCGCGTGCGCAGCTCGGTAGCACAGCTCTCGGTAACGAGCGCAACCTGAAATATGGACAAATAAGATAGTATTCAAATGGTTTGTATTGATTTATGTGCATATGGTTGCGTAAAGGTGTCCTTTGCACACAAGTTTTATCTAAAATGAGCTGTGAACGTTATAGCAGTTGATAAAAAAGGCGACTACAAAACTAACACTATAGACAATCTTGAACCTGCATGTAAGTGATAAAACATTAATTATACTATCAGACGAAAGGCGTCCACTGTTGGACATAGGCCTCCCCCAATGATTTCCACACATCGCAGTCATCCGCCACTCGCATCCACCGGCTTCCTGCTACGCGTGTGATATCATCGGTCCACCTTGTGGGGGGCCGTCCTACATCACGTCTTCCGGTTCGTGGTCGCCATTCTAGAACCTTTCTGCCCCAACGGCCATCGGTTCAGCGAGCTATGTGCCCTGCCCTGATAAAACATTTAGGAACTACTTTTTCTATACATTGAATATAGCGCCCCCTAGTATCAAATAGCTAATTCAACGTCAAACAGATAATAGATCATGCTTCGGCTAGATGTCAGGAGTAGAATGTTCTTGAACAACCTTGCCGCCGACGCACTTTTATAACTAACTAGCTGTTGCCCGCGACTTCGTCCGCGTGGTATTTAACAAAAACAACCGTTGACAACAGCCTGCTCACCCATTCTGAGCCCGCGGGACGCATTGCAGGTTGCTATCAGGCGCTGCGCTGCAACATTGGTTTTAATTTTTTTTCGTGAGATCCTATTTTTTTTCTAAAATAAAAGTAGCCTAAGTTACTCCTTGTTACATCAGCTATCTGCCAGTGAAAGTCCCGTCAAAATCGGTCCAGCCATTTCAGAGATTACCCGGAACAAACAGACAGACAGACAGACAAAAATTGTAAAAAATGTTGTTTCGGTATAGGTATCGTGTATACATCCAAATGCACTTAGTAAGAAGCGGTTATTTTAATATTACAAACAGACACTCCAATTTTATTTATATGTATAGATAGCATGATGTGACCCCTATAATCTTACAACTACACAAGCGATTATAGAATGCATAAATGGCACTATTTTGAAGTGAAATGACAGCTATAGGTACCTACTCTTGGCACAATGATACATAGACAATCTATATTTTACCCAAGATGGTATTCCTATTGACTCAGGAGTTTTAGGAGCGAACCTGTGGGTGGTAGAGCCAGTCTAGTGTCCGCGGCGAAGCCTCGCTGCGCCAGGCGGTCTAAGAGTGTGGATGCCGACCATCACCGCTCGCTATTTTGGTCCACCACTGCAAGATAAAAGGGAGAAATAGACCATTATTTGCGGTCTTCGCACGTTACTACACCATGCAGAATGGCCATCTCAAAAATAATAAGATCAGCAGCTTGAATGATTTTGGTTCCGGAAAACACTAATTCCCCGGGCTAGTCAAAAAACTATCTCAAAATTAACTAGCCGAATTTTATTGTAACTTGACATGACGATAGCTTTTCTAAAGGATACATTTAATCATCCCGGGAAATTAAAGAAAGCGTTCTCTAGGATAGTAAAACAATATAGTCACCTAGGAAGTCGCGGGTAGGCCTAGTATATAGTTAAAAAAAGATAAGTACCTCTAGGAACATACCTAGGTTCCTACAGTCTTAAGAGCAAGTGGCATGTTAAAAAAGTAGACTGCCACTCTATATTAGAAGATTATTTGCAACGTCAATCAATTCAAAGTTGAATCGCGCTTGCCTAAAGTTTATATTGGATGCCCATTGATTGCTACGCCGACGGCGAGGATTTAGACAGCACATTTTAAAACCGTGGATTTAAACCTTTGTACATCTAGTTACCTTCGTTAGCAGCGGGCGAGTGGCCTCCGGACCTGTCATCCGTGCGAGGAGTTGTCGAGCCTTCGGAATGCTCCTGGCAAGAAACAAATAAGCTTTAGAGGGCAGTGTGAGATGTCAGGGTGCTTAGCGCGTGCAAGTGTATGCATCAATCGAGTGAGCCCCTAGCAGGAACACGAAGCTTTATCTATTAAAATACGTTAAAAACTTAATTACGAGGCAGTGTTCTCGATCAGTGTAAACAGTGCTCCCTCAGGTAAGTTATCTGTTGAATACTTTTTTACCTAGAAACCAAGCACTATCTATATAATGAATAAGTATCTAACCAATCAATGATTTGCCTTCAATTTCCGAGTCAAATTTCCGATGTTCGATACCTATTGACCGAGAGGGAAATTGAATTATTTTTGCACCAGAAATTGATGATGTTAGCTGGCAACGCAAATGTTATCAAACGGCTGCGGGGCATGGGGGGGGGGGGGGATTACTGGGAGACATCTAGGGTTGTCCACCAAATGGTTTCGACACATGCACTAGATACTGGAGACCCACAAAAAAAATGTAAAAAGTTTATAATAAAAATGAGAAGGCAAGGACTATCTGGTCTGACAGTATTATATTTTTTTATTTATATAAATGTCTCATTCTGCTTAACAGATCGTTAGTGCTTCATCTTTAAAAAAGAACCTAGACAATTAACAAAATATAATTAACGAGCTGACCCGACAGACGTCGCCTTGTCCAAATCCCATGGATAAAGTTAACTACTTTGAGTTCTTCTCGAATTAAAAAAAAACAATATTTTTTTTACATTTTCTCGTCTTATAAACCTGATTCGGACTATTTCTAATATCTAAAAAAAATTGCAAATCGGTTCAGGCGTTCTCAAGCTATGCGCTTACCATTATATACCTATAATAAATAACAGCATAAAACCATTCTGACACTGAACCTTAATAAAATGAACACAGCACAACCCTGTCTGCGCAAATTGAATAATTTCACACGGGTCGCTTCCTCTTCCGGTTGATTCACGGGAGCACTCGGGAAATGGTAAGGGGTGAAACGGACAAATAATGCGTTGCTGTGTGGACCTTGCGGTCATAATTAATCTCGCGCTCTCATTAACAAACTGCGGGGTGGTTTTGAAAAACTTGTTTTTTTTCTGTGAACCTGGATAAGTTTCAGACGATAAACGTGACAGATAAAAACGTGATAAAAAATAAAATTAAACATCTTCAAGTCAAGTCGAGAGTGAACAGGTACCTTAAGGTTTCGTTCGTCCGAAAGGTTACTTGGGAGTTTAATGTCCATGACATCACTCGGCCGAAGTACGGGCAAACTAATAGGTACCTAATTGAAATACTTGAGCGACTTCAGTCACGTTCTTGAAGCTAATTTAATGCGCGTAGGCATTTATAATGAGTTTGTCATGTTATGTGACCGCATTTCGAATAGCTCAACGTAGTTTTAGCGAAAATAGTCGCATTCAAAGGGAGTTGTGATGTGACATCTCCTGAAGAACAGAAATACCGCTCCTAATTCAGAGACAGCCCAGAGATTCCG
Organism: Pheosia gnoma; assembly: GCA_905404115.1. Classification (NCBI taxonomy): domain Eukaryota; kingdom Metazoa; phylum Arthropoda; class Insecta; order Lepidoptera; family Notodontidae; genus Pheosia; species Pheosia gnoma. The sequence goes on from FR989911.1 coordinate 7,725,512, forward strand.
TTCTTAACCGAAATGCCACGCATAACCGTCGCCACGGACAAATAAGCCAATTTTTTTTCAGGGTCATGCATTATTTCGCGAGAACATTGCTTAGCACTCTCATATTGTCTTTAAATGAATTTCTTAAAAGGTGACAGATGAAGGTGAGCATACATATTGGATACTTCTGCTATAAGCCGCTGGGATTTAATGCGTCCTAGCTTATAGCATTTCTTAAATTATATTTCAAACAACAAAATTCATCCAAAGTTTATATTGCTTTTCATCTATCTTTATTCTAAATATTTCTCTTAGTTGCGAGCTCTGCAGTTGCCAGTCACGTATTAGCTCCGATCTATAGTCGATATGGTTCATGGCACAAAATACTGTGTACCTACAAGCGCTCAACTACGAATAAAGATGCATCTTAGCACGTTGGCGTCATTAACATCATCACCATTGCTCAATATCTCAAATTATCGTAATATCTTGTCATTCTATTCATCATATTATTTTTAACATCTACAATTCATCTATCTTCTCTTCAGTCATCCTCTGGCTTTGTGTCTATTCACATTCATACTCTATGCTTCTCAGTTAATTTAATTTATATAGCAAGTCCTCTCCATCCAAAGGTTGTCTGGAAGAAATAGCAGCTCGCGACAAGACCGCCCAATGTGCACTTCTCTGCTCTTCTTTCCTTGCTTTTGTCTCTATTGTAATGTCTGTGAACTACTATTGCACAATAAAGAGTTATCTATCTATCGGTTCCAACCTTCTGCTACTCACATTATCTATTACCGGTGTTACTTTCACATTAGAATCATTAGCGCCATTGCAAACATCCAAACATAAAGTATTATGTTCATTACACTTCAAGCGACCATCCATTATGGTCGTTATCTAATTACAGGACCAAACGGTAACCTATTACTGTTGTTCAGAGTTGATAAAACATAGGTAGTTTATGTGGTCACAGATAGACCGCCGCAATATCGCTTCCTGGCTGGACTTCTAATTGTTTTACTGTCAGTAAGTTGGAAATTGCATTAGTAAACTGTAAAACAGCTTTAAAACTAAGCTTTTAGAGTTGCATATGCGCGTGATGTTGTAGTTAGACTCTATTTATCTAATTGTACGGTAGTTACGTTGAGTTGATATTGTGCTTTGCATGTTTCCACCATCATACCATCAACGGATATTTATACGTCATTTAGGTACCTTATCTTTATTCTAAAATGGTTTAATTTTCCAAGTTTCTTACTACACGTAAGTTGGTATATCAGATATAAGTATTTTTTGTAGACGTTGGGCGTCAAATCAAAAAACAAATAACCTTAATTTTCGGTTCAATTTTCTTGTTTGTAAAACGTCCTGTACTTAAGATTATTAAGATATGAAATATATTTTTGGAATAGGTAATTTTTACTTTTTATTTGGAAAAAGCAATTGAGGAATATTGTTATATTACATAAATGTTTTATAGGATAACAACATCAAAAACATTTTAAGTAATAGACATTGATTTATTCGCCTCTTGAAACACAGCTAAAAGGAGTAACAGGAAAACATAAAAGGCAGTCGTTTGCGCATTCCGTTAAGCACCGGAACATCTAAGTTAAACCATTAGCTCTACCAGTCCTTTGAGATTCTTTGTATTACTAACTTACCTTTGTCGGATTACTTTGTTTACGAGTCCATTATGAGATTTTGTATGTCTAGAAGTTTCTGTAATCCTGGTACTCACATCAAGGAACTAGATAGTTCGGTTTAATAGAGTGCAAAATAATAATAGTCACATAAGGCGATAGTGTTAAGATAAGGCGAATTCAGTCTATTAATATTATATATATATATACAGAAATTCAGTCTATCAATATTCTTAAAATTTATTTAGCCAAGTTGTCTAAACTAATTTAAAATTGAAACTTACCTGATGGATTTCCAAGTTGGCGGTGGCAGTGAGTAAATCCAATATGGCGGAGAAGGATCCCCGCGCCGCCCGCCTGTAACCCTCGGGCGGGCCCTCCGCCGCACCGCCCGCGATACTAACCGGCGATTGAGACCACTGGAATAAAACCTTTTGTTACCAGTAGAACAATCAGTAGGCACGATCAGATTGAACAAAGCAGTAAAAAAAACCAGTAGTTCTAACTCTCTGTACAAAAATGAGGCCTCAGCAGACCGCAATCTATTAAATTTAAGTTCTCCAGTAGGGTCACCACGACTGTAGCGGGCTGACAGCGAAGCAAATTATAGATGACCAATCAGATAACACAGGAAACGTTTGTCTTAGTCATACTCTATATTTTTATAGATCCAAATTCAAACGTATCTTTATACCTTCGAATACTCAATCGCAACTCACATATACCTATGAGAGACCAAAAAAATAAAAACGACCCCGTCTCAAATAGTTACCTCAGTTGGATTTCAATACGGTACATATTTGTATAGAGATTGACTATTGGGCCTTTATTCACCTTAATGCTACTCATTTAATCTACAAAAGTATTACAACTGTAGGTTAGTAGGTAGGTAAATTAATTACTGGCTTGCTAAACATACTTAATTAGAATGTATGTGGCTCTCGCGGCAGCGGTGTAACTTGGGCTGACAAAGTTTGGCATGTAAATAGGTAACAAAGTCCTAAGCTAACGAACGCGTCAGTGGAACCGTACGCATGGATGGAGAACATTAAATCTACGGACGCAGAACATAGTGACACATGAGTTCATTTTTATATCCAACGTATCTTATTTGTCCAATCCCTTGCAATAACTCTGAACTAAGACCAATAATGGTCTCAGTTCGGAGTTCAATGCCATGTGGGCCATGGCCCGGGCCAGCAGGCTGCCAGGGGCGGCGCAAACCACTCATCGCGCTCAACTTTTGGCACCTTTCATAGTCACCTGTCTTTCGCTAATTTATGGGGCGGCAAACCTCATAGGCCCAGGGCTCTTAGCCCCCAGGCGCCAAATCTTATAATACGCCACTGCTTGTATGGTGCATGTAGATAAATATAATTATCGTAAAAAAATATTTATTCTATGCTTATAATAATGAACAAACTAACACTGATAGCAATCAGCCATTCAAATATTGGCAGTGGTGTTGTGTGGACATGACCTGATTTGATCATGTTCCCGTGATAAATATTCCCGATTTCCTTATTTTTTATCCTGTTTATTTTTACTGTGTTGATAGACATTGCATTGCGTATAATTAGCGCACTTTTCACATTGTTTTGATAAATCCTATCCATACTTATTGGATAGACGGCCCACACTAATTCTGACAAAGAAGTTATGATTAGGTTTTTATACTTTTGTTTTCTTTTTGTTATTTATCCAAGCTTAGTTAGTTAGTTTAGCACACGGACAAACACGACGTTAAACACCACGGACATCCTGTAAATATCAGATTCGTATGGGAAAAAACAACAGGTGTACATTATTATATTCCCTTTGTTCGTTCATTAGTAGGTAGGTAGTTGTTGTGCACGGCTAACGGACACGTACTCAGCATACAGTTTGCAATTTGTATTATGCAATGGATGGGAATGTAACGGGAGAGCAGAGCCGGCGAGGAGGTCGTTGCGTTTCAATAATTCAGTGAACCTGAGCCGACTCTGTAGCATAACGAGCCCCATGGGTAAGCTAGCTACAAACTGTATTACGCCCTTGGTTTTAAATAATATTGAACGTGTTTATTTTATTTCCACATCTCCCTCGCCACACCAAAATAAATGATTCATTCAAAAACTTTATTGCTCCAAGCGAGCGGTATCAAATCGGTATTTTAAATGATATATACGCTTACAAAGGCAATTTCAAATTCCTGACTTTATCGTCTCATTCAATTTATATTTGCCTGGTATTTGTGTTACATCAGCTCAATATAAACATTAATATGTGCTAAAAGCTAAAAATATTGTAATATTGCTGAAATCACAATAAATATAAACAGCTCTTTGACTTGTCAGACTGACGAATCTTAGGATGAAAAGTCTTCTAACATCCTAATGTCCCAGTGATATCATGTATAAATTGTTCATTGATATTGAAATTAAATACATATTAGGCGTTGTAGAAGATGATAACACTTATTTGATTTCATCAAACTAAAATATTTAGATAATACAAGACTTGAAAAGTCTCCACATTTGTTCTGCCGGTGACACAAGTGTCCAAGGAAAATATTATTTATTATAAATTTTGAATTTGGATGATGCATGATCGTGCAATGTGGAGTATGTTTTCTTGAAGTTATGGTACGATACTTATGGATATATTCTAACAGAAATCAATAAGTTAAATAACTAGATATTAATAATATTGATTTCTTATATTTACGCGAATACTACACATTGAAATAAAACTATTTTTAAGGATTTTATCGCGTTTATTTTTCGTTTTTACGTTCCCGACGTTTCGGCTGCTTTACAGCAGCCATGGTCACGGGAGGACCACGTTCGTAAAAACGAAAAATAAACGCGATAAAATCCTTAAAAATAGTTTTATTTCAATAGATATTAATAAATTAAAATTAAAATAAGATAAAAATTAAAATTAGGCATGTTTGAGAATGCACATACACACTTAAATGAGAATCAATTTGCACCAATGTAAATAAATCTCTTAATCAGTGTTCGTTATTTATCATTCATAATTGTTAGTCAGTATAAAATATCAGTTATCAGTGGGCGTAGGTACAACACGTATGGTGATATCGCCACCTTCCTAGAATATTAATTACCAAGACGTCATATACTTGTTGGATGAGTCAACACAATACGATCCTCCGTTTGAGAATCACAGTCACGTGGGGATATAGCTCAGTGGTAGAGCATTCGACTGCAGATCGAGAGGTCCCCGGTTCAAACCCGGGTGTCCCCTTCAAAACACTGTTTTGAAGAATACCTTAGCTCTTTTTAGAATATTTTAGGGAAACAATTCATCTTCATTCATCTTGCTAGCCTGCGTTGTATAAAAAGAAAACTTACTTGATCGGTCAGTGTTGGGTCGGCACCATGCGATAGAAGTATCTCCACAATTTCGTTCGCATCAGCAGCACATGCAGCGTGCAATGCTGACGATCCAACCTGAACAATAATAATTAATTAGCCTTATTTTCAACCATGTTTATCACTTGCTAAACGGTCAAGGAAAACATCGTGAGGAAACCTGCATGTCTGAGAGAACCCCTCGAAAGATGTGTGAAGTCCGCCAATCCGCACTGGGCCAGCGTGGTGGACTATGGCCTCATCCCCCCTCGCATTGAGGCTGCCCGTGCTCAGCAGCGAGACATTAAAAAAAAAAAGGGCTAGAATTATTATATAGCCTTATTTATGTCCCACTGTTGGGCACAATTACAGCTAGAAGGATCCAGTCCACACTGGTATAATGAAAAATTAAATACGCACTTACATTGTTTTGCAAATGCACATTAGCGCCATATGCAAGCAGATGCTCCACTATGCCTCGACAGCCCTGAGCGCATGCCATTTGCAATGATGTGACACCGTTCTAAAAACATATCATTTTGCACTTTAAATTGATGAGAAAAGGTTCAAATTACTTTAGTAGAAAGTAGGGACAATACGACTGAATTCCCATAAGTTCGTATTGAGCTAAAAATGTTTTATTTATATAATGTTATGCCGCCTATTTGTGTAAACGATCAAATCTGGTATGGGTATCATTAACTTATTTCTGAACTAGGTAAGTATTAGCTTATATAAATAATTAATTCAGGGTGGATTTATTACAACGGTCTCCATCCTATATTGTGAATAATTAAGAAATCAATTTCAAAAGTGCAACTACGATCTTCTTGCCAATCTATTTTGAGACAATTGTGATGTCTCAAGGCAGGCAGACGCTCTTCAAGGGGTGTTTCTTGAACGCGTTCGACTTCCGAAGTACTAAGCAACCATAAACTCACGTTGTCTACTGCATCCACATGGCACTCGGCATCAAGCAATACCCTCACTAGTTCCGTATGTCGGTGCACCGCTGCAACATGCATAGGGGTCCTTCCCGAGTTGTCTCTAGCTTCCTTTGAGGCACCTTTGAATACCAGGAAAGCAGCCGTCGAGGAGTGACCGCCCTCGCAAGCCACGTGCAATGCTGTGCGCCCAACCTGTTTGCAAAAACGTTCCAGAGATTTTCATTTTAAATCCATGTTTATTTAGCCCCCTGAAATCCGTTGTTTACTGAACCCACAGATCATAAGCCGTACGTATTCATAGGATCTATAAATGATCGTTTCTATACATTATTTATTAACAACTAGCAAATATTAGATACCCTACATAAAATAAAATAAAATTAAGATACGTACGTATTTGGTTTCTCTTTCTTTGCTCGCGTTGTTGTTGTTGTGTGTTATACTTTTAATGTTCCTACTTAAAATATATTTATACCAAGATAACATGAAGACCAAGGGAGCTATTTGTTGTGATAAAAAATATTGCATTTTATGTCAGCCGCTGCGTGTTTAATATCGACAAATTATCTAAAAAATATTTGCTCATAACGACGGTGGAACCCAGTATTTGTTCTTCGTGATCTCAAAAGCCGTTCGTTTCGATGAGGTATGCAGTTCGGTTTAGCTGGCTCGGTCATTGTTTGTCGCACAGTGGATCGCGTGAATTGGGATTTCTCGCGGGACACGAGTGTAATTGGAATTCTGCATCGAATCGTTCACTCGATTGGCATGGAATATTGATCTATATGACAGGGTATCAAAAAAAGGTAATAGGTTGTATAGCTAAAATGGAACAATTAAATTCATAATAAACAGTATTAGTTGATGGCGTCATTATATATAAGGTGTAACAATAATAGTGTGAAATATTTCAACGGGGCCACCAGTAGGTTATAATGATAACATTCGCTAAGAAATAAATCAAATAATTAGATATTTAAGTATGTCTTACGGCTGGACCAAATAATAATAAATAAGTTTTCGCCAGACCAATACACCAACTGTACGGTACTAAGCAATGCTTGTGTTATGGGTGCCGTACAATGGACTAGGGGCGAACCCAGTATAGGCATAATACTTATATACATATTAAACATCCATGACTCAGGTACAAACATTCGTGCTCATCACACAAAGTTTGTCCCCTACTATTGCTTGCCTTTCTTTAATCATAAATTGATGACTTGGCTTTTTTAGATATTATTATTATTATATAGACTTATGTCTAAAAAGAAATACACATTATTTTAATGGCACTAGCGAACATAATACCAATAATAATTAATTAAACGAGTGTCAATGATTGGGCAGGTAATTAAATTCGTGTCAGCAAATATAATTTTGCGGTTCGCTCATTCGGAAGTCGGAATGATCCATTGCAATTGATTGTTCAACCGTGAGTAGGGTAGATTTGTCCTGTGTACAAAATCCTTTACATATAAAAAAATGTAACTGATCGCTGTCTATACATGGAAGATACTTGAGAAGAACTATTATCGGAGGCCTTTATCAACGGAATAGAACCCAAAACAATGATTTTTAGAAGGTTTGTCTGTGCGTTTGTGCGCGCTAATCTCAAAAACAGCTTTACTGTTTTGGGTGCCGTTTTCACTTACGTATTGTGTAAGCTTCTCTCAAAATGTTGTGCGTTTTATTTCAGTCAGATCATAAATAAAACAGTTTTAAAGACGCGATCGAAGTCGCGGGCAACAGCTATACAGAATAAAATGGAATGAGGTAATTATGAAATTTTCACACCTCAGTTCATCATGCAATAAAAATACAAATAACAGAATACCTTGTAGGTATTACAAGGAAACGATCACACGTGTCGCAATCGGTGGCTTGGTCAGATAGGTCAGCGCGTTGACTGTCACGTTCGGCTCACCCAGACATGGATGGGTCACTCAATCGATATCGATGTAAGCCGCCGGTCCAGCCGGTGATTATCTTTGGATTCTATTATTATAACTACGAAAGCAAAGTTCACACATCAAAATTAAGTTTATAAAAATAATGTGCTTTTGTGTAGTTAAACTGTTCATAGATGGCGTTAGTGCTGTTTTAGCTCGCGCTATGGTTTCGTTCACGCGATAACCATATATTATTCGAGTTGCATATTTTAAATTAACTCTGGTTTCCCTTCAAAACGCAAAAATCTTTCGCCTTTTACTAAAGATTTCCGTGGAGGGGAACACTCAAATGAGTCTATAGAATTTTTTGATACCCCGCTTCGGCGGGGTCGATAATCACTAATAAAATACTAATTTAAGCAATAACGCATATGAAACAAGATGATGGTTAATGAATGAAAGAAACATTAACTACATTGTTTTTGTTTGAACTAATTCTCTTATCAGACGTTACGTTGTTGTAGCAAAATGAAATTAAAATTACTAGGTACTACTAAATCCACCATGGACGTCGACAAATTTAGACTAAAAATCCTAAAAATATTTGCATGCCTACGTATAAAAAGGTAAATTTGAAAGTTTATAAATTAATTAAATTATTTATTTATTGTAAACAGTTATAAAACATTAATGAACCACTAAACAATCATTCAAATTTTATTCCCAAATTAAATCTCCGTTAAGTTAAAACCATATACTAGGAGTACATAATGCTCTACAGTATTACCATTAACATTGGAAAGGAGTTTAACTTGTTATTCTGTTATCGCAAAGCGCGAGCCCGTCTGGCTGCGATGATCTAATTACCTAAATAAATATCATCAGACGAACACACCAACTATACGGTTCCACAATAAGCAACGCATGTATTATTGGTACTGTACAATGGACTGAGGGTGAACCCAGTATATAAAACTTACAGAGGTAGGTGTGAAACATCGGGGACTCGGGTACAAATATTCGTGCTCGTCAAACCCGGGACTTTCAACTCTGAAGGCAGGGTCACTACCCACCCACTGAGCTAATCAGGTCGTCAATAACTTCATTTTTGTCCTCATCTCTTTTATTGCGACTTAATAAGGGTCAAATTAAGTGACGTCGACTTTATCTGTTTATGACTAGAATATTTTAAAAATGTTTCATATAGACATTGAGCTAAGTATACAATTGTTATGTGAATATATTATTATTAAAATTAATTAATTTCTAAAAGTACGGAGTGTCCATTATGAATGGAATTTCCACCATAAATTGAATTCGCTAATATTTAGGAATTTCCAGCATTCTTAGTATCGACATACACCAGGCTAACAGAAACGTGTAGGTGTATCGGATAGGAAGGAGGTCAAACAATAACGAAGCTGCCAAAAATGGGGTTTCATTTTCCGGAACAAACGCCGCGTGTCGAATAACCAAATTAATTGATACGAAAATAATATTGTGATGTATTTATTATCATCTCGAGTCTCTCTCTCGCTTAATTCAAAACAAGTATATTTTTTGTAGACTTAAAAGTGAGGTGGCCTAACCAGTACGTACAACTATGTAACTTCTTATCAGGCTATGACTATAACTAGGTAGGGCCGCATTGAAGAACTGTTATTATAAGATTATTTTAAAGTTTGTTGTAAAATTTGTTCAAAGGGTGTTATTGAAATTATTTTTTTATATACCAGACACACATACCAATAGGATGGTTCCAAACTAGGAGCGATCCCACTAGCACCCAGATAAATAAAGCCAAATTATAAAATTATAAGTTCTGTAAATCGTCATGAAGGGTGCTGAGCGGACGACGCTCAAATCACTAGACTGCTGTCATCAATCTTATGTAATCCTTATTCCCCCAATCACAATTTTAATACCAAAATACGCTGTATATGGGTCCCAATTATCATAATGAGACAACAATATCTCATAGCCCATATTACGTTTGCCATTTATAACGCTCCCGCTCCATCTGCGTTAATGCCCTTGCTAAATGTGCCGTAATTAAGGCGTTAAAAATAACACGAGGCTGCATAGTTGCAGCTCTGCTCTAAAAGCGATATTCAAGCTCAAGCTTTTGATGTGTTGAAAAAACCGCCACCCGAGTTATCGCCTAATTCAATAATAATGCCGTTAAAAAATTAACGCGTTAAAGTGTTGGCCATATTTGCTTAGTAATGTGATTATTGCGTTAATATGCGCGCTAGGACGCAGATGGAGCAGGAACATTACAGAAACCCGTTGCGCTAGCGAAATAGAAGATCTATTTCTTCCAGCACTTCAATTACATAGATTTATGTGCCGAACGCTGTAATGGCCTAATAATTTAATCCCAACTGGGCCGTGTGTCAGCGGTGAAGAATGTTAATCCTGGTAAATGCGTGAGAAACGAAGCGTAATCTCACCTAGGCATTGTTTAAGATTTATGCTATCCTGGTACAATAACTTGTGAGGTTGTTCTGTACAATTAGTTTTGTGTTCTGAGGTTTTCTGGGCTATATAATAGTTCTGAAAAAAAGTGAGAAATAAAAAAAACTTTTGAACAGAAACCGTCTTCAAAAAACTAAAAAGCCCAAAAATAATCTAATCTTGTAATCTACCTCGTCTAACTAAATCTAATATTCCTTTTGGATATTCCGTACTAAGCACAAGTAAACATCTGTTCAGATTCTTCTGGAAGTCAAATACGAGATTATTCGTAAGTTAGCCGTATTCTTCATAGTCTACGTATTAAGAGCTTAATGTTTCTTTAACGCCCCAATTAAAAGTTCATAATGATTTTTTGAAATAACCTGTTCAAGGACACATCACTCGAGGTCTATTTTCTTGTCTCGAAGTTTCGTACGATGCTAGTATTTTCTGAGAACTATTACAAGAACTTCAGTGTTGCTAATTCGAATAAATAGTATATTATTCTTCGAACAAATATATCTAGAGGCTCTTGTTATTTCGATCCAAAAATCGTGAGTATTATATTTACCTTATTAACAGCGTCAATATAAGCACCCTTCTGGAGCAGCATTTCTGCAACTGCCTTGTGCCCAGCTCTTGAAGCCAAAGCAAGGGGTGCATCGCCAGCAGCATCAGAACTTTGAACCTTGGCACCAAGAGATACAGCGTATGCGGCCACGTCTAGTGCCCCGCGGGTACAAGCACATTGCAGAAGATCGTTGTTTTTCTGTCGACAAAGTTCTATGTGGTTTATGTGCGCCCGGTATATGTCACCTTCCCTGGGTCAAATGACCTTGGTTAGCAGATTATCCCAATATTTACTGAAAACTTTTTTATTTGGAAAATGGTCTAAACTCTGGTCTTGGTTGGTGGGACAGAGAGGGACAGTGTTGGATGATCGGCGATTATACGAGTATCCTGTATTATATATTTCAGTTCCTTTGTTTGATCGGGGAAGCCGTGCAGAAATTATCCTCTTCGTATTCCGATTCCGAGTGGCTTCCGATTTGAAATGCCGACAACAGGTGCCATAAGTAAATATAACATTTTGAGTCTAGTTTCATAATGAAATAGTGGAAAATGTAATTCATGTTCAATATTAAAAGAATAGTTCAAGTTAGGCTAGCTTAGTTCAAAGAAGGAAAATATAGAAAAGTTCATTGCAGACAGGCAAGCAAACTTGAATGAACTAATACGAGTGAACTCTTTACGTGTGACGCACTCATGTTTCAACATGCACATCCAAGGCGCAAACGTCATTGCCCGTATCAGTTTCACAAAGAAGTACCAGGATTTCATACCTTATTAGTAGCAGCAAGGCAAGCGCCTGCCCGCACGAGCATTTTCACGGCATCGAGGTGGCCGTGCCAGCCCGCCATCAGCAACGGACGCATTCCGAACTGAAAGAAATGATGCACATTAGCTTCATAATCTCCTAGTACTTCCTTGCATATTCAGCAGTCCCTAAACTGATGCCAGCTTACGACCGAGCGATTTTACGTGGATTTTACTCAAAAGTCGTGTTTTTTTTTGGATCGGATGAATGATGAATGAAAAATGCGCCAAAAAGTGTAGGTTCAAATGGTAGTATATCCTTTCTGGATCACGTTGTATAATATAGTGGTATTACCTTATCGGCTGCTTCTATGTCGCACTTGGCCTCAATGAGCAGTTTGATTATCTCCACGTTGCCCCGACTTGCTGCCCAGTGGATGGGTGCTCGTCCATACTGAGACAACCACCATCAAATTAGTTATAAGAAATTTTTAAACAGAAATAATTTACTGATGGAGTGTAAAGAAAAATATCTATAAGTAAGTAAGCTTTAAGTCATCAAATCTGGTGATTTTAAAATCTCTGAAGTCTGTTTGTTCGAGCTAATAAAATATCATTATACCAATTTTAACCAAATGTATACTAAAGATAGGGTGCATAATTGTGCAAATAGTATATTTACGCCATGCGCCATGACATTACGACATAAAGCAAACATTACTTCACTTTATAATGGCAATAAGAATTTAATATTTGAATAGCTCAATAACAGAAAACCTTGAATAGGTAATTCTTAATAGGTAGGTAATACAGAGGAATTTATTTAATAATATAAGCCCTTGTTTACCATTTATTTACCTATTTACATACGAACAAAACAATAAACATGGAGAATAAATTCCATTTACCGATATTTCTGAGAAACAAGCCGGGTTCCCGATCTCATTTACCGTACGTCACTCGGGGATCGTGTCCGATGCGATTGGATTAGCAGTTTCGGTACATACAGAACCCGGATAATCCTTTACAGACAGACAGGGTGGTTGGTGTTGTTTATTCCGTCTATTAAATAAAATCTTTACCACTGAATGACAGCCAATGTACTGCCAAAACCGGACCTATGAATTTCAAATTTGGAGTATATAGAGTATATCTTTATGCTAATCGATTGCATAAACGTCAATGCAAAGGACGTACTTACCATAGACAATAAGATGAATCTATGATATATAAGAAAAACAAATAACTCTGGTTTACGAAATAGAAGACAATTACAAAAAAAAATTAATAAAACCGTACAAGTAAAATTACAATAAAACCGAAGCGTGCTGAGTGTTCAACACTCAGCACGCTTCGGTTTCATTGTAAAAAACTTGAATTCTACTCCAAAACCCCACATCATCACCAATACAACAGGAGCGGCGAGCGGTATGCACGCAGTCATTCAACAGTCATTCTTGGTTGAGATACCAACGTTGTTTCTGCAGTTGACATCTGTGGGTCTCTGCAGCGCCTCGCGAACTGCAGCCGCCTCGTTCTTGATCACCGCCTCGTGGAGGAGCAGGTCGTTCTGCTGGACCCTGGACCGACCTTCCGACGCCATCTGGGGACAAATGTGAAGTTAGATTCAAATCCTTTTAATAGCGATTCGCGATATACTATGTCATAAGGTTCACATTTGCCTGTACAATAATGATCCCTTTACATCCGTGAGTAACTTTATTTTTAAGAACGCACCGGCAGGTATCCCTCACTCGTCGATCCTACTGTGATAAATATCTACAGTGTGCGCTGTACCCCGGGGGTTGGGACAACGCCCTTTCAAGCGATAGAGTTACGCGATAAAAAGAGAAGCGTATAGTTACGTAATAATATTTTTTAAACCGCATAAAAAGCAGCAGTGTGCGATCTGAAATGCACTTTATTGCTTTGTCGCAAGAGTCGCGTTTCATTTAAATGTTTTTGCGGAGTGAAATATCTGTTCGTAAGAACTATACATACATTTGATAATCTATGGCACAGAAAAAAAAGTTCTACAAAGTTCTTACAAAGTCTTCGAGGGCCTAAAAACACTTAAAAAATCATAAAGAATTTATTCAATATCTATACGCTAACAAACTTTGTCAATAAAGACTCGAAACATTGAAAATTCTTAGATCAAAGTAGGTAGATAGAAGTTTTACTACTTCTAAGATGAAATCGAGCTTCGAAGCCCCACTCGCCTAGACAGTCATCGTCTCTAGGGAGGGAGATCAGTTAGATTAGATACAAGTACATTACCCAACTTGATAAGTACTTATCAGATATCTATGTGCGTTTGGATTACGTGCTTAAAACATGAGACACAATTTTTGTTTTTTTGGTTTTTTTTTATTACATTAAACATTTAAACATTTTAAGCTTTATCAATAATACGCAACTTCATACTGTTTTGGTAAACAACAACGCTACTAGAATTTTCTTAAAGCTTTTGTATGATTAATTAAAAAGTTACACAAAGGAGTATTTTCCTATGTAAGTAGACATAATTTTTGGGCACAATGTACCAGGAAAACACAAACATCAGCGTCTTACTCTTTGATCCGACGTTGACAAAAGGCGCCGCCCACACATTCACACACACGGCGTGTTCCATTTGTCACAAATATTCACCATGTTTTATTCAGCGTTGTCGCAGCGCAGTGTATAGAAATATTTACGTCTGAAACTCGGTTTGACTTCGTAAGTACCAATCCCATTGTGTGACGCGTGCTCTTGAATAAATAAAGCGTTTCGGTTTAGTGAATAAAGAGCTATCCCCATATTTATAGAAAGTTTTCGTCTATTTACAATGGCATTACAAATCACTTTTCATCTGAAAATGCTAATATCAATTGTTTTATAATCTGGGGATTTAATTTAATAAAACTGCACGGTGCATCAGGCACGTTGCGAAGGACCCAACAATAGTATGCCCATCAAACACAGCAAAAAAACGCACTAAAATCCATTTTTATTAGACGATATTACAAACACAGGCCAACAAGTCAAACACTGATTTTGGCATCGCGTCAGGATTTTAGTCCGTACTATTCAGGCTTTTATGAAGCCCTTTGATCCGTCAACTTTGCTATGCGTCACACGCCTTTGAATTCCGATAAATCCTTCGCTGTGTAGTTTAAATATTTTGATTTAGAGAATTTAGTGCCTACCTTCATTCGTCAGGCTCAGGTAAGATACGCAAAATTTATTTTACAATGATTTGAGAAAAAACGATTTTTGTGGACAAAGGATTTTAATTTCAGTAGTATTAGATACATTTTTGTTGCAAAGGTTGCGAAGGTCACATCCGTGTTGGTATGTTCCTATCTTCGGAGTCTAATTATGGGCAATCCAATATATCAATGATATCGCCACACGAACACACCAAATATACCAAATATACGGTACCACACTAAGCAACGCTTGTATCCCAGCATATAATACTTATAGAGGTCGCTGTAAAACATCCATGACTCGGGTACAAATATTCGTGCTCATTATATAATGCTTGTCTCTAGCATTATTCGAACCCAGGACCCTCGGCACAGGAACGCCAGATATTTGAGCGCTCAGTCCCAGGATGCATTATCATCCAAATAATCCAAGATTCTGTAATAACCCTTATCACTTAGTTAAGTTTTGACGATTTTTTTATACTTACTAATGGACAAATCTCGGATTCTTTTGGGAAGTTTATTGTAGAAGTATCTGTATATATTGTCCCATAAAATAAGTGATGCTAGCCCCCTAATGTTTAGTTACTCGCACACAGACTAATAAACTCTTTACACTGTACCTATAACTTCGTTAAATCCAAGTTCCGCTGCACTCTAGCGACTAATTGCTCTTAGAAGCTGCTGTAACCAGATACCAATGCTATTAGGCCCCCCACACTTCAATTAGACAGATGGTAATTACAGGCTTTTAGCGGCAGGTGTGGGCTGCGTACCGTACATAGATGAGGTAGATTGACACTCTTATAATGTTACCTACTGTAAATATAATGTATGGTCATACGTTTACGGGTCTAACAAAAAATTGTGTTTAATATTTTTACCCCCGACTTTTTAGACGTTTTATAATATTATCAAACGCCATATAGTACTGTTCGAAGCAAAACTCTTGTGCGCAATACTATATGACGTTTGATAAAGTTATAAAAGGTCTATAAATTTGGGGGATAATCTACAAATGCCAATAAAGACTGCCCCCCCTCGATTCATAACCTTACGAAAAGTCTTGTATCGACCGATTCGGTTATTAATTAAAACTTGCATTATGACATGTACTATGTAAACACAGCGGGTGGTCGAATAGGACCATTCGATTGCGAAGTCGTATCGAATCATGAAGAATGGCTCTGAAAGATCGTCCTCAAAACGAGAAAAAATCTAATCGAATCGATTCGGATACTTGTCGAAACGTTCTGAATCGACTCGTTGATATGTTTTATAAGATTACCTTGATTTCCAATCTAATTATTATAATTTGTCCCTTTGCCTAATTTGAGTCGAGTACCAAATTTCCATTCCTACTTTACTTAATTTAAAACTTACGTACTCTACCTCGGGTGGTAGGCAAGTGAACTTGGGAGATATTCAAAGGTCTTCTAACTTTTAAAATGGTTTCTCAACATAGTACTTACATGAGTTGGCAAGAACACGAGCATTTCATAATGTTTGAAAACTAATTTTGCGGTAAAGTGAATATTAAAATAAGAGAGGGCGGGCTTATTATTATTTATTAAATTCTACAGCGCCCCGGGGCTTATCATGTTATTATATTACTGCGAAAGAGAAAACTGTTGTATTTACTTTGTATTATTTTATTCATAACTGGGTCCCCGTATAGAATAAGACCGCCCAAAAAAAGTCCCCGTTTAAGCCCTCTCTCTGAGAGAGACAGAGTTATTTGAAGAATAGAATCAGCAGATAGGGTGTATCATACATTTGTATAGTTGCCCTGTCGTATATCAGACACCAATTGGTCTCCTGCAGGGCCGTAGAATAATTACTTGTTTGTTCATCTGTCTCTGTTTACTGAAGGATAAGGGACAAAGGGAACGAAAACATCGTCTGGCAACAATAGTCCCGACCTACCAGGAGAGCAGAACAATAAAGGAAACAACTCGAAGTTTCGAATACAAAAGATTCAGTCGGTTCTTATGCTACCCCAAGGGCTAGTTAGCTTTTATTTGGATGTAAGTAGATCCATAGTTCCAAATTGTAGTTGTATAAATCCCAAATACCTAGGTGTTTTCATTTAGAGGTATATTAAAAACATCATAATTATAAAAATCCCATGGTATAATATCTCAGTCACCTAGAATTTAATTGTGTCACAATGACCCTAATTTAATTTGTACGTATACTTACAGAAATTGAAGAAGACTGGATCGTTCAGACTGGATAATCTTAAAAGGGCTCCTCTAGGCACTATCGATCCTTGAAAAGCAGAATAAACTTAAGTACCTACTTAAGTTTAAACCTATGTATTCAAAAAATAATACATAAGCCATGCAATAAATCGGTGGAGCTATCCCGAGAGGTGGGAATTTATTTACGTGTTTCCGGCGCGCCGCGTACATAAGTTATTTGGCGGGATGAGATTGTTTATAGTAACCATAGCTTCGCAGACACCAGTGAGTAAACCGTCAATTTCAATAGACTGCAGGTTGAAACCTCGCTACAAGATGGCGCTTCCGGATCAGAAACGCACCATGAGAGTTTTCGGAGAACGTAACATATGTATATACAAGACCCAGACTCAAGACCTAGCGTACCACCGGCCACGCTGAGAGATCGTCCCTTTTCCGCTAAAGGACAGTATTGGGACAGATCACGATTCACAGCTGGGTTCCCAGAAAGGATAGGCAGAAGTGCTCTGTTGTATTACATTTCGCCGATGGGATTTATTTACAGTGCCAGACGAACTGTTATAATATGTACTTAAAGTGAAAAAAATGTTTAAAATCTACAATCACTTACTAAATAGAACAAAAAAAGAAGTAATAAAACAAAATATACATTTATGAAATATACCTTGTCCCCGTGGAATGGTGGCAAGAATGTTGCCTACATTGCCTAAAGTGTAATTATAAATTTCTTATTAGTAGAACCATCAAACCCAGTACCTCACGGTCATCAGACCGATTTGGATTCAATTTAAAAAACAATATGTTACTTCATATACGAGTATCTTTATAACATCAGTCTGCTGGGTTATTACAGGATCTTGGATTATTTGGATGATAAAGCCTGGGACTGATCGCTCAAATATCAATATATATAATGTTAAAGTGTAGCGTGTGTGCGCCCCGCATGGCAACACACTGGAGCTTACTTTTATTTTTATTTTGTAAAAATAATGAATTTAAAAAAAAAAAGACAAGCCCGCTGAGTTTCTTGCCGGATCTTCTCAGTTGAGGTCGCGTTCCGATCCGGATGTAGACTTAAGAAAAAAAAATGTAATGGCAATTTGTAAGTGCCCCCGTAGGCCTATACGAAATAAATGATTTGACTCTGACTTTGACTTTGCCTATTTTGGCAACTGCTAAAGACAGATTACCGGTCTTGCCTAAGTTGAGCAATTCTTTTTTCACAAATTATGCGACTACATGAAAATCTTACTCGTCCTTTATCTTCTAGGGTTCACGCAAATAACCCTTATAATAAAACATCTCTTTTTCACGACAATAAAATGTTGAAATCACCTGTTTTATACTCTTGTACGGAACCTCGTTGCTTGATTAAAACTCGGAGGCTGTGATAAAGTTCTACTGTCTAACTATAACTGTTGCTGCATTTAAAAAGTATCCTTAAGTGTGAATGCTTCAGCTTACATTTTTGCTTGGCTCATGATTTGTGTGAACAAATCTTTTGAAAGTGTTGAAATTATCGTCATGAAAGACGAATGGTTATGCATTATTAATTATACTACCAGCTCATTAGTCCCCCATCACGCCTTTTATCGCTGAGGTGGTAGGCAAAGGTGCATTGCGGTGCACCTACCTTTCACTGGTGATATTTAACACCAATGTAATATGAGACCAGCCATTATACGGCGCAAACTCCCCCTTAATTTGAGTGGGAAAACGGGGGATTATGGCCATAGTCCACCACGCTTCTTGCCCAGCGTTGGGGAACCTTACACGGCTTTTGAGTTTCGTCACGATGTTTGCGAACACCGTACAGCAATTTATAACAAAGACAAAGTCATAAGTCTGCTAATATAATGAACTCATCAGGACGAAGCCGAAACGAAACGGACGTTTTGTATATCGAATAAAAAACATATTCTTTCATTTTCATTTCATTGTGAGTCAAAGTGCCAATTTGTTCACAGTTGTTGGTTGTTAGAATTGTATAAAGATAACATGGCAACACCGCCGCCGCTTGAGACGACAGCGGCGCGGATACGGCGCGACGCGCGCGCCACCTAACCAGACTTACTACTCAACTGTCAGACGAAAAGACAACGCGCACGGAACGTGCATCTTAAAACTTGAAAACTATATGAAGAAAAGAATAAACGAGGTTAGCTGCATACTGCGTAGCTAACATTTTGGAGACACCGACGCGATTAACTAAAGAACTAAGAAGAAAAGAAACCAAAAAACTTGATGAACGACGTGCCGGCGAACGACGCGCTAATGGCGGCGGTTGCTTGCGCTTGTGGATATTACTTTTGACGAAATACGCATGAAACTGAAGATTACACTGCTTTCAACTTAATTGCCGCAGATTTGATGGTGACAGAAAGGTTTTGTTTTGTGTTTTTGGATTGCTCACAGGGAAGTAAGACCAGTTTTAGTATTTTTTATTTTTGACGATCGCCATATTTATGCGCGCATGTTGTGTTCATAATTGCCTTTTACTTGATGAATCAGTGTTATTTCTACTTACTATTTATGCCACAACCCGCTAGCACGCTGCACATTTCTTTATTTTTGGTACCCACTACCTAATTTCGCGTTTTTCTACTAGAATACATACCCACTGGGTAACTACTTATCTTGGAGTCAGATGCCTATTTTATTGAAAAATAACTACTTATTCTTTACTTTTTGTGCCTACCTATCTTTCTACTAACTGATATATGCCTAAGATTGGTACGCACTGACTAAAGACGACATTTTTACCTACCTAACGACATACTTAAATTTACTGCGAACTTTTAGGTAAATTCCTAACTTATAGGTTAAGACGGTCTTTAGGTTGCAAAGCCTACCTTTACTGACATTTACTTGGCAACCTACAGTCTTGATTTCATACCTAACTATTAATTCTAAAGCAATTGAATGCTATTCACTTGTTTACTTGAAAATAATTATCACTTAAAATTGTTTCGATATTAAATAACTAGATACCCACTTACTAACCCACTATTTATGAGCTTATTGTGCTTTTACTAACTGCATAACTTTAAATAGGTTCGTCGCAATCACCCTGCTTCTTGGTTCCCGTCCTGTGGAACGGTTTACAACGAAACTTCTTGAGTTGGACTTGCGCTGCGAGTTCATTGACCTTTGCGGGCGAACAGCTGACTGGGGTAACCGCTGACATCTTGCCGTAGTGATACGGCCTTACACGGTTGGTTGCATTGTTCATTAATAAACTTACTTACTAATATTTTATTGTTGATATACCTACCTACTTCTTGGTTAGGTACTTACCTACTTTTGAATTAGTCTGTTCAGTCTTTTACTGTGTGTGTTTACTTATTGATTGATTTTAAACAAATCTTTCACTATGAATCCTGACTTGAGGACTCTTATTCTACAACGGGGCTCTGTTAAGGCGAGAGTAACAACATTTTCTAAGTACTTGGATACTATTAAATTAATTGAGAATAAAAACTGTACTAAAGAAATACTTGCTGAACTCGAATTGAAATTATCAAGATTTAAAGAACTATGTAATGATTTTGACAAATTAAAATATAATATTGAGATAGTATCTCCGGAACAATTGGAAGAAAATGAAGAAATTGAAAATAAGTTTTGTTCTTACATTGTATTGGCTAATAGTTTAATTGATAAGTTTACTTCAAATTTACCACTAATTCCTAATTCTTGTTCTACTAGTAGTACTCATAATGATAATAATAAGTTTAATTGCAATGTAAAGCTGCCAACAATTCAGTTGCCCACATTTGATGGTAACTACATTAAATGGATGGAGTTTAAGGATACTTTTGATTCTTTAATAAATAGTAACACTTCTATTCCGGATATAAATAAATTTCACTACCTCAGGTCGTCATTAGAGGCCGGAGCAGCTAATGTTATAAAGTCTATTGACTTCACTGCTAGTAATTATGAACTGGCATGGAGTCTACTTGTTGATCGCTATGATAATAAAAGAATACTGGTAAATAACCACTTAAAGGCTCTTTTTAATTTTGAACCACTAACTAAAGAAACTTTCAAGTCTCTTCGATACATGATCGATTACTTTAATAAAAATCTACGCGCTTTAGATACTTTGAAAGAGCCTACTACACACTGGGACACTTTAATTGTGTTTATGATGGCATCTAAACTAGATGGCGCCACAAGTCGGAAATGGGAGGAACACAGGTCTAAGTTTACTTCTTCTCCTACTGTAAATGAATTCTATGACTTCTTACGCCAGCGTGCGGATGTTTTGGAAACCTTGCAATACAGCAAGTATGATGTTACTAAAAATGAAAGACAGACACAATCTTATAAAGAAAATAGAAATACTAAATCATTTGTTTCCTCTTTAAATAGTAACAGCTGTGTTATCTGTTCTCATGATCACTTAGTTTATAAGTGTGATAAGTTTCTGGCGATGCCATTGGACGCTCGATTTGTAGAAGTGTCTAAGCATAAGCTTTGTCATAATTGTCTACGTCCTGGACATTACTCTTCTAGTTGCAAACATAATCCTTGTAAGTTCTGTAACAAAAAACATAATTTACTACTACATAAACAACTAACTAAAAATACGACACACTTACCTCAGGGTTCTTCTTTGCACGGAATATCTTCTGTGTCCTCATGTCCTCATGTGGATGTTGCTCCTCAGGTAGCCACTGCTGCTGTGCTACCACCTGCTGATAGTACTCCTGGACTCACTCAACGTCTTCCTCCTGTGTCACTCTCTTCTGTGAGTTCTGGACAGGTTCTTCTGTGCACTGCTGAAGTAGATATAACTAATACTAAAACGGATAAGACTTATCTTGTTAGGGCTCTTCTTGACAGTGGTTCCCAATCTTCTTTTATAACTGAAAAAATGCAAAGAAAAATTAATCTTTCTTATTCTAACACGAATATTTCTATTACTGGAATAAATAATAAATTAACTAATACTACTAAGACATGTAATGTGAAGCTGAAATCTCGGATTAACTCATTTAATACTGATGTGACTTGTCTTGTTATACCTGAAATTACTGGTCGACTACCTCTACTTGAGTTAAATCCCTCGCGACTTGAACTTCCTGATTCTATTGAACTAGCAGACCCAAGCTTCTATCGTCCTTCTGAAATTGATATCCTACTAGGGGCAGATGTCTACTGGGAAATTGTTGAATCTAAACTCATGAAATTGGGTAAGAATAAACCCACTCTCCAAAAATCCAGACTAGGTTGGCTCGTGTCAGGTCCAACTGGTCAGGGGCCTATTACTACAACTCATTCCAACTTTTGTAGAGAAATTAAAGAATCTGTAGCTAAATTCTGGGAACTAGAAGATATTCCTGCTATCCCAACTGAACTTAAACTTTCTAGAGATGAACAAGATTGTGAAGATCATTTTGTTATGAATACTGTACGCCTACCTGATGGCAGATTCTCTGTAAAAATACCCTTTCGAGAAAACCCTGAAAATGCGCTGGGTGATTCCTATCACATAGCTAAAAGACGTTTCGAAAACTTAGAAAAAAGACTAACTAAATGTAATATGAGAGATGACTACACTAACTTTATTAAAGAATATGAGCAATTGGGACATCTAAGCGAAGTAAATCGTCCGCCTTTCGGCTACTTTATTCCTCACCACGCTGTCTTGCGCGAAAGCAGCGAAACCACTCGTTTAAGAGTAGTTTTTGATGCCTCTTGTAAAACTACTACTAATAAGTCACTAAATGAAATCCAACTTGTAGGACCGGTGGTCCAAGATGATTTGATGTCAATTCTACTCAGATTCCGTCAGTATGCGTACGTAGTGACAGGTGACGTTGAAAAAATGTACCGGCAAGTGATGATAGATGAATCACAACGCCATCTGCAGTTAATTCTCTGGCGAGACGATGAAGGTCAGCCACTTAAAGTTTTACAACTTAATACTGTCACATATGGGACAGCTTCTGCCCCATACCTTAGTACCAGGTGTCTTGTACAACTTGCTTCTGAATGTACTGATGAAACTGTAGCTAATACTATTAAACATGACTTTTATATCGACGATTTAAATACTGGATCTAATTCGAAATCTGAACTGAAACATACTGTTAAAGGTGTGATTGATAAACTTTCTGAAGGCTGTTTTCCTTTGCGGAAATTCCGAACTAATGCTCCTGACATTTTTGCTGACAGTCCTATTACTAACCAATCTCAAGACTTTTGTAAACAATCCTCTGTACTTGGACTAAAATGGACTCCTGATTCTGATACTCTCCATTTTTCTGTAGAAGTTGAAAACATAACTAAAATAACGAAACGTTCGATTCTCTCTAACTCTTGTAAAATATTTGATCCACTTGGACTTTTATCAGCGTCTACTATTTTCCACAAAATTCTTCTACAAAAATTATGGTTGCTCAAGGTTGATTGGGATGATAATATCCCCGAAGACTTAAAAAACTCTTGGACTAGCTTTTACAATGAGACGAAACACTTTGAAAATGTTAAGATACCAAGGTATGCTCTTTGCGAATCTCCTACATTTATAGAAGCGCACTGCTTTACAGACGCATCCCAAGACGCTTACGGTGCTTGTATATATCTTAAGTCTAGAAATAATGCTGGATCCGTATGTGTTAACTTACTATGTGCTAAAACTAAGGTCAGTCCCTTAAAATCAGAAACAATACCGCGCTTAGAGCTGCTAGGCGCGTTACTTGGCGCTAAACTACACTC
Source organism: Pheosia gnoma (assembly GCA_905404115.1). Lineage (NCBI taxonomy): Eukaryota > Metazoa > Arthropoda > Insecta > Lepidoptera > Notodontidae > Pheosia > Pheosia gnoma. The sequence continues at coordinate 7,749,236 of FR989911.1, forward strand.
TAAAATTCTAAACTCCCTAAAAATTACTATTTCACGTTCAGTTTACTGGACAGACTCTACTATAGTTTTAGGATGGATACATACTCAGCCTAAAACACTTAAGACCTTTGTTTGTAACCGCGTTGAACAAATTAGGGAACTAACTGACAAAAATACATGGCGTCATGTACCTACCGAATTTAATCCTGCTGATATGGCCTCTAGGGGTGTTCCACCTCGACTTCTTGCTGATAACAAGTTTTGGTGGCACGGTCCTGATTTCTTGTCTAAGCCCGAACTTGAGTGGCCGCAATCTAAATATACTTCCTCGAATCTACCTGAAACAAAAATAAGCTTAAATACTAAGGTACTAACTAATGATATTACACTATTTGACAAATACTCTAAACTCTACAAACTACAAAGAATTTTTGCTTACACACTACGGTTTATTAATAATATAAGACAAAATAATACCAAAATATGTGGTGAACTTACCTGCGTTGAATTAAATAACTCACTCACTATGCTAGCTAAATTATCACAAAGAGAATCCTTTTGTAAAGAAATTCACTCACTTGAAACTGTTAACACTTTGAATCGTAAGTCAGCCGTATTCTCTTTAAATCCATTCATAGATAATGACGGCATACTGCGTGTTGGTGGTCGCATCGACTACGCATCCTACTGTCCTTATGAGAAAAGACATCCCATCTTGTTAGACCCAAAACACAGATTTACTAAGCTTTTATTTGAACGAGAACATCTTCGTCTACTACACTGTGGTCCGCAACAACTTTTAAATTCTATTCGTGAACATTTCTGGCCCACTGGGGGCAAGGTACTAGCTACTACTACCGTAAGGAAATGTGTACGCTGTCAACGATTTAACGCTAAGCCTTTGCACCCAATAATGGGAAACTTGCCTCAGCCTCGTGTTACCCCTGCGTTACCATTTCAGACTTGTGGCACCGACTTTGCTGGCCCTTTTCTTATTCTTAACCGTAAAGGTCGTGGCGCAAAGACTTCGAAGTGCTATCTATGTATCTTTGTTTGTTTTACAACTAAAGCTGTCCACTTAGAGGTGGTCAGCGACTTAAGCAGTGAAGCCTTTATTCTCTGCCTACGTAGATTTATTTCAAGGCGTGGTAAACCTTATACTATATTTTGTGACAATGGTCGAAACTTTGTAGGCGCCAGTAAGGAACTGAACAGACTATTAAAACAATGCAATCGATCAGTCAGCGAGTTCGCGTGCAATGAAGGTATTACTTTTAAATTCTCTCCTGCATACGCACCTCATTTCGGCGGTATCTGGGAAGCAGGGGTGAAAACGGCAAAATTTCACTTAAAGCGGATTGCTGGTAATTCCAGTTTAACTTTTGAAGAGTTGTATACGCTATTCACTCAGGTTGAGGCTGTTATGAACTCACGTCCACTTACTCCGATGTCCGCGGATCCATCGGATTTATCTCCTTTGACGCCTGGTCACTTTCTTGTGGGTCGTCCTTTGACCTCACTGCCTTCGCCTGTTACCGAGCGAGTCAGCATTAACCGTTATCAGCTGATAGAACGCTTGAGGCAACACTTCTGGTCCCGCTGGACCAAGGACTACCTGTCTACTCTACAGCAGCGTGTCAAGTGGCAAGCTCCACAACGCGATCTTCAGCTCAACGACCTCGTCCTAGTCGTGGATGACCAACTACCGCCTATGAAGTGGCTCCTAGGCCGCATACACTCCCTGTATCCAGGATCGGACGGAGTTTGTAGGGTCGTCGACTTGAAAACAAAAGGCGGCATCACCAAGCGAGCTGTCTCTCGACTTTGTCCTTTGGAAGGCACTAATGAATCCCATGATCTCCTTGGAAAGCAAGCTCCCAAGGGGGGGGAGGATGTTAGAATTGTATAAAGATAACATGGCAACACCGCCGCCGCTTGAGACGACAGCGGCGCGGATACGGCGCGACGCGCGCGCCACCTAACCAGACTTACTACTCAACTGTCAGACGAAAAGACAACGCGCACGGAACGTGCATCTTAAAACTTGAAAACTATATGAAGAAAAGAATAAACGAGGTTAGCTGCATACTGCGTAGCTAACATTGGTTATCAAAAGCATAAAATATTAGCTCCTTAAAATGAGTTTTATTTTAATAATAGTTAAAGTGCGAGTGCAAGTATTGAATACCGAGCTCGCGAAGGCTTCTAATATTGAATCCTGAGCGTAGTCAGGGATTCAAAGGCACGAGACTTAAATAATTTTGCAGCCGTGGGTAACACACAACTTTTCGTGTCGCTACAAGAAGGAAAACGCTAGATGTCTAGAGACAAATAATTAGAATATTATAATGTATCAGCGTTTCATAATTTATAGCATGAAGCCTACCCTGCAAACTATATTATCCTACCCTGCAAACTATATTATCCTACCCTGCAAACTATATTATCCTACCCTGCAAACTATATTATCCTACCCTGCAAACTATATTATCCTACCCTGCAAACTATATTATCTCTCTGGTTCATATTCCATTTATCACATGCAACACATTTTTTGGAAAATAATAAAATCTTAGGGGTCGAATCACCTTCGTCCGTAGGAGAATTAAGTACCCTCGAGATACCCTACACGTGACCCTGGGTGGTGCCAACCAGGTGACAACTCTACTGGTAGTAGGCTTCGGCCGTGGCTAGTCACCACCCACTGAACAAAGCCATGTCGCCAAGCGGCCTAGCCGTGTTCCGGCATGATGTTCGGTGTTGCCATACATGGATGGCGGGTCAGATCAGTTGCGCTGCATGTGCCTAGTGAATGTAGCGTCTCTATCTACTGCCGCCTTCCTACCTAGGCAAGTATGCTCCATCGTAGATCTCATCGTCACTTACCATCAGGTGAGATCGAGATCAAATACTTGCCTATAATGTAATAAAAAAAAATAAAACAAAATTGACAACTTCACTGTTCAACTTCCCGCTTAACCATGATTTATTATGTTTTTTTTGTAACAGAAACAAAAAAAGTTACGTACACACACCCGGTACGCTGTTGCCACAGATAAACTGATAGTTCTTATGCATTAGTTTGTCACGTTCCAAATTCGAAAACTTTTTCGATTCATAATGGACTTTTGCGAGCAAATATCGAACAATAAAGGCCGCCTTTCCAAGCCACAGAGATTAAAAAGTTATTTTATTTTACGTCTATGTCATCGATATTGTTGATGAATTATCATATCATTCATTTTGGCTTTATGTTTTGTAGGCTGTGGTCGGGAAATCATTCGATCTATGTTACATATATCATTCACCTATCATTCAGTCATAAATAATAATGAGTATTTTTTTTGGGTATAATATAAATATTTATATTATAGTTTTTGGCGCCTTTATTTTTTGTCACAATTGATCTTATCGAAAAGCTATCAGAAATGAATTCATAGAAATATATAATTTATTACATTTGCCCAATGAAAACATTCTCCACTCACCCTCGACTAAGTTATCACATCAAACAAAAAAAGTGTATCAATTGAAAAACACCTTTTCGTTGCAGCTGCTTGTAGAACCTAATTTACAACCCGAATCATATTTTCTTTAAAATAAACTTATAAATTTATTGTAATTAAAATATAACTGAAATTGAACACGACGCGCAACTTGAAATTGCATAGGGCTACGAGAGACGAGTGCTCTACGGCGTAGCGCCCGGTTGACTGGAGAGGCGACCTGTAGCATCGTAGCATGTCTACGCCGTTTCATAAAGCGCCGTACACACCGGTTAGTTCTTTATTCTTATGCATTCCTGGTGCATTGCCTGAGTCGGATTGCTGTCGTAATCCATCTAATCCTAATCTAATGCTTAAGAAATAGAGACAAGTTAGAACAAACAGACAGAATGCCGTTTGGCTTGTTTTTTTGTATAACTGTCCTTTTCTATCACGTTTATTTTACCAACTATTGAGCTTATGCAATCATGATGATAATGATCCTTATCAACTAGGACACCATAATCTTGAAGTATCATCCTTGACTCCCTGTACAGTCGCATTATGGTTCTCCAACTCGCAAATTAGTTTCTATACTCAGAATGCGGCTGGCGGCTACAATGTACTCCTGTCTCCAAGGAATAATGCAGTCTGTCAATGGCAACTTAGTTATTATAGGATATCGCTGTATACTGTTGATAATAATAATACCAGCCCTTTTTAATATCCCACTGCTGTGCACGGGCCTCCCCTCAATGCGAAGGGGCATTAGGCCATAGTCCACCACGCTGTGCGGGTTGGCGGACTTCACACATCTTTCGAGGGATTCTCTAAGACATGCAGGTTTCCTCACGATGTTTTCCTTCACTGTTTAGTAAGTGATAATCGTGGTTGAAAATGAGATTCGCACATGAATTCCAGAGATTCCAGAGGTGCGAGCCGGGGTTTGAACCTGCTATCCTCGTTACCGAGGCGAGCGTTCTACCAACTTGGCTATTACCTCTATTACTGTATTACTTTTGATTAGACTTATTCCGAGCAAAATACATGTCTACTATGCTTTACTTGTTTTTAAATGACACACAGCCTTCAGTATCGCCTGTACTTATGAGCCAGCTCGGTGTCTCTATGTTTAAACATGAATAGTCGAAGTGTATCGAATATTCCCGCCAGGCATCGGACAAACAATAATAAACCTATTTTCGTGCTAGTTTTTAATTTTTATCCTTTTTAGGGTTCCATAGTGTCTTCTAGAAACTTTCATATGATCTTGCGGCTATCAGTCCGATCGTTAATCCCTAGCTGTCATTGCCTCAACTCAACTTCAGTTTTAACCCAAAACACCATAAAGTGGGCAGGTTCAAACCCCACCTGGCTCCTCTGGTCACGTTTTTTTTCAAAGGCACGACACTTTTATTAACGTAACATTTCCATAATTCGATTGAATGTACCAGGAAAATATGACATGAGGATGGTTAAACATACCCATTCTCTGGAAGCGTATCATGTCAACAGAATAGGGACGGTTCTGACGACGGTTAAGGTCGCCCCCTGTCGTTTTTGCGTCCGCAAATTCCTGTGTCCCTTATAATATGAGATTGACGGCGCAAAAACAGTTGCTGTAAGTAAATGGTATTAGGTTTTGACATGTGTGTATCCTATCGTGGGAAGAGATATCGGATTATTGTCGATTTATGGCCCGTTTCGTTGGATGACTCAGTCGTCTGGAATTCTATGTCACCTTTGTTATCTTTAATATTTATGGTTCTCGTGAATGTAGGATACAGACGTGTGTTACATTTTTAATGTATTTTTTTATCACTCATCTCTCAAAAAAACTTAAAATATTCCGTAAAAAATTAATATCGCATTTTAACAATTTTCTTTGACTTACGAATTGACATGCTAATCGGATCTGTATTCAAAGAGAATAATGAAAAAATATTCAGAGCTTTGATGTAGAGTGCTCATCCATCAACATAATCGTTTACGAATTTAAAAAAGGTACTTAGAGTGGCCCTATAGTAGGTACTTATTTAGTTTAAACATCATATAATTTGCATATTTGGTCAGTAGTCCGGTCAAATAATGACTTTCTGTGGTTTGCCGTTTCTATTTTCCAATCTGGCAACATAATAATATCCGCCACAGACACAAATAAGTGACAAGCTACCCGACCTCAAACAAATGTAGCACATGCATCAGTTACCAGGAAAATATTAATTGAAGGAATGTATTTATTGGCAACCGGCTTGTCGATCCAACGAGCTCCCGACAAGCTGGCAACTGACAACGGGTGATTGATGCGATCGATGTTAAGGATCCGTACTAGGATTCCGTATGTACAAAATCTGTTATAACGTGCGACTTGTTTATTAGATCTGTGATCCTGCTTATTAAAATTTGAGTCGGTTCAAAAGTTAATTAGTAACTTCGATATTGACCATGAACGTTTGTTTGAGGTTTTGTGTTAGATCAATTACAAGTTCATTAATATTAAAAGGAATAAAAAGTTTGGCGTGAGTGTTTCACTAATGGGCAATCTAAAGGTCCTAAATACCTTGCTGTAGTAATAGTTGGCCGGTGCCTTATCCCACAAAATCGCTAGTAAGTTATTTTCAAGTAATATTTCACGGTCGCCATTCCTCTCCGCAGGTAAGGAACCCCCTAAATAAATAAAACCGACCAACAAATACCTCAGGAACAGGCCGTGACCTATAAACGTGGAAGTTCTCATCTCACCAGGGTACAATAAATACAAGAGGGGTAAGTGCGTCGTTGACGTTGGCGTTTGGCAGCGTAACGAGTGGGTCAACTATCACAGACCCTTTACATGTAACCATGGAATAACAAGAATAAGTTAGGTTACCTGTATATTGAATTTACGATCTTTTTTTATAGGTCTAGGTTCAAAATTAATGTCAAGAAATATAAATAAATCTACAAAAACGTTTTTATTTACAATTCCGAATGTTTATTCTTCAAGGTCAAACACATTTTTAAACATTCAAGCGATAATCTTTGTTTGTATAAGAAAGGCACCGTACAGATAAATTGAGGTTACTAGATAAAAGGATTCGACTCAAGAGGTACGTACGTACTTAGAATTATTTACATATGACCTTAATCTTAGTTATTCAAATTTTTATCAACTAGGCAATCTTGTAAATCTCAAGGAACTTTTGTAGATATTTAAAAATATATCCTTAACCATATTTCGTGTAGTGTAAATTATGTTTCCCTTTCAAATATTTTGTCTTAAGACTAGAATCACATAAATATTGTCGCTAGCTAGCTTGCTAACAGGTATACCTTGACCTATAGATGGGGTTCAATAAACTGATGTTTTTTATAAATACTAATCGTATAATATAAATCTGCAATCAAAAATATGTATTTAAATAGTAAAATTAACAAGTTAAACATGTTACGCTATAATTATAAATGGATTTGGTAAGTGTTTTAAAAGCCAACAGTATTTAAAACAAAATCAAGTTTGTTAGAATATCAACAGTATCGATAATCAACTATAAAACCAATTTAAATGTAAGTAATAAATAATTTATTAATGTTAAAAAACTCCTAATGATATCATTGATGCAATATTTGTGTTTGTGGCAACATTGTGGCGTCACAATGTTGCCAACATAATCTTTTCATTTCTTCTAAATACTTTAAAGCTTCTATGTTATAAAAATATACCTTATCACCAATCTATATCGCAACTGGGGGAAGAGGAACCCACCATTTACCCTCGGCTTGTCAACTTTTCCAATTATAAACCAAACAAGTTGATCGATAATTAAAGAAGCCAGCAAAACCGAACTCCGATAAGATGTTTGTTGAGAAACTATCTAGCACGAGTAACGGGACCCCAAATAAAATGTAATCCTCCGCGAAACGAAGCGAATCTAAAAATGTATTCGACACGTGTTCGCCTCTAAACGAGGCATCCTTAGGACGGCTGGGCTACGAGTGGAGTTCGGTGTTGCTGGCATATTTGATTATCGATCAACTTGTTTGGTTTATAATTGGAAAAGTTGAAAAGCCGAAGGTCAGTGGTGGGTTCCTCTTCCCCCATTTGTTTAACAATGGATTTCTGCCAAGTATCGCCTAGTTCTATCAATTAAATCTATATCACATTCTCTCATTCCTTAATTATGTACCCCAACTGTTTCATTTCTTTATCAAACTGCTCGTCTCTGTACTTCTTAATCTTCTTAAGCCACACACCGAAAGTCGAGATGCACCTGCAAGTCCCCCCATAACGGGGAGGGAGGCATTCTAAGTCGATGTGTTGCTGAAGCGACTTCAGATCGGACCCGTGGAAGTGGATGACTTGCCATGACTGTTGTGGAATGAATTTCTTGAATAGATAGAAGAATGTATTCAGCATCCAAGAATAATTGATGATATGACAGGAGCGAAGACGAGTTGGTGTTGATAGCTGTGAAACAATTGCACGGTTTAAATTACTATCAGGCTTATAGTCCCCTAAGACAACGTCAGAGTCTTACTGACTACAGACACATTTCACAGATACTATTTGATCCTAAATATCCTGACTTCTTCCACTATCCTGACCCAACGCTGGCTGGCGAGCTTCACTGTCTCCGAGAGACTTTTATGGTTCATTGGTAATCATTATTAAAAATAAGATCTTAATAGAAATCACGAGATTGGCTTAGGCACATGCTGCGCCTAGGCCAGTCAGATACATGACAAATACAAACCCTCGAGCAAGGTTGCGCAAGCGCATGCTTCGGACGAACATTGTAATTTGTCAGCTCGAGATAGCCTCACCAGGCTGCAACATGTGTACGTTTGGTCGGACTCACCCCCATTAGGTTTACAATCTGATACGCGACGGTGGGCGTGAGGGCCGCGATGTGACGTAACGTGATCCCCTCCAGGTCCACTATGACGGTGCCCCCCATCACCTGCAGCTTCGGCTGCCGGAGTCCGATCTCTGCCATCGCCATGCCAGCACGAACCAGGTCCTCAACCGGGAATTCACTCGGGTCCCATACACCTAGGGAAAGTTGCCTAGGATTGAGTGGCCTTATACTCAATTCAGTAGAGCAAAGCAGTCGTCTATCAATTTAATAAAACCTAAATCGTTTTAGTACATCACTAAACCAAGGCTCTTAGCAGCTAAAGCTCCCATAAACATGAAATTGGCCCCCTTTTTGGGGGTTTTTTAAATGCTGTTTTCCAAATTCGGGTACGGTAAGGATGGTCTCGCGGATTTTAAAAGTATATGACCAGGAGACCATAAGTTGATAGGCTCCAAAAATCTTACCGAATCTGAATATAGATAGTCTTCCAATATCAGGTCTGTCGAGCATCGTGCCTTCATATGCGCCCTTCATTTTGCCCAGACCCCACAGGTCAACGCCCTCGTAAAGCTGTCGGTTCTGCTCCCTGAAGAGGCAATAACGGACCAGCTGTGAATAAAATACAACTCTTGTTAAGTGCAGCAAGGCTTATATTTAAATGAAATAATAAACTTAGGATCAGTGTGGCCAAAAATTGGTCTGATACTGCGAAACTCTTGTGTCTTGGAGTTACGTCAAAGCTAATATGTTTAAATATAAATGATAAAAATGTTCAATAGAACAGAACTCTCTACTCTTGCCTATTAATTAAGCGGTATGTTAATTGAGGTATGTTTAAATATTCGTACGCTTATTATTCACTTTCTACATCAAATAGTAGTATGTGGACCACGAAGCGTTTTGCCAAAAAAACCCTGGGTTCTTTGTATGCCAAAGGCTTGGTATTTGTAGGTATCCATAATAAAAATAACGGAACTCTAAACCTGTTTATGTGAGCAATCAATAATTAGAAAACAACGCAGATGTTAGTTTATGTTAATTCGTTATCAATAAAACATTGACGTCAATGTTACAAAAACAATACCTTAATCTTGATTTCCGCAACTTGAATGAGTAATGTACGGCTGTCACTTGTAAGTGGTCTTTGACCGACCATTATAATTCATGCAACCAGCAAAAAATAGTCACATAGAGGGCAACGTAACTTATAGCTTGTGAGATGGGTAATAGGTATCTTTTCATTACTTTTATATGTCGCAGTCGCATTGTAGACTCAGCCCTTTAACAAAACGGCTAGGCGCTTGGCAAAGTGCCTCAGTTCTATAAAACGGCAGCTTCGGAAGTATAAAAATATTAAAGGTAACAAAAAACTCTTAAGTCGTGCAATAGTAACCGCAGTTTACAATTATATATCCATTTTGCACTATGCAAGTAAACGCAACTCAAATATGTGAGCAACTTAGTTATCTACTTGTGTGTGACGCTTGAAAACTTGTATGCTAAGTCTGAAATGTTCTTGTAGGTAGGTAAATTAATTTACAATTATATAGGCATTTTTAGGAGAATGAATCTCATAGACCACTGCAAAAAAAAATAGAAAACAGTTTGTCTTTTTGCAGGCTTTACTAGTGGTAGTGTATGAGCGAGAGGTGAAAAGAGGCAACGCCATTTTACAATGCCAGTCTTCAATTGGTCGGGTAGTAAGAATGATTATATCAAAACAATTTACCAGTTTGTGTGCTCTCGGCACAATGAAGTTCCTTACTCGCAGAAACCTCAGCAGGTACTCATCGTCCGTCCTCAAGGGGTGGCACTCCCTTCGGTCTGTAATTTTAAAATGACGTCATAAAAATAACAAATCTTATTTTTGGGTTCCCGCACAAAAAATACGAAAATAAAACGGTAATTCAATGCTCAAATGGTGGTGACTACGAAACGAAGACGCCGCCTATACCTATTTTGATGGTGTTTATTTATCAGATTTATGTATCTATGCGAGCTAACCGTTTGATATTTGACCCCTTGAAATTTAACTCATTATCTTAAAACTGATAACAGTGAGAACGCGATTAATTATATGCAGGTAGTAAAATCACTCCATCCCTTTCGTGCTACAGACTAAGCATGGGTTGCAAGGGCAATGCTGAACAAACAAAAAGAGAGAGAAAAAGCTTAACCGCAGAAACAACTTAGTTTCGTTGCTGACATAGCTACGGAACCTTGCATTGTGAGTAAGCTGACACGCGCTTGGCTGTTATTTTTTAACACAGCAACCGCACTTACAGCATCATTAGCGTAACATTGCTCTCAGTAAAAATCTTTATAAAAATATAATTTTATGCTAAATAGCATGAGATGGTTATTCTATGTACAAGTTACCTTTTGAATGTTTCTCTAAAAGGTCTGGCTTAAAGCAGTTTTGTTAAAAATAAAACATGTTTTTTTTTTCATAAGGTACATCAATTTATCACTGTTAATAACTTTATATACATATAAATATACATTAAGAAATAAATAGAATTAGTAAATATAAATAAGACGTCACCCGAAATACTATAACGTGTGGTCACTGTATGGATTGTAAATAAACTTATTGTTTATATCACGGAAAAACGTGAGTTCTCATGGGACCATTAAACATTACAGTACACGCGAACAAAGTTGCGGACCACAGATCACGAGAGATATGCCGTGCGATTCAAAATGTATGGGAACTCGCTGTCTCCGTTTTGTTTCCCACCACTCGCTAAAACCAACCAATACGAAGTCTCTTCGGTGCGTGCTGCGTCGTCGCCGTATACAGCGGCCGTACCACGCGACGCACCAGTTTATTCAAAGTATCGTTAGACGATCTATCCATTGCCTCGTACATTCACTCAGTAGCGAACATAGGTGGTACTTAAAGAGCCATGTATTTTGTACAAAAATAAAAAAGTCGTTGTGCTACATGAAAACTAAAATAACATAATAAAGGCATTAAATATTTTTTGATTTGTTGTTTTTAATGATTTTAAAGACGAATAAATAAAATACTTAATACTGGCTAGTGAAATGAGATTCCATCTTTCGCGTAGTTCACTTTGCTGCTAGTATTTTAGCACACAACCACGGAATAACACGGCATTTAAAAAAAAGTTAGAGCTCCGATACCGACGTGCAGTTGCAGTCGACTGACGTCGAAAACTCTATGTTAGCGTAATTTTGGCATAAGGTGAGCGCAAGCCCACCGCTTTCATAACATATCTCCTCTAATATATCTGTGTTGCGGACATAGCTAGTTGTCAATCATTCTCAAATCAAAATCATTAGTCGACCTAATTAGATAACACTAGCATTCAATTAAAAATAAATATTAAAAAGTCATTAATACTCATTGGTCGCCTCACCAAATATCATTTTTCTAAGCTCCGTGATTGCTGAGCCCCTGGTGTCAGGGTTTTCGTTGCACAGCTCCTGAGCGAACTCCTGCAGCTCGGGGTCCTCCTTCGTGTTCAATTCGGCCTCATAGGCTATTTCTAGGAAACACTCGTACATTATGCCGCCCTAGTAGATATACCTGTAAAATAATAATAACTAAGTTTTGAAGCCTTATAATTTGAATTCGACGAGGACTTTAAGACTTAATTGTATATAAGTAGTTTTTTGCAATCTAAGTTTATAAGAATAGCAGAGAAATGAAAAGGATATGGAAATATTTCTCGAAAAAGTTGTTAACATTTCATTATATACCTAGATCAAATACTTGCCTATAATGTATAAAAAAAAAATTTTTTTTTTCTTTTTTTATTTCTTTTTTTAATTACGTTGCGATACACTTTTATGATTTCATGTTAAAATCAATATATCAAAAAAATACTGAAAAAAAAAACGTAAATTCATAAAAATATCGACGGAAAATTCTAACTCTGATGGTCCAGAATCATGAACTGAATCTATAGGATAGGATCAGTTTTCGTTACGACACCACATACAACCTGTATAGAGGAAAATAGAACGATAAAATGTAACCTCGTCGTAGCGTGTGGTCGTTAAAGACTACTTTACCACATAAGGTAAGAAAAACATTATGTGTATCAATGGGATGTTGTAATACCCATATGGTTAATGGTAGATTACAATCACACACACTAAATAAAACACGTATTTGTACAAACACATAATAATATTGTAATCTAATGAGGTCGGAACATCGAGCGATAGCGCTCGTGTCTCAATTATTGATAACTAGCTGTCCCGGCGCACTTCGTACCGTCTCAGAATCAAATGTATGAGAAAATGAATTATGTTCATTCATGGTGGTTCATGGTTTCTAAAATAAAAGTAGCCTTAGTTACTCCTTGTTACATCAGCTATCTGCCAGTGAAAGTCCCATCAAAATCGGTCCAGCCATTTCAGAGATTAGCCGGAACAAACAGACAGACAGACAAATTTTTTAAGAAATGTTGTTTTGGTATACATATGTACAGTGTATACATCCAAATGCACTTAGTAAAAAGCTGTTATTTTAATATTACAAACATACACTCCAATTTTATTTATTTTTATATAGATTAACACAAATTCTTTCATTGGTTCGGAGATTATAATTTGTGAAACATTACCTATAAAGTGGTAAACTTTGTTAGTTTGTGAGTTTGGATGTAGAGGGAAATCTCCGGATCTACGGTCCCGATGGGGAAAATTATTTTAGTAATAGGGATGCTATATATATATACATATATCCCTGAATGCTGTAGGCTATGTTTCTTTGAGGTAGCGCAAGAGGAGCCGCGGGCAGAAGCGAGCTTTACATAAAATTGTAACATCTGATTATTATTTTTTATTGCAATTCTTACTCATGAAATAACTTAATTATAGTTGACTGAATAAAACATTACTAATATTATCGAAATAGGATTTACGCAACATTATACTCTATGATTATTGATAAATAATTATTGATAAATGGTCGATTTAGTTAGATAAAACTGAGTACTTTATAATAATAGTTGATAACTTACAGACTAGTAGATACAGTTGAAGTCAACGCGGAAAAGTATTCACATCGGCATATTGTAAACGAGACATTAAACATATAACTAGTTGATTATGTTAAATAAAACTCATGAGTGTAAAAATATAAGTATACAACAATTGGTTTCCAACTATGTATATGATTATAAAATTAGATATCACCGTGGGCTATCTTACGCCTGTGAACGATCTCCTCATATAACATTATACCCTAGTATTAACGAGACAATAATACACCGAATAAAAAAAATGGTGAGAACGCGACACCTATAGGAAAACCAGCTTGAAATAACAATAGAAATAAAAATAGAAATAAAATATATGACTATAATTCAATATTTACAAAATGTTTTGATCTGATCATTTGCAACGACCATTAATTGCAAATGGATTTATCTTTATTATTTGAGAGAGTTAAATGCCTGGACACACTGACAGCAAAGATTTTCTTAATCGACACATATAAATCTCTCTACGTGACTGAATTTGCGACCTTTATCTAGAGTTTTATTAACAAATAACATACCTGTATAAAAATATTACTAATAACTTCACCACATTGTTTCCACAGTACACAATTATGACCTATAGTTGTTACTATTATCGATAAAAGCACAACACTACGTCCCACCACCAATGCTCATTATTCAAATCGATTTTTATATCGATTCTTCATTATCTGTGTTCACTTATTGAATTGATCTTAGAACGCGTGCGAGTCCTCCCGCGGTTACTTAATGAATGCGCTTTGTTTTGTTCATATTGACACGTCATTCATACCTAGTTAGTTGCGTCTATGTGGTAAAATGATGCAGTCTTTATACGAATTTAGTAGGACTTATAACACGGTTTACATGTTTCAAATTAGCAAAAATGTTTAATTAGTAATGGATATTGACAGTAATATCACTGCCCGTTTGTCATCTTGCGAATTTACAAAGCAGTATACGAGGCCAATCAAACTGGCTCGCTACTTGACATCTTACCAACTTGAATATTGTAAACCGGGTGTAAAGGTCATCGTATCGGTGACCTGTTTACACAAGGACAGTACGTAAGTAACAAGTAGCGAAGTAACATGGAAAAAAGCAAGTAGTTACATCTTGGAAATGTGTGGAAATTCGTTCCGGACACTTTGTTAGTTGCGTACTTTCCTCGTGTAAGCCGAGCATTCTTTTATGAGCAACAACTTGCCACTGTAAAAAAAAATTTACTCGTCTGTCAGTGGGCTTAGTACAAGTTCTGAAAGCAAACTCTGATCGAGTGATCTAATCACTCCATAAATGTTACAGTGTCGCCCTCATAGAAAACGTGAAGATTTTATGTGTGTAAACATTCACGTAAGTACTCGACTCGAGTATTGAACATATTCCGACACCGTTTTGAAAACGTTCAGAACTCGTACTTGGGCCCATCAGCAGGATATCAACGTCATCAGTGAAACTGCTAAAGTTTGAATAATAAGTAAAATAAAACTATTTTTAGTTACTTTATCAAATATATATATGTATCAAAATGGCTAAGTCGTAAATCGGAAAATACCTAGTTAAGCAATATTCTTCTAGGTCGACACTACCTCGCCTTGACTCGAGCCTGCAGAACGACCGGCGTGTTATGCATACCTGGTACATAAACACATTTATCTTACAGAGTAACTAATTAATTACTGATTAACTATCATACGATGTAGGTATTTATATACAATGCTGATTAGCTAACATGATTAAAGTATCATAATAAAATGAATATAAGATAAACATATTTCGAATATTAACGTTAGACAATTACCATAAAACCAATTACATATTTATTAAACTAAATAAGAAGTTGCATATTTTTTTTTGTAATCAATTTTAAATGTTAAATGTAAATTGATAAAATTTGATAGCATTCTGACGAATAGATTAACCTTGTTTCTCATTGATATAATTATAAATCAAATAGGAAGCTTTGTTGAAGCGCTTAAGCAAAAAAAGCAAACATAAAATAACGTGTTTAGGTCATTATCTATTACATTTGTGAGCTCCCAAGCCGTGACTCATCATGTCCCTACGTTTCGATTTATTTAGTAATACGAATAACAAAAATACACCATAACGCCCGAGGTGAGAGTACACCCAGTTGGTCGCCCTATTACAATATGAGAGGGATTTAAGTAGGCCATAGTCCACCACAGCTTCTTCTAAAACTTCAGTTTGGTGAACTTCGACACTGTTTTTCAACAGACGTGCAGATTTCCCGACAATGTTGAATTACAACATTTCTTTACCTATTGTACACATTAGCAACATACGTTATCTAAAGAAAAACGCAAGTATGTGTCAATAGTTGCGGTTTTGGTGACATTCGTATAGCTTTAGTTGGTAATAAAGCAAAAATATATACACTACTCACAATGTGTTTTGTTAGGTACGTCCAAACATTGCTTAATACATGTTACGAACTATATATGCCAATAAGTATTATAATTTATTTAAAGAAGTCCCGCTAATAATTGTTTTATGGAGTATTCAAGTTGTTTCACAATATTTACCTCTACCGAGGTGTGCTTACTATTTAGCTTAGTTAAGACGCCCGTACCCTGACTAAAGGTTATGTAAGGTCACAGACCAAAATACTCGAAGAGCGTAAGTAACTGCATCCTTAAGGATAAACCTGAGGGTTTATTACATGTGAATACAAAAAAAACAAGGCTTTTAAAACTTCAAACGAAAAATTAACGTTTGAGTAGGTAGCCGCTTATATCAATTGACCCATCAAAAAGAAATATGAAGGTAAGGTAAGCAGCCGATGTCAATTTAATTAAACCTTTCCAATTTTTTTATAAACAAATTCCCAAATAAATACCGTTGTCCAACGATATTTTTAATTTAATGCCCATGTTATATTTTTTTAAACAATTTATGAATTTGTAATATGTATGTATAGTTGGTGTGTTCGTCTGTTGCCCGCGACTTCGTCCGCGTGGTATTTAACAAAGACAACCGTTGACAACAGCCTGCTCGCGTGTTGACCGCGGGACGCATTGCAGGTCGTTGCTATCAAACTTAATCAGGCGCTGCGCTGCAACATTGGTTTTAATTTTTTTTCGTGAGATCCTATTTTTTTTTCTAAAATAAAAGTAGCCTAAGTTACTCCTTGTTACATCAGCTATCTGCCAGTGAAAGTCCCGTCAAAATAGGTCCAGCCATTTCAGAGATTAGCCGGAACAAACAGACAGACAGACAGACAGACAGACGGACAGACAGACAGACAAAAATTGTAAAAAATGTTGTTTCGGTATACGTAACATGTATACATCCAAATGCACTTAGTAAAAAGCGGTTATTTTAATATTACTAATAGACACTCCAATTTTATTTATATGTATAGATGTATAGATTGGATGTTGACCACAACCCGGTCCATAGAATCGCAATTCGATCACGTGTTGAGTGACATAACGACTTCGTTTTACGTAATTTTAGACTTTCAGTGATTACCATATTATTAGTTATTGATATATACATATATAAGGTTTAACAATAATAGTGTAAAATATTTTAAGGGGTCCATCGGCAGGCTATAACGGTCACACTCCCGAAAAAAATAACCAAATTATTTGAAATTTTAAGAATAACACTACATACTTCTTCATTTCATTTAATTCACAACGAATAATGTTTTACGTTTCATCTTATCTTATTTTTAAAGAATAATGTTTTATTTCATTTTATTTTATTTCATTTTTGTTCTAGTTTAAGAAATTGAAAATTATATACCATTTAAAATTTACTTGTATGTTAAATAGTGTACCGAGCTCCAAGATACAGACATTGTCTAGTTTGGAGCTCACCAATACTTTGTTGATGTAAATGTTAATTGAAATAAATATTCTTATTCTTATTATTCTTATACTAAGTCGCGATGTAACGGCACTGTCTCGCTTTCTCACATAAAAATCAAACACTGTATACACATATATTTTATACCTACCCTATGGGCACAGCGCCGCCTCGGGGCCTCTCGGCTCTGGAGAATAATTAGCCTCATTAGTTTTTGTTTCACCCCTTTTTCTTATCTGTTCGCACATCACGGAGTACTACTGGATGGATACCGATTAGAACAAGCTGCTACCCGCGACTTCGTCCGCGTGGTTTTGAACAAAAAACGGACGAAGTCGCGGATAACAGCTAGTCAAAAATAAAAGTAGTCTAAGTTACTCCTTGTTACATCAGCTATCTGCCAGTGAAAGTCCCGACAAAATCGGTCCAGCCATTTCAGAGATTAGCCGGAACAAACAGACAGACAGACAGACAAATATTGTAAAAACAAATATTTTGGTGTATGTACCGTGTATACATCCAAAGGCACTTAGTAAAAAGCGGTTATTTTAATATTTCAAACAGATCACTCCAATTTTATTTATTTGTATGTATAGCGTATAGATGATTATATTCCCGGTCAACATATAGGATTGTTTTATCCCGGGATTGGTCAACAAAACGGTTTTAACACTACCTACCTAAGGGGAGGTCCAAAGCCTGGGCTTGGAGCAACTAGATCAAGGCCGCTATGTAGGGCACGACCTTGGCTTGGGCTGTTGCTGTGTGGGAGGGAGCCAGAGATACACGCCTGGGTGCGAAGACGCACCTGTTGACGAACGGTCTATTCTATCTCCGTGGGCGAGGTTACAATGATATAGTAAGTCATCACGCCCTTAGTCAAACATAGAATTTTGTAACGTCCTAAATTTATAGGAAGAACAATATCAGGCTTTACTTCTTATATGTACCTATTGGAACGAAGTTCCTTATCGCGCGTTGCGAAAGGGGGCTAGACGGAAAAAATTATCACGAAAAGTTGTAACGACACTTTTTGCTATCTTTGTCGTTTGCATTTACATAATGGTCAGTATTTTCGTGACATTGCACAAGTGCATCCGTGGCGCAATTGGCTAGCGCGTTTGGCTGTTAAAAGAAAGGTTGGTGGTTCGAGCCCACCCGAGGGCGATATATTTTTGTTTCCCAAAATTATTGATTTTTTGTACATAATAAAAAATAATAAAGGAACGTCGTTCCATCCGGGTGTCCCTTGACACCTCTCAAGTTTTTTTATATATTGTTTTTTCTACTTAAATTACCTACATTACTAACCTATTTACCTTAGTATTTTCCTGTGCATCTGGGTTATAATCGGTTTAAGCAACCGTATTAACAAAGATAAGAAAACTACATTTTCTTGCTATTATAATAATCCATTTGAGTCTAAATATGCAAAGAACTGTATACACCTTTTGAAACACCAAGGTGACTATTCCATTCCGAGGTTAGACTTCAGTAATACCTGCGTACCGAGCATATTATTATACCAGTCAGTTTAACGACTTTACCGTCTAAACAAAGACTATAATAATTGCAAAATCTGTACATGTAACAGCACGTCCATAATTTTATTGATAGGTATACAAAACAGAATAAATGGGTATTAAACGATAATCCCACTACTATGATAAATGTGGAACTTTGGATGGATGGATATTTGTTACTCAATCCCGCCAGAACGGCTTAACGGATCTGGATGAAATTTGGCACAGAGATAGATTATAGTCTGGAATAGCACATAGGCTACATTTTATCCTGGTGATTTGTATGGCTGCCGTGGGATAGATTTATTTGAATTTGTCATAGAGCAAAGGATCGACATGATTTTTTGCATAGGTAGTGGTAGTTTAGGGGTCAGAAAATGACAAAGGCTTATTTTTATCCCGGAAAAATGCACGGTTCCTATGGGATAGCATACAGGAACCGTGCATTTTCAAAAGGACATAGAGGAATAGGACATACTTTTTAATCGCGGGTAAGACCGCGGGGCGCAGCTAGGTAGTCAGTCAATGTATTTCTGTGATTACATTCTAGCTCCAACATCATACCCTGGATACCGCCTAAAACCACCGATTATATTGAAAAATTAAAATGAGCCGTAACTCTAAAGGGCTTCTTTGTTATATTGAGTTCATATAGTAACCCAGACAGCGTTTATCCACGCTAGTACAGACTCGCATCCTTAATTTTTTTGGACACGTCTCAAGGCGAGAAAATGACTCCATAGAGCGGTTAGTTATACAAGGCAGAGTGGAAGGCACCAGACCACGTGGAAGGTCGCCCATGCGATGGACCGACCAGATTAAGTCTGCCATTGGTGGCCCCCTGCATAAATACACCAGGATGGCATCCAATAGGGAGAGATGGCGAGACTTCGTGAGGCAAGCAACACCAGTCCCAAAACCAAAACATGACGACCACGACCGCTCTGACAAGAGCGTCACGATTTAGAAGAAGAAGAAGATAGTAACCCACCTTGTGGACATACACTTCATTTGAAATTTTGAATTGAAAAATTTTGAATTTCGTATTGGCTACGGGCCCCGCGCATTTGCTACAGGCCCCACGCATTTGCCACAGGCCCCGCGCATTTGCTACAGGACCCGTGCATTAGCTACAGGCCCCGCGCTGGCTGAATCCGTTACTGCCGCCATGGAATATTCACCTTCACTTCAACTGACTGCGCGCGTCGGAGCAGAGAGCAATGATTAAGCGAAGTTGACGGGGCCATTTTCATATCATCATGTCACATCCATTATTTTATTTAAAATGTGTATTTATTGAATGTGTTATTGCTATTAATTACTTGACATTGGCAAAATACCCGGTAATTTGTGGGTGAGGTCATATTCAGATCCATTTTATCTCATCGCATTTCATATCGTAAAAAAAGAAGAAGAAACGAAGGTTAACGAATACAGTCGGGCTGACAGAGAGGGTAATGACAGGTAACGCGAGCGTTTGCCTCGGGCGAGATACGTACTGACTGAGTCAGCATAGTACCTAGCCTCTCGCTCGAGGCTCTCTATCATTCAGAAGTAGGACACAGCAGGATGTTATTAAAAGTAAACTAAAAGTAAATACTTTTAATTTTATTAAAATTATCTATGGTATTATGTTCATCAGCGGCCGCTCGAGGTAACTTAGAAACTGGTTATTCAACCAGCCGTGCATGAACTTTGCCTTGGAATTTCACACATTCAATCCGTAATACCTACTAACCGATCAGTAGGGCATGGCGAACTTGTTTGAACTGCTACTTTAAGAAGCCCTTTAAGGGCTCTTTCGCAATATTGCAACAACCTACCGACATAAATGAGTGTTTGGTCAAAAGAACCAGTGTTTGATCAAAAGTACCTACTTGGGTAACAAAATAAAAATGTTTAAGTAAATGAGGACCAAATGGGTCTTCCCTAGCCATACTCTCCCGGTACTTACTCGTGGTCCTGAGCCACGATCTACATACATGGTGTTCAATTAAGACTTCGAGCTCAATCTAGGATAATACTAGGAGAACATAGCACATAGACCAATAAGTTTAAAATTCTACCAACGATTTTACTGTCAGCCTTCCTGCACTCCATCTAGCGATAGATAGTCAGAACTAGGTACCGACCTTTGGTGGGTGAATACATACCTTTGGTGGGTATCCGAGATAGACAGTAGAAACTCATGTTAGTACTACCGTTAACCATTGGGTTAGCCAAGCTCTGTGAATCGTTCTGTACTTGAAAACAGTAAATTCAATTTTGGTCTATTATAGGTATTTTATCTTCGATACTGCAAATGGTGATTCTATCTTGCCCTTTGCTTTACGATATTGACCCTACACTTCACGCAGTTTTGCAATCACTATAATATGTACACTAAATAGCTGGTATTGTGATTACTTAAAAGGCAGGTATGGTCTTAGAGAACTAAAGAATAAATACGTTTTTGTTTTTTTACTTTTCCACCCGTAGCGCCATCTATTGATGAATATCTAAACTACAGTGTTTTGATATTATCCATGTGTAAAATATTGCCATAAAATGTTTATAAGGCGGAAACTGATGAATGCTGATTGCTGACTTGAACACAGAGTTGCCAACGCTGGAAACTGGTGGGATTTTATTGGGCCAGCACCCTGAATCTAAAGCTTAGCACTCATACCCCAGCTTTTCCTTCACTGTTTAGCAATTAATAATCATACAATTTGAAATGAGAATCGCGCGAAGAAACGCATAGCCCAGATTTGCGAGCTGCGGTCTGAATATATGTTTAACCATTGTTTTCACGAGCGATCTACCAACTTGGCTATTGTAATGTATATCATTAAATAATTACCTATTTCACTGTTGAACGTCTGCAGAATCTAACCAGCAACCCGTCTCCTTTGTCTCCTGGTGGTTTCCAATCGTTCCGCGGCTAGTGACCTGCGTAACTGACCTACGATAGCGGCCATTACAGTTAAAAACAAGTGTCAAAATTGCCATTTGTAACGTTTTCATGGCTGACCGAGCTCGGTGTGCCGACCTTGCGCACTTAATAGTCAGTTCCTATAATATGATGTTCATCATCAGTAAAAAAATTAACTGGGACATGGCTCGCCACACGCTCCCACCACTGCTATTTATTACTCCTATGAGCCAGCCACTACAGCGGTTTCCAACAAACAACGCCGAGGTTTGACTCCCGGCGAGTGACTTTTATTTGTAATTTCCTTGTGATGTTTAGGACATAATGACGATGACGATATTTTTAACGTAATCGATGATTTTGGTAGAAACTACATAGAAATTTCACTTGAGGAGAGCAGTCAACTAACAGTATGTATGACTGATATTTATTAGCTAGAGTTTAACGGACCCCGCCGAAGCGGGGCATCAAAAAATTCTATAGACTCATTTGAGTGTTCCCCTCCACGGAAATCTTTAGTAAAAGGCGAAAGATTTTTGCGTTTTGAAGGGAAACCAGAGTTAATGTAATCGAATCAACTCGAATAATATATCGTTATCGCGTGAACGAAACCATAGTGCGAGCTAAAACAGCACCAGCGCCATCTATGAGCAGCTTAACAAAGTCTAGGACTGTACTGTTTAAGTTTTATTGCGCCACAGATTCATATTCTCCGTATATTATTAATGCTTTTTAATATTATAAGCAATCAACAATAACTACTACTAATGTCTCCAGCACAATGTGTATTGGGTTCTTCTCCATAGGAACGGCATTCCGAACGGGTGGTAAAGCAGTAGCATAATGTTTATGTAACTTGACGATTCATAAGTACTGTACAATAAGGGTTTACATGAATAAAAAATATTCTGATTCTGATTCTGATTCATGTCAATAGTAAATATAATTATGTGCAATTGAACCTGCGGCCACTCGCCCCCTTTGAACAATATCAGCCTTATAATCGACTGAGTGATATACAAGTCATCACACATTCGATACAATGCTGATATTGCCCCAAAACGATAACTATCCTAGTTCATTTTTTTAATTCATTTAGTTTATTGGAATACGTGACCATTACCTGTTTTTTTTCATTAATGTAAATAAGGACCTCTGGAAGATGGTTCATTTCCACGGCTATGATCTGACGTCGCTACATGGGTAAGAAGTGACTCTTTCATGTTCATGTCTCCCTGGTATCTTTAATCAAAATGCAACGTCTTCTACACGGTTGGATCAACCACCGAACAGAGGGAGAGGTAAATGAGGCAACTGACTCCGTTTTCCTTACTCCATCTGTTACGTTCTATTGCGGTTGATCCGATTAGAAAAAAACTTTTAGCAATATGCTATCCTCGAAAATCGTGCTTCACAGACTCAAAAATCTTTGATTTCTATCCTTGATGCTGCTTTGTTGTTTGGACCCTATGTACCCCGCGCCTGTTCGAAATGCAGGATCTGAATCAGGCCTGACATAGACTTCTAATTTCTGTTACAGCGCCATCTAGCGGTTTATCGTGGTAAAACTTCTCAAGGTACACAGCTGTAACTTTGTTTTTTATTAATGAGTGAAAGAGGTTCGGTCAAGTTTCGATAGTTAAGAAAACCACATTCGAAATCCAATCTTTCCTTACCCGTAATGTAAAGCAAGATTCGTTTGCCTACATAATAATAATAGCATACGTTTTCGCTAGAGGCGCTGCTGGTAAATGATATAAAACAGATTATGATAAATACCACTTAGTGAGTGATGAATCTCCCATACTTAGCTACATAAAAAACATTCGACTTGACCATGGCAAAATAGCTACCCATTGGTGGGTGAGGCCGTTCTCATCTCCGCTCGCCTTTGTTGGAAACCGCGGCTTAGACATACGTCACACCTTCCGATTCTGACATAATCATCGGATAATGTGTAGAGCAATCAGACGTCCTTAATTATGACGACTGCCCTAGGTACACAATCTGATAATTAGTATCGGATAGGAAAGTGCGGAGCCTGTCTAATTCTCTGCGCACACGCAGCACCGGCGGCGATCGTGATCGTTCCGTTCCGAGCGCATAGCTTGTGTTGAGGGGCCCCAGTGGCCAGTTGACCACATTACGCTCCGGTCGCTAGTGCATCGTGGATTCAATCATATTATTAAATCGTGATTTCAGTAATTATTGCACGATCTAATGTGAAGTGCGTGGATTAGAAGTTTGGATTTCATTTGATTAGGTAATTTTGTTTGGTTACCTTATTTAATTTTGTTGTGTTGTATCCATATTTATACCTACTGAATCAACCGTGAAAATAGGAGGGTTTCCTTAAATAAAACATAGGTGCCTACTAAAAATCTATAGGAATGAAATGTAATACAGAAAAATATTTATCATAAAGTGTTCCCACGGGGTAGCCAATAAATCTATGGTAAGCACCAATCTT
Organism: Pheosia gnoma; assembly: GCA_905404115.1. Classification (NCBI taxonomy): domain Eukaryota; kingdom Metazoa; phylum Arthropoda; class Insecta; order Lepidoptera; family Notodontidae; genus Pheosia; species Pheosia gnoma. The sequence goes on from FR989911.1 coordinate 7,773,282, forward strand.
AAACCCTACGTAAACTTGTTGCTGGCATAGAAATCTAGCAATTACAGTTGACCTCAAAAATCCACTCAAACAAAACCCAATTAAATCACAGCATAGAAATTATAAAAACTAATTCGGTGCAGACCAAAAAAATCATAACTATTATTAAGTATTTGGCGGAAAAGGGAAGATCTTCCACGCGGGTGGTATGCCTGGTGGGGCGGCCGCTATGCCTCGTTATTGTCGGGATCTTGTATATAATATGTTACGTGCTCCGAAAACTCTCATAGCGCGTTTCAGGTTTGTATGGAGAATTGTCAATTGCTTTTGAATGTCGTCTGCAGCGCCATCTGTGTAGCTTGTGCCGAGGTTGAAGAGGTCGCTACGAGTACCTTATTAGAATATAATAACAAACAATTAGGTAATTAATTGAGAAACAAACAGACAAGGTCAAAACATATCCAAATAATTCATATTGTTGCTATAAATCACTGACTTTAAACTGGGGTAGAAGATACCTATATGTAAAACAAGTCTAGGCTCTGAGATAAAGCAAGTACTGGTTTATATTATCCTGTTATCTTATTTTGCTCAATACGGTAAAGCGGACAACCTTTCATGATAGGGTTTTGAACTCTAGCCTCAAAATAACTTATAGTTGTGATAAGTGATAATATGCACTTATTATTTATCCCTAGGTACGACATACCTTCACTCGACTTTAGGAAGACTTGTAGCGTCTTTAGAAAAAAAAAAGTAATGTTCAATGGTAAGCGAATCACTTAGGTAGGAGGGAATGGAATGTGAATAGTATGCATGGAATGGAACGTAAGTATCAGTCCTCCCGTGACCATGGTTGCTGTAGGGCAGTCGAAACGTTTGGAACGTAAAAAAAAAACATGAAATAAACGCGACAAAATCCGATAGTTTTTATTTCTTTTTTTTAGATTGTTCGAATCAGGTTCATAGGAAAGAAAAAACTAAAAATGTGTCCGTATAATTAGAAAATACGGGAAAAACTCAAAAGGATTTATGTGACAGGACATGTTACATAAAAAAGCAAAATCCATTATCTCATTCTGTATCTAAACGGGCTAGTTGTATAATGTTTTTTATCTTCCTTGTTATGTAGTTTCCCTTCCATCGTCCAGTTACCAACGAGGTATTAACCAGTTACAACAATCATCGCTGCCATTAATACTTATCTATTCAAAAGATTTCTTTGCGTATTCGTTAGTCAACAATTGAACTTTTTTATAGACACGTAGTACTTAGAACCAGGAAATTCAATTATACCTATATAGTAGTTGCTTATAAAATATTTTTTTGCGTTTATTGTACCTTATTCCGTGTTTACAATGAAAACTTTTTTATGTATTTAAAAATTGGGTTGGCATTGGGTATGTAAAAATATGACCAAAGTGCATCGGGGGAGGAAACGCAGGTAGGCAACTAAACTCACAATGGCTTATTTAAAATTTGGACTATTTTCCATTTCGTTTTTAACCGTTTTCTAATAAAAGACGCTGTAATAACCAGGATTTCATAACATCTTAGTACCTAATGAAGTAGTTATAGGGTTGTCGCGGCCGCCACCGCGGTGCGAGTCAACAACCTACCGCTTGTCTAGATCGGTCCAGTCAATAAGGTGGTAAACACATCGTCGGAAAGCCTTATACAGTACTACAACTTATAAACCTAAATAAATACCTACTACATATTTGTAAAATGTACACTTGATTTCTTTAAACAATATATTATCGTGATTAAATTTAAAAACGCTACATGGTCCTAACATGGCGCTGAAATGACCTTACTAACCGTCAATGTTAAAAAACAACCACTGAAGGTTATACGTCAAAAATGCGTGTTGTGACGTCACGCGCCGTTGGTACATAGTAGTTTTTGTGGTCAGGAATAAAATGTATGAATTTCAGTTTCTTTATTTAATTATGGGCCGGTTTCATTATATTAAAAAAGGTATCTGACTGAAGTAAATAACACACAATGTATCACTCAGAATGTGTATGAAACCTTTCTGAATTCAGTTGTGGATAGTGTGTTTATCAGCACATTGTCATAACGGCCCATAATTTAATAATTTAATTTCAAAATATTTATGACTTCTATCATGTCGAGTATTCAATTAAATTATTGATATTGTACATAAAAATAAAAAAAAATATATTACTACGTTTTGCTGTGTACCATTACCCAAAAAAATATAAGGTTTAACAAAAATTGTGTAAAAAATATTTTAACCGATGAATCAGTAAGTTATATGGATCACGTTGATGTATAAAATAATTGTGTATAAAAAAAATATGTCAGATTTTTTTGAAACACGTACACTTAGTACAAGGTATCATTTTTTAAATGTCCAATCATTTGATTTAATTCTTTTGGAATGTTATCTTTATAACCTACTGTTAAACCTGTTAAAATATTTTACACTATTATTTTTACACCTTATATACATAGGTACCTGCGTGTCCAATTGAAAACCTCCTCCTTTTCATTCAGATAAAAATATTGTTTATTTGTATTGTTGTGCGTATTGGGTGGACCGCTGTATTATGGTGAACCGGCCGCAAGCAATTCGTACGGTCTTACGAGCAGTCATATATTGCTAATGACCGAGTGACTGTCGATTTACGAGTTTTATTTTTCTGTTTCCGGCATTATGCCTTCACGTGCCTACCGTTACAAAAAAATAATGGATTAGCTCTTTTTGTGAAGCGTTTTTTAACTGCCATATTTAACTTTCGCCTTTTCTTGTCCATTCACATTTTGAACAAAACAATGATTATGTTAGTTTCACAAATTTTCATTCGAACATAATCTTTGGAATTATTTTTGGAAGCTACGGCATATCACAGAACAGATAGCTGCATAGTAGATGCCTGCTGAAGTTCCAGTTCATTTTGATTACAATTAAAATGATTATTCCATACATTTCATTTGGAAAAAAAAACAAAAAATAATGTCCACAGAATGTATATATGTACATATAAACAAACAAAAAATCACAATTGTCGTTTTGTTGATAACTTTTTTTTTTAAATTGACATCAAGTTTTTTATTTAATCAACATTCTGACTTCCTGCACATAATGATTACAAATGCGATAAAGAAGCGCACGTTCAAGGCAAAGTTCCATTCTGAATCACCTGTGTATATGACTAACTAAAAATATACCTACCTAGTTCAAACTGGTGGTAGGCTTCGGCCGTGGCTAGTCACCACCCACTGAACAAAGCCATGTCGCCAAGCGGCCTAGCCGTGTTCCGGCATGATGTTCGGTGTTGCCATTCATGGATGGCGGGTCAGATCAGTTGCGCTGCATGTGCCTAGTGAATGTAGCGTCTCTATCTACTGCCGCCTTCCTACCTAGGCAAGTATGCTCTATCGTAGATCTCATCGTCACTTACCATCAGGTGAGATCGAGATCAAATACTTGCCTATAATGTAATAAAAAAAAAAAAAAAAAAAACTTTTTTGCAATAATGCTGATACACACCTATTCATCATAGATTCATCGATCGGTTAATTTCGGTGAAAGTTAATATTTTATTCGTTTCATTTTGAACTTAGCACATCGTATAACAAGTTTTAACTAGGTACAATAGATAGAAAGTCTCCGGTAAAAGTTACCGTTATTTTGTTAGTGGCCAAGCGATAGGTGCTGCCTATTTGACCATTCGTATGATTATAACTGGGTTAGTTCGCATGTACCTAGTAAGTAGTTAGTAATCCACCGTGGTACTTCTACTATTATATACAACCATAAGCATTTTCCGTCTACAACATTCAAGCCAAACTATTTTTTTTATTGTTTTTTTGTTTCTGGTAGTAACTACTATGCCATTCATCGATATTGCGTTCCAAGCAGAACTAAGTCGGTATGAAGATTCGGAGTTCGAAGAGTATGCGGAAAGGAACTGTAACGAACATCCAGACACCAGGAGTAAAGCTATAGAGGAGCTGCGTCGGCTAATACGAGGTAATTACAAGTTCCTTTCGGTTTATGAGACACTAGTATCGGAGTACTGTTTAACTGACTGAATTAACTGGTTGCCTGACGTTTAGATTAATGTTCGGGTAGATAGTTATTAGTTTACTTCAGTAACTTCTCTATTACGTTATGGATTTTCTAAAAAAATTAAGGTTTAGTTAAATTCTAAGATCATATTCATGGATAGATACATAATGAGGTTGCCCTTATGTAAATAAAATTAAAATAAACGAGTCCATTACACACTCGTGTGTAAATAGTAAATTGCAACATAGGAAACAACAGTAATTTTCTTCTGCGTTGCTCAATAAAATAATTAACGTTTGCAACAACATAAAAAATAAAAGACGATAATGTCGCTACAAGTCATTATTTCTTCCACACCGATTCAATTCATTGCACACTGCAATTGAAAATTTTGGTCGGCAGTACTTAGAAAAAAATACTGCGGTATTAAACCACGAACTGCAAAGAAACGGGTCCAAAAAATTTAGAAGGATAACAATAAACTCATAGACATTTATCAAGTTATTTGTTTCAGAGAGGGGCAAATGCAATCCCCGTAGAACAGATGACGCCTACCTCCTCCGTTTCCTGCGGTGTCGGGGCTTTATACCGGCATTGGCTCACAAATTGGTAAGAATATTCCGGTTATTCCGGTATCGATTGATTCCCCAAATTTCCGCAACTTTTGTCTGTGAATAATAAAATCTAGTTCTCAAGGCACGTGTGAATGTTGTCTCTATCCACGTCCGTATTTCGAATTTCCGCAATATTCGAGGAGTCTTTATTTTTTGTGTTCCTAGTACAATGCTAGAGATTCCTGTGATTCCTCGTTTGAACCGAGTGCTGCTCGATGCGCGCATACGGGCGGCAGCGCATACAGCTCGCAATATGATGCCTACTGGTAATCTATAATCTCCTGGTACAATGCTAGTGATACCTTACCAGAGTGTTGCTGACGCGAAAATGAGTGAGCGTACTCGGCTCGACCCAGTTGTTGTTGCGCGTATATCTTTTTTGTAATTCATGATCTTCTGGTACGATGGTAGAGATTCCTCGCTCGAATACTGCTTGGACTTAATAGTAGTCGCCGCAAACATGTATTCTTTTATATATTTGTGATGATACCCTGGTACAATAGAAGCACTAGTTTCCTCACTAGAGTCACAGGTACCGGGAATATTTCTAAATCACCGACGTACTATCGAGGTCAGCCGCTATCTATGGTCATTTTCGCGTGGTAGAATTCGCTATATAGTTTCGAAAAGCAATAATGTGTGTAAAGAATAAAGTCTCTGATAGTGCACGTACTACAAGTGAAAGAGGTCCTTCTTGAGTGCTTCCAGAGTGCTCGTAGCATGACTCGGCCCAGCTAGAAACATGCATCAATCCTCTTGGTTATTTCTTATCTCCTAATACTATGCCAGTGAGGTTTCACCCGAAACGCACATGCGCGCGTCCATTGTTTTGAGAATGCGGATTGCTGCTCGAATTTTAATGTCGCGGAAACGGTGGAATATTTCTGCTAAAAACTACTACGGACGAACAAAATTAAATCAGACAAGTCATTGCTCAGTTGCTCACACGAAATCTATCTTTCGTTTTTTTTCAACCAGATGTTCCGTTACGAGGAATTCTGTCGTCAGAACGCTTATCTCTACGATTGCGAGGCTTTTGGATTGCAGAAAGTCAAGAACGTCTACGGGGGGATACTGCCAGAAAGTCCAAAAAACGGACGTATCATTCTCATGAGGTTTGGTAAGATATTGCAAGAAAAATACCTATATCGCCCAAGGGAAGTTGTATTGTATTTCACTGATGGTGTAACAGCAAAGTTAATTAACTTATTATTTAGCCGTTTTTTTTGTTTGCAGGTCGATGGGACGTAGATGCGGTTCCGATAGTAGATGTGGTCAGATGCGCATTGCTGATGGACGAGATTGCTGTAATGCAGCCGAAGCTTCAAATCCTAGGAGTCACAATAATTGTGGACCTCGATGGGTTGAACTTGCGCCAAGTTAGCCACTTAACACGGACCGTAGCCGGCCAGATTGTTAGCCTAATGGGGGTAATCAAAATTTATAAAAGTGCCATCTAGTGGCATTTTTAAGAACTTGTTTAGTAGTTTTCAAAGTTAAAAACAGATGCCACTACATGTTTTAAATAAAATTTCAATTTCCAGGTTTCGTTTCCTCTACCAATGCACGGGCTCCACATCATTAACTACAACTGGATCCTCCACTCTATCTTCTATTTATTCAAGCAATTCATGCCCGCGGCTGTGTGGAGTCGCCTCCACTTCCACGGCTCCGACATGAGCTCTCTCCACAAGCATATTGACCCAGAGTACTTACCTCCTGAATACGGCGGCAGATGTCAACACGTTATATCAACTGAAAAATGGATCTCAAAAATTAATGAGTACAAAGATGATTTCCTAGTAGAAGAATTAAGAGCATTGGGTTTTACAGTTAGATGTTAATCGTGGTTCCGCAACTAGATTTGAATTCAGTATTAATTTACCTATTATTTAAAATATATTATAATGTTTGATAAACTTTGAATTTTCAAGACTGAAGCAATATTTGTGATTTCAATGCCTAACACTCACTGATTATACTCGTAAATAATAAAACAAAATTATTGATACAATTTGGTCAACTTATTTGATGTTTCCATTTTTGCACTGTTTATTATCCGTACACAGATATGGTTCTCTTCTCTGTATACGTTATTCTCCAAATAAATTTGAAACTGATCTCGATGATAGCTTCTGTTATTGCTTTTGATTGACATTGGAATTCATCTGAGGATCTTGATTTTTGCTACAATCTATTAATACTTGTCATGAGCAGAATACCTACCGTTGGGTGTGTGAGGTCATTTGAAGATAGAAAGACTGTTCTTTCTTTGTTTGCAAAATAAGAAGAACTTTATAACGATAGAAAACTCGACCCTAATATAATAATAATTCATGTTTCGACATTTACCGCTAGGCGTGCGTGCGCGCGTGCTGTGCACAGTTTTGATAAAACCTAAACGTGTTGTTGGTTGTGTAGTAACGCCAAGGAACGGCGAAGTCGAAACGGTAACGTACCATCTACCAGGAACCCATAGCTATGGAGGGGCTTTGAATTGTGTATCACAAATAGCGATGACTATTGTCAACCAGTTACCGGCTCACACCCACAAATTCCTACAATCGGAACGTTGCTTCTAGCACGAGCAGGCAAACCTACTTTTTCCGGGTTGGGATCGCTAGGGATACGAAATAAGGAACTGCCAAGTCGAAACTTACCGTACGATCTACTAGGAACCCATAAATTATAACTGGTAAATGGCAGCACAGCGGTGTCGGATTACGTAGCAATGTATTTCTGTTACACTTAATAAGAGACTTTGCTACAACCACGGTAGGTTTAATTTACATTGAACGTACATAAGTAGGCGTGTCTCTCGTTATCGACGTCGTGTATGGGTTAGACAAGGCAAGTACAAATAATAGTATCAAGAATGGCCACTACAAAGCTGTTTATTTGCATTTTGATGTAAGGTACCAAAGTAAGTGATCAATACCATTGGATAATGTAAATTGAACATTATTTACGTGTAACTACATAAATGAGATCATTGAATTACATAACATTATTTACAACAACCAGACCCAAGTAGGTATAATTATATACCAGCCATGTAGATCTTTCTGTGATGAATTCTTTGTAGCTCTTTCTCAACCTCGGCCAATATAGTGGGGTCTATGTCATTGATACTATCACCGTCTCCGCTCTTATGTTCCCCTGGTACATCATCTACATCGCCGTCGTATGTAACGGTATTCGACGCGGCCACGTCACCACCGTTGTTTACATTGTCGATATATTCAAACGCTTCTTCATTAATGTCATATTTCGTTTGCTTATTATTCATGTATGTTGTTCCATGAATAACTAAAGTTGTTGGTCCAATATTGCCAATGTTATGTTCGTGCGTCTGAAATTTAACACACATTAAGCTCCAAAGAAAAGACAGCTAACTGATTTTCAATCGAACCTAGTAGGCAATCTTCCAGTCATCAGCTCTAGCAACCTCTGAAGCTAAGGTAAGTATATAATGTCACAGAGAACCCTAGAAACACGCTTGACATCATTGGAATTTAAAAAGTCGACAATTGTCCGGTAGTTGATGGAGTAGCGAACTACTCCATCAATTTGCCTACTTGTCTATCTGACCAAGCTATTAGCACGGGACGTGTCAATTTCTACTTGAATTGCAACGTGTCAATTTAATCATATAGCACGGGATATTAGTTTGACTAACCTTATCAATGAATATGACTTTCCAAATGCCTTTAGGCTGCTCTCCCCACGTTGCGACTGACATCAGCGGCCAATTAACAAATCCAGCATTCGATGCATCCCTAGGTCGAGCGCTCAGGAGTTGAACTTTAGTACCTGTTATCAAAATCAATTTGCAATTCTCAGCTGTCTTTCAAATAGAGTACCCTTATGGCCTTTTAGCTAACGCTCAAGCCCACTTTAAGGCATATAATTAAGAAGACCTTATTTTTCTAAATTCTTTGCTTCGAGTCTTGGCTTGGGCAAAATTGCCAAAGGACTAGCTTCTACGGAGTTCACCTCGATACAAGATTGTAACTTGCGGAGGATGTACTAATAGGTAGCCATGCATCCCACTGCCGAAAAGAGGTCCTTAACCTTGCTCTCATGCAATCGATCTGGGGACTTAGTGATATTATAATTTTATAGGTGTCAAGTTCGTCTCCAGAAGAACTTATCATCTTGCAACTTATACTATGAACTCGATTTCGAAGAAGTCCAAATTTAGGTTCCTAAACTGAACCACTTTATTTTGTAAGACAAATGCTTGACGGGGCTTATTGGCGGGCAGTTGAACCGTGAAGTTGTAAATTTTGTATTATTGTCCAAACAAATGCGTTCCTCTGATATAAATGTAATACTAGTAGGATATTGATTGACCATTGTGTGTTCATAAACGTGCACGAGTGAAGGAAATTAAAATAAAATAGTTGGTATAACTTGACTATCATGTTTTCCAAAGTTGTCCGGTAATATTTCAGTAAAGTTACCACAGCTTTACTGATAGGCGTAGGGTTTAATGTCATCATCATCATCATTACCATCGACGTCATAATAATTATCAGTGCTACTTATATTTGAAACAACGCTGAAGACGTTTTACTCGACACTGGCAAAAATGACTCTATTTTTTTGCCGTTTGCCAACCTAAAAAATTAAAAAGAGAAATGCCTGATACGTTTAAAACTAAAGTCGCGAGCTACCTCGAGTATGGACAGTTCTCTCCTCAAATCAACCTCGACATGAAGGGGTAAATTTAAAGAGGTAAAAAAATCCCTAAAGATGTAAAAAATCTATTTATTAGTATAAGGCGAGTAAGACCTACGCTTTTGTTTTTGTAGGGTCGAGTCGAGAGGAATCTCGATGCGACTCGCATCTGGATCGCTATGAAACAGGGTTGCATAAATCAAAAGCTGCTTACCTTGGGGCGAAACCAAATAGATCTCCAGAGCTCCGCGTCGACTGTAGCGCACGTTTACAATAGCTTCAACGTGTTCGATGTAGTTCACAACACAATCCTTGGTTACTGATATTATAACATTGACAATTTCCCTTGAAGACAGACGCGAATCATCTTCACCTAAACTGTAAAGAACATATAATAATCCCTTACTAGATTAATAGGTACCTACTAGCACAAATAAAATTTAAGTAGGGAAGAATATTATTTCAGAACTTGGACTCAACGGGTAATTATTTAAAGAAAAATAAGTACTATGGCTTGGGTAGGCAAATCTATTGAAAGGCGCTGACGACCCATTTGAATACCGAAGGGAAACTCCATATACTTTGGGAGAAATTCTTAAAATCATATTTTTTGTTTGATCGCAAATGGAACTCCTTCAGCAGCAACCGATTCGCATCGTAGTTGCGTCTATTGGCGTCCCCGATTGGAGTAATTTACTGGGTACCCATAAGCATACTGAATCTCAATCCGAGATATATTCAACCACCACAATCGAAAGCGAATAATTTGGAAAAAGCATCATTAAATCAAAGCACATAAAACCATAAATGATATAGCAAATTGAGTTTAAAAGAGAGCGACAGAGTCCAATACAAAAACGACCTTCCTGCATGCGGTTTTCCATCGTACTTCGCGTTCAGTCGACAATGCTACTAGGATAGCATACTCACGGGACAGCCTCGACGCGGCAAACATGTTTATCGGGCACAGTGGTCCAATTCAGTGCTGTTGCAACAAGGACGCCAGCATTTAATAGCCCAAAACCAAATCGTACATCAAAATGAAGCCCCGCCCTGAAAAAAAGCCGGGTTAAAGTACTTCTTACAGCTCTATCCATCTCCGTAATGCATCTGGTATGGTGCAGGTCGAGATTTGTTTGCACCTATGTTCTTTATTGGCTGACACATACATTCAAAACGCTCTAGCACATAAGATATGTGAATAAATATTGTATGTATTTAAGTATATACGTGCTTATTTTGTGAAGAAGAAATATACAATTTTAATTCATTCATTTGAAAGAAATGTTATGTTTTGTACGAAAAATAACATTCCATCTTTGAGATTCCTTCCCATTCCATCCATATCTAATCGGTTATAGTAACCTAGTACTTTGTAAAAGACTGGTCGAAATTTCCGTGGTAAAAAGATCTATCTGCACCTGCTAACGCGAAGTCCGTCACGCTAACGTTATGCGCGTACTAGCACCGCACTGTTTGATTGAAATTGATGAATTATTAATGAGGTGATCGCCAAAATGCCAACAAGCTATGTATGAATAAAATTACTTTGGTTAATATTTTGGTGAAATTATAAAACTGTGGTGGCAGGCAAGTAAAAGTGAGCTTTTATTTTGTTAAATTTTATAATAAAATGACACGTATCTTTATTAGCATATGGTGTCCTAGTAGTTTATAAAAGTGTGATCGAAATTATCGTGGTAAAAAGGCGCATCTGAGAAACCGGCAGCAACTTTGATATAATTATGACGGAGGGAGTGTCGCGTGGCGCGCGCGCAAACAAAATAATATCATAGAAAGTAGGATTTTGGGCTTCAATATTTAGTTCGCGACACTCGGTCTATATTACTTCCTCGTCTGAGTGACGCCTAATCCAATCAAATTCAGAATATTCGCCCACTCTTAAAGAGATAAATTTTTATCAATGCCAAATAAGTTACTGAATAAAAGATCCATTGAAAGTCAGTCTCCTGTTTTCGTCCATATTCCTAACATCATTGTTATAAACTGAGTTGAAAATGGATGCATCGCACACACCATTTTATGCCCGTTATTTTACATACATATAATATAACGCAACTTGGTGACCATCGTGATCATCTCTGTTCGCTTATGATGGCCTAGTACATTGTAAAAGACTGATTGAAAATTCCGTGGTAAAAAGACGCATCTTCCTTCATCAATGACGCCAGCCACCCAGGCAAATCACATCCTACTTACTCACTTGCTCAACAATGCCCATGGCCACTCAATTGATTTTTTATCTGTTAATTTAACCCTATTTTATAGAATTTTCGTATCTGTCTGAAATACGATATTTTTTTAATTTTGTTTAATAATAAATATTGTTGTATTGTTATACCTACGCGATTCTCTATTCTCATTATGATAACCTAGTACTGGCTTTATAAAAGACTGGTCGAAATTTTCGTGGTAAAAAGATGTATCTGCAAGCCAACCAACCAGTCAACGTGCAAGTCAGTCGCGCCGCCCGCCCGGCCCGTCTCGCCACCAAATGATATTGGTTGATTGGTCTTATGTTGTTTATATCGAATCGCTTATGAGTTCTGATGTCTTAGTACTTTATAAAAGGCTGATCGAAATTTCCGTGGTAAAAAGTCGCAACTGAAACCCCCGCAAACAATGCAGTCCAAACCAGCCAACCATCTTTGTCGACCAACGACATTAGTCAGAAGGAACGGAACGTGGCTTGCTCCATAGACTCCATACACTATTAACCGAATGGAAGAAAGAAACAGAGTTACACGACAAAATAAGATGCACCATCAGATCAGCTGCCTGTTCCTCCTCATAGCTCGGTCCCTCTCTGGTGTGTGGCTAGAGTTGACGGTGAAGGTCAGGTTTTCTTTGAAATTCAACTTATGCACGAGATTTATTCTCGATCTTGATTACCTGTGGCCTCATAGGTAACATAGTGCTCTAGAGCCGCCGTTCTCGGAGGTTTTTTTTATGTAGTAAGTAATCTATTAGGTAGCATGAATAAAATATTGTCTTTACGTCTACGCATAAATATACATAGCTTGTTGCTTTAGGTCATATACATACGCATTTGTTTTAAAATGGAAAAAAATATATAAAATCCTGATTATTTTGTACTATTTCGTCATCCCATCCCATTACATACATCTCTATTATGTTATAGTGCCCTAATACTTTGTATAAGACAGGTCCAAATTTCCGTGGTAAAGAGATCCATCTGCACTTCCTCCAGCCACCGCAACGTGGCCACGCTCCACGTTTATTCTAATAAGATCACAAGTTGTCGTTGTTTTGTTTTTATATAGTTGTTCGCTTCAAATAGTGCAATTGTTTTGGTGGAATTAATTATAAACTAACCATTCTCACAATTATTTTGTAAAATGTTGACGTAAATTTTGCTTATGGTATCCTAGTACTTTGTAAAAGAGCGATCGAAATTATCGTGGTAAAAAGCGCATCGGTGTGATTTTTTTAAACCATTCGAAATCAACATCGGAACCGGAATCGAAAACTTCCGAGATGGAAATCCGCAATCGCTATTTTGAGTTGCGAATTCGAAGATTTTGACTTTTCTCGTCGGTAATATCATTCCGGTCCTTCGAAAACTTTCCGATCGATGGCTTTTACCTGTCACTCATTCCGTATATAATTTATTTCGTTATTTTGGGTTATTATCTAATGTGTTGTGGCTATCATACCTATGATGGACTATATAATAATATGCAGGGCGAGTAGCCGTCATTGGGCGGCTATTCAACGGTGTCAGACGGTCGCCCTCCATCGACTACTCGACATAACTGATCCGTTTGGCCATCCCAAATTTACAAAAATGTATAGGCTGACGCCATCAATGGCGCTAGATTTAATAGCCCAATTAAATCCGTATAGCAGCAACCTCACTCCCGCACGCAACCAGCATACATGTAACTTCATAAGATTTAAGGCCAACCAAAATTTAAGTTATCAATTCAAAATAAGTTGGTGACTAAACTGACCCATTAATTTGCCAGCCAGGATTGGCTGATAGCGGTGCATACTCTGAAGTTCTCACGATCAGATGTTGTACATCGCGCCAAGTTAGGTTTGGACTGAAAATGAAATAAAATATGGTAGAAACGTTTGCTCACTATAAGGCATCACGACGCTCACTATCAGGCGTCGTGACGCTTAATATAAGGCGTCGCATCGCGCACAATTAGGCGTCGCAGCGTCCGCGTCGTGTCGTGAGTCGTGCGTGACGCACGCATAATTACCGGCTATTAGGCGCATCTCAACCTAATACCTATACATTAGTACGTCAAGTCAGAGAACGTAATATCGCTGTAACCTTTAGCCATACCCCCTTTTTATAGATTGTAAAATCGCAGCCATAGGAGATAAGAAGGTGGCACTGGTACCACACAGTGGTGGAGCAACGCGACAGTTGGCGATAGCGCAGGCAAACAGGCCGTGACAAATACAAGTACTAGAAGTTCATAAAATAGAGAAAATAGCTACTAACTTGGCACTGAGAGCGAGAGCGATAATACCGGCGGCCAATGGCGCGGCTGCAGACGTCCCTGTGTGCCCTAGCGTACATGAATCACTCGTGTCTGTGGTGGCCTGAAAGAGAAAAATATATATTACTATCACTTTCAAGGAAAGAGTAACACTTATATCTCTTTCGTGGTTTTAAGTACATAGATTTCTGATTGGATGCAATGAAGAGATATTTATTGTATATTGTACTTACAATTTTCTGATCTTTGTAAGCACCAGAGGAGTATGCAGCAGCGAGGGTGGAGGAACAGATCTCGCCGTACCAAGGAAACAGACCGTGCTGAGATGCGCTTCCAATCGATATCGTATAAATACTAGATGAATACCTGCACAACATTTATATTTCTTTTGTAAGCAAATAACGAACGCAAATCTATAAAAAATATACATTTAATAGTCTAGCTATAGTCGCCATATTATTTTAAACAAAAGTCTAACCCATCGCAGTTGCAGTTGTCATTGTGGCCTCCGCCGTTACCATTCGCCCAAACATAGATTGCGCCTTTCCCACCGCGTCCCTGTGAAAAAATACGGAAAATCACGACAAATGAGACTGCAAACAATCTAAGCTTCGCTTATCAATTGGACAAACGTACCTGAGTAACGCCTCGTTTAAACGCTTCGATAGCGAGTCGCCCCGGTCCTTCGACCGTGCGACCATCGTCATTAGGGCCCCATGAAGCGCTGTAAATATCTACTTTATCTACGGCATAGCCTAAAAACAAAAACCTAAAATTTATTTTACAACTCAATCAATATGGTCGAGCTTTATTTCGAGTTGTAAATTAAGTAAGAAATCTTTAAAGTGACATTTATGCACAGGAAGATTGAACTTCCAACTACCTTCGTCATTCCTCTGATTCCCTAGTTAAAGTTGACGAAACGTGACTCGAAACATGTCGAAAGTGTACAGCGGACACGCAAATTATTTATTATAACGTGTTGTTTCTTTCTACTGCTGCTACCCAAACGACCGAACACGACTGGAATTCGAGTCGTTTGTCGTCCTGCCTGAAGAAACCTCCTACAACTTCTACAGCCCTGGGTGATTATTTTACTAGTGGACCACCAATGACCCGCCGCCAACGCCCGACGCGCCCCGCCGCGCCGAACATATACGAATATATCAACGACCAACCAAAGCATTGCTTGCTGGTTATTGTGATGTACACATATAAGCAAGGGATTTATTTATGTAAGTTTAATAAAAAATATGTGGAATGGAGATATAAATGGTAAAGATTTAAATGCGGATTCAAGAGGGAGGGAGGGGCAATGGTTTCCTCGCACACTTCGCGCAACTAACGAATAATAACAGCGAATAATGGAACGAATGTACCTGTTGTTGTCCCAATACCTATGTTTTTTTTAAATACATTTCCAGAATATATTCTATATAGGTAGATATATATATTTATTGTTTAGAACGATTTTCGCAGATATAGGTTTTTACCACAGAACAATTATTGCCTCACAAAACTTTGCTAAAACCTACTGTTATAGAAACCAAAGATCTAGGATTTTTACGATAAGTTAAACCGATAAACTAGGGGTCACGGCGGCTTAACTTTAGTATCATAGATAATCCACGTTATAATGATAAACTTCATTTTATAATAACGTTTATTTAGTCCGTAGTTGAAACTTAGTGTTATTAATTCCAGTACTAAATTTAGACCGTGTTTTGGAATAAGACGAAAGGACGTTTGCTGTTACGTCACATTTCACCCATATTACTAAGGATACATAAAAGTACAGGAGCATCAAGTTAACGTCACAGTACTGGAGAGTCGGAGTGGCCACGGAGATATATATCACATGGATTATTGTCTCGTTGTTTCCTTCTTTTATCACACACAAGCATGCAGTGTATTCCTTTTACATATTTCCGTAATTCCATTATCCAAATCACGTATGATTAGACCTTATTCCACTATAGATTTAATAATCTTTTTAATTCTTTGGATTCCTCATTATTTTTATTAAAGTAATAAGAAATATTTCCCTAATTGACACTTCATTAATTTCTTCTTCATTTAGAACACGTGAAAACCAAAATTAAGTTTATCATATTTTTTTAACCGCCTCGGATGATGATAACCACCACCAAAACGGGCAAGGTAAACAAACCTTACGGCCATGACGCCATTTCACCTCAACATGGCGACCGAAAGTACCAGGCGATTATAAATAACAACAACACTTACCTATAGCTTCGCCTTCTATCCGGTCTGTGATTCGTCCATCAAGCATTCTAACGCCTCCCACTTTTGCTCCCCAGGCCACGCCCACACCGCATTTCAAATTGTTGGCTGTCATTGCAATCTGACGAGAGACGGTTTATTTCTATATTATATTGTTTCAATAATCCATGCTATGTTTATATTTTGGTATATATATGGTATATATTAGATTTTTTGTGAATAAAAATAAAGACATGCATTAAGGGGAGGAACCCGGTAGATAATTGGTATTTAAGCGCAGGTAGGTAGTAGGTAGGTCTTACTTCCCCAGCGCACCGTGTACCATGTGAATTATTTTTCAGATCTTCGAATCTTGGTGATGGATCTGGATCTCCATCGTTGCTGTCCCAGCTAATTTCTGGATCCTATGATAATGATAATAAAAATCAATTTAGGTAGCTAATTTCTATAGATTTCGATGTAAAGACTGCTTATGTCATAAACATTTCAACGGACCGCGAGCCACGACCGGTATTATTCGTACGGACTGTGCCGAGGAGGCCGATACGCGTCCGGCGCGTCATATCATATCGGCCGCGAACTTACCAGGGCATAAGAGGAGTAAAGAGTTCAACATTCTACGTTAAAACGTAGCCTGACGCGATTTTAGCATTTCGATATATTGATATTTAATCCCTATTATTGTAAATACCCTTTAAAATCCTATTCAACGATATAGAGGCAAAATGCAGCATTTGGTACCAAAAAAATATTGTGGTAGTCATCGCCGTCTTATTAATAAAATTAGAAAATATCGGTTAATTTTCAATAAAGTAAAATATGAAGAGAGACTTTTAAAAGGTTACCACAGTTGCCAGTCGATTATGAGTCAATTGTATAGCAGACTTGGGATGTTTTACCACGGAAAATTTCGATCAGTCTTCTACAAAGTAATAAGGCACCATAACTGAATAGAGATCGTCGTGATACTTATTATGAAATTGTATCGTAAATTATTAATGTTAAAATTATCATTAAATTGACTAGGGTAAATAATATAATATATATATAAATAATATAATAATAAATCTACTTCATTTTCATTACATATATATATCAAAAAGTTAATAAATTAAATAACAACGAAAATAGTTATAGTCAACGAAAATAGTCAGAATACTGCCATCTATCCGTTGGATCAACGCACACAATCCCGTTGAGCTTATGTGCCATTTTACCACAGAAAATTTCAACATTCGAATCTAATTTACTAGGAGCGCATAACACCACAGAGTATACTCACGTAGTTCGCGCGCAAATCCGTGTGGTTATGCTCGATGCCGTCGTCTAGGACGGAGACTCTAACCCCGGAACCATTGTATCCCATTAGGTAGACCGGTAGCACGTTCAAATCCAGCCTTGGTAAATTATTTAATGTTCGAGTGTCTTGCTGTAATGAAAAGGTTAAATATAACGATATAGCATTTTAGTATTGTGATATCAGCGAAACGTGAGCGCCACGTTGTTGTGACAGTGGAGAGTGACGAAATGGTTTTTACGACTTGTGTGTGAGTGATTCTACATCGTATAACATCAAATTGTTGTGAGTTTTCGATTGGTTTTCGAACTCGGGGTACACTACAAAACGTAAAAAAACCATATCTCAATATTTACCAATATGGGTATCAAAATTAACGGTTAGGTATATCAAAATAAAAAAAAAGAATAATAATATACATAAATATTTGTTCAGTTCGTTCTGCCAGCCCGCACTGGGCCAGCTTGGTGGACTATGGCCTAATCCCCCTCGCATTGAGGGGCCTCCCCTCAATGCGAGGGGGATTAGGCCGGTGCCCAACAGTGGGACTTTAAAAGGGCTGGTATTATTATTATTATTTATAGGTATATGTGTTCACGCAATCGTGGCTTCGAAACCGGTGGATGTTTTTTGGTATACTGTAAATTGTAAATGCTGGTCGGGCCTTTCCTAAATCTCACACCCCTGTTCAGTCGTATATTTATGCCGTTTGGTAGATAGCAACAGAACTTACTGGCAAATATACCCCGCCGCTCGCGTCCGCGACAACCCGGGGCCGCCGCAGGCCTCCTGTGCACAGGGTCGTAATTCACCAATCCAAAGTCTAGATCTTCACTTCAGAAGCACCAATTATCCTCTTTCATCATAAGTTACACCAAAAAGCTAGAATATATAGTCGAACGCGCCAAATCGCGTTCACCGCCGCGCCCGCGCCGTTGAAACCGAAGAGAAAAAAGATGGCGAATCAGTGCCGGCAACTTAGCGAAACAGGGAGGCAACTTAAATAAATCGCCTAATCCGTCGTAAGTTATCGATTACCATCATCCAAACAGCTTTATGTATTAATACGCCTGAACTATATTTATATACCTATGATATTACATTTATTTATTTTTAACAACAACTAAATGTGAGGCTAAGACGTCTAACACCTCAGTCCTCCCGTGAACATTGGTGTAAAGCAGCCGAAAAGTTGGTAACTTAAAAAGATAAATCAAACGCGATAAAATTCGTAAAATTAGTTTAATTTCAAAACCAATGAATTATCAAAAATGTCATTAAACTATGCTACGACTTTACCGGCCGTTCGGAATACCGCCGTCCCTATAAAAAGGAAAGGCCAAGAAACTCTATGGTTCCAATTTTTTTTTCAAGAGTACCTACATTGTTTTGTGTACCTATTTGATATAAACTTACCAAATACCATTCGTGACTCCACAACTCATCATTGAACATCGGTGCTCTCCTAGTACCGTGTGTCACATCCCTGCTGTCTTCATCCACTCGTTTTACTCTATCCAGTGTTCGATCAGGGTCCGGCATTGGGTACCTCTTCACCCTGGACTTGATAAACAGTTGCTCCGCCCATCTCACCTGATTTACGGACCATAAAGTATAATTTGAATACCTTAAATTAGCTGAGCAAAGGATGCAAAAAAAAGGTTTGAAGACACGCCAATTTGTTCTATTTGTTACATATGTAAGTACGTAGCCTCCTACGGATTTGAATTGGGTCTGCATTCAACTATACCGGGATTATGATCTCTTAATAGAGGTACTACCAGCAGCACCAATACTGAAAAACAAGTATATGTAGAATAGTTATGACGTGCTTTTAGTAAAACCCCTACTGCGGCGTTCCTGCAAGCTATTTTCATAGCAAAATGGAACTCATGTGTATGCAGAGTTCAAAATTACTAGGCGCACATAAAGGCGTGGTTGTGGTTATTAATCCATGAGACACGTGGCACTCACCCTCCTATCGTTGACGAGGTTGGAAGTATGCCGGCTGGGTGTGCGACGCTGCTTCTCGTGTTCGTACTTCAAGAAGGTGTACGTGTTGGGAAAACCAATGACCTGTGGTAAGGGGATAATAAATAAATAAATATCGCCAGACGAACACACCAACCTTACAGTCCCAAACAAAGCGAAACTTGTATTATGGGTACCCTACAATAAACTGGGGGCGATCCCAGTATCTATATAATTACGTCAACGTCCATGTCTGGCTCGGGTATAAATCATGATTGTCACACAAAGTTTGGCCCTACCTGGATTCGAACCCGGACCCTCAGTACAGAATTCAGGGTCACTACCATCTGCGCTAATCAGGTCGTAATACTAGGAATATCAGTTAACATTGAGTTGCATAATAATATTTTTATAGCCTTTTAAATGTCCCTATCGTGGGTATAATTTCCAGTTTTCAAATTGTCTCAATAGAATGCCAATATATTTATGAAAACATTATGTATGTTAGGAAAAATTTATTTCTCTTTAAAGGCTCGGTGATCAACATCGTTATAATACAAGAAATAGAAACAAATTAGATCAACCACACTTTCGACTAGCAAGGATTCACACATCTTTCATGGGGTATTGTGTTAAATTTTATAATAAAATACACTCTGACATTACCGAACTTAGTGAAAATAAATTCAAAGCGTGCATAAAACGTACGCTGTGTAAGAAGGCATACTATACACTAGATGCTTATCTTAAGGATAAAAATGCTTGGTTGGATGCTGGTCCGGCTCCTCAGGAATATAAATGACCTTGTTTGAGCAGACTATTAAGATTTTGTATTTATCTTCTTCCTTCTTATTTTCATTTACATAAGTAATTTGTAAATGTGGGAACCATGTAGCCATTAACTGTAATTTTATACTTAGTTAGTACTTTTTGTTTTTTTTGACCTGCTGGTAAAGTTTGATTAGCCGTTCCTACATTGTTCTCACATACCTATAACAATGTATTGCTCAAAAATGTAAAAGATCTATTTTAAAAAAAGAGCAACCATGGAGTTTCTTGCCCGTTCTTCTCCATAGGAACGGCATTCCGAACGGGTGGTAAAGCAGTAGCATAATATTTTTGTAACTTGACGATTCATAAGTACTGTACAATAATGGTCTACGTGAATAAAAATATTCTGATTCTGATTCAGAAGGCTCGTACCAGAATTTAGATTGCGAATTCCGAGCCGAAATCAGTCATCAAAAACTGCGAAAATATCGTCACCGTTGATTCCGACCTATACTAAAATTTATAAGCCCCCAATGATTTGGCGGATAATGATTAAGCCCCAACAAATCGGCTTTCAAAATAGAATTATTATTTGTATCAAAAATGGGTAAGTTGGGTACCAACCTACTAACCCATCATGAATCCCTGCCTTAATCACAGCAGCCCTAATTATAAAGAACTCCAAATTATCTCCTACCAAATCCTTTTGCCCTGGTATTTGACGTTTGAAACAATGGGATGTAGGCGGCGCCCTAAGCGAAACAGATTGCAGACATCGGACCACTTTTGGGCGGTTGGGAGTTGAGTGTGACCCTCTGTGCAGAGTCATTCCTCCTCTGAACGATAAGTAGTTTACTCTAAGTTCCTCTTACTGAAATAACGTTTCGATTACAAAATTAAATATTCAAATACCGCGTACGGCGCTGCACACGCGGTTCATAATAACCTCAACCAACGGAGACCTTCCCGTTTGAAGTGTATGTGTGTTTTGTGCTTGATGGAGTGGAAATTGAAATGATAATGAAATAAATAATTATTTTATTAGATACTCCATTCGTTAGATATAATGCACATAAAATAAAACTACCACTCATACCTAATAGTTCACACTTCTAAAGCTGATGAGAATATCGTTTTATGTTAATCATGTATACGAACGGACAGTACAAAAAACCTTGTAAAAAGTAGGTTATATAAAAGTAAAACTATTAAAAGTAATAAATATGCATGAGGCTATACACACACATACTCTAAACAAAACTTAGTAGCAATTAACCTACAACTAATACCTAACATACGAAAAGCACGAACAAAACGAGTGTGTGACATTGTCATTTAGTGACACACGTCATGTTACATGAAAATGGATGCCGTCATGTGATGTCCCGACCACATGTATGTACCAGGGCAACATAAACTCGAAGCGGTTATCGGTTCACACATGTTGATATCACATACGCGCCACTCGGCGATAAATTTTTTTCATTGCACGATATCCGATATTCAGCTGTTTAGACATATTGTAGCAAGTGGGGAGCTCACGATCGCTTAACAAGTTTCTAAGTAACTTTTTGCTACTGTCCACATGTGGTAAGGAAGGGGCGTTATATTACGAAATGAGGTGTAAGTGTTTATGGTGTGTCCATCTATGCTAACAATTATCCAACTGGATTGGTTTAGTAGGTAACTAATGCAGCTAGCTGTCTAGATGATGATTTTTCAATAGTAATATTCACTATCATAATATTTATGACAATTTCTTACACAGCAGTGGTCTCGGATGAAGTTACTCAGTTTTATATTTATCTAGTTGATAAATGAAACTAGGCCCAAACTACTTAGGTATAGTTAAGTGTGTTTATACACCCATCTGCATACATCAACACTAACATTATCCACATACAAAATACACACACCCATCTTCACCCATACAATTTAATGCATGTGCGTCTACGTCACACAACCAAACATAATAGCATTTACACATGGGAGGGGTTGTATGGAAACGTCACACGTGCGTAGCACGTGTCTCGCCCGTGGAGCCATGTGAGTTTTCGGAGTCACATGTGTACTGGGATACCAGGACTGGTGAGGAGGTTGGGTGCACATATGCACAGTGTACGTGTCGGGATATCGGTTAGGGTAGGCCTGGGAAGGGTGCGAAGGGGAAGGGTTGATATATGATGGGTAAGGTAAGTACGGGAAGTCGAGATGAATGGCGTGTAAGTAATGCAAATATAGGCTCAAATAAACAGTGACATAAAGGAAAAATGTATTGCGTATAATGTATGATAAACTAGCTGCGCCCGGCGGTGTTACCCGCGATAAAAAGTATGAAAAATTAAAACATCTATCCCACGGGAACAATACATTTTACCGGGATAAAAAGTAGCCTATGTGCTATTCCAGACTATAATCTATCTCTATGCCAAATTTCATCCAGATCCGTTCCGCCGTTCTGGCGTGAAAGAGTAACAAACATCCATCCATCTATCCATCCATCCAAACTTTCACATTTATAATATTAATATATTAATATATATATAATATATAATATATTAATATATAGTAAGTATAGATATATTTTTCAAAATTAAGTTTTTTATATAGAAGGATACCCCAGTTCGAAATATGACACTAGCGCGTCAAACACCTCAGTCCTCCCGTGACCATGGATGCTGTAAAGCAGTTGAAAGATCGGGACCGTAAAAAACATAAAATAAACGCGATAAAATCCCAAAATTAATTTTATTTCAATGAGTAGTATTCGCGTAAATATAAGTAATCGATATCTTTTGTACGTACCTATAGGTGTAAAAATAATAAGACAGGTTAATAAGCAACAAATGGTACGAAATATTCACTTTTTTTTATTTATACTGTGTGTGCTTTAGGATATAATTTATTTGTTATAACAAACTACCTCATAACTCCTATATTTTTGAGTAGGTAATGGAGTAGGTGATGCATATCTAGTTCTTTAGTAGATAGATGATTTTTTTCAGTCGAAATATTTATTTATCTTATAACATAGCTATGTCTTGCACAATAATGAGTGAAATTTATTTTATTTTGCCCGTGTTATTAATATAAATTATCGTATAAAATGAATATTTTAGTTTGACAAATTCAACTAGATGTCGCTGTGTTCGTTTTAAAACTCGGTATGGTTTCGTTACAATCGGATTGTTATACTACTCTGAAAACGACTGTTACGATAACTCTGGTTTCCCTTCAAAACGCAAAAATCTTTCGCCTTTTACTAAAGATTTCCGTGGAGGGGAACACTCAAATGAGTCTATAGAATTTTTTGATGCCCCGCTTCGGCGGGGTTGTTAATTCAAATTATGCTATTCAAGAAGTAGTATTGCTATTTAGCGCTTTTAGCAGCCTACTAAGTACTAACCATATATGACAGGTGATGGCAGCTTAAGCTGGACCCAAAGAAAAATCTTGCGTTGTACCCACTTACAACAGTTACATACAAGGCCGCCTGAATTTGACCTACTGGCTGTCGCAATGTACATGTTTTGTAAACAATTGTGTTGTACTTGGTGGTGGTACTGGGTACGCTCACAAACCTAATTACGTAATGTCTGTAAAACTATAAGATTATCTGTGATTTTATGTCTGTGAGTACGCAACTATGTTAGTAATGTAATTTGTTATGTTCTTTCGTTCAAAACATAATTTGGTGATTATATTATTTGCAGCAGTAACTTGAAGGCGATTCACTGGCAAATAAAAAAAAACTCTACATATACGTTATTTTAAAGCAATAATTAAATCAGTGTGACCAAAGTAGACCACACGGAGGTAAGGGCGGTCGTTGACCTCCCCGAACAAGTTGAATGACACGGCATTTTGATTTTGGAAGAAAAACGCGTAAAACGAACGTCTGTCGTGTTTCATACCACCTCCGTTCTTATGGAAGCCTGTTACCGAAGACATTTTTGTTACGAATTAGGTAAAAAACAATGTTTTCTTCACTGTGATGGTAGGTAGGGATTACGATTTGTCATAACGCAACAAGACAGCTTTATTTGCACTGGTGATGTAGTTAATTATATTTTGAGTTGACTTTTTTTCCATATCTTACCACTTATGTACTATTTTTTTTTTTATTATTTTTATCTATCTACTGAACAGAGATGTAATAATATATCGTCAGTGAGATAAGTAATTACAAGATTTTTTAAAACCAATATAGGTAACTAGCTGCCTACCTAAAAAAAAAATATTTTGTCTAAAGTTGTACTTCTGTTTTTTTTTTTAACAAAAGTAGTTTGCACACTTTCTGTTTATTTACAAATTTGGTCGATTTCTATCGTACATTAATAGACAACGCAAGCCAATTTTCGTATGAGACGCCCCGCCCTCCACACATTTCAGAAATAGAACGACGCCGCTGAAACGCGCTGAAATATATATTCCTACAACTCTCTGCGAGCCTGGTACGAGCGACGCCAAATCCATAGTTAGCGCCGCCTGAAAAACTGAACGCCACATTTTCAGCAGCATGTCTTGCGCTGTAAACAGAGAATCCATACTGAAACATGGACCGAACCAACTGAACTATGAAGCCTAGAAATAAAACGCGCATTGTGTGGCAGAGCCATCTATTGCGCCTACTTTGAAACTAATCCCTACGGAATCCTGCGTAAAGTTGAAGACAGAGAGCTTACTAACCAATTGGTTCAAAATTGAAATAAAAGTTACAAAGATGTCTCTTATTTACCAAAACAAATATTAGTAAGGTAAAAAACAAAGGCCTTAGTTGCATTATGGTTATTTCTTTAATAGTATAGTGATGAGAAATAAATAATTTGATTTAATATACCTAATTCTTCCTCTCGGTGCCGCTGTCGAATCAAAAAAATGTGTGCTCAAATAATACTATTGCACTAGTATCGCCATCTATGAGAATTACTACATACTATTTTTTTGTATGTATAGAAACGCCATTACAATTTATTTTTTACTTGTACCCAATGCGCCATCTATCGTACACCACATACAACTTCCAATAAATCACTCTACGCTGATTAATTAATTTACTATTCCTTATTTACAGCTATTGATATTATATATGATATACTAGGTTTTTGCGTTGCGTTAAAACATTTTTTTAAGTAATCTTATTGTCATTGACCCGGACGATTAAGTACCTACCTATATCTAATAATGTTCTGTAATTTTCCTCACACTTCTCTTTTGTTACTGACTACTCCTGATTGTTGCACATCTAGGCCGCTATGTACTCCTAGTGGATTAACTTCAGTTAGAGACTCACTCAGCCGGACGTAACTAGTTAGGGATTAGAAAAATAACCCGAGTTTATTCCAAACGACACCGCGTGGGTGGGCATCGCGTCGGTGACATTATTTTTCTTAATTCACTCATGAATTATTATTAGAATTGTATAAAATAAATGTGCTATTAACTCAGAACTACAATTAATTTGCTAACGCGAAAAGTACATCACGATGAAAAGACCTTAAAAAATCTTTAAGATTTCATTTCACTTGCATGTCTAAAATAATAGTCTTAAATCCCACCAATCCGTAGTGGTGTACTATTAGTATGCCCAAAGTACCCCTCATATTAAGAAGTACCTATTAAACATTTTTCAATGTTTCATTACGATGTATTTTCCTGAAGCAATGTGCTTTAATTGAACGCTTATAAATCGGTTACATCTATTGTAATGACGGATAATAGTTCCATGAATAAATTTTGTGCTATTACTTAGGTACCTACACCATCGTCCCCCACAAGTGCGTCAGTCGCCTACAATAAAGATGTCAAATTAAAACAATATTTTTAACGCCCCGTTATGACGACGCGAGCGACATAAGACAAAGGAAAAAAAAGGAATCGTAAGAAAAATGACCTCTACAATAAAGACTGGAGTGATGCGCGGTGTAGTGCGGTTCCATTGTCGATACTCAATTTTCATTCGGACTGATTTCGTAGTGTTTGGAATGTTAGTAATGTTAGAGTGGTGGTGTGGTAACACCATGGAGATACTTAAAACTCGATACTCTCAATCGCGCTCGTCTCTAGAACGAGTCGGGTAATACGCGGAGCACTGTGTTCTGATCTAGTAGTTACGATACATTGCGCGCTCAAAAATACAACATTTGTAATCCATGAAATTCGACGTAGATTATTTTTATAATTTTAGTATAGGCATTAAGTGTTAACTTTACTCAAATTTTGCGTTACCATGCCCCTTACACCCTGTATACAAGACCCCGACAATAACAGTATAGGGGCATAGCATACCACCCGCCGGGCTGAAAGATCTCCCATTTTACAACTACGGTACGGTACGGCTGTCAGGTTCTTGTAGAGATCACATCCCTCTTTCGCGACTCAAATTAGGAATATTTTGTCACTGGTACAAATTTGCGATGAAGATCAACTGAGGTCCTAACAAGGCCCCAGAGCCCCAATAAAAGAAACAAGGCATCCAAAATCCTTGGATAATTGACGTACCATTAATACCTTTCAGGGTTTAAAACAAAGATAACACTTTACAGTTTCAGACACGATTGTCCGACAAATAAATGATTAGGGATGCAAAGTAGAACAAATGGTCTCGCCTAATCCTCATACATTTGTCACCATTACGCGAACTGACGCAACCAACTAACTGGACAGGTGATAGACAACTATTGTTTATTGTCAGACGATTTAAATTTTTGAAAATAAAAGGTGACTAATGGCCTACAATGTTGGTCGTTATAAACTAACATTGCGACTGTAATCTTTGCACGGTTGGTTAGAAATTGATATCTTATATTTACGGAAATACTACACATTGAAATAAAACTTTTTTATAGCCCAGCTCATACTATGACACTAAGACGTCCAACACTTCAGTCGTCCCGTGACCATGGTTGCTTTAAAGCAACCAAAAAGTCCGGAACGTAAAAATATAAAATGAACGCAATAAAATCTGTAAAATAACTTTAATTTCGGCTGGTCAGAAGCTTAAAAAACTGATTAAAAACATACGTCCACTAAACACCAAGACTGATTTTCTTTATTAAAAAAAGAATAAAATATATTTAATTTAGTTACGTATTCCGTGCTTCTTACTATAGGCACATTATTTTGCTTGTCCTCAACATTATAATGGATGATGAAGATATTTTTTAAACATTATATTCCTCTTGCATAAAAACATCGTGAGTAAGCCTGCATGTAGACAAGACCTCGAAAGATGTGTGAAGTCCGCCAGCCAAACTGCATTAGATCAGCGTAGTGGACTCTGGCCTAAAACCCCTCGCATTTCCCAATAGTGGGACATTAAAAAAGGGTTCATATTATTATTATAACGTAATATATTATACTTGTACACTGCTTACATATCAATCCATCCATACATCAGCCGAAGACACGCACAGTGTGTGTTAGTGTGTGTGTGTGTTAGACATAGGCCTTTAGACCTACACCAATGACTTCCACACATCGCTGTCCTCCGCCACACGCATCCACCGACTTCCTCCCGACACGTGTGATGTGTTATCTCACCGTTGTTATGGAATGGCCTTAAGACAGGCCCCACACCTTCCTATTCTAATCCTTTATATCCTAATTATCGGATCGTAACAATCGGACGTCAAGCTAAATGTCCAGACATTAAAGCACCGACTTCATAGATGTTTGCATTGTGATATACGTAGCATCACTAAGACAGAAAGTGAAGCCAAGCTACTTAATAAAAACAAATAACACAGGCATTTCATAAATTACTCGTAACTTATTCATGACTTGCTACATTTTCATAATGACAAAGAAATTACTTAACAAAGGCGTGACCATGTCTGTATACCACAATGCAGTTAACTATATCCATCATATAGATCTATCATTATAAACGAGGTTGTTGTTCTTGGGTATCTATACAATAAAAAAAAATCCTTTTTTATTCCTGTAAACTAAACCTACAGTAAATTTACACAGCAAACAAAAAAATTTAAACCATTTTCAGGCTTCCGACTCCGTCCGTAACGTCTGTTAAATAATTACAACGAGAACCACCAGCACAACGACTTCCCCCCCCAAATATTGCGGAGAGCAGATGTAAAAATTCTGTCACCCATCCAAAGTCCGACTGAGACAAGCGCTGATCTATCGGGAGTACCCCTTATTTAAACACTAGTGTATAAGTATTATAAAAGTCAATAAAGCTGATTAATTAAGGCATCCGTGTTCCGTCGATTGCGCATGATATATGGGGCCTGAAGGCTTACCATCTCTCCGAGTTTTTAATGGACTGTCTCATAATCAAGTACCAATTATGTCTGCCTTTTCGCTCGCATAAAAATGGCCATGCAATTACCATTTTTATGTAAAGGAACTGTGAGTTATATCCGCTAAATCAAAAACAACTTTAAAATCTTACATATCTATGGGTGGCCAAATTGACATGAGGCTAAACTTGTTATAGGTCGAAGAAATAGATATTATTATCGTTGGAAGTTGTACGTCCTGGAGATTCCATTAAGCACAATAATTGGGCCCAATACTATAAACAGAGGAAAACGGACTTAGGCCTGTACCTGTAGGCCACGTGTGTTATACCGGATAATTAACAAGACTACCCCGTAGAAAAGGATCGCGTCGAAGGGAAAGCTTATGTGTGAGACCAATGCTAAATAAAAATATCGCTTAAAAATCAAAAGCGTGGCCAACCCACGCATGCAATATAGCAATATACAGGCTGTGATACCATCGAGTGGCACTCGAGATAGCGACGGCGTCATAGCTTTGATTTAAAACCTTATCTCTAAGGGGCCACATACTAAAGCTATAATATAGAGTACATTATGACGGATTTTTGGACAGAGTTTAGTATGCGGCGATGTTGCATAATTATCGGAAAGTATTAGCCGAGTTCAGGGCCCCCAGTCTGCTAACACAATTGATTTATAATCGAACAGCAACTGCATAGTAACTGTCACTTTTGACAGATATTGTATGGCAGATATCTGTCAAAAGTGACAGTTACTATGCGATTGCTGTTCGATTATGAATCGATTGTGTTAGCAGACTTGGGGCCCAGTTTAACTGCATATCCTCGTGAGGCCGACTCAGAAAGATGAATGTTTCAAAAAAAAAGAGGAAGGGTTATTTCAGGCTTCGCTATCAGCTTGCGCGTAGCATGAGCCCGGGTTGGCCTCGTGAGGCAACACAGTTAGTCTGGACACGGCTATTAGTGACGTAAGCAATGATTATTTTTAATTCGACGAAAGTGGGGGAGAACTGCGGGTGGGATAGATTAACTAACTAAGTTTTATCGTAAACTCCTGCAACCCCAGAATTTAGTTCTAGTTCATTGTTATTGGAAACTAGACTTTCATAAAGTACCATAGACACTTATTAGATCTGGACTGACCAGTGGACTGATATAGGTATCAAATTGTCCTCTATGGACTTGAAATAATATGAACTGTCATGATAACAGTGTAAAATATTTTATAAGATAGATACAGCACCCGGCCGTAAATATTGCACGTCGACCTTTAGAAAGGGACTAGCGGCTAGAGGCAAGAGTGAAAGAGATGACGCTCTACAAAGCCGATGTTTTTTCTATTGCCGATGTGCAATATTTATGGCCGGATATTGTACATCGGTAGGTTAAGATTAATTCCCAAAAATAATAATGAGATAATAGAGATTCTAATACAACATCATGTAGGTACGTACTAAGTACCTTAAAATAAACTCCATTTACACGTTAAGTTTATAAAAAAAAATCGAATGACTGTTAAAATATTTCCACAATTCCAAAATATAAAGTGTAACAATAATATGTTACACTTTATATTTTACAACTAGCTGTTGCCCGCGACTTCGTCCGCGTGGTATTTAACAAAGACAACCGTTGACAACAGCCTGCTCGCCCATTCTGAGCCCGCGGGACGCATTGCAGGTTGTTGCTATGAAACTTAATCAGGCGCTGCGCTGCAACATTGGTTTTAATTTTTTTTCGTGAGATCCTATATTTTTTTCTAAAATAAAAGTAGCCTAAGTTACTCCTTGTTACATCAGCTATCTGCCAGTGAAAGTCCCGTCAAAATCGGTCCAGCCATTTCAGAGATTAGCCGGAACAAACAGACAGACAGACAAAAATTGTAAAAAATGTTGTTTTGGTATAGGTAACGTGTATACATCTAAATGCACTTAGTAAAAAGCGGTTATTTTAATATTCCAAACAGACACTCCAATTTTATTTATATGTATAGATGTATAGATAACGAAGTTACACCTCATATAATAAATATTTTACAATAACGATGTTACACCTCATATAATAAATAGTGTATATAATATTACAATAAAATTACTAGAATAATGATGATAGATTCCAGTTTGTATACTGGTGTATGGTTAATTGGGTTTGGAATTGGATCCGTCCGTAAGCCAATGACATTAGAAAGTTCTTTTGACTAATGCTAGTTAGGTACCCCTACCTACCTAATATAAAATTAAAATGTATCCATGTATGTACTGAAATACAATTGTACAATTGTTTTCAAATGTAACTGAGTCAGAAATAGAATTAAACCCTGCCGAGATTTTTAATTAAAATTAACAAACCTTCAAACGAGGGCTTATTTCTGAATTTAATATATAATTTGTTTCACACAGATACCAGTTTGTACTGCTGTCGAATTATAATTAAACAAATAATACCTCTTAGCTTTTTGAAAATATCACTTATATATTTATATATTAAACACAACATTAATTGCAATAATTTACTTAATTTTTACCTACATACTGTAAACTTTAAGGTGCTTGCCTCAGTGTTACATATAATGAATAATTAAATATGTTAGGTCCTTCCAATTTTTCTAGCTCACCATCAGTCCACTATCCTAATCCAAGTGTCTTAGGAATTGTAGTAAAAGTTTCACTGATCATTAAACTATTGACGTGAGCCTGATCTTAGCGCAAGATTTGCTTAGTTCGAAGGGCTAACAGGAACAGTCAGTACTACTAGTAATATGAGTAAGTTAAGTAAAATAACGATATAATGAAAATATACGATTAATGTTTTTATATGAAGATCAGGTAATCATAAACTCACCGTTCCACCATAAGCGTATCCCAATTCAAGAGCTACCAGCTGCGCCACTTCCTCACCACCTTCGATCACCACCGTCCACTCGTTGACGAAGTCCCTCGCGTGCTCCAATCCGTTGTGCACTCCGTGATACCCATAATCCCCTGGTAACCAAAAGTATTCACCGGAATACCATGAGCAAACACATGTAAAAAAACTAGATAAAAGAAAAAAAAGTAAAAGCATTTTTCTGCGATGGGCAAACTATTTTTTTCATCAACAAGTATTTCGGTATTTTTTTATTCAGGAATTTTCCAATAAACGTGAGCGAGGTCTGTTGTCCAAATAAGTACTAACGGCTGAGGGTAGACAACAAGAGGAGAAGTGTGATTTTTCCCAAGTGACGTATACTCGACTGTTGTTGCGAGTTTGCGTATTCGCGCTACGCTTTTAGGGTTCCCTAGTCAAACAATATAAGAAACCACACAGTTTCGCCACGTTCAGACAAACACAGTTATTTTATTCAGATACTATTAAGACAATAGGACCTCTACATAGAAAAACATAAATTACCTATATATATGTTTTTGTTTTATTTTTATTTAAGGGGAAAGGTAAAGAATGTGGCTCACATTCCATGTCATTAAAATAAAACAAAAACATACATTTATAGGTAATTTATGTATTTGCTTTGTTTGTTAATAGGTTATCTTTGAATATGTTATGAAATTATTTTGAGATTTCTTCGATAATTTTTCAAAATTAAGTTCCGTTCTCAAATATAAGACTTCAATTAGACATAGTTGCGTGAATTGAATGTTACAAATCATGGATTTCAAAACATTATCCTAGATCTTTTGAATCGTGATCATTGTACGAAATTACAATTAAAATTATCAAAGCAGTCAATCACAATCTTTTTTAATTTGTGCACGCTTCTGGTTTTTGTTATGGGTACGGAACCCTGGCTTGGTCTATGATCAGATGCGCGCTTGGCCAGTTTTTATTATTATTTCTTATGTTCTGAAGCGTATCAATGCCTAATACTGATTAAGATCAGGTATCAAGATTCTGAACTGTTGGTGGCTTCGTTGTAATAATTCGTTCGTAAGTGAGTTTTGGCATAATAAAATGATTTTAATTTATACACAGGTATGTACACAAAAACAAAAGCTCCCACACTTTTCTATCATTAAAACTGGAAACAACTTTTTTTCTACAACTAACTATCTTAACTTAATTCCTTATTCAGCATTGCCGAACGACTGATTGAATTTGCATAGTAATTTATTTTGAACTTCCAAAAGTCGAAGCACATTTCTCCCGCTCTAGGGTGTACCCACTATTTATTTACATAATATAGAATATTTCTACAAAAGGTTTGTTTGTACCTGATTACTGAAACAGGGAGTCCTATGGGGATATGTTGACCTTAAGTGTCAACCCTTACCATTGGAATATTCTGCTGTCGTAATAGATGAAATATTTTTTTGCAAATGAACACATAGTTTGCAATAAATGTTTTAGTTTGAGTTATATATCGTGGTGAAATCCTCATGGATTCCTGCAAGCCTCGGGGGAGGCAAGCGGGTTATGTCGGACTCCCACCGACTAGAACCCCACGGTGGTCCTTCTCCTGCATTAGGGTGAGAGGGCCACAGGAACGCTTTCTCACTCGTCCGCGACCCCACCAGCGGCCGTCCGCTAGAGGAGACGCCTTCTCCTTACGGCGGCGTGGGCAACACCACGCCGGCGTCCTCCTCAAGGTCGCTTAAATGAAAACAAACCTAGTCTAAACGCAGTATCGGTAAAACATTTATCCGATATTCTGGTACATATTAACAATATTTTTTCGACGAAACGGTACTCAGGAAATGTTTTCGTTCCTTAAAAAACATCTTTGGATCATGCGTAAGAAGTGACTACAGATATTATTTATCTGTTAAAGATTAAAGGGAATTAAATTTATTTGTTCATCTCGCTATCCAAAAGAAACATAAATTGAAGGATGTTATAAATAAACTATTATAAATAATATTGAACATTGCACAAGCGGCAGTGTGTCAGTGGAGCTATGGTGGCCGTGAAGCGTCCGTCGGCGCACGCGCATACGTTACCGTAAACAAACAATCTTACAGATAAACTAATGTGGCCATGCCTCTATACGTGCAGAGACATATAAAACAACCTTGTAAGCAGGACTAAGTTGTACATAATAATATGCTAGCTGATTTTCTGTTTTTTTTTCATTGAGATATTTTTTATGTAGATACCTACGTATTTGATTCTCTCTTCTCATTATGGAACTAAATATATTTCGTGTGGCTATAGTACAACCAATAGCATACGTAGATCTACGACATCGGCCGCGTAAAGACAAAAATAGCCAAGCAAAAGCCAAGAGCTGTAATTGGTGTATGATAAATATTGATTCTTGTAGGGGTAGGGTTGAGGGCGTTCTACACTATGCTTTCTCTCCCGGTCGCTCTCCTAGAACCTTTCTAGCCGCTGTCAATAATTTAACGTATTTAAATATGTTAGATATATATAATTAAATGAATAATCCTATAATATAGACACCCTATATATATAAAATGACGTCCGTGACGGCCGAAATACTTGTACGTCCTATGTGTACCCTACACTCACTGGAGTTTATTTCGGGACTATAACTAGCCACTATGAACAGTGATGCTCAAACTTTTGGTTTAATATAGAACAGTCCGAAGTTCCTGAAATTAGTTCCGCTAAGAACTACAAACTCGTTGAGCGAGCATTAGGTAGACTTACACCATAACAGTCTGATGTTTATATCTAATCTTGCCAAATGTTTATTGTGAGGTCTCTGAGAAAAGAAATGGAGACGCCTACAGCCTAGCTAGCTACCTACTCTATTTTTTCTGTGAATTCTTAAGGGACGGGGGGGCGATTAAAACCGCAAAATTACTTATATTTCAATGTGTAGTATTCGCGAAAATATAAGAAATCAATATGTGATTCAGAATTACCGCGACCGAGGGTGAACCGTTTTATATGTACAGCTTATGGCGTTATGGCCATTGTTTTTGATAGAGGGGTACGCCTTTCGATGCCATGTCCAGCCTGGTCTGCTGAGGGTTAGGTACACTTTTTGATATTCCTCCACGCTCACTTCTGAGGATCGGGACCGGAAATACTTCGCGTCGAAGTGTTTTTAGCCTTACTATCAAGGTCTACTGGTATTAAGCTTCTTCGACGTTACACTCTTGGCGGAGTGGCCGTGTTCATTACTTAAGGGTCAGTAGTACGCTTAACAATCCGTTGCCATTCGCGGCCTGCATGGCGCCTATATTAGACGTCTTTTTTAGCTCATAGTTTGTGCTTCTCAAATTGCCCTGAGGCCCATAATACATTATTTAACAAAACAAACGAAGATTTGTTATAACTTTTAACAAAAGTCGAGAGTGCATATGATTTTATAATAGTTTATTTCTTTATTTTATCGTGTATGATGTTTATCCCCGGCAACGCGAGATAAGCTTTCAACATATAACGTTATGCTCATTGAAAACTCGTACTATTCACGAGCAAAGTTCGAGAACTTTGTCGTGCTAGTTTCTTTTTAGTTCCGCAACTATTTCCATTTTAATATAAAAAAATGTTTGTTTATAAACAGACTTTTCTGAACGAGGTGGTAACATTTGCATAGCTTATGTCAGTATTATTAAAGGTATAATTAAAAGTGAATTGTTATTTTGAGTATTCACAGATATTTAACGTATATTTGGCTAGTATATACCTAAGTTTACATTTACGTTTGTAACCATTCAATCTACCAGAGCATCACGTTAATTAGACCAATTTAAACAAGAGCTATGTCTTAAGTGTTTTAAAGCAGATGTTGTTTCATTGAAACGAACTCATTCATGCGTTGCAATTTATTATCGTGATGCAACGAGAAACATTATATCACATATACAATACCTACGTATACCTAA
Organism: Pheosia gnoma; assembly: GCA_905404115.1. Classification (NCBI taxonomy): domain Eukaryota; kingdom Metazoa; phylum Arthropoda; class Insecta; order Lepidoptera; family Notodontidae; genus Pheosia; species Pheosia gnoma. Next base: position 7,808,442 of record FR989911.1, read on the forward strand.
AAGTTTGGATATCGCTGTTCAAACGCATCCGCGCCGGCCGCGCACCCGCAGTCGCGATGCGCGCGCCGCTCGCACCCGCGGCCTGTGCCGCACTACTTCTCCTCTGTCCTGCCACCCTGGTACTCTGCTATCAGGACGATAGAGGATACCAAGCCGAAGACGCTTACACCGACGATGTGATAGACGTGTGAGTGAATGTACCAATCATTATCTATCTGTGCTATTTATCCCAGTTATCAGAAGTGATTTTTCAGTGTTGATTTTATTTATTTCAGTCATATCGGTAAGCGGAAGTGAAGCTCGTAAATTATTGACGCTATAATTCTGTTTTTAACGATCTTACATCGAATTAATTTAAGTCTGTGTCATGTTCTCATCGAAATCATTATTTTGTTAATGTAGTTATTGAACAAAGAATACCGAATAATTGGGGCCGATCCCGTCACCAACACACGAGCTATAAAACCGTTGAATAATGTTAATCGCGAATCCTACATCAACTGTCACATCCCAAGTGATTGTCCCATGATTAAATCATGGGTCTTCCATTAAATAATCGTAACACAATTCCTTTCAATGAATTTATGAGGTCACCGGTTGAAAAATCAAAGTGCATGGGTTCAACGACTGGAGTGACCGTTGCACCATAAAGTAGGTAATTCACTCGCATATTGCACGTTATAAATAGTGCAGTGAAAAGACCCCTTTGATGTGTGGTGTCGGAATTCTTGAGACTGGGAAAGATTACTTATGGTATAGTAGGCAGATGGATGTGCATTGATATATTATGATGGTTGTACATTGACAGCGCTGGGGTAAAGAAAAGATATTGGGTCAAATTTAGAAAATCATAATTTGAAAAGCTACCTATTAATCCTGTGTTGTGTGTTTGGTGGAAAATCACATATTTTTTTGCAAATTTCCAAACCTATTCGATTTTTAAGGCTGTTGTTAAGTACTTTCAATTATTAAAAGTCCGACAAAATGATTTGCTAAGTATTTTGAATTTTATAATAAGCTGATACAACAACACGCACAATTCTCAGAAAATGTAGGTAAAGAAACATACGCAAACGCAATACGACACTAGAAAACATTAAACCATGTGCTCATAGGCCAGACTCAATGCTTATTGCACATTAAATTAAGTAAACTATTCCATGTAATAACTACATTCCATATTCTGAATACACCATAACAATCAGTATTTTAATTATATTATTATACTTAAAGACATTGATAAATATCAATAAACAAAAGTCCCAATATGTTTGACCTAATACATAGCAAATCATTTTATTAGGAACTAGAAAATAGGTAAGCCGCGGAGACGGCCCAATAAAAACTAATTCGTTGAACGGTCCTAACCAAGCTATAGCTGAGTATTGCTACACAAAAACGACCTTTAAGTATCCAGGCAGCAAGGAATAAATCCTCGATACTCCAATATAATAATTCTCATGTTGAGAGAATCTGATAGGCTCAAAGTACCAACTCCAATTGAGATCACTGATCCAGTCTAGTCGGTACTAGGAACATATGGCACTCTGACTGAATGTTTCACAATAATCAATCAGAAAATTAATGAACATGTCAGCCGAGATAAACAGGAAAGATTCTCGGTACAGTATTGATTTGAGATAACATAAATATTTATTTATACTCACTATTTGGTAGTACATTTAATAGGTATACCTACTACCTAGATGAAGCCAATTTTGATCAAATGCTCGCTTTGAAAACAGACATGGATATCACGTACGTATCTCATTACAAAATATGGTTAACTGTTACGGTACGTTGAAGGTGGTCTGCAAGCCTTCTGCAAGTTGGCTAACCGGCACTGGGCTGGCGTGGTGGACTATAGCTCTATTCCCTTCTTTTTGAGGGGGAGAGTGCCCAGTATGATAGCGATAGGTCGCTCCCTATTATTATAGCCAAATACCAACGGCGAAATGTGGGTGCATTGTAGTGCATCTCAGTCTATCTGACGTTCAACTTACCCACCTACTGGTAAAAGTGGTAAACTGGTATATACAGTTAATTCAGAAAGGGTACCTATACTAAGTCTTGAACGTATAATTTCTCTTCGGATTTGTAATCATTAATCCCATAAATCCTATTATCATTTTGTTCTCCCTATTATCATTTTGTTGACAAATAACAATTGTTTTTTTTTTAAATCGACATATCGAAATTCTGTCTTCACATGATTACAAATGCGCTATGGAAACGAAGGTTTATGATTTCGTATACCCTTTCTGAATCACCTGTACTATTTATCTTCTTCTTCCTGTAGTACATTTTCCAATACATTTTGGTATCGCCATTTAGTCTACACTGATTTAGTTGAGTGTCGGTATGTACATGTACTTACGACTTCCATCTGCCAACCAAGTAGCTACCCACATATTAGACGGTCCGATAGGAGAACATATGGTCCAACCTGAGGTCACATATGTGCGTCTTTGTATTTATTATGTCTTTGTCAGTCAAACGACCGCAAAGATTCCATCACCAAAATTGATGATGAATTACTAAAAATATTATTGTTTAAACGACCTTACAGTAAAGTTTGATAGACACGCCACGCTGTCACTTATATTTAGGTCACTGTTGTATTAATGAGTTAATCATCTCGAGCGCCTTTAGTTGTGTGAGACGATAAGATAAAGATCCATTTGTGGTCACGGAACTTTGTCCGTGCGCGAGTTCGTTGATTTACAAAACGGACTATCTTTTCTATTGGCTGACGATTCCGGAAGCGTTTCGTATATTGTGTTCGTTGTTTCTGTATATGTAAATGCTCTTCCTAGCCTCTCCCTTTCTAGTTCTACCTTACGGGTCAATCTAGATCTTTTCGTATATCGATTTCTCATATTTACGCGAATACTACACATTGAAATAAACACTAGGACGTCAAACACCTCAGTCCTCTGGTTCGATTCCTGATTCACGTATGATTTAAAAAAAAAATCTAAAAATGCTGTTTTTCTTATCACTAAAATCGACGACATGGTTGACCCATGATCCATCTCGATGTTACACCTGTATATTATTCGGGCACCTATCGTACGTAGGCATTATATGCTTAATTTGCGAACGGAAAACGCCATACGTTTTCACTAACTATAAGGTTGCGCCTTCCTCCATTACCAACATACCTATAATAAAATTATTAATCCATAATAGCCAAGATAGAACGCTCGCCTTAGACACGAGGGTCGCAAGTTCGAACACAGTCACACAGTCTATAGGATATCTGAATGGATTAATATGCGAATCTCATTTTGAACCATGATTGACAGCTGTCTGGGAGAGCATTTAAAGCTGTCGGTCCACTGCCTGATTCTCTCTCCGGTCGTGTCGGACTATGAGAGTGAGAAATGAGAGAGTGCACCTGCGCTTGCGCACGCAATTGTGCAGTATAATATCGCCTTCGTAGTTGGCTAGTCTGTGTTGAGAACAGCTGCCATGTCTGAAACATGGTCAAGAGACTATTATTACTTACCTACAATCAACATTAAAAAAAATGCAATTTATATCCTGTGTCCTTTTCTATTGTAACAGACAAGACGGCATATCTCCGTGCCCCACGGACCACATCCTGCGGTCTCGGGAGACGTGTCACGTCAATGGGGTTGAGATCCAGTGCATCAAGAGGCGATGCTGCGACACCCATGTCTACGTCAGTGGACGGTGAGTTTTGTTCACATATCATCATCTCGTTGCATGTAGACACTTAGTTGGATGGTAGGGTTCTTATCGCCAGCCTCGTGTTTCTTTTTCTTTGTCTATACAACATTGAGCGTTCGAATTGGAAAAAAATACTTACCAGTTTTTGTACTTAGCATCAATAGAATATAATAATAGTTAACTTTCATACCAACTTGTATGTCTACATATTACATAACAATAAAAAATCACGTGGTAGCAAAATGTGTTATTTTTGCGTCACAATTACATTTATTTCAAAATGATAAGACAAGAACACACCAACTGTATGTTCCCAGACTAAGCACCCCTTGGATTATGCGTTCCATCCATCAGCTGAAAGACGTCCACGAAACGTGCTGGACATAGGCCTCCCCCAATATCTTGCATACATCGCAATCCTCCGCCACTCCCATCCACCGGCTTCCTGCATCGCGTGTGATATCATCGGTCCACCTGTTGGGCTGTCATACACTACGTCTACCGGCTCGTGGTCGCCATTCTAAAACCATTACCCCAAAGGCCCTTCTTTAAGCTATGCTGTCGAAACGTTGAATATTCCAGGTGTATCCCCAAGTTTGTGGATCCGTGCAGTCTGCAGCTATGCGAGCAGGCATGCGAGGTGCGGGGAGAAAACCTGTGGTGCACCTGCCACCCTGGCTTCGAGTTCCATCAGGACAACTATAGGAGGAAGACGCAGCCGTATTGCGTTGGTGAGAGGGACGTCTTATTATGGATAGTAATCCCTAAACTAACTACCAGAAAACCACAGTTAAAGATACTAAGACCAGTTATAATAGACCCAATGATGTATAATAGACCCAAACTATTTAAACACATCTATTTTCTATCTATGGTTACCGGTTATGGACTGGAGGCATCCTAATATATAGATGTCCATGATTCGGTTTTAACCTTCACGCTTATCTCACAATGTTTGCCCTTACCGGAATTCGAACCCGAGGCTCTCAGCACAGAGAGCAGGATCACTATCAAGTGAGGCAATCGGTTCATCGAGACATACAACACAAATTAACGATTTACCTCCGCTCCCTTTAATGGTAGGATCGTCTTTGTTCCATTGTGCAACAAATTAAAGGCTCCATACCCATTGCGTAATCTTCTGAGAACTTATTGTAAAATATTTTAATATGGCAAACAATGATAGCCAAGTTCGTGGAACGCTTGCCTTGGAAACAAGGTGTGCAGGCTCAAAGTCAGGCTCGCACCACTGGAGTTTATTATGCAATCTTATCACTTGCTCTACGGTGAAGGCAAACATCACAACAAACCTACAGTCTGACGAAAGTCGTGTGAAATTCACCAAACCACACTGGGTCTGGTATTGAGGAGAAGAGTACTCGGTATAATGGTAATTAGGCTCTTCCCTATCACATAAGGACCAAATAATATAGGCAAAATATGTCGAAATTTTGCGAAATAATAAATCGAGTGATTCAGAGTACTCCGCTGGTCACCAGACGTGGACGAGTGTGAGATCGGCAACGGCGGTTGTGAGGAGCGGTGCGTCAACGACCCGGGCGGGTTCCACTGCGCGTGCGCACCGCCCCTGACCGTCGCCGCCGATGGCAGGAAGTGTGAGCGGCGGGTGCCTATTGCAATCCCAGTGAGTGTAAGTAAAACAACTAACTTAAAGTTTTATCTATTGTAGCAATATTTGGCCTGTTCAATGTGCTGATGAACTATATTCACAGCTTACTTGATAAATGGCCCACACAAATGCTAACAAATAAGGAGTAGATGGGGATTATCAGCACAAATGTAAAACATGCCCTTAAGAATGAATTCGTTATTCGTAGGTACTTACCTCCTTATCCTACGTGTTAATCTAGCACCTATATGTAGCATACAAATGAAAACTATACAATTGCTCTGTGATTCAGTAGGTACCCTTCTACAGTAACATACCAACGCAACAATTTTTTAATTGGACTTACACTGTTTTCACTAGATTTAAAGCTTATTTAAAGCTCATGTGTAATTTTTTTAACCGTTTAAAGATATAATACATACCCATATAACAAACCACTCCTAACTCTGAGTTTATAAGGGTACCTACATACCTACCAGTTCAAGTCCGTTCGTGTGTGTCACCCCAAGGTATTGAATATGATCTAGTGCTACCAAAGTCTTTCAAAATAAGTCTTTTAATGAGCTTAGATTACCTATTTGTTCCAGGAACCGCTCCCCCTCATCAGGGCCTCATCCCGGTGCTACGCGCCATGCGACACGGTGACATGGCTCTCAAGGAAGGTGAAACAGTTGGGCGATCAACTGCACTCCACCCAGGTAGCGTTGAAGAAGTTAATGGAGAACCCTGCTTTGAAAGATGGTGAGCTCTTTGATGTTATGCTATCCTGGTAAAAATTCTGAACATTCACTGATCGAATCGGGAATGCCATTTAAGCACATTTTATATAACTAACTTGAATACTCGGTGCCATCATTTAAATACAATTCCTGACTCACTGACTGCCAGTCAGTCAGTCAGTCAAGAATTTTACGCACAGCCTGAACCGGTGGTACTAAAGCTTTGAAATTTGGAGGATACCCTAGAGCTGCACTAAGAGGGGATGAAGTATTTTGTATGAAGATTTTGGTTTCTACGTTACAATCAGGCACTTAGTATGACTTGATTTCAATAATTATCATCCACATGATGGGAGCGTCTTATCGCCATATAGTACTCCTCCATAAAGCATTGGAACATGCTGCTATTGACGTCATGACTGTCTAACAGCAACAATTATGATATCTATGTCTGACTGAGCTTCATATATCGTATCTAGTACTGAACTAACTGAATTATTGTTACAGGTAGCGCTGATCGTTTTGCTGAAGGCACTTACGCATATAGGGTTTTGGACTCGACCGCTCCTTTGGAGGGCGGATATTGCCGCTGCGAAAGAGGCCCAAGGGTAAATCAGAATGCGATATTTTTAATACATCTTTGTTTACATTTACTTCGCTCGTTCGTAGATTCAACTTCACAAAGGTGTCCAAAGTAGGTATATAAGGAGTGTGGTAGCTTCATTTCTATGTATATATTACTATATATTGTGTTATTACAGAACGCGGTACTTCCTACGCTATAGTAGGTACTCATGTTCAATAATATCTATTGCCACAGCTTCTAGGTAGATAACTATTTATAGTTATAGTAGTTAATGAGCTATGGAATTCTACGCGGTGTTAATACCTAGCTGTCACTTAGATAACAGAATAAATGATAAAACATTCCAGTCCCTTCGATATAATTGGGGAGGTTACCAAGCCGAGGGTAAGTGCTGGGTCCCTTCCCAAAAATGATTAACATCGGGTTTCCACCGATGCCTTATTCTATCAATTATCTATAATTTTCGAGTTTATCATTTTATTCTCACAATCCAGGGTCCTCCCGGACCACCAGGAATGGAAGGTCCAAAAGGCGATTCAGGGCAAAGAGGCCCGCGTGGTGCCCGAGGGCCTAAAGGTTCCCTGGACCTCATGCTCCTGATGATAGCAGACCTCAGACACGATATCCAAAACCTCGAGGCTCGCGTATACAACGACGGGGAGCGGTGAGTCAATATTTGCCAGGGCTAGTAAAATCAAACAAAGGTCTATTTAGAGAATAGATAAGATACATAACTATCGGATTATGATCTTATCTGTTTGTTCCGCTAGAGGTGGAAGGTAGGTAACGCGAGATGAATGAACTGTTAAATTTAGATGACATTTATCTCCGATAATAACTTAGTCATAGTTAAAACCCATATTTATACACGTTTTATAACTTTATTGAACGCCATATAATACTGCGCACAAGAGTTTTGCTTGCGCAGTACTATATGACATTTGATATCGTTATACAACGTCTATTTATTCCGGGGATAGTGTATAATCTGTTTCTAATAACTAAGGTTTACAACCAGAACGTAGTGGCTTATACCTTGGGCTTCATCAGAAAGCTCGGGGGTCACTTAATACGCAATGGAGGGAAGTATGCACGGTATTCACTACGCCATAGAAACTTAAATGAAAAAAAATGTAGACGAACTAGAGTAGGTAATCGTCATACCGCGAAGGATTCCAAAGTTGACTATCAGGCGGAGCACAAAGCTCGAAGAGCCGTTGACCTTTGGGCAGAATGGTTCTAAAATTGCGACCACGAGACTGAAGACGTGGTGTAGGAGGGCCGATGATATCAAACCGGTCGCAGGAAGACGGCGGGTGGGAATGGCTTACGACCGCGATGTATGGAAGTCATTGGTACCGCCTATGTTTGGCAGTATTTGATGATTGATGGAATAAGACTAAAACTAGCGTAGTGAACCCCTAGGCAACATGTTTCGTAATTATAATGATCATTGGTGTACTTATTCTGTGCCAAAGACAATACTAAAATGTGATATGACTAAACGTTTACATCCTCAGTCCGGAGCGTTTTAATCTACAAAAGGCGTGGCGTCGGCAGCGAAAGCAGGAGAGGTTGGAAAAGGAAAGCAGAACTGAACAGGATTTAGAAGCTTATACAGCACCGCCGGTTGAGGGACCAGTGGATATTGCGCCAAACGGTATGTACCTACGGTATTGAAGCGACCAGGACCATGGGTCATCTCATATAAATTGAATACTATAGACACGAACTTACGACCTGACCCATTTAATATTGGTGAACAGTTATAATACCAGCCCTTTTAATGTCCCACTATTGGGCACGGGCCTCCCCTCAATGCGAGGGGCCATAGTATGGACTATGGCCCCTCGCTGGCCCAGTGCGGGTTGGCGAAATTCACACGTTTTTGAGGGGTTCTCTCAGACATGCAGGGTTCCTCGCGATGTTTTCCTTCATCGTTTAGCAAGTGATAATCATGGTTGAAAATGAGATTCGCACATGAAATTCAGAAATCCCATAGGTGCGAGCCAGGGTTTGAACCTGCGGTCCTCGTTACCGAGACAAGCGTTCTACCAACTTGGCTACCACTGCTTGGTGAACAGTTAATCGCAAGGATATTATTTGCACAAAACTCTAAAGGAGGCATCCTCGGGAGGACTGGGCTACTATTGGACGACGAAGCACCGCAGGGCCGCTTTCTTACATTTATAACGCGAAACACGTGTCGAATTGTTTTTAGATATACTTCGCGGAGAATTTCCGCAAAGAATTGCATTGCATTGGAGATAGGATCCTAGGGTCATAGGGTAGAGACCGCTTTTGTTGCCTTCTTCCATTATAGTCAAAGTCAAAGTCAAATAATTTATTTCGTATAGGCCTACGGGGGCACTTACAAATTGTCATTACATTTTTTTTTTCTTAAGTCTACAACCGGATCGGAACGCGATATATATATATCAACTTGTTTGGTTTATAATTGGGAAAGTTGACAAGCCGAGGGTCAGTGGTGGGTGTTCCTTCCCCAATTGTTTAACAATGGATTTCCAAGTATTGCCTTCAATTACCATTAAAAACAATATTTATGTATTTTTTCTATAGGTCTCAGTGGCGAGATTCTCCACGAATCGACAACGGATTGGACCCTGGTGAAGGGCGACACCCACCCTCCGGACATTCCCTGGGGTCTCCTGGACGACATGGCGGCGCTGGAGAAGCTTCGCCAGTTCCACATCATGGCCAACATGACCGGCCTGGACGAGGATGATGAGGATCCGGAAAACGACTATGATTACAGCTTCTACTAAGAGTGCATGAGGATAAAAATGATTTTCTATTCAGAACATGATGTTTTATATTATGAAAAGCCGTTGTATTGACATTCTACTGAAGGCGTGTTCAGATCGACTGCGCAGCCTCGCTAGACTGGCTCAAGAACTAACCGCGAGTGGGGTGACAGCGCTAGACGAGACAGCATTGCGCTGTGCCATGATTACACGTAACAAGTAAAATGGCGAGACAGTGCTTTCGGCCGAGTGCTCAGTAAGTGCCAACAGTGCTCGATGCATAAAATCTTCTTTACTCGGCCGAGAGTACTGTCTCGCCATTTTACTCGTCACGTGTAATCACGCTATTAGTCTCGTGTGGGCGCACGATATCATCTGTCCAGCTAACTTGCAGCGCGGTCGGTCTGAGCATGGTTATTCCAGTTTTGTGTTTGAGTACTCACTCACAACATTCATGGAATACTGAAAGGATTCAAGGATGTTGCTTGAATTTCCTAGGAGGTCTAGAACGTGTTTTGACAGCATCACATACCAACTGAGTGATCGAATGATAACATACATTTCACAGCAGCGCCCCTAGCGGAAAAGTGCAGCTTTAATGGCAAATCACTCCATCGGTAATCGAATACGTTTAAAAACTCATACTAAGAGCTATTCTATAAAAACATGCGCAAAATAAAAATCACAACTGTGTAGGCTTCGGCCGTGGTTAGTCACCACCCACTGAACAAAGCCATGTCGCCAAGCGGCCTAGCCGTGTTCCGGCATGATGTTCGGTGTTGCCATTCATGGATGGCGGGTCAGATCAGTTGCGCTGCATGTGCCTAGTGCATGTAGCGTATCAATCTACTGCCGCCTTCCTACCTAGGCAAGTATGCTCCATCGTAGATCTCATCGTCACTTACCATCAGGTGAGATCGAGATCAAATACTTGCCTATAATGTAATAAAAAAAAATAAAAAAAACTCAGTACGTCCAATATAAACTCTTCATTTCACATTATATGAGTAAATTACATTTGATATTCAACTGTATACCAATAGAAATAAGATTTAACTCTGCACAGACGGCTGGTACTGTGTAGCGAGGCGCTTAAACTCGGCGGCCTTGGCGTTGTAGTCTTTGCTGAATGGATGATCAGGGTTGCTGTCGAGGAGTTGCGCTATGTAGCGATTGAACACCTGTGGAGAGTACATTATCTATACATGTAAGCTGTAACAAGATAGTGTAATAGTACATTATAATATAAGTGAGCTAAGTTGGTCATTACCATTTGAAGGCGTGGGCGTAATGAAGACGAGAGTGGAATGACCAAAATGAATTAAAAATTGCGCGGTCAAACGATAATTATTTTTTTAAGGAAAATCAATAATCTTTGGTTCAATAACTTATTCATTTATTTTATACGCATAAACGTGATCGGTATGATTGAAATAAAACTAATTTTACAGATTTTTCACGAGTATATTATTTTTTTACGTTCCCGACGTTTCGGCTTTTTTTATTTAATTAGTTTTATTTCAATGTGTAATATTCAGGTAAATATAAGAAATAAATACAACAAGACAGATTTATATGAATCTTTGCATAATGATAGTTTAGCCAGGGGTAGCGTGTTGACGCAAAAATTGACGATAAAATCGCCTGATGATACAACAATAAGACCCTAAATAGACGATAAAAATGCCTGTTGGCTCGAAGAATTCGAGCGTGTGGATAGGTAAGAGTAAGCAGCTGACCTCGGGCGGCTTCCCGCTGTGCGCGGCGGCGACGGCGAGCCCCAGCAGCAGGTCCGGCTGCTGCGGCGCGCGGCTCTGCGCGTCCGACAGCAGCTGCTCCGCCTCCTCCCACATGCCTGCAACTTGCATTCAGTCAACGTCCAAACACTTATTTTGTACCGGCTAACACGGCAGCCGTTGGCCAGTTCCATTTTTCTGATAAGTGTTTCAATTAGTCTTTTCCTAAATACGTTCGGACTATAACAATATCTGACCCACCAGATGATGTCCTTTCCAAATTGCCAAAGAAAAAAGTAGTTTCAGATTTTCCCCAGATTTACAATGTTACGGAGAGCTTCTTAATTTTTTCTCCCATTAAAAATCTCATTCCGAATATTGCAAAGAGAAAAAAAATACAGATAGGTTCAGCCGTTCTCAAGTGATTTGGTTAGTAACGAACAGTTTTGAATTTTATTTATACAGATAGGCCTACACTCAAAAGGGATCAAACTGACTACCAATACGTCATTCAACGCATCTTATGCGCGTCTGGCTGATCGATCGCCACTTATTTATGGTTAAATCTCCGTATATAACATTGAAGACCAATTTAGATCTTCACTATGCGGTGGATGAGGTGAAAGTTAGAAGACAAGGTGAGGAGGACTTGCCTCTGGAAGCGGCGGCGGCGGCGCCAACAGCCGCCGGCCCGGCCCCCAGGGCTCCGAGCCTTTCAGATAACTCCATAATACTGTAGTGAGCATCCTGCACCCCGGGACCACCCTGTTAACATGGAAATACTTAATTCGGTTACTCCAGTCTTTGAAATGGCCTCCCACCGATGCCCTTGTAACTGACAGGCACAAGGTTTGATGCCGAACCTGGCTATTAAACTATCAACATGAGCCAATTAATTTGTATTTATTTAATGCGGGGCAATCCTCATGGATACCTGCAAGCCACGAGGGAGGCAAGAGGATTATGTCAGACTCTAATCCACTAAAACCCCTTACTGGTTCATCTACTGCTTTATGGTGGGGGCCAAATGAACGCTTTTGCCTCATTTCAAGCACAGGTTTTGGACTTGTTTGAGGTGACAATGCGATACCTGGCAATCTTGAACAAAAAAACATTTACTGACTATGCACAGTTGATCTATAATAGGTAGATATATAATAGCGGTTGTGCAATACAAACCTGTGATAAATTCAACCAAGCCTGTGCTAGTTGTGTCAGAGTGCTATCATCTTCGATGTCTTGCAGTAACTTGAGTTGCTTGCGAGCAAGATCTGGCCGGTTCATAGCCAGCAGGCACTGTAGCGTGAATGCTCTGAGTTCTAACGAATCAGCATTGTGAAGGATCCTGAAAACAGTTATCAAATAGTTAAGTCTGGATTGAGGAAGCTGCGGGCATGTCACCGTAAACGTACTCTCTCTCTCTCTCTCATTGATTTTATCAGAATTATAATAAATTTATTAGGAGGCTGGTATTTGAACACAGGATGTGAAATGTTTTCAGAGATGTACATTATAAATAAAATAAGTGTTTATTAGCTCATGAGACTCATACAAAATAAACCACTGTGCTTATACATAGACTTTCCTTATCTTCAGACTGCCTATTTAGCAAAGGCTTCCTATAACTGTTTTGATGGTTGTTTGTTTTTGTTACTACTTATGACCAACTTTATTTCTTAATAAATGAGAATAAAATATTGAATTATATGCTTACTTCAATGCTGCTTCATAATTTTCCTCGTGGTAGTAAATTGTTGCAGCTACCATGAGGAATATCTCGTTCACCAGTTCTGTACCTTTAGCCACCTGGAATATTAACAGTTATAAATTCCATTACATCATTTTCACACATTTACACATAATCTTCTAGTTGTGGAGATACCCATCACAATATCTCCAAAAATGTGAGATCCATAGACTTGGCATTCAGCACTCATGGCCATTTCAGATTTAAGGTACTCTAAGAAAGTTACTTGCCGCACATACAGTAACATGAGTCAAGTAGTATTGGACAGTAGTGTCAAATAAGATGTGGCCAGGTTTCATCAGCAAATTATGAAACAGGCCCTTAGAATTTCCAAACAAAATACCTCAATAGAACAGAGAACAAGGGTAATTAGTGATTAGAACTAAGCTATTATAACACCCAAGAGTTCAAACTTACCCTGGCATCAATATCAGCAACAATGTCCGGCTTGTTAGCACCAGGTGAGACATACTCCACCAAAGTCTTTAGAGGTAGGAGCAGGGGATCGGCAGTTTTAATCTCCTGTAGAACGATTCTGTAGTTCCCTTGAGCGATGTAGGAGCGATAGAGGTAGGCATCTCGCTGTAGTGCTACCAGGGGATTAGACGGCTGTAAGAGTTACATTATTGAACTGAATATCATAGGTTAATGTTTGTTTGGTATTAATTCAATACAAGGAACGTTTTTAAAACAATGAATTCATTGGAATTTGTCAATACATGAGCGGTATAACGTCACCGCCCCGTAAGTTAAAATACCATGAAACAAGCCCATTAATTGATGGAAATTGATGTTAGATGGATTACTTACAGTCACACTTTGCGCCTCATTGATTGCCTGTTGGTAATTTCCAACATAAAATGCATTTTTTACATCGAAAAGCTCATCAACATCTTGCTGCTGACGTGCCATTTTGACAACTGTTTGACATATGATAAGGTGTTGTCATTATTTACAATTCTAATATTACATTTTTTTAAAGCAATGTTACCATTGCACAAAATTACCTGAGTATATTACATAAACTTATCGCAAGATGGCGCTGCTGGTACCGTTTTTAAAAGTAAATAAACATGATAGCGACAAAACGTGGTTCATAATCTTCATATTAATCATTATCATACTTACCATACCAACACTCAATATTTATTCCTCATAACCTAGGGCATTTAGTAACAATTTGAAATAGGTTAGTAATTTCAAAGATGAAATTTTCAACATAGAAATATTCAGAGTAAATCCCTGTGTTGTCTAGAAAATCATATTGGTCCTAATTCTGTGAACAAGGAGACACAAGATGTTTAGATTTACTAACAAAAAACCATTAGGTAAGGACTTACTGAGGTACATTAAATCTTCATATTTGAATTTTTAATTAGGCGCCTAGCCTATCAATCAACCACACTTAATTTAAGGTAACATATCATTAGGTATCAATACTCAGTGGGTAGATACATAGATATTCTATAGCAGCAGCGATGGAGGGCAGTGAATAGCATTGCACAGGGATCCTCTTACCTGTTACAAGTTGCAACAAAAGTACAGAGCAAACAATTGTTTTGAAAGGTAACTTCTTTTGAGTGTCCTTTTTTTTGATGCAAGTACATTTCAGGTAGCCGTGTTCAACTAGCCGGCTAGTGTTGTAATGTCTTAAATCGATAAAAATAGTCCGAGGTATTTAAAGCGGGGTCTACTCAGACTTTTAGTCTTTGCAACAACTGTATGGGAACTGGACGAATATTCCAGTATACCCGGGGCTTAGAGAGGCACCTACACCTAAAATACATAATAAAATCATGAAAGCTACCGATACGTGTATCTTTAATATAACGGAACTAAATTTCATAAGACATAACCAAGAACCGGCTCACTGATACCTACTTAGAAAACAAGAAATGCTTTTAAATCAGTTCACCCAACAGCAGACAAATAATAAACCATTGATAACCACCCTACTTTGCATTGCGTCTAGGGTATGTGGTATTTTCCGGGACTTATATATAGTTAAGTAGTATATCAAAATCTTCGGTTATATAGTATTTTTTTGAATCAGTACGTAAGTTAAATAGTACCTATTTCATCATACTTTATTTTCCCATCACTATTTTTGAAAACAATATTCTTAATGTTTCAATGAAATGAAGTCGGCCTAAAACATGAATGGATAAGATAAACTGACTATGCATTTTTTTTAATATATAAAAAAAATGTATTACTTTTGCACCTCGCCATTGTCGATTGTGTAAAATACATTATTGTATTGATAAGAAAGTATCGTTCCACAGATACCGGGAATGCGAAATGCATTGAAAACTGGTTTATTCATAAATCTCAAGCTTACAAAAGAATATACTCAGCTAAAACTTTGTTGTCTAGACAAAGGATACACGAATCGTTAGTGGTAGGTAGGTACGTACATAGAAAGCCGGGTAGGTGGGTGTCATAATAATAATACCAACCTTTTTAATGCCCACTGTTGGGCACGGGCCTCCCATCAACGCGAGGGGGGGTAGGCCATAGTCCACCACGCTGGCCCAGTGCTGGTTGGCGGTCTTTACCCGTCTTTCACTGCTTAACGAGTTATAATCATAGTTGAAAATTCAGAATTCCTAGAAGTGTGAGCCGAAAGTGCTCACATCGCACACATCGTAGATCGGACCACAATCAACAATTAAATATGAGGGTAGCCCGTTTCTAACTATGACACCAGGACGTCAACCACCTCAGTCCTCCCGTGACCATGGATGCTGTAAAGCAGCCGAAACGTCGGGAACGTAAAAACGAAAAATAAACGCGATAAAATCCTTAAAAAATAGTTTTATTTCAATGTGTAGTATTCGCGTAAATATAAGAAATCAATAAGCGTAATTTTTGCTACGATGATGTCGATGACGACGATTATGATGAAATAAATCCCTACCCCTGTCAGTAAAGCTGTAGATACTTTACTGAAAATTTACCAGATATCTTGGGAGAACCTGAAAAGTCAAAATATACTATTTTGTTTCAATTTCCTTCACTCGTGCACGTTTATGAACACACAATGGTTAATATTCCACTAATATAACAAATTATTTATTAAAGAAACACATTTTTTTAATAATAAAACCACATTGATAACTTCACGGTCCCACCTCAAAGTCTAGATACTTCTATAAGTAGCTTAACCTTAACTACTTACTTTTTAAATAATAAATATAAGTTTGCCTATCATTCTATTCTCAAGTCAATCAAACAAACAAGAATAAACACTTTGTTACCAAGCGCACATAAATAAAAAGGTGTTCAAACCGTCTCAGAAGTTCTCGTTCCAATTCAACCGTTGAAAAATATTTAACCGAATTTAAAATACTTGTATTGTATGCAACTGCAAGTAGGGCCGGTGCAACGGCAGATGTTAAGGGCCCTGAGAAAGGGCTCTTACAATACGTAGGGTACACACAGGGTCAATGGAAGGTAATGTGAAATAATTTTTTGCACAGCGAAATCTTATCGGCAGCCCGAGAAATTGGGGTGACCGGTAAACTTGTGAGAAAACCGATTTATTTAATACGTAGGGGGAGTTTTACTTTTATAAATCGATGTGTGTAATGGATGTTTTGTGAGCTTGTTTCACACGGAAAGAATTAAAACTTATTACTCATATTATATGATAATAATAAATAGACAACTTAAATATTTCATTACAATTTTCTTTTTTTTTTCATGATACTTATAATTAATTAGTAATAAGCTTGAATTACAGTTGTCCAAAAAGTCCTTGAGTCAGTCAATACTCTCACGGGAACATACTAAATGGGACAGTCGACTTTGTTCACAAAGAGTTCCAGGGTGCACCCCTTACCTCTAACTAACAAGGAGTGATGAATCGCATTATATAACAAAGTTCCCGAACGAGTCTCTGCCATTCTGTCAGGGACACAGAAACTAACAAACTGATTTCGTTCCTGTTTTCACCTATGTGTAGTTTATGTTCCCGTAAAGGTTTTGCGTAGCTATTGTAAACACCTAAGTAGACATAATTATAACGTATTGGCGAAACGAGGTTATACATTGTTTTAATAGCTATCGTGAGTGTGATTATTTTCGACGAAGAGGCCGAATCCGCCATTTGTTTATTTTTCTGTCGACTTTATGTATTTTATATTCTCCCAGTACCTAGGTGTCAATACCAAAACTTCGCTCACGAGTAAACGGAATTAGCGCAAAGGTCGCTAACCTCGCCAGCTGCCGACAGGGGTCGCCGAGGTCTCGACCCTTTTCTATGACGAACCAACCCTTAACGGCGGTAGAAATCTTCAAGGGTTGATTAATCTGTCCAAAGTTCTTGTGAAAGTTCACAATTGAACCAGACTTGAGTCAATAGCATCATTTTCCAGCAAATAATTCAGATTCTTGCACCTCTCACCCCACGCCCTCTGCTGGGTGAGGACGTTTTTCATCATGTTATCATTAAGGTTCATGGGGTCTTCGACTTCCGATGTTGGACTTAAAATAATTATAAGCCCTCATCTCGGTATAGTAGCAAGGACACCTCTATTTCGGGTGGTAAGTAATAAAATCTATTCACGCAAAAGTTTACCAAAAACGTATACATGTATAAGGTGGAACAATAATAGTCTAAAATATTTTAATAGGCCTAATAGTAACTTATAAAAATAACATTCCCAAAGAATAAATCAAATTATTAGACATTTAAAAAACAGAAATAATTTACATAATTATTTTATACATCAACGTGATCCATATAACTTACTGATTCATCTGTTAAAATATTTTACACCGTATATATTTTTTTTATTTTTTTGTCACAAGAACGGAAACGAAAACCGGATACTATCGCAATATTCGAAAAAATCAATTCTTCATACTCTTAAAGCGACGCATCCGTTTCTACCGCGAGCTCAGAGACGTTCAAAAGATCGTGTAAATGGCGAAAAAAAAATATAGTCCATGCACAAAGCGGTGCCTCGCATCTGCTATCCTGCGTATTATGAACAGATGGTCTGTGAGGGCCTGATGATGTTGAAAAAAAATTACTACCTGCGTTCGAGTTATTGTTGTCTCGTCTCGTACTTATTCTTGAACTTGAGACGTTATGAACGTGTAGGGCGCATTGATTTTAATATGATTGCAGGATTTTACTCAAGGTTATTTCGGAATGGGTGACATGGGTTTATTCATACGATACGGTCTATTGATGAAAGGCGAATTCAATACCTTGTAAAAGAAAATCATGTGAAATTTCTAGAGAGTCTAGAGTGAAGAGATACAATATCAATATTATGATAAGGCGTAACAAAGATAGTAGTATTTTTACTATTTTCAAAGGTACTGAGTAGGTCCTAACTATCACTTTTATGTATGAAATAAATGTATAAACACATATGATATTTGTAATTTAATGCTACTGCTATTTATTTGTCAGTAGACTTGAGGCTCCGAATGGGATCGATCCTACACTTAACAGGCAGAGTG
Organism: Pheosia gnoma; assembly: GCA_905404115.1. Lineage (NCBI taxonomy): Eukaryota > Metazoa > Arthropoda > Insecta > Lepidoptera > Notodontidae > Pheosia > Pheosia gnoma. The sequence goes on from FR989911.1 coordinate 7,826,799, forward strand.
TGTGTGTGTGTGACTAGGCCCGCCACACACTCCCACCACTGCTACTCCTGTAAGCCAGGATCTACAGTGGTGTCCAATGAAGACACCGAGGTTTGACCCTCGGCGAGTCCCGGGATAAAGTTAATTGTCTTGGAACCCGCACGAAATGAATCGAAAGATAAAAATAGGAGGAGTTGGAAGAAAATTATCCACTTCCCTCCATTGCAAAGCGGGAGACAAAAAAGATCTGGTAGACAAGTTTCCACAGAAGCAAGACTCTTACAGCTGGACTAATTCCTGGTGTAAGGCACTACGGAGAGTTTAAATACTAGTTGGTCCTAAACTTGTGAGCTGATTAAACTTGATTCCAGTAATAGGTATGGCAAAAACGCTTGAACGCACGGAAGTTGTCCCTGGTTTCCACAAGGTCTGTGTAGTATACTACTCCAGAAGTTACTTGCAAACTATTAAGTATAATGTAATGTGTTTGTATCTGTGAATCTGTCAATGTATATGCCACCCAACCTTGCGGAACCTACAGTAATAATGCAGTTTCATTTCAGGACAGTCTTCAAGTAAACCAAGCTTATGGACACCCGAACTCGGCCTACATCTAAGTGAATACATCTATTGAAGTTATTATTAACGAGAAAACACGGATTGCGTTCACATTACAATAGATGTATGAAAATAGATAAGCTCTACGGTTCGAACGTAAAGAAAGCTTAGACATAAAAATAGATTAAGATTATCTTTTGTGTTGAACTGCTGTATTATTCAATCAACTGTCGAAATGTTATTACTAGTGTTTGCACGCTGCTTCGGCTGCGCTACCATCGATTTAACTGCCGTAGGACCCTCCAATGGCTTCAGCGTAATGCAGTGTACGTAATCAGTAACTTCATGGTATAATAAGGTATTCTCTTCAGAGGATGGCGCAAGATTACGTCACGATCAGTGTTGCCATTAACTGACACATTCAATATAATTAACACCGCTCATTGCTCTAGGATGGCGGATGACGTGATCGTGGGCCAATCACGTGACCTAGCTATCACGGGCAGAGAATACCTGGCGTAGCATATGATTTTAACATGCCTACCCTATTTTTTGAATTTTACCACAGGCTATGGTATAACTATAGACATGCCCGAACTAACAGTACAGATTCTAAAGAAAAAACACTTGTTTGTATTGAGAGACATTCTAATAGACTACTAATTGCATATTTTTTCAATATCTTATAATGTTTTACAATAATAGTGTAAACTATTTTACAACGTGCATCGGTAGGCTATAAAATGCATATTCCCGAATGAAAAAAACAAAATATTTGAAATTTTAAAAAGCCCGCCTCAAAACGGAACTGTCTCGCTTTTTCACAGAAAAATAAGAAACTGTATACACATATTTAATGCATAAACGTGATCGTTATCAACTTCTTGTTAACCCATTAAAATATTTTACACTATTTTTGTTACACCTTGTATATGTACGGACACCATCCTAGCTACGGCTTTATAATAGTATACAAATAAATATAGAATACGAATAGTGAACATTTATTGGAACCAGGCAAGATACAAGAAAAGCTAAAATATACGTCACAGCTTTAATATTTCTTTATACCTTTCTTAACATAAAAAAAACAAAATACCGTGCCGGTTCACCGTTACACATTGAAATAAAGCAAAAGCCGTTGGTAATCAGTGGTATAAATGAAAATAACACGGAACGCTTATTATAGAATGAACTTTGGAATATCGACAACTACCCTTCATTTGGGAGCCGGGCAATAACCCCTCGTGACCTACTTTCTGTGAGTATTGCATCGACCTTATCACTACAGCAATAGGGTTTTATTTGCTAACTTTGTATTCGGAGGATTCATAATGTTGTTTGGGCCTTAAAGGTATTTTCATGAAACGAAATTATCCTTAATCGCAACGAGTGTCTGCCGATTGTGAGCTTGTGGGTTCGATTCCCACGTCGAACAAAGTGGTAACTGGTAACAGCACAAGGTAAGTCTGGGCCCCAAGACTGTAAACACAATTGAATCATAATTGTCCCCTGAATCATAGCAGTTCCTTATTCCCAGGTATCTGCCGTCTTAACAGGGGGAAACAAAGATCTATTTGGATGTTAAAAGCCATAAATCATGAAGTGTATTGCCTACGAACAAAAGCGGGATTGATGGATGTGTGTCATGACGACAGATTCTAATACAACACTACATACATACACGAACGGTACCTACAGATAACTGTCTTTGTAAATATCTACCTAATGTCCTAATAATAATAATATGTACAATGTAATCTGGAACTAAGTAGTAGTGGCCAAGTCTTCTTGAGCCGTGTACTGACTGAGGCTGCCTTGCGAGACATGGAGGAGTAACTACATACGATACCCTCAAAATAAGTTTGCGTCTACGAATCTAGCTGCAACCTCTCCCCGCAATACACCTCAGAACCCCCTAGGACACCTAAATTCACATTTTGCACATCATCCCTTTCGAATTTCAGAAACGCAAAATTATTTTGCGGGTATCAGTTCCATGCGGGCGCCCAATGTAAACTCTTTCATTGCCTCATCCTGACGCTGATATTTTGTCATTTACCTCGCTACAAGCAGGACCAGCCCTACCATAGGGAAAACGCAGCGGTCGTTCCAGGCGCTGAGGGCTAAAGAGGCGCCGTATTGAGCAACATTAGACAGAGGCTTAAGTTGTCGATATATATCTTCCAAGTTCCATGCTTGCAACTGGTATATATATATATAATCGGATCTCATTCCATCCTAAAAATTGCTTCGGGCCGGCACTAGCCATCAGCCTGAGTATATGACCTCCTTGTGAGACTGATACTCAGGTCAAAGGGATAGTTATATATACATTACGTATATATAACTATGAAATAGATCTAAGATCACATGTGATCGTGTGACGTATTCGTAGTGAAAATGCATGAAACTATGAACATATATAGAAACATGTTTCAAATACATTATCATATAATTAGGACGTCATGGATATAGGACGTAATTTCCTCAAAACTGACAGGCTGCGCGTGGCATGAGTACGAAGCAACCTCGCGAGGCTGCTCAAATTTTTAAAACTAGTTTGCTTCAATGCTTTATATTCCATTTGAGGTCTTGCATTTTTTGTACGAGGCTTTTGTATAGGAATAAAAATAATATCAGATCTTTTACAATCCCACTGCTGGGCATGGGTCTCCGCCACAGATATGTGGTCTCCGCTCAATGCAAGGCTTAAGTGTGAGGTCCTCAAATTCAAGATGCGTTCATGCCTATTAAGATTAAGTTTAGCCGTACTTGCGGCCTCGTCCGCGTGCATTTTAATCCATCTTCATCTAACATTTAATTCAGAGAAATAACAAATCATAACGAAATCTTCGTACGGCCGATTCAGCCAACCTACCAGTGTTAAGTGTAACAACAATACAGATAATATCGATGGGTCCTATGTATATGGGCCAAACTAACAATTTGGCCATTTTGACTTTTTTATGGTAAACGCATCTCATCGATATAATTAATCATGTGAGCTATTAAAAAAAAAAGATTTCTGCATAGAAACACGATTTTTTATTGCTGTATAACGGCATATGTAACATGAATTTAAACGTACAAGGTCCAAAGAGTAATTAGAGACTTATACGCGGGGAGTTCCCGCGTGTTTGTTTATAATTTGGACCAATCAGCTGGTTAAAAATACTGGGAAAGCGTATAACAGTAGAACTGGTAAATTAAGAGATGAGAAACAAATAGGTGAACCATGTCAGAGCACATGTGAACTGAAGTGTTTCGAAAAACTTGATGAAGATGCCAGGAATGCTATATTTAATCAATTTTGGATGATTGGAGACCATTCTAAGCAATATGACTTTATTGTTAACTATGTAGTAAGAATAAATAAAAAAAGAACGGTTACCCTGGGTAACTCACGAAGGTCATACACATATGTGTATCATTTGCCCATTACTCAAAATAATCAATAGACAAAACTAGTGGTATGCAAGACGATGTTTTTAAACACAATTAGTTGTGGGCCAAAAATGATAAGAACTGCAATGAGTAAATTTGCTGATACAAGTAGGCTCACTTTGATTGATAATAGAGGTCGACATGATCACCATAAAACATCAATTGATGCAGAAATGATCAAAGTGTGCTGGACCACGTCAAGTCCTTTGAACCGGTCGATTCACATTATTGTCGTAAAGACAGTAATAAACTTTATTTAGATGGCTCTTTAAGTTTTATCCGCATGTTCAAGTTATACAAAGAATGGTATGATCCAACTAAATATGGTAATAAATGTGAGTCGTTACGGCAATACAGGGATATAGTACACAAAAATATTAATTTATCGTTTCACCAGCCCAAAAAAGACCAATGCCATGTTTGTCATTCCTTCAAAAACGGTCCTGTGACTGCTGAAAATAAAACAAAATTTGATAATCATATAATTAGCAAAAATCAAGTTAGATCTATAAAAGAAAAGGATAAACGTGATTCACAAAATGACACGAAAATATTCTGCGCTACTTTTGATTTGCAAAGTGTTGTTGTCCCCGAGTGGTGAAATTAGTCTATTTTATTACAGCAAAAGGTTGAAAGAACATAACTTATCAGTTTTTGATATTGGGAATTTAATTGGTTACTTATGGAATGAATAAATTGCAATGAAGGGATCAAATGAAATAGCGAGTTGTATTTACGATATAATTAAATTAAAAAGTCAAGAAGGTTGTGACGACTTCAGATTTTGGTCAGACAATTGCACTGGCCAAAATCGAAACAGGATTATGTTTTTTATGTATCTATACGCTGCTAAACAGTTTAATTTGAATATAAAACACACTTTTCTTGAAGTAGGCCACACTCAGAATGAAGACGGCTCCATACACGCCACTATTGAAAGAGCTTCAAAATATAAGAATATTTACACACCCTCTGAATGGAGCTCATTGATTCGATGGGCGAAATCAAAAGGAAGTCCTTATAACGTCATAGACGTAGCTCAAAATATGATTTATGACTTCAAAAAGAGGCAGACAAATACACACTTTAACTGTACTAAAAACTCAGAAGCACAAAATATTCTTTGGTCTAATATAAAACAAATTCGTGTAAGCCGAGACGAAACATACGTTTTTTTTGTAATTTTATTAAGAAAATAATAATGTGAAGCACATTATTTTTTATTACTTACGTGATTTTGTTAATCAAACTAAGATCTTCAGTAACAGTTTCCTTCTTACTTAATTTTTTGTTATTATTTTGTTATGATGAAAATGAAAATACCAAAAAGACTGAATACGGGTCCATAATTGTAATTTTAAGGCTAATTCAAATTTTATTTCAATAAATGAATAAAACTATTACTTATGTGTTTTTTTTATTATTTAAATGATCTAACTGAAAGCTCAGCTAGTAGGTTAGCAAATTGTAAAACGTATAAGTGTCAATGTGACATAATAACCCAATTATCTAAATAGCTTTTATTTTAATTAATGAATTATCAACTAATTCAATTGTTAATTGATTTTATGAGTAAAAAATAAAACAAATACTTACTTTATGCTAATTAGCGTAATACGCGTATAATGGCCAATATGACACATTGGGCCTTTTAAGGTGTTTTTAAAGAAAAATAATTTTAACAAAAACTAACGTAGAAGGGCCAATGTGACGTAAAAAAAAACCGATAAATGTATATACAAAATACTGTAGTATAAATGAGGAGGATAGTGGTCTAAGCAAACAAGCAAAGTTTCGTAAACTTCGGTTTTACCAATCTAAAATTATAGTAAATTTAAACTTTGGAAGCCTCTCCTGTAAAGTTGTAATTTAGCATTTTGGCCCATATACATAGGACCCATCGATATACCGATCGGTATTGTGTACCAAACTATAGTTAAATAAACTATTCGCGAGGCGCAAAAACTGTCCGCTTGTGCCGCCTTGACCCCTCTTCCGTGGCGCGAGTGTCGCGCAGTGGGTCATAGATCCGGAAATAGAAAAAATCTTGAGGTTTTTGCCACAGTTCGTTGTGAAATAAGTCTAGCAAAAAGTGTTCGGACTGATAGTAATTTATTCTAATAGTTGACAGCTGCTAGATTTAGTAACTAATGGCGGGTCCGATCCTTCGCGATCGCACCCGCCATAATATCAGATTTGAGCAACCACAGATCCTCGCAAAAGAACACCGATTCCAACCAAGGATGATACGTGAGACCATTGAAATTAAAAATCATCCTAATTTCAATAAGAATGATTGCTGGGTGTTACCACCGACTTGGGATCCAGTAATTAACATAATTAAATCCAAAACTAAGCGCACTATTGCAAGACCTCAAGACACTGTGACCACTCTCTGCGTAAATCGGACCGCAAACAACAACTAAATATGAGGGTACCCTAGTTCAAACTATGACTCTAGTAGGACGTCAAACACCTCAGTTCTCCCGTGACCATGGTTGCTGTAAAGCAGCCAAAACGTCGGGAACGTAAAAAAACAAAAATAAGCGCGATAAAATCCGTAAAATTAGTTTTATTTGAATGTGTATTATTCGCGTAAATATAAGAAATCAATATCAAAATAAATATTATAACAATGTTGAAACTTTTATTAGGAATATAAAATTGTACTAGGTATTCATGAATTCTAATAAGTATGATCGGGTCACGTGTAGTCACCTAGCGGACGCGGATATGACGAGAGGTCAGGTGGTCACGCACTTCTACGAATAACTTCCACAATATTGATAACTTGCTCTTTAACTTCGATAATAGCTTTTGCTTTGATGTCATGTTATATACCGCTACACCTACTTAGTAAGTCTTATTAGAATATTAAAAAGAACATAATTGGATTCTTGGAATCGCGAGATATTTATTTGATTTTGATATTCTCAATTTAACACCGGGATTTATTATGCGCTTCAAACCTCCAAAGAAGAACTATCGTAGCTGAACGAACGGCAAAACGTGGGTGTGTACGATCAACTTATTTGATTTAATTGGAAAAGTTGACAAGCCAAGGGTCAGTGGTGGGTTCCCCACCCCCCATTTGTTCAACAATGGCTTTCCGCCAAGTATCGCCTAGTTCTATCAATTGTATTAGTTAAGGTTTATCACCAGCCTATTAATGGCTACTGCTGAACATTGGTAGGTTTTTCTCATCGCACGCCACGAGAACTTTCAACTCTCTGCATCCAAATCTTGCCAGCCATTGTAGGTAGTACCTACAACTTACAATATAGGTTAGCTTGTAATGAACCTCAGCTTTGGCAACTCCGAGTAGGTACCTGCCTTATGCATGAATTTGTCTATTGTTTATCGGACAAGACGTAAAAACAATAATAAAATAGAAAGTTTAAAGAAACACGATGCCGCCGTTATCAATAGAAAACCGCGACTCGCCCTCTGAATTTTAAGTGCTTACCTACCAAGCTACGATGGCTCTCATTTGTAATACCTATTGTAAACAATGGATTTTTTTAGTACCCTATGCATGTAAGTTTCAACACGTACTTATGTAGATACATGCAATTAAAATTACATTCAGGTACCTATATAAAGCCTACAAACATTAAATAGGACCTATGTTTAACGCGTTTCCCATACCATTTGCATTACCTCGCCATAAATCTCAACAACTTAACAGCGTTCGTTATCGTCGGCCAGGACAACTTAAAACGTGATCTCGAAATAATTATTTACCTGAGCGACAAGGTGTAAAGAACGGGCCGAAGTACCGCGTCTACGGCGAGGGCGGGCGGAAGCTGCGACGCGACGCATCCCGCCCGCCCTGGCTGCAGTCGCGCCCCCGCCCCGCGCCGCCGGCGGCGGGCCGCCCCCCGCGCGCCGCCCGCCCCGCACCCCGCGCAGCCGGCATGCTAGGCGCGTGCGCCCGCCGGCCGGCAACTCAGTTCATCTCCGCGCCGCGAGTCAACTACACGTGCGTATCACATGAAAGAACGCGGCGTTTAAAACGATCGAACGCACCCCCAAATTTTAATACCAGTGACAGAGAGGGCGACCTCTCGCTGAAATCAGACAAAATTGCTTCTCAAGTGGAAATGCCGTCAAGCCTTTTCGGGGACCTAGGTGGCGGCGGTGGGCTGGTTGAAGACCAGCGCGCGCTGCAGCTGGCGCTGGAGCTGAGCATGCTGAGTCTAGGGGACAGCATGCCCGCCGTCAACCCGCTGGGGAGCCCGCTCGGCTTCGGGCCGCCACCCGAGGACCGCGCCAAGAAGTCGCAGAACATGACGGAGTGCGTTCCTGTACCCTCATCGGAGCACGTAGCTGAGATCGTCGGACGACAAGGTACGGCTCACATTCTCCCGACTGCTTTAGTCTGTCGTTCGGTAAACAGCTGTGGAGGTTATTCGGTGTCACGTCACTCGGGGAGAGTCGACGGCGGCGCCACCCTTATGTAAGGGCGCACGTGCCTGCCCGGTTTTAGGTTATGTTCGATCAAAACCAACACCCAGCGACATGATTCTGTGCCTAAATTCGCAATGAAATGGTAAAATTGCGCGGGGCCCGAGTTGGTGTTTGTTTATTGTTGTTTGTTGTCGCGGGCGACTGCGGTGTCTCCGGTGTCGTAGTCATGTATCGCTGCGTAGTATCGTAGCTACTTCATTGTATGTAGATAGCGCACAATTTGAAAGCTTAGTAAGTAGTAGCTGTTGCCTACCTTCCTGTCATTTTTATTTTGTATTTTTTTTGTACCTACCTCACCTAATTATTTTGTGCTTACAAGATTTACTGACCTAATAAAGTCTCATAGAATTCTAGATTTATCACGATTTAGGAAATCTATCAGTTAATTTCAGTGTTTCTTTTTCTACCTTCGCCTATTTTTATATACCTAGGTATCGACATATTTTTATTTTGCTCGCATCGATTCATTTCCACATAAGCAGGTAGGTATTCTTTTTTTACTCGTCGTAAAATCAAGATCTAATTTCTCGCCACAAATTCGTAGAAATGGATTCAGGAGTATTGAAAAAAAGAACCATCCGATGGCTCTAATTAAAAGGTAACATTCGGCAAAAAACCTTTACCCAAGGGATGGTTTTTATTTTTTGTAAGGGATGGGCAAAAAGCGCCGACAAAGAGAGGCCGGTGCTTGTTGCCCTTATCTGGCACTAATTCCTCAAATGTGCTCCACGGTTTGTGGTGGAAATCAATTATCTATGATATCCACTATGCCATAATGATACAGATGAGATACCTACCTACCGAAATTTGTAGTGAAGATCAACCACTATACATTAGCAGGTAAGACTCTCATTTAAAATCGGAATAACACATAAATGTCAATCGTAGGTAGGTAGCTACGTACCTAGGAACCTAATTGTTGCATAAAACACTATTATGATTATTGCATTAATAAATCAATGTCTTTATCTTGCAAATAAACATTTTTTCATTTGTTCGTTATTAATTTTTATTACTAATCATTGTTAACGTTAATATATTGACAATAAATTATCGCTTTATGTGCATACCTAGGTCAAAATTATTAATGTCTCAATAGGTACAGTACTAGCTACCTACTAAGAATAGTAAACAATCGGGCGAGAAAGAGATAATTTATGTACTCATACCTACTCAATACAGATAGGTAGGTTTAGTTTAGTAGGTTTATTACGGGTAAACTCCCGTATAGAAACCTAAATAGCTGTCCGTCTGTACTTATCTGACTAGGTAGGTACCTATCTACAATTAAAATTACCTAGCAATTTTTCACCACTACAATTATAGTTTCAAGAAACACTCTAAAATGGAACAAAGTTAGTTCAGCCGCGAGCGAGGGAACGAGCCGTACGTTGTCTGGAATAAGCCCGCACAGACAGGCCGACAAGCGAACACTAAATATATCTATCTTTATTCGAATCTAATAGGTAGTTTAATATTAAATTGAATATTAGGGTAGTTTAATATAAAATAACTCTAAATATACATCAATTAAGTATACCTAGAAGTATTGTTGAAGGTATATGCTTTGGTTATTCAAGGAAATAAAGATTACCTTCTATTAATTTCTAATTTCCAATTCTATACCTATCGAATTATTATTTCATTATTGGATTACAAAAGAAATTAAATTTTTGACCTTATCTGCGCTTGCGCATACGAGTACACGTCCACGTTGACTTAAACAATATCATTTACATTATATATTATTCTCGGAAAAGAATCTCAGAACGCAGCAACCGCATTTCATTAAAAAAAATCCTCCATCCTATTTCGCCTCGGACCGTTTTAAATCGCTCCCGATTCGCTCCGAATCCTTTCCCACAGCGGTAGAACGAAACAATAATACTTTGCCTACCTATACCTGTGTACAGGTCCCTCGCATTGGCAGCCCGAGGGACTTGTACAGCCGGGGCAAAAAAAAAGCGGCTGTCGTTCGAGCAACCTTGCCTAAGAGCGGTTGGATAAAGGCGAGTTTCGCACGCCTAGATTACGTATCCTTCTAATGAGTATATTTATTCTTTAATTTGATCAGATTTTGAGGGGGGTAGCTTCGGGTAGGAATTCCATAAGTTTTTTTAATTTAAACTTAACAATCAAATATCCAGAACCGTGCATTTGTATACGATAACGCGGCCCGTAGCCTCTTCGAAAATTGTTGTTATATTGGCGCGTCGCGTTCTGTTTCCTTCGGCTTATTCCGATGTGTGTCTGAAATGTTCCGAAATGTTCTTTCTTCAAACTAATTAACATTGCCTTCAGTTTAAAAAATGCACTATTATCTATACTTGAATATAAAGTCGCTAAATTATCGAATAATATCCGAGTAGGCGTTACGTTAGAAAATGTTTACATAGTTATCCACCTACAGATCTTTAATAAGAAAATTAGATTAATAATCCTTTGTAGCAAACACGATCAAGTTTAAAATAATGAACTTAATTCCTAGATTCCTACTAATCTCAATATAACGGATTATTTTACTAATTAAGCTTAAAAAATACTGTTCTACGAAAATATCTTGAGAAGACAACATATTATTATGACTTTGGTTCAAATTAGTTCTAAGAAAAAGTTTTTATTTATGTATGCCCTTTAAAAAAGTATTTTACGTATGTGTACTTAGGTACCTAAGCGCAGAAATGAATTCACGTGGAAGACTTTTATTATAAACAAAATAGAGAAATCGGAGCCCTATTGTTGTACCACCGTTGTCTATCCGTCCGACTGTCATCTTTCAACTTCTCAACGAAATAAGACAAGGTCTTAAAATACATAACAGCGCACACGGATGAGTATTTTTTCACTTATAATGTAAGGGTAGCGTTAACAAGAGCTTTGAGCAGTGGAGATTTTTTTTTTTTGACATGTTTAAAACAAAATAACTTTTAAGAATAGTATAGTACATTTTTAAGGTTAAAATTAGTTTGAACAATTGAGTCGTTTGTAACGATTATATTGAAATTATGATATGTGTGTTTTAAATTTGATAATTTTTCAATGTAAACGCTGTATTACGGAATCCTCAATGTGTGAGCCCAAAACGTACTTGGCCAGTTTTTTTTTATTTACCTGTACTTTGTATGGAGTATTGAATAGTTTTGTTTATTTTTGTCTGGGATCAGTCGAGCTGCTTTATCTTCAAAATGGTGAAATCAACCGCTAAACTTTAATTCTTTTTCCTTCATCATATTAGCTCGTTGCGTATGCGCACCTTATTGCAATAGTTGCTTATTTCTTATTATATTTTTAATTGTTGAAATGTTTATTGCCCGTTACCATATTTTGGTCCATTCTTAGCTGTATCTCTTCCGAAGTGAGCCTTGAAACCAAATTGTATATCCCTTCTATACCTATTTTTACGCAATGACTGAAGTGTTATTTAAATTTAAAGTATCCATCGGCAAATAAAAAAAGAACAAAAGACGGTTAAAATAGAATTCCATGGATTTGCCTATAAACTATTGGCCATTGTCAATTCCTATCAAAACCTAATACGACCTTTTAACAACGCACTTTTCATACGATGTGAATGTTAAACAGACAACATCCTTTATAGAATCTATTTCTATGGGATTTTGAGTCTTACACCTATAGTAATAAAATGTTAACGAATGAGACACGATTGTTTGTACCAATGACATCTGGACAACGCAATATACCAAAAGGAGGTTGTTTAAAATTCTCGCGTTTACACGCACGGACACGTCGTGACGTCACGTCCGGTTGTCGACTCGTGTCGGAGCCGAGTATCGATGTCGATTGCCGATGTTTCGATGTCGATCGAACCTCCTGTCGGCGCGTTTGTTGTTTTGATGTTGATATGGTGCCGCGGTGAATTCTTTTTGCGTCTGTAAATCTGAGCGTGCGTCTTGGACAATGGTTTTTAAGTTAAACATTGATTACCGCCGCATTTTTAGTAGTAATAGATACCTTTTTTGGAAAACAGACGTTTAACTAAATACCTAATAGGTACTAGAGAAAAAAGTAAAATTATTTTGTAGCAGTTGCAGTAATATGAAACGGTCATCTTTACGTTAAAAACATAGTTAATTTGTAAATTATATTAAAAAGCGACTTAAAAAAAAGCATCACAATATTATCATAGACAATCGCCGTGTAGTGTTCGTATGGTCATGGTATCCGAACAATGTTCGGCATGTAGTTAGTAGTTACCATAAGCAAGTTCCCGAACCACGCTTTTCGGTGAGTAATTCATCCCCGTCCATCAAGAGCCGGTTCTAGTCACGGGTCCCCAGGACCGGTTCCACATGAATGACTGCCAACCCCCCCACACCTCGGTTTACACCTCTTTGTTACTTATGCCCTTTTCCCAGCGATAATTCTCAATTTTGACGTTCCCAATTCGTTTTGAGTTATAACTAAGATAATCGAAACGTAGGCATCCCAAGTTAGATGAAAAAAATAGACAATTACATTCTAGCTGCAGTTAAGTAGGTATATATTAAAAATGCAATGTATCGACAATAGAATCTCTATCGTAATTAACCTAATCGATGTAATTTCCGAACATGACTGAAAGAGAAAACAATCTCGTAAAGCACACGTGCAAGAGGAATGTACTAAGATCGCAACACCGGCTAGGCGGTGCATGCGAATCAGCAAGATTCGCAATGTGGCTCGCTGTGCGTTCCGGTCGACGCCACCGCAGTCAGGGTCAAGGCTTCGGCTCCTGCACACTGCTGCACGCCTGGTAGACGCGGTGAGCGCTCACTGTCTCGTACTCTCAGCTTCACTGAGCGGAAATGGGCCGCTATTAGCGAAAATGATAGGTAACACTTATACCATGCATTTCCCACGAGGAGCCACTATGGCATTTGAAGGAATTTACTTAACAATGTTATAAATTATTTCGTCCTTGCCACAAGCTTGAGATAATAGGTAAAAATGCAATAAATACATCTTTGACCTCACACAATCGCTAAAAAAAACTATCGAGTGGTTTCAAAGCAATAAACGTCAGCTCCTAATTTAAAGTTCTTGAATGGTCGCTAAATTGGTTGTTAACAGACTATACTGCTATTACTTTAACAAGATTACACAAATCTCCCTATCCGTTGACAATTTTTGAATGAAACTTCGCTGATGATAAAAAATAAACGAGCACATGTCGCGCCGGTTGCCAAGACGTCCCGAAATTCCAGGGCCCCATTTTTTATGTGACTTGACAGATGCATTCTGTGACGCCGCTAACCGCATCTTGCATCCTTATCGTGCATTCGGAAATGAAATCTACGGTGGTACGAGCTGTGTATCTACTACGTCAAATTCGAGGGTTATTTTAAGGTGCATTTCTCCGTCCTTGTCGCTCGGAGAGGCGCCACGGCCGCGGGAAAAGCCGAGCCCGAACGACTCGCTCCTGTTTGTATTGCGCACGCCGCTGCAACAGCATTCTTCAACACGGCTACTTTTTGTTTTCAAACGTCGATTAACTAGCGGCCGAGCGCATTGAACTAGAAATCATTTCGAATCATAGCGCGTTGCGAAAGAAACAGTGTGACGTCACAGTGCGACGGCACCCCCACGTCTGCGAAACTTAGGGACCCTAATGAATGACTTCCTAATTGCCGCGGCAGCAGGAATAAGCCCGTAATCCGGCGCGAAACCGTTTCTCCGTTTAATTGTGGACCTTGAGCTGTTTTGTTTCTGAGCTTCAAATCGAATGTCAGACATCCCGCGACATGTACTCCTGGACGAGAGTGGCTGTAATCGAATCATTAAGCCGCAAAAGTCGTTAGCTGCGCTGTCAAATGGACTCTTATTTCGTGAGCAATTGGTTCTCTTTTGGATCGAAAGTGTTTCAAATTATGTCATCGCGGCTTAGGGTGGTGCGGGGACAACGCCGCGGAGCGACTAGTCGATATGCTCCCGCACTAATGTTGACAACAATCCATCTCGAGCTGTCAGCCGGCGCCGCAGATCGGACTCACTCCCATTTCGATTTACTCATCACCCAGGGCTTCATTATTCCAGCACGTACAAAGTTCTTTTCCTAGAGAAGTATGCGATTGCAATTTCTGTCCGAGATTAAATTTGATTTGTCGCGGACGTCATTATTATTGCTTAAAAACCGTATTATTTTTCCCTCAAAGGTTTAATGACAGGATATGATGTTAATGTCTTCGAGCCGAGTGAGTAGGCCGCAGATGTGCGAAATATTGTCGCTATGAAGGATTGTTCCGATGTGCGTAGCTAGCAACAAGCACATGTGTTAGTTGCGTAGATGTGCGTTGCCCAACTACACGACCTCTTAAGATGCGTAGAGGAAATTGAGGAGGATGTCATACTAATGTGTAATAATGAGTCAAAAACAAAGGTTACAAAGAAACCGAAGGTCGAAATAATACCTTTACCGAATTCCACCCATATCGAATTCTTCCGACAAGGCTAGATTGCTATCCTTCCAACCTTGGAGATTAAAACAAATGTACCTAGATTTTGCGTCGATACATTTTTTATTCAGCGCGTACAAGTCTGGTAGTGATCAATGAAAGTTATTATTTTGGCAAGAACTCAAACGTTAATTTGGTTGGTATAAATAAAACACTAATGGCATTTTCTTTTTGGTGTAATCTTATCCCGTTCTTTATGTCAAGGATGATTACAAGGTCAGCGTAAGATGACGTCGTTTATCCCAAAATGCCAAATGGTTTTATCTCTCTTTACGCCTTCCTTCTGTATGGCTATAGGACTTGAAGATTCCTTCCTTAATTCGTCGAGCCGGCTGGCTTTTTGTTTCTTATTAATTTCATCGTCTTCATAGTTGAAGCTGCACAATTTATATGAATTATGATAATAAACTACATGTTTACTAATTCCAAGCTGTCGTTAGTGACATCTGCCAACCGCCGCCGTCGACGTAAACCGTCTTGGTACACCTGCCTGCAACCACCTTGGCTTATCAACTATTTCCCAATACTTATAGGTATATAGGCGATAGTTAACGACTAAATGCTTGGATTTTATGCGCCCCTGGTACATATTGTCAAATTAATTAACCTTCTAGGTTCACCTTGAACCTTAAATACTATGTTAAGAACGTATTTATTTAACGAAACCCCAAATGCCTTAACTTTGGTTTATATTTTTATCTATTACTATCTTTTAAGGTTCTTTCTTTTATTTAAATTGTGTTGTTTTAAGTCAATGTAAACACAGTATCTATAGATAGCTTTATAAGGATTGGTCTGTACGGGGCGCCCTTCGAAAGTTTCTGAACATCGCATACTTATCACATTTGCACTATATATACGATTTCCATTTTTAAAAAACAATCGATTTGCCTGCCAACCGAACGCGCTAAGGTTGGTAAAATAACAAAAATAAAAATAAGGCAGGTGCAATGCTTGGAAAATACCTACGTGCTTGCCGATACGTTGAATCCAAGTCTCCTTATTATGTTAGGCACTGGCCAACATAATAATGCCAATTTACCCGCTAACCGCATTTTCGACAGACACTTTGTTTTTTTTTTCATTTATTTTGTTTCTCTGACAGACTATACTACAGACTATACATTACATTGTATTAATGAAAAGTACTTTTTAAGGAAAGTTTTGTAAAGGTTAAAACATAAATCATAGAAGTCAATAGGGGTGAATACGAAGGGAACTAGGTATCTAGTACGTGATAGTAAAGATAAATATAAAAAAAAAAAATTAATAAGTATTTTTCACAATTTAGATTTTATTTGGTTTGGAGTATGGAAGATTCTAGTCTAAAATAACATCATTGCCTGTTGGGAGCGTATTAACTTAATTCTATTTGTTATTTTTATTATAAATAAACATTCGACAGTCGTTACTAACGTTGTTTATCACAGTAAAATTATGTTATGCCTCACACATGCTAATGTTTTAAACTTTTAGCCGCCTGTAATCTGGTTATAATTATGTATCAATAACATGTGCTTCGTAGTTAATTACATATTTCGATATTCTGTTCATAATAGCAACTTGTTTTTTATTTCTATATGTAGGTACTTATTTTTTAAACATTCATTTATTTTTAATCTTACCCCCGAATATTTAGACGTTTTATAACTTTATCAAAGGTCATATAGTAATGCGCAAATCAAAACTCTTTTGCTACATACCTAGTTGATACAATTATAAAACGTCTAGAAATTCGCGGGGTTAATGTATTTATTAACATAAAATTAAAAAAATATACATTCTTAATTCAAAACAGCAGAAGAATTGGGGGTAACCGTTTCGCTGCCGGTGCTTGCCGTCATTCAATTCAGTTTTATTAAAAAGAGCAACGTCAAAAACCCGTGCGGCCGACAACCGACACACACTGGCAGCTGCGCTTTCCGTTCGGGAACGCGTGCGACCGACACCAACGGTCGACCGACACGCTACCCTGACACCTAGCAGTTGCTAGACGAACGTAATTATTGCGGCCGAGACCGATTTATCATTACTTAGCAATGTTAAGTCGGCAATGAGTAGTTGTGAGCTCATGATCTGACCTAGTAATTATGTGAGCTCGTATTAGTTAGGATGTAGCTCGAGCTTAAAGCTGCAGCACGATTAGATCACTTTTACTTTCAACTATGTAAACTTGTTACAGTAATTTAAATACACTTCTGTCGAGCTGACACGCATTTAAAAATATTCCATCTGGTATATATATGCAGCTATTTGCAACAACAATATAATTATTAACTACAAATGCTACTTACCCGGTATTTAAGTGAATCAGCTTCTCAAACAATTACAGCCAACTTGACTTATTACAGGCTAGTCATAAATGTGGACAGGTTATAACCGATTTTATTGTAACAGCTTTTGTGGACGGGATCCCTTGGAAATGCGCCACACTTGGGGAGAGGGACAAACAAATGCTTAACAATTCGACGCGACTTGTAACTTGTATTTTATACTTACTTAGAATTGTGTGTAAGACTTCCTGTGATTCATTTTATATAATGACTTATTGCGTATTTGTTACCGGCTGCGGACGTAGGGTTATCGCTCGTCTATCACCACAATAAGCGGAAATTTATAACTTGATGTGAACACACAAGTAATACGCGGCGGTGGTGGCAGAATTAAGCGCAAGCGCAACCTCCTCAAGGCAACGACCAATTGCAGAGAGCGCATTGTCAGTGAACCGACAATTTTGACGGTTCATAAAATTCGTGTAATTTAAAAAACTTTTGTCTGCAGACAATGAGTAATGCGAAAGCAAAGAATTCTTATCTATCGCTCTGTAAAACTTCGAAATGCTTTAACACTTGTAACAAAAGGACCGGTGCATTGTCAGGAAATATAACTGTACCTCCAAAGTGACCACCGAAAAAAGGGTCTTGTGGCGAGAGCTCCGGGCTGTTATTAAGTCGGGATTTCTTTCAATTCCCGTGAAAGAGTCTACCTGCATCGCGATCTACCTGCGCGCTAATCAGGCTTATACCATTGGCGATAAATTAAATGCACGTTTAAACGTTTGGAAAGGGATTTATGGCCAACTCGGGAGTTCATTATTCTCGCATTTGCGTACGTTTTTATCGGGCAAGATTGTGCGGGGCTGGAGGACTTTTTTAAATGAGATGAGGCTTGAGAGGGTGACGCGAATACAATATTGGAGTTTATTTATTAAGACAATCAATATTGACGACAGTTTTTTGTGTAACAAATTAAATTAAAAACATTAATTAAGGGGACCTTCAAACACGCAAATACAAGAACTTATATTTTTCATAAACTCCAACAATACCAGGATCACATGCAAAGAGTGGAGCTTTAGTTTGGAAAGGGCATACACTGCGTAGTGGGTGGCGAACTCTCGGCGTGTAAGCCGATATTTCCCTCGTGAAAATGTGTTCAATGGTCGGTGTCGTGTTGCCCCTGCCGATGCGTGTTGAGCCTTTAGATTTTCGTCTCGCCGGTACATTATTTCGCGTCGTTAATTATTGTGTACGGCTTTTTTTCTACTGAAAGTCTCGCATAAGCCACCTGTCGGTCGGTTGGTTGTTGTGATTAAAGACTGCGCGACGGCCCGCTCAATAAAAGAAGTTCCTCCGGTCGCTCCGGCTTATACAAGTTCACCTTCAACAGTCTGCTATTTAAAATAGAACGACAGTATTTCTAAAAAGAGCAATATATCAATCGAATAATTTATTGAAAGAAGTTGTAACGTTTTGTACATTTTCATGTCGGTTGTCATTGGCGGGTTGATTCGTGAGGCGGCCTTAACTTGGAGAGCGTTGCGTCGCTGAAGCGGCCGCAGCTGGCGGAAAGGCGCCATCTGCCGTACGGCGGCGCGCCCCGGAAACGCAATTTTGTTTTGTTTTCGAATTTCAAATTGGTGTTCGATTCTTGGTACTGCGTACAGTCTGGCTGGAAGCAACCATTGTAACAAAAAACGTATTTTGTGGTTATGGTCGCGTGCCTGTTGTTTTCGTAATTCGAATATTAAATAAAGTAGGTATATTTTAAATTAAAGTATTTTGAAGTATCGTATAAAGGCAGTGCTATTAAATTATTCATGCCTATACAATTAAGGGGTCAACAGCGCCAGTTGTTTAGAGCCGCACAGGAAAATAGCTCAAGCGTTGAAAATGAATGTTTGATGTCTGTAGGTAGAATATAAAAGTATTGACATGTGGTATCTTCAGGTAATATTATAAGAGCTGACCAGATACATCAAAGTAAATCAGCTATAGATCAATTTATTTTAACCTGTCCTGATTACTATTAAAAAAAATGTCTTACTTTAATCAAGAGCCCGGTTTACTTATGATACTTACGAATGTCTATGATAAGTAAGGTAGTAGGAAAAGTAAGATTGTTAAAAGATCATTATACAAAATTACATTGATGGAAATGAAATACTAGGGTCGCATAAAAACGTGGAGATATTTTTAAATTTGGTATTTCCGCACGACAAGCCGTCAATCGGTGGTGCATCTGTCGGCCGCACCTGCGCCTGCGTGGTTTTTACCGTCATAACATTACACACATCTCAAACGACCCAAAGGTTGAGATAGAGCCCTCAGATAAGTTAACTGATGTTACTCGCGGCGCCTTTAAAATCCCTTCTGAGAAATGTGACTTTCGATTCATTGTCTTGTAATATCGATTTATTGTAATGTCAATTTTAACTACTAGGTCGACATAAGACCGGCCTATCTATGGCAGTCGGTCAATCATCGGCAAAATCGGCGCCCTTGCCCACATTAACCCCAAGAAATTATTCAAAGTTGAAGAATGCGTATAATGCTTTAACAACTCAACGAAATAACTTAAAGATCTGGTTTCCCCAATAACGTAATTTAAATGGCCAATTGCTTCAATTAGGTGTCCTTACATTCATTTACATAGCAATTGACACCTGAGGCGTGGAATTCGCCTTCATATTTATAAAGGCAGATCCACATCCTCTGGGCACGCACGTCGCAAGTCACCTATAATTTCGACTTCTGTAAGTAAAGTGCGTCCCTTTCGACCTGCAAATTAACATACCTGATGGAAATGAGTATATTTCTATCAACTGCCAGACAGACGTTCCCTGTGCAGCCTGGTCTTCAACTCTTTGGGCCCAGCTTCTCCCAACGACTTTTAGCCGTAACTACCTCTACAGCTGCACGGGAAGGCAGTTTAATCTTTCATCATACATACTCTGGTTCTCTCTGATCTTTTTCATGTTATAGGTTTACCTATTTGACGGTATCGATTAAGCGTTGATACGGTAACGGCGTCATTCAATTTCGAGTATTCGATTCAATAGCCGACCGTATAAAATAAACTATAAAACGATTATATCACGAGCCGTCCGTCGGGAGATGTAGCTGGATGTTCGGTTTGGAAAGCGAGAGCCGTGGGGTGGCATTCCGCAGTAATAGTCCTTAGAATCGAGCGAGACGCATCGAGAACATCGATCCTTTCGCGGCAATCGATTTTGGAATCGCATTTATGGAGCTGGCTACTCGCTCGCTTTTTGCACACTGTAAAATGGTCCTTCTTGTGTGGATGGCATCCCATTATGACAGGAAAATTGCGATAATTTTGTAAAATTTCTTGGGAAAGTAGCATTATTCTGATGGAATTAATTAGGTTTGCAGACGCTTGTTTTTTTCGCAACTTGTATGTTTGGTTTGATTTATGTTCTTACAGTTTGACCTACCAGGCTTGCAAAACTATACGATGGTCTTTCCAATTTTCATTCGTGGCGCCCGAATGGATTCCTACCCATATCTAAACAACGTATACTAAATTGCTAACCTTTCCGCTGTCGGTGTATTGAACAACCATTTTATTATAATTGGCATGGCGGTCAAATTCTTGGAAATTGGCCTTTTTTTCTCATTTTATTTTCAACATTTAACCAATCTTGTTTTGCGTCGGAATCGCTCCAATGGACCTTTGTTCTCCGCCATATTGTTTTTAATGTGTTAAAGTTGGGCCAGGAAACAACGAAAGTGAGTGAAAGTTCTCGATGTAGATCTATTGTGTGATTATTGGAAGATTAAAATGATTAGGTGGTTACACAAAATCAATTAGTACATACTCGTAAGTAACAGATTCTAATTTGAAAACGTCAAAATATACGTATGCTAATTCTAATAACATAACTAAATTGAAAATAGCGATATACAACTGTGCTTTCAAACTTATAAAAACATTCCAATTTGAAATAAGAATTCAAAAATATTTATTAAAAATTATATATTGTTACTATTTTGTTTTAATACCAGTGTTGACACAGAAACAGAGTCGTCGTAATTAGGGGTAAGTGGGCGAGGTGCGAGTCGAGTGTGGGAGCCCGAGGGAACCACCAGCTGACGTGCGGGCAGCCGACCGTGAATGGGGACTATTCAAACAGAAAATATATGCATTGTAATATGTATAAAGCAACTATACCCACTATTTTATTGAATACACCTTTATCGCTATATTTAAATGTCATTAGCTCGCATTGCTACTAAAAATAATAATTAAACAACAGCGACAGCATAAATCAAGAATTTAATTATTTTCAAGAACGGAGTTAGCGATCGTTGAATATTTCGTCCTAAATGTAAAGGCAATAAATAACAAATTCGATATTTCAGGTATGTCCGCACAGTCATTAAAATGCCGACGACATTTTTAACGAAAACCAGCGTATATCGGTTTCGGCTAATTCTATATTCTGTGGAGTATCTCACGGTTTTGGACAAATCGGACTGTTTGACGGCCAGTTTGTGTTGATCCACGTCGCTTCCCGTGTGGGTTTATGATTTGAACTGCGTGAATAGTGTTGTAACGATTAGACAGTTCAGGATAGAGTGGGGGCCGCGTGGTGCGTCGCAGCCGCTAACGTTTGATGTGGCCGGCGTTTCATCGGACGAAATATTTCACATAAACATCGGTCTCGGACAAAATGATTCACAATTCATTTAGATGTTTATCTGTAAGACGAAATACTAATATCGTTATGGTACTAAAATAATATAATAGTCGTCAAAGCTGAACGAGACAATACTTTTTGTTTTAGAGGTTACCTTAGTGTTAACTTTTTTTTGCATAAATACATAATATTATATTATTGGGTGTTCCACTGGTCCATATATTTTATTCGATTTAACGTTTAATTGAGGTTTCCACATTGCCAGTCCGCTTCTGGCCACGTCAATAAGGATACCTATCAGCTGTTTCTGGTGGCTACAATGTTTTTAATAACCGTCCGTATTTTAATAATCGCACCGTAGTTAAGATATTGTAGGTTTATGATCTGTCCTTTTGTTGGTGTTACAAAAACTCGAGAGTTTCTTCCCACTTAGTAATCATGTTGATAAGTGTCCTTTTTGCAATGAATAGCTCTTATCCCATTGAAATTATAGCAATATATGTCAAATTAGAATCTCATTAATAAGAATCGCATATCGGTAATTCGACCCCCATAATCAAGTTATCCAATTCGTTGACGTGTGGCGAAAAATCGTGACTTGAGTTTTTTTCCTCGAGTTTTTCGATACAATTTTCGTAATCGTCCGACCCGACTGAGCTCATAGATCAAAGTGTGGGGCCGCCCCGGTTGACAGATGTTTTGATATTTCGCAGATTATTTTAATATATGCACGGATGACTTACTGTGCGCTCTGGTGGCCCGGTTTTTTCAACAAAGTTACTTGTAAGTCACTTTGTATCGGTCGAGTTTGATAGCACGGTGGTCTCAAAGCACCTGGCGAACGAACCCGGAAAGTAAAATGTCAATTTTATATTCTCTGCACCAATAAGTTTCGCGGGTTTGTTTTTTGCTTTGTTTAAATGTAATCTTTTTGCGACGGTCAGTTAAAGACCTTATAAACGAAGAACCCTAATTTAATTAACGAACTAATCGAACGAGACGCGATCGATATTTAAATTCAAACGCCGCAATAGCACGGTCACGTGGCATATTCAAAATTGGAATAATCGTTTACGGTTGGATTGGGTGCATATTGCGCGCCCTCCGCCGGGTTGCCAACCTAGCGCGGTCAGTTCCCAGTGCGTTGCACTCTGTTGTTACAAAATAACTTAATGTCTTCGTCATTCGAGACAACTTTTTGCGATGTTTTGCCACAATTTTATTATAATATGCATTTTTGATCCCGCCTCGAACTTATTACCATAAGTAGTTAATTAATTTTTAAATCGGATCCTTTTAGCGATATAGTTTTGTTTTTGTTGAAATGTCCAATTTACAGTCGTCGCTTAATTTATTATATTTGCGAAACAAATTTCTGTTCGGATTTCGAACAGCAAATAAGCTAAGATTATCTCATTGTGATCGGGTGTTCATTAGGCGGCCAACACAAGATTCTTTGTGTCGCTTTACGATGTCGCCGCGTCGTCCGTTCCGGTTGCCGGGCGACTCCGGTGACCTAAAGACGACCTATTGCAAATAAAACATAAAGCCGCCCATTCAAGACATCTTAAACAACCTTGAACTAGTTAAAACGGGCGGGAATAAATTTGCGAGACAGACGTGGCAACACCGGCGGGTAAAAAGCGCGCTGTTTCAACCGCTTAGACCAGACGTGTTATTATCTTATTATTATAATATCCTATTATCCTGCGCCGCGGCGTTGCCTCTTTATGTTATACGTTATATCGAAATCGATGCGTTTAAGATAAAGTATCGATGATCTCGAAACGTCGCTCAGAAAATTGACTAGTTATATTCTGTAAACTTAAAATATTCCTTGCAAGTCAATACCTTTCCTATATTATGTTGAATTACTTGCATCAATCAATCTGTCGTTGCATAGTTATTATTGGATGTTAAATTATGATTTTTTGCATAATCAATCTCAAGAACTCAAGAACTGTAATTATGATATTAATTTTCCAACAATCGAGAATAGTAAACACGGAACATAACAAACTTTTTGTTAATAAACGCTAACCTAACTGTGTTATTTTGATTTTTTTGTGGGGTACCATCATCGCTGCACCGATGCACGCCGGGGTCACACGCGAACCGTTTGATGTAGGTCCTAATGGCCACAAATCATAATCATAAAGCAAAACCATATTAATCTTAATTCTACGTTACATTCAGTTTTTTTGCTACCTATGAGAAACGGGCCGGTGAAATATAGCGATCTAATAAAGAAACCCTTTTTTATTTAGACATCAATTTGCCAATCGATAAATAATACCCAAATGAGGAGGCTGCGCGCGACTAGGGCAACATGGCCGTTCAGATATCGAATTAGCTCCACACGGCGAATGTTTAAAGTAGTTATTTGTTCAACATAATGACAGGTCCGGTGATTGCTTCTACATCGTATTGTAATTATGTACCATAAACAAAGAGCATCGAGTTTTTGGCTGTCAGAAAAAAAAAACTGCTAAAACTAATCTGTTCACAGCAATTAACCTATCAGGCTTATTTAGTGTTGAAGGTCGATGGTAATAAATGGGTCGTACATTTCCTATGTACCTAATGTCAATCTAGTTTTAAATACACGCAATTAAATGTATATATTACTAAGCGGAATCTAGGTATTTCTTGAGGGATTTTGTCATATCTATGACATTTACCGGGGAAGTCATATTTTTGAGATACTTGCATGTAATTTGGCAGTATGATACATTTTACTATCGTAGTTCCCGATCATCATAAATTATTAAAATTCTTAGAACAATAGTTGTTGGTATAATGTAAATTAGTTACAGTTAAATAGTTTTCAGCATTTTATAATTAACCCTGTATATAATAAATACAGCTTTGAGCTTATATTATGATTATACTACCATTAAAACTTGAAACTACAAAAAATCGAGTTGCAACACTTTATAAAATAAATACAAATATAAATATCTTTCCATTTACCGTGCTCACGCTATTAAAAAATATTGTATAATGTCCGACAATAATTTTAGCCCACCATTGTATTGGACTTAATAATTAGAAAAATAAAGCAAGGGTCTGGGTGTAGACGAATAAATATATAATTGTCACGAGCGTGGCAATTGGCCAACTTCAAGCGTTATTAACTTCTCCTGCATCATTTGAGTACCTTCTGGATTCCACCACGAGAGAGAGAGAGAGGCCTCCCCCTCTCTCTCTTCATAATTAAGATGATGTGTGCTACATACTCATTACGAAACGGTATGACCCATTTTGGAAGTACCAAACAAAAGAAAACAGCTTTCGCAATTACGATTTACATAAACGTTTCAGTTACTTACAAAAGAAATTCCAAAGTTTCATACCTTCGTGATATAACTTAATCGAGCGAATTTTACAATGGGCTTCCGAGGAGTTTTGTGCCTTAAAAATGTTTCGAGGGCATGTTTTGTCTTCATATTTCACAATTGGTTAAGACTTATTTATTAAACAAAGTACATGCTTTTAAAGCATCAAGTTCCATAACAATTCCTTAATCTTACACACATATATTATGTACTTTTAAGCATGGGACGCTTGCCCCATTTGACTATATGACATATAATTGTTAGTGAAGATCGTTTTTAAGGTACTAGTCTATGTGCAAATACTTCTTTTATTATCGGTATTTCGATTTACACAAAAGATTTGTGATCCATGACCAATAATTTTGTTGAAAAAAAAACTATGTTATTATCGCTGCATCATGATTCGATCGTGTTAGCTGTCTTCGGGATCGGGGGTGTTGATATTTACACCTTATGTACCAGGTTTAATGAACCAGAACAGCATAAGCGAGAGGAATACATAATCGTCTCTGTAAACATAGACAAACTTGTTCTGCACTATGCGGTTCCCACACATCGATGGCTTCCCTATAAACAAGGTCTGCGGTAACGACCCGTCTGCCGATAGCTTATTCGATACTCCTGATGACCACTTTCATGACTATGCGGCCCTAGTCAATCACCGCATGATATTGTTCAATTTTATACGCATGAAGGTGTTTTAGGGTTCCGTTCCCTGCCTTGAAAGGAAAATACGGAACGCTTCTTCGGAAAGTTTTCTCCGAAACGTAGAAAACTGAAATTTGACTTTGAATCATTTTGAAATGGCCTAAAGCAGGTATTTTGGGTAGTCGCCACTTTTTCATAATTGGAACAATTAGTGACCTGACACACAATAGTAAGACATTCTAATTTTTTTGTTGTTATTTATTCATTAAACATAATTTTAGCACGGATATTAAAATATATATCGTGTATATTGAGATCACGAAGCAGGCTCCTTTCCTGCGGTTTTCCTTCCTTCCAAACGATAAGAAAGCCAAATGGAGTACCGACGTGAACTTATGCTTTGATGATTAGGTCATTCAACGGCTTTCGAGTTTCTGAATTGAAATCGAAACGGTTAATTAATTGTTTGTACCTAACCTACCTATAGGTTAGGTACATAACAATTTTAAGTAAACTAAGACCAATTTTTGTAATTTACTTATTTATTTATATTGACGACGTAGTCGAAGTCTTGGTGTTGCTAGGATCAGCTCCATTCCATTTCGAATTCTCAACCCTAGCTTACTGACAGCCACCGCACATCACAAACCGGTAGACCTAGTAGTTTGATATTTGCCAAATATATATTCCTTGAATACCTTGACCTACTCTAGAAGTGCACTAAGGAAGGATCTTTGGAAATTCGACCCCTAAGGTCGACAAATGGGGAGATTAATGTATGTACTATGTATGAAGAAAGCATTTTTTAAGTTACATTTGGGCAAATGTCTAGTCCATAATAAAAGCGTTATTTGTTTATGATCATACATAACATCGGATAAATGTATCTAAATTGTTGTTTACAAAGCATTAGAAGCATGCAAGTATCCTTGTCCATACAGCAACTTACTATTCAATAAAATGCGTAAGCGCACCCATATCTGCACATTACTAACATCCGGCGCGTTGGGCTTTCGTCTGCCGCTCCGCGCGCATGCGCCGCGCCACTGTCCGCCGGATGTCTTGCGGTCACACACAATTTCACAACCTCTGCACTCCCACTGCACTCATGATGCCTTGGTAAGTGCCAGCTATTGGTACAAAGGAAGGTTACGTTTATTTATTATATATTTACATTCATATAAGTATTAAACACATACGTAATTGTGCATACAATTTCTTAGAACTATAATTAACTAAATCCATGCATTGAAATTATATTGTCTTATTTCTGTCTACATACTCTGTCAGCTATCAGTTTCAGAGGTCAGACCAGTATCCTGATTAGAACGATTAAATTAAAACACCTAACTACCTATTATTCAAAAACAACCCGGCTATTATTAGGTCATACAAAAACTTTGTAACTTAATTATAATTAGTGGAAGACTATTATGATGATATATATCTTTTTTTTTGTATTTGGCCGACTCACGGGGGTTGAACAAGACTTACATTCGACTTGCATATTTACATAACCAATCAGCGAGGAGTTCTTGTCTTCAAAATTATGTTATCGACATTTGGTTATTACGAAACGAAACGTAGCGAAAGAATTCAGACTTGCAGACGCCTGTATTCTTAAAGGATATTTTAAACGAAACATAGTTGATTGTTACTGATTAATGTTTATCACAGAATTCGGCTCATCGTTTAAACATCGTTATTATTGGGTTAATTGGTTTAAAATGGATGCAGGCGATTATGACCTACAAGGAGGTCGAATAAGCTAAGACGATCTAATTAGCGAGGTCCATACCGGGGGCTCGATCGCTCTGCATCAATCGTACAGATTTATAAATATGAGGGGTCTACTACGAGTTTTGACAGTATACACGGCACAGCAGCGCCCCTAGCGAAGAATTACAGTCTCACGAAAACGAATATTTTTTTTTAGAATGGTGTCAACAATTGCATATGGTTGGTGCAGTTGTTGATATATTCACTTGGTGTATTTTCGACTATTTGTTGTTATCCCGACCTACCTCGATTTCAGATTGCGTGGGACGCTTCGACCTTCTATCTTATTTATGCACTTATAAATAGCTTTTATCATAACGCATAGGCGTTTAATGTCAATCAATTATTATAGATAAGCAACTTAACTGCGATTTATTTTCAGTAATATGTATAGGTTTTTTTTTTTTTTTTTTATTACATTATACGCAAGTATTTGATCTCGATCTCACCTGATGGTAAGTGACGATGAGATCTACGATGGAGCATACTTGCCTAGGTAGGAAGGCGGCAGTAGATAGAGACGCTACATTCACTAGGCACATGCAGCGCAACTGATCTGACCCGCCATCCATGAATGGCAGCACCGAACATCATGCCGGAACACGGCTAGGCCGCTTGGCGACTTGGCCTTGTTCAGTGGGTGGTGACTAGCCACGGCCGAAGCCTACCACCAGTAGAGTTGTCACCTGGTTGGCACCACCCAGGGTACGTGTAGGGTATCTCGAGGGTACTTCATTCTCCTTCGGACGAAGGTGACTCGACCCCAAAAGGTGACTTTACAAATAAATAAGTAATGTACGTATCTCACTGCTTACGTAACGAACATAAATAACGACATAATAAAGTTTATTTACTTACATTGACGTTGGTATGACAGCAATCAATATGTATAGTGGATTTCTTTCTTTTCAATGAGTCGTTGACTTATTGCTTTCTCTGATAGGTCGTGTCTACCTCGATAACAATATTGTTGTATTTTATGTCCATAGATTCTCTTACATTTACGATCAATTAATTATTCAAAGATTATACGTTCGATGTTATCTCCAGCGTTCTAAATTCGAAATCTTTTTGTGCGCCAATGGCATTGTGTTCGGCGGCCAGTCTCGAATTTAAATCGCGAAAAATAAAACGCGATCGGAACTGGCTGCGCGCGTGACCCTCATCGCCCTTAGTTTTTTTAATGGTCTAGGTTTTGTAACGGTAAAGCGGGCGTCACATTCGGCACTCGGCCACGGCCCCGACGACGGCTGCTGTCATTTCGACAACTAATAACCCCCAGTGGGGTTCATAATTTATAAGGCGGTACATGTGACCGCTTTTTACCTCTCAGCCGCCATCCATCGCCGCCGTCTGGGAATCCGCAACAAAGACCGAGCGAGATTCCGTTTTGCATTCCTCAAGTATTCGTGTGCGACGGATGACTGCGAATTTTATGTTTTGAAATACGAATTTGCACTGAATCGATCACCTAAAAAGTAACTTTAGGTTGGCTTAAGCTTTGTTTCCCACAATAATCCCGTGGCGTCGAGATTCAAAGCATGCTGGTACTGGCACCGAGGGCTGTGTTTCATACCTTCGGCGTTGTTTTTATTGCGCACAATTGAAGTGGAAATTCGTAAGCGAACCTTCGTACGCGAGTGACCCACTTCTGACGCCGTAAACCGCCCCATCAAATTTCGTCCCGGCAGTTTCGGGTTAAAACTTGTCGAGACTTCGTTTAACTTTTGTTTTTTTTAAGCAACGGTGGGCCCGTTGCATTCCCGTTTTTACGACCACCTCCCCTGACCGACGCCTGACAGAGATCGTAAAAGATCAGATTTTATTTCTTATTGTTCGGGTCTCGCGAAATCTAATTGAAGTCGGCGGAGACCGCGGCGGGCCCACCGCGGCATTTACGCGTTTTTAATTTTACTGCTTGAGGTACGCTGAATTGTGTCTCTGCGAACGATAATGACGGCTGGTCAGAGACAGTTCATTACTTTTTATAACGCATTAAAGGTTTATATGGTTCGGAGAGTATTTAACTCGCATCGAGTGTGTGTATCCTGAGTCGAGGCGCGGCGACAACTTGTAGTAGGTCCATACTACAAGTTGTCGCCGAACCTCGACTCAGGATCTTTTTTTTCCTCGAGTCAGGCTTTGCTTATTTTTTTTATCGAAATGCAGACTATCGCTTAATCCGGTGTAGCGACAATATTGAGGGACCGTCCATAATATATTACATTAAAAAGAAACTTAAGTGGCATAGGCACTGAAGTATAAAAAGAAACACAACATCAGCTTTATTGTAAGAAAATCCTGCTAAAATATGAACTGAAACCGAAAAATGCCCAATAATGTTGATGTAATGATCGTTTGGTTAATTAAACATGTGTCGCAGAGAATTATTCAATTTGATTCATCCCATACACACAACCAGCAGCGCCCCTAGCGGAAATTTACAGCGTTACTGGTCCTACTGAAATCGAGTAGTTTTCTTAAAACAAAACCCGTAATACACCCCTAGTGCATAGTTATTTCATGGTCGATCCCTCGTAATAAGTGTAATGAATACGCAAATAATCATCGCATGTCCTCGAGTCCTCTATTTGTCTCGATCGGCTCGCCGCAGGACCCGGTTTGGAGGCTGCCCACTCTTCCTACATTTTCCTAAGGAGCGGTTCGTCGACATCGCTCCATTAAATTTATTGACGTATTCAACGTCGATAATTGACGTAAACGACGTTTTATTTGCAACAGTTTTTAATCAGTGTTATTAATATGTCTCTTGTCAGCTTCGAAGCAGCTTGTAGCTGGTCATTTTGAATATGAACGAAGTGCAAACCCGACACCTCACAGGTGCCACCGATACATACTCAATTAAACTTCTTGTAACTTCTTAACACCTAGTATCAGAGCCACAATACAGTATATAGCACTACAATAATAAAAAAAATGCCTGCGATATAGGTAGTCCGCGCAATTAAAATATTTATTGGTCAGCGCGATTCGTCACGCCAATTCAACTACCAAAAAGAAACAAAGAAACATTTAGCTAATAACGTCCTCAAGTAAAACAATTAGTGGAATGTGTTCATGGGGCCTAGTTCTATCACAATTTAGCCTTTAGCTCCTCTGACTCATTGAAATTCTCATCTCGTGGGTCCCTGTCACGAGCCTATCGGAAACGCTAACGGCCGGGACGTATTTAAATAAACACACGTGACCAGCAAATGTGACCCCTCGGAATATACTATTCTTACTTATTATAAAGGTATTTAATTTATCAAGGTGAGACGACGGGTCTTGGTGGACTGGTAGGCAGACGCTTGGTTATAGGTACATGGTGATGTGACAGCGAAATATTTTTATATGTAAAATTATAGGAATGTCAAATATAGAACTGTGTTGTTGTAACCATTTTGTACGTCAGTGTACGTTCTTAAGGTACTAAATTGAGGCAAATATTTAAATTTATAATGCGGAAAACATTAGTAAGTACGAAGGTATCGACCGATCGCATCCTCGTTTAAGTTCGTCAATGTTCTGTAGTTTAGATTAAAACATTCGCGTGTTTGTTTGTCCATTGCGTTGTTGCGCACGCGCACGTCACGGCGCGGCGGTTGATTTACGCGAATGTATTGTTGTTTGGCGTTGCACGACGTGTTTACATGGATTTTTTACATTTTTCTTGATACAAAGACGACATTTTTGTTATGGCAACATTTTTCTTATTCCTGACAACTCATTTGTTTTTTAATTCTTAGTAAAAAAAAAAACATCGATAGACAATAAATTCTCAGCTCAGATTAAATAATAATTGGCGTGTGGTTCTCAAGAGGTTTATTGATTCCACAAAAAATCTTAACATGGCCGACTTCCATCGATACATATAATGATCTTTATAAGTTTTCCGTTGCAAGTACTTCGTTGTACATTCATCATTATTATATTCTCATGTTAATGCACTCTACTACATGGTAGGAATACAAGAAATAAAAATGTATTGCTGGAGTCCCGCTGGGTTCGAAGCACTGCGAAGCTTGTGTCTTCACTCCCTCCCTCCATAACTCCTTAAGAACACCTACATGATCATGGATATTAAAATATATCTTTATGTACTTATCTGTACTTGATATAATAATAGTGTAACTCTGTTCAGTCTGTACAACGAATACTTTTGCACAACAATCATTAAAATATCGGAAGAGAGGCAGACTACCACCTTTTCGGATTTTTGTCTGTTGCAACATACACACTTGAATCTCAGAAAAACTACCTTCTGAACGGATTTTCCTGAAACTTGGAATGCTCAAAGCTTATAATCCGGGATAACAGATATAGTACTTTGTAGTCCTGGCTACCTTCGAAATAGCGAAAAAAAAACAATTATAAGGCCCTTAAGCTTTAATTGTACTGGTCGACGTTCGAAATTTCTCGAACAATTTTAAAGTCTTCGAGCATGTGCGCACGCGGCGACTTGACTTACCGTAAGCCTACGAAGTCGCAGGCGCAGCTAGATGTTTTATAAATAAAATAATCAGTGCAAGTGACCTGTTTTTTTCTAACAACGTGTTTATTTTTCCTTTTCAGGTAATTATCACCGGTACCTATTCAATGTGACGAACTCATCAGTAAGTAGGTACCTACTCAATATTATTCTTATCTTAAAAAGTAAATCTAAATTAAACAGCTGCATTTTTCGCAAAACTTTTGCACACTAAATGTGCAGTCGTCGTCTGGACAATTAATTTGTTTATCAGTTGACTGTCAAGACTACGGAGGTCGCTTGCTTTCTTGCACGTACGCCTTTTAAGGAACAAACCCGCTTTTGTCGTAAGCTTTTGCTTTATGAGCCTGCCATACGAGAAATTACAAGAATTAATTGAATTTTTAACCATGCAAATTTATTGATCTTAACACCGAGCTGTCACAACATAACCGATCAGCGGATAATAACCGGCCCGTGAGGCCACAAGCTGCATGCGCACTGACCTAGCCCACGCTCCGTCGGAGCACTTTCTTCTAAACTCAAAATGTAACCGTAACTATGAAACGGACAATCGTTTCCGGCGCCCGTGACGTCACGCCCGTCTCGCCGGTCGCCGCCCCTACTACGTAACCTTGGCGATGGACGCCGCGATCGCTCGCGACTCGCGTTTACTCGCCGAGCCGTGCCGAGCCGTCTTTGCTTTCGTTTTCATTGTTCTTTTTTTTAATTATTTATAATGTTAGTGCGTTGTTACACCGCAGACCTTTGCGATAAAAAATTGTACAATAAAAGGTAACGTCGATCCTCAAATCCGAGCAGCGAAATCTCGCGGCTAAGCGTGCGTGCGCCGAAAGCTTCTTAATATTTGACCGGATGCAAGAAATTATACGTATCGAATGCCACTTATAATGCGAAATAAGAGCAAAATCTGTGGCAATTTTTCACACGATCCACGAGAGCATAGTTGCCCTAAGCGCAGAGTGTCGGGGTTAGCGAACTCTCAACCTGTAATTTCGGACCGCAAAAGGAACAAAACGTATCGAGATCGGTGATTAAAAACCTTTGTCGGTTCTACTAATATTTATATTATTTTCGCAACGCGCCCGACATCTAATTGGCCGGTCGTATATTTTGATGTAGGTACGAGGTGGACCGGCGCGGGCGCCGACCACCGACGCTTCATTAGTTTTCCTGGTAGAGAAATCATAAACTACTCATTTTTTATGTTCAGTCGTTTATGTCAAAACGTGACCCTGTCGATCGCTGTGCCGACAAAGAGTAGAAAAATCCGTTTCCTTTCAAAGCTTCACGACCGAATGTGACACACGAAACCATAATTAATTTATAAGCAGTTACATACGTCCAGTTCGTGTTAGCTATAACGCTAAAAATAATGATAAAATTACAACTCGCTGTAGGTGGTAGGTCTGAGTAACTAGTTTCAACTGGCCATTGGTACTCTCGATCGGCCCAAGGTCTGGGATATTGAACCTGCCTCGGAGCAATAGCACGGCTTCGTTCGCCGCGAAAGAGACGGATACACTATCACTCATTGTTATGGGGGAAATGTCGCGGCCACACGCGCTGCTGGCCGATTGATTTTCTTCAATGACTAAACCTTCCACTCCTAATCCGTTGGGTATGCGATGCAAAGCAGCTGCCGGCCGAAGCGGTCCCGTAAGCACGAGGCCCACTTCCTCAAACAAAGTGATCCGGTGCGAGCGGGATGGCAGACCTCTAGGATTGTCGTAGACATACGAGTGAGCAGGACCGCCATACAATGACAAGTGCATTCGCCGCCGCGACGGACGGCAGAAGTGCATTGCGCTGACGCATCACGATCGTCTGCACGCTTTCTTGTACTTTTTGTGAACGCTCCTCCCGCGGCTTTCGGTTTCGTTGTGTTAACGACGAAGAGGAACGGTTCCGACGAATGTCGTTTATGCCAATATTAATCAGCGTTTTGGTAATTAAATCTGCCGGTTCGACCGGTCGTTTCGCTTGGCATTTATGTGTTCCCACGCGGTTGATGTCACTTTTATTATGAATGGCGGCCTTCGCAGCTGGGATGGCTGTGGGGGCACGCTCCTTGCTGGGGTCCACTGACCCACTGGTGGCCAGACTCCAGACGGCGAATGTTTTTCGCTTCGTCAGCGTCCGAACCCGTTCCATGCCGACGACCCTCTCCACTTGAGTGAATATCTTCCACAAATATATGGACCCGAACAGGAAGCGCTTAAATATAAGTAAGCGTTGATGCAAATCGAAGGTAAACGTGCTAAGCGTTCATTGGCATTATTAAAAATAAATAACGTTGGTTTGGAATGTTAGCCGGCGCGTCATCTCGCCCCCCGCCGAGTCCGCGTGAACTCTTTATCGGTCGAATGCTGCACTGCAGTGCACTCATCGCTTACGACACTCAAAATCGTCAAATCTGAACACCGCCTCGTTGGCACCCGCGAGCGCGCTCCACATTTGCTGCCTATAAACATATTTCGGAATCGGTACGCAATGTTACACTGACACATTGTACTCGCTAAGCTTCGATTACCACGTGTCTCGTTATCGCATATATCATCGCTCCTATATGTTGTAGGCGAGTTCTCACGACGGCGACGCCATAGCCGAGTGCGTTCACACCCATAAACATTGTGCGCCGTATCGACCGAGTATTTCGATCGTGGCGCTGCTTATTTGTGCTCGGCAAACATTCGTCGAGATAAGCCGTGAACGGCGAGCTTGTGCTTCCCACATCTGCCGCGACCTTGGCTCCCCGGCCCGTTGTGTAACCTCCTTATCAGTCACGCTTTCCTGGTACCTCCGGAGCCCGACTCACCGGCGAATCTTACCGTGTTTTCCGGTCTCGATATATTATCAAGTTATCGGGTTGATGCGACGGTATCGTCGATTCGTGTCATGTCCCGGACACGTGCGTCACTAAACCCATAAATTATGAAGCATCTTTCGCTATCGTATAGTTTACGATCGAACGAATAAAACTAAGCGACGGCCACGTGGGTCCGGCTCGTCCCGTTGACATAATGACAGAGATTTCGACCGTCCCGACCGGTTTCAGTGTCCCGACTCCTTTCGGTTTTTGTGCTGCTCTAAATCAAACTTAGTTTGTGCGAAATTGAAAGTTAACACCGACGTTCAGCTAATAAGATCAAATGTATCGAATTAGCATCTCTATACAAAGGAGATACCTCAGAACCGGTATTCGTTGACAGTAAAAAATCGTTTGTAAAGTTCGAAATATATCGAAGGCGGCGAGCGAAACGTTTGTTGACACTTCAGTTATGACTTACGACCGACATCGGTTAGTTAGTGTTTCGGGGGCCTGCTCTGCGCGGCGGTCCTTCCGTGAGCTTTTATTATTCCGGGTATAAATTAAACTGTGCTCGTTAATCGGCCCTTTAATCCGTCTGGGCGTTGACTCCGGCTGGCTGGGCGCGCTGCATCAATGCTGCACTTTATCTTCGGAACAAGACAGCGGCGTGGAAGTAGTAAAATCTATGTAATGAGCATCTTCCACATGTTGTTTACGTGTGAAAAGCTCGCGACGGTGGTCCGGCCGACTCACCGGCGAGGAATGCGGTCGCATCTCGCGCCAGCCTCCGACTTGTAAGAGCCTACGAGCTTCGGGAGCCGACCAGCGACCCGTCCGTATTATTTACAGACCACTAGATATCGACGTGAGATTATTCGAACCGAAGGATTTTTTGTACGTTATTGTTAGCCTCGAATGATACACTGTTTGAATATTTAGCTATATCCGCTGACTTCACCGCTTATAAAAAAATGGCGAATAATTAGTCAATAAAAATTCCGCCGATTATATACGTAGTTGTTACACGGGTGTTACGTAATTGGAGTAAATGACCTGAGATCTGGTGGTCTGAAGGTCTCTAGACCACGTGGCGGCGGAGTGCCGTGAGGTTCTCTCGCTGCCAGTCACGTTGCACGCTGCCTACAACATGTTGAGTACCTACTCGACAATATAATAGCGCCCGCCGATCTCGCTAGTTTTTTTCTTTATTAAAATTAGACACAATGAACTTGATAAACCGTCTCTTGTTGCGAGATATTCAAATTTCATAATACCGAACGTATTCTCGCGATATTTTGGCATTTGTAAACAATAACAGCGGACGATAACGTGTGTCGGCGTGGTTATCGTTATTTATCGTGTTCACCGCTTACCGAGCGAAAAGCGAAATGATTTCGGCGAGTGCTGGGCGGGCAATGGATGGAGGGCGCCCTTGACCGCGGCGTCGCGGCGGCAGGCGCGATGAGTCCGAGTAAACAAATTGAATGAATCGCGTACGCTCACGTACATGGCGTATGTACCATTCATGTGTGCGCGCCGTTAACGCACGATCATTCGAGTGCTCGTACGTTTCGACTAACAAGATTACGAGCTGACGCGTCCGGTCCGCGGGCTCGAGGGACATCCAATTGAAATATGGGCTTCTAAACTTGTCTGGAGTCCTAGTACCTGCGCACCTACCTATTAAGTGAAAATTATTACTTTTGATATAAACAAGTAAGCAGGTAGGTATAAGTATATTGAATTTTACTGCATTTGGGAAACTGAATTTTGAATCTAAATTTTAATGTTATCGCACAATCGTAATTAGCCTCGGTTTAGAGTAACATAGTTCATTAAACAAAGTTTTAAGCCTTTAGTTGGGCACTTGTTAACCACGTGTTCGAACCGCGTTTGTTTAAATCTTTTTGTGGTACGACAACTATTCTTTAACCTTCTTTTGTTGAGCAGATATTGAAAACAATATTATCCACATAATATATCGTAATAAACCGGTCATAAAACCGAAACTAAATTACAAACACCAAAATTAAATTAATTGTATAAAATACCCACACAAGCTCGCCACACTTTACGTTCGTGTGTCCCATCGCCAACGGAAACGAGGCACCTCGTCATGGCTCGCGAGGCGCCCCTTGTAAGATATGCACGCTCTTGAACATACGTGTTACTGACACTAATACCCGCCACGAACGTTCCATCTCATTTGAACCCATTTCCTCTTATTCCCGAATTTCTTTGTACGGATTTATTTTGCCAACGACCTTTAGAAAATTACTGCGATCAAAGAACATTAAATAAAAGAAAACTGCACTTTTTTAATATTATTAGCACTCACATTATTTTATAAACGATTGTGACTCTACTCTACCTTGAAAGTACCGACTAACAATCAATAAAAAAAACATCAGCATGACCCGTGGCTTGTGTAATAATGGCAACACCTTTATTCGTCATCAAGAAAATGAACAATAATCGTAATAGGTCCTTAGGAGTAAAGTGAAACAACGAGTAGACACACTCGATACTGGTTTTAAATAAGATGGCATCGATAAAAATAATCACTAGTGTTGTCATGGGATCGGGTGTCTACATACATAATTTGCGGAAGACAAAACGCATAGTGCAGGACAGTGCATCGTACGCGTCTCGACTCGGACGACGATCCTCGGAAGGCGCTCTAGGGATGGGAGATACCCGGACACTTTATCGATTCCATATGAATTTTAATATACATGCAATATTTCTTTTGAAATTAGTTTTTCTAATGTCTCATTTAGTAACATGATAAGTAGGTGTATCAATCAATACAAACTAATCATTTAAGTCCGTAATTATCAATTAATCTATAGCTTAATTAGCTTGATTGAAACTTTTGCTATAAGTAAATCACTTGTTTACCAATTAACTTGATTGATTTTAATTTGTGTTCAGTACTCGACAGACACTGGAATACGTAAATTAAGTACTTTTCTATTTT
Organism: Pheosia gnoma; assembly: GCA_905404115.1. Lineage (NCBI taxonomy): Eukaryota > Metazoa > Arthropoda > Insecta > Lepidoptera > Notodontidae > Pheosia > Pheosia gnoma. The sequence goes on from FR989911.1 coordinate 7,864,697, forward strand.
ATTCGTCTCTCTCCCGGCACAAGTGTATACAAAATCATCAACGTAGGAATTAAAGCCATATTTTTCCAAATATTAAAAAATAATCAAAATCCTGCGCTACGTTTAACAATCCCAATATCTAGGAGGCACTCCGATTATTCTCGACTACAATTATCAATACATCGATATACTTATGGTAATACGATAGGTAATAATCGCGCATCTCTAGTGGTCGGAGGCACGGCGCGGCGCGGCGGCGGCGCGGGTCGACGCTCGCCCGACCGATCGTTCCCGAAGGTCAAGGCTATCCGCGACCGATCGAGATCCTACTCGCTCCGCCACTACACTAGTACCGCAACGAAAGAAAAAGTGACAGCCCAAACCTGAATAGAATGCGAGGACGAATAAAAATGAAAGCACTGTTTATCTCGCGCGTCCACTATCCCGAACTTGTCGACCGGCGAATCAATAGAGAGTAACTCACGACTCCCCTTTCCGATTGAAACGACTAATCGATCGTTAGTCATTGTGATGACTTGCTCTTTCATTGCCGAGTGTCGGTGCGTGCGAAAAGATCTCGATAAACCGAGCAGATATCCTGGCGGTTAGGTCACCAGCTGCGGTCGGCGAACTCGTGCTTAATTGGTTATAGAAATGTGACACTCGATATCGTGTCAACAAATCGATCGCCGAAAAGTTGTGACAATCGCGTGGCGTGTTGGAGTGTAAAGACATATTTTATAAAAAAACCAAGGTGTTTCTGCGAAGCTCATTGGGCGGCAGACGGCGAAGCGCGACTCATTTTAATTCATTTTATACTTGTTACTCTTCGCTTTGTCTCGGAATCGTATCGCATTATGGCTGCGGCGCACCTTAATTAAAATGTTTGAAATTGGATCCGATGTTGCGGTTCTGTTTACGATCAGTATCATTTTTGTTTAATGAGTTATTTCGCGAGTAGCAATCGCTAATGGGTATTGGACCGTCTGTTCACAACACCAACAACGCATTGCACTCCTGTCCACAGTATAAATAACAAATAAAATTAATTAGACTTAAGTAGTCAGGTAGTGTACCCACGTATAAATAAATTAGCTAGCTTGTTTGATTAAAAATCCTACTAATCCTATTTTTTTGTGTAAAGGTTAGCGTTTATTTTTATTACAAAGCTCAATCAAATTTGACGCCTTCTGATAATAAATTAAAATTCCCTTCAAATCATCAAATAGCGAGGCCGTTCCTTCCTTGAATGATCATTAATCTCGCCGTCTGGCGGTGAATCACTCCCGTGCTACGAGCATTCTCACTGCAGACTGCTGCCAAATCAGCTGCTTATTAGATGTAGTTTTATTTTTAAATTAATTGCAAATCTGCATTTTTGCGAGCGTTGATAGCTGCTGTGGCTAGGGTTGCCAACTTTTTTTATATCAATAAAATATAGTATTTTAGAGACCGTTACCTCTCAAAATGTAGTTAAAGGAAAAATGTTGGTTGCTTATTAAAACTTTCTTATTCGAATTTCGATTGAGATTTGTGTTTTCTTCAAATGTCGCATCTGCAAGCCACACCAAATTCGATTAGAAGTCAGAATCAGCCAAGAATGTTAACGTAAAAAATAATAATATTATTACACTTCCTGATTCTAAATATGCTATTTTATTTCTCATATACGACACGACTAATTCGTTATGGCGTTTGTATTACTAATTAAACATTATAGTTCCGTTTCCATGTATAAAAAATCTGTATACCTACCTACGTGGTGTCTACTCGCCAAGTAAGCTATAAATGCGTTACTGGCGTAACCCGTTTTAACGTTTAAAAAACTATGATATTTAAAAAATCGTGCGTGCACGCCATGTGTATCATGATTGCACTAATATTTTCACAGTATAATCTAATTTGCCACGCGGTGAGGCGAGCACGAGAAACATTGGAACGACCGTACTCCTCCTACCTACGAGTTCTGAGGCCTTTGAAACAGGTTACGCAATAAAATCTACGGAAATAAAGTCGTTGAAAACACTCATTCACAAATAAACCTTGATTAATTGCCGATTGAAAACGAATAATAATAATAGCTACACGCACAACGACTTTACCTGCAAAACATTTTGATGAGAATTGGAATTATATTTAAAATATATCATTTTTATTTTTTTATTACTATCATAAAAATGTTAAAAATAAAGACATTTAATGTTTCCGATCACAAAAATCATAAACAAATGAAAGCTACAGACAGGGCTGTGACGTAACTGCCAAAATAGGCACGTGCGACCCTCCACCCCCCACTAGTAGGTGTTACTATAATTTATAAGCAAATGTCTATTAGTACCTATTTATGTGTAAAAGACTACTAAATTGATTGCACAATGTTTTGCAACAAAATAGAAAACAAAAATCAAATATCGAACGCGTCTGCGTGCAGCGAGATGTTTGTCCGAAGCTCCCGTTTGTAGTAACTATTTCTAGTGTTGTGCGCAGTTATCTATAGTATCTGATAGTACAGTGTCGGATGCACCTAGCCCGTCTAAATGTCATTCGGTGAGCCGCCGCTGGTTTTAGTCGCTCCGAAATAGAACGCGCTCGCGTTCATCAACCCCTTACATTCGTCATCACCACGCGACCGCCACAGCTGACCTTTTTACAACGACGCTCTTGTTGCAGCTAACACATGTCACACATCCCACCAATCTCGCAATGGAAACCAAATCTTTCTAAAAACCCACATCGTTTATACATTTTTAGTCTGGGTCACGAATATTTGGTTTCTATTGCGAAATCAAACTACCTACCGACACAACCGATTATTTGTTTGTAATTTGGGGCTGTCATATCTCATTCAAAATTAATAGTGGTGCGGTATCGTATCCGACCGCAACGATATCAATGCAATTTTCGACCCGTCATAATGACGGCGCAGCAAAAACTTGACACCTCCGAATCGTAAAAAAATAACAATCGATTATTTAATATCGTATCAAAGCGTATCGGTCTCGGTAAATAAATTAAGAGTTGAAAGCACCTCAACGGCTATATTATACGAGTACAAGGATCGCATAACCGTCTAGGAGCAGAGTCAAAGGTCCCATAACGTGGAAAACCGAATTGCTGCGCTAGCGAAACTTACAACTGAATGTTTGTAAACAAGTACATTTACATTTTTTCCCGTGGCGCCGCTCCAAGCAGCTGAGTTTTATTATACAATCGCAGCTTTATTACTTCCACGCCATCTATTTAAGAATTAGGAAGCGTCGATCTGGCAACGTCATGAATAATGACGCGGTTTTCAAGCCAGTAAAATTGTTTACTCGATAAGATTAGTTTTACAGCACTAGCTTAAGCAGTTATAGTTACGTTTTTTTTGTGGGCCTTGACCCACCACACCCTCCCACCATTGCAAAAGACAGTATCCATAGTGGTGACCGACGAAGACGCTGAGGTACCTTCGACGAGTCCCGGGGAAAATCGAATTGTCTTGGAACCCGCAAATCGAAGGGGAATTAAATCATCCACTTCCCTCCATTGCCAAGCAAAATAATGATACGTAATTACATCACTATGCACATGCATTTTTTTGAAATTGGAACATTTAGATTCGATTGTCAAGTCCTTACCACACATGTCGGGATTGCCCGCCAGTGCGTCACTCATAGTCTTTGGACATCGACATTTCTCCCAGAGCTCTGTTATTTCTAGCCTCGTCAGGCGCCAACTATAGATTAGATACAGGGCTCATCTGCATTCAGTACCGTTATTTGTGGAACTTAATAATGTTATCCTCCATTCATATCCTCAGAGACGCAATAGTGATGAGACAAATAAAACATATAGAGAATTGACTGAATTCGTGTTCTCGATTGAGCATCGATATTATTGACATTGGTCTGACAGGAGAATTAAGGAGCTTTTTCATTAAATTTGAAATTGTTTATGTGCGCGTTTAAACGTGTGGCTGTGATGTTTGCGATAACGAAGATTGTTAAGCTCAGGTTTCGCTGGCACGTCGTAAACGCGCAGCGTGTGGCGGCCGCCTCACTGCTCGCTTCCACAACGCAATGAGCTCGACGCAACAGCACGAAAGTCTGCGAACTACCTACTTAAGTATACATTTTTCGGTCACAATGGGCGCTTTATGTATCTCGGTATTAACTTGCAATATTATCCTGCTAGTGTTTGACCTTTGGCGTTATGTTTTATGATACCTGCAAAAACGCAACGATCTCGATTTCAATGTAGACGTTCAAATGTTCCTAAGTCCGGCTACTTGGCGATCACACGTCAACATGTCATCTCGGGATTGTGGATGACTTTATTTTGACAATGTATTCTGCACATCTATTAATAGCGGTAACTTGAATGACTTCATATCAAAGCTAAGATGTATTTAGAACGATAGCAACTATACCTCCGTCGCATCTTTTTTAAATAAGATTCTTTCAGTTGTTTACACCATATCCAACTAATAATGTATGTGCGTTGAATAGAGATTAGTCTTCATCTATATATGTATATAAAAAACAAAGTCGCCAGTTCGCCAGGACAGCTAGTATATACTCGTAATATTATCCAAAGCTTCTGAACCATTTTGTTCTTATGCTCGATTTAGACGAGGAATACTTAAGTAACAAGTTGGAAATTCGATGAAAATCTATTTCGTTTATACTTGTTTTCACGAGGACATATATTTATTATCTGCGTACTGTTCTCGTGCAACTCGAGCATTACCTTAACATAAGCGCTTTACACTTACCTCAAAACGCGACGTAATATCAGCCTGATATGTTGCTGGTATTTAAAAAGTATTGCAGGCGTAAAGCACAACGAATTTCCGTCGCTTTGTAGAAGTGTCGCAACACTAATATGTTAAAGCTTCGCCATCGGTGGCCAAGTGTGAGCGCGGGGGCGGGCGGTGTCGTAAACTCACGCGCACTTCTTTTGTTTCCGTTTAATAATATTTGCAAATGAACCGCGACCTCTTGCGGCGGACACGATCGCAAGGCTATACACATACTGACGGTGGTTTAAGTTAAATTAATATTTGTATACAAAAAAATGCCCTGACTGATTCAACAAACAGTGTAAGCTCTGTACTATAGACTGAGTTTCGGCCAGGACCTATTTCCCACTCATATTTTTTTTAAAAGAAGACTTCAATATAGTAATAAAACTATAAGCTATATAAAGCTTTTCATTTATCATCGCGAGAACCGTGATGGTTATCCGTATAGAAACCCAAGGCCTTGACATTAGCTAATACTTTAGCTAGACATAATACGTTCATAAAGCCTTTGAATGCTTTTGTATTATTACTTTATTCCTTTTTAATACATTGTATAATCGATACATGAATTATTTAGAACTTAGTCACGCATTTTTTTCCGATTCTATATCGATTAGAAATTCGTTGTGTCGTTGAACACACTAAACAACCTTTTTATGGACTTAAATATCTGTACCTCGAGCACAATCTTTTTCTGTCCATTCTGTCTGTTGAAATATGAATTTTAAGAAATGTCGGGTTATTTTATGTGAACAACATTCGATTTGCAGTATTTATTAGTGTATTTACCACTCGTTTCTGTCACTGGCATCTCGTATGCGTAAATAAACGCAAAAGATTCAGTGTGTACACATTCTTACGACTACACAAGTGTCATACGTAAATAATTGACGAATATCCGCCCGTTTTTTAATGCATTATTCTTGTTTTAATACGGCCCAATGTGAGTTACTGGCTTTAAAATTTAATACCGTTGAGACCCTGCAGTGTTGAGTCAAAATATTGTGATGCCAGAAGCTTGTTATGTTCTTTCTTGTGAATCAGAGCGGTTTTGATATGCGAGATTAATTTGTTGTACCTAATATAATTCAGCGTTGATAAAATAAACATGTCGAACGTTCAGATTACACCGAAAGCGTAGCTATTGCTAATATTGGTGATTATCGCTGTCAATATTACACACTGTTACTCATGATAGACAGATTCTCGATCGAGAACACGAAAGTTCCGTTTTGTGTTCGCTACTTCAGCTATCGATCAATTTGATTGGTTTATAATTGGGAAAGTTGACAAGCCGAGGGTCAGTCAGTGGTCCCTTTCACCCATTTGTTGAACATTGTTTTTCCGCCAAGTATCGCTTAGTTATATCAAATAATGTTACAATTGACAAAGTAAAAAATAATAAAGCATAATGCACAAAGTTGGATAAACGATCGAAACGGTCTTAATTTAAAAATAAAAGTGATTTCGATTTTTAAATTTGTCTACAAGTTGTTCATTTGCATAATAGCTTCGCATAGAAATAGCTAAGCGCTGTGAACGTAGTATAACCAACGTAATCGCTGTTACGACGGTTGGACGTCGCTTGCGCAGGGTCATTACCGAATAGCAGACTCAAGGCCGAGATCCTATCGGCTTAATGTTTTGTAATATTTGTACGCACTCCACTTACCACCTGGGGCCTTCATTCCTTTGTGTTTCCTGCTAATAGTTATAAAGACCCAGTAACAGGAGGTCCCTTTTGAAATGTATGTATTGAAATATCCTTGCGTTTGTGCTTCCCTAGTAGATTACGTTCAAGTACTGTTACTTCACCCAACGCTACCGGTTTGTTAAAATTGTTTGATATCTACGTGTCATATTTTATTATAAGCGTTTCATATCACTACTTATTTACTAGAGATCCCTCTTTGATCTTCGGTAGTCTAATTGGTGTCAAGTTCCCAGTTCCTAATAGCAATAAAAACTAATGATTTTATACATAAAACCATCATGATTTACATCCATAAAGAGTTTGCTTCATAGACTACTTAGTTTTTTTAAAACAAAGCTTGACAAATTGGACCTATACTTATTTTAAAGTAATATTTGTATGTTGTCGATCTGGTTCTTGAATATGAATATGATACCCCTAATAAGAGGCCATTGTCCTCAGTTGAACAGCTCAAGTTGTCAAAAACTTCAAAATGTTTTTTTGCCTCACATTTTCCTCCTGTTATGCTATCTACATTTTATTTCATTTGTCTGTCACATACTTTTTGTACCTAAACACCTCTGAGTGGGTGTTTTAAGTATGGATTTAACCTAAACAGTAAATGTCAACGACTATGAGAAAGATGGCTACAACCTGGACACGGACCTCCTAGGGCATCAGTTGGTGGATATTTACCTTTAACCGGCTGCTAGCTTAGGATATGAAGAACTTATAACCTAACCCACCTAATGGGTATACAGGCCTGGACGTGGTTAAAGACTATGGAGGTAGTAATTTTCCACAGCCTATAATCCTACATTGTTCTATGCCAGCCATTCCTAAAGTGGACGATAACGCCCCCTTGTGGGCGCTGCAAGCCTAAAGGGGGGCGGTAAGAGACCCAGAACAAAAATGGGGGCGTCGTGTAGAGACTTACAATAATTCATTTAATTTAAAGTTATAGTGGTTTTTAGTGAAAAAATGGGGGCGCTAAAAACTTATTCATTCTCAATGTGGGCAGTAGACAAAATAAGTTTGTGAACCCCTGTTCGATACGAATGGCCATAGGATTCACAAGACTGAGTCGAGTTATAGTAAAAGGAACACGGATTTACCTAAACGTATTTCAAAATATGCGGTGACATACAGACCTATCAAACGATTACGCAAGCCCACTAAAGCAGTTGCGAATGTGTATCTAGCCGGAAACGAGGCACCAGCGTTCGGCAATGAAGGAGGTCGTAGCCACTGAGTTATCAGCATCTCGAACATGACTCGGCGGTCATGGTGACCTGGTACACACGGCTCTATACCTAAAACAACTTTTGATATTACGCCGGCCGACCAATAAAACATACGTGAGACTTCGCCGATCTTTTTTTGGGGTCCACGCTAAGTGAGACAAATCGGTGTGGTTTGCGATCGTTTTGTTTGTTTGTACGCTCGCGTCAGCGTTTCACGGGCTTTGATTGAGTGATTAACGTAATTTAAACAGGGTGATTAAATTATACATTGCTGGCAAGGGCCTTCGCCCGTGACAATCAAAATTACAAGGGAATACTTATTTTTTCTGCATGCTCACAGACTTAATACAAACAGGTGATTGACGACCAACCACTCTCGACTATGTAAAACACTGTAGGTACCCTACATATATTCGCATATTTTAATTCCTACGTCTGTGTTTAGTTTTCACACTTGACTGGATTTTTGGGGCACAACGTGAGGTGCGGTAAGGTCTATGTCACAGATATACCTCGGGTTGATTAACCGATAACGCTTATCGCCCGTCTGTATATCTTGCCTGCAATAACGAATGTTCGTTATGTTGCACAATTTTTACATTATATTGGTAACGTCAATTTAAAATTTTGTTTATAACTTTACGATAAGATGGCGGTTATTTAATCGACTAAGCAGATACATGTAACTAGATGTAGAATAGTAGTATTAAAAATTTTGCTTGTTTCTTGGTGTAATTAGTAAGCGTAAAGCGACAACTGATACATTATACGTCACAAAGTTTAATGAACTCCGTATAATTATCAACCAGGAAAACGGGTAGCGGATGGAATTGTTTGATTCGATGACTGCTAGGTGCAATGATTTAACAAGTACCAGGCGTTTATAAGCTATCAGAAGCATACTAACGCGCTAAGAGTTCAGTGATTAGGAGCGTTTACCGTGAGAGCTGGCAGCGGGCCAACCAGGCCATGCCGGTGCGTTCACCCACAGGCACACACGCTGTAAAGATAATTACTTACCATTGTTTTTTTTTACACTACTACTATGAGCTATCCCAAATATTCTGGTTGCGTTCCGTTACGTGTTCATTCGAAGTTCCAAATCTTGAATCCAGGTTTTCACGTGAATGCGTTCAAAGATAGACGCGTACGTGGCACGAAACGCGTGTGGTCTCGAATTGATCATGTGTTTTGTAACTCGTTGAATGATCTGTCGTTATCAGACGTAGGTAAAGGAGTCAAATTTAATTGTTTTATACAGATAACGATGGTCTCGGTTAGACAAACTTTTGATACAATGTTTGGATGACTGTGTTTTGCAAATCATGTTATTTGGGCCAGAACTGTGGTCGTAAACTTCAGACACTATACCTGAAATACTACACTAGCATTCTATTAGAGCTTACGGTTATATTATGTATGCACAGACACATTAAATATACAACTTGTTAGAGAAATTTAGCAAATCCTCAGACACTCAAATGACTGTGCTAATTAGGCATAAGAAATTTACTTACATCGCATTACTTGTTTCCACACATTGTCGTGAATATCCTTGCACATTTTGATATCTCAGTTGTTTTATAGCATTGAAATTTGCACGATTTTCTTTGTAATAATAACACCTACTATTATTTATAAATATTGCAAACGAATTTCAAGATTTGCGTTCAGTGTATACCGCGTTGTAGAAGAATTTGTTTACACGTATATTGATGTACGTAACATTAATCATCGCTTTGTAGATACGTTTGAGAATATAGGTTAAGCTTCACGTATGTTACGTCACACCCGCCCGCAGCAGAATATTTCCGAGTCGTATTGGGAGTGTTTAAACCTTAAGGTGGAAGCTCAGAGTCAGGGCGCGAAATTCAAAATGTCAATGGTTTTTATTTTTTTACGAAAAATTTGGACATCTTTACGATGTAATTTAGTGTTTTGCGATATTAGCATTCTGCATTGGATGTCTCGATGTATTATTAAGTTTGCTTAAAAAAATACCTAATCGATACAATACCATAAGGTTTGTAATAACCGCTAATTTTACTAACTTCATGGTGTTGTATCGCTTTAGGTATTAAAAAAAAAAACCATTGACATTTTGAATTTCGCGCCCTGACCTGAGCTTCCACCTTAAGCGGTTATTATTTCCCGAATTGTCGCGATCTTTATTAGATTCAGACTTAACGTATAAAGGTTTTTATATAAATACACCTGTCCTCGTGCAGAAGCAGCCTATTGTAAGCTAGTGATAACTTACATTAGTGGAATATTACTAAACATAATTCCGTCATTAGTCGCTTCATCACGCAGTAGGACAAGGAACCGCTCCCAACACGTACGGAAAATATAATATTTAAATATGACGTCTCTCGTATATGGCATAGTTATATAAAAACCAGTTTATTTGATATTCCTGCCAAACGATATAAAAATGTTTTATCTCGACGATCTAACGCTGAATACCTAGTGTTCATATGTTGCCGGAATACGGTTCGATGCACTTGGTCATTAGTCATCATAACTTGTGCGTGGATTCGCGTGGTTGACTAAGTAAATCAGAACTAAGTAAGGATTGAAGCAGTGATAACCAAGTTGGTAGAACGCTTGCCTCGGTAACGAGGTTTGCAGGTTCAAACCCCGGCTCGCACCTCTGGGATTTCATGTGCGAATCTCATTTTCAATCATGATTATTACTTGCTAAACGGTGAAGGAAAACATCGTGAGGAAACCTGCATGTCTGAGAGCACTCCTCGAAAGATGTGTGAAGTCCGCCAATCCGCACTGGGCCAGCGTGGTGGACTATTGCCTCATCGCCCTCGCATTGAGGGGAGGCCCGTGCCGAGCAGTGGGACATTAAAAAGGGCTAGAATTATAATTAAGGATTGAACGTTTGTTCTGACCACGCTGCGGTACCCACCATAGCTCGTACCCATATAGCTAGATCCGCGTGTTGTGTTAAAGTCAAAGTCACATAATTTATTTCGTATAGTTTAAGGTAACTAACAAGCCAATAGTTTACTGCTGCTATAACCTCACTTCTGTGTATACATACCTACATACAGTACATTTATAAATATCGTTACGACATCACACAAACGGGGTCGGCAACAGTTAAACCGGCGAACAATTGCGACACTAACATATTACCGATAAACTCTTAAAATTATATTTTAATATTTAACAGATTACATAGAGTATTCCATATAGTTACCATAATGTCATTTATAACTGGGTGTTTCGAAGACACGCCACTTTGTCATCGATGTGTAACTGTCATATATTACTAATCTCCGAAACTCGAATGTATGGTGGCCAAAGGTTCTTCTTAATGTTCCCATTTGTGCGGTGACAATCTGACGATTAATGGAAAAATTATTAGGCTTGTATGTAGGTACCTTTATTCATATATTTGTAGGTAATTCCGTTCGGCATTTTAGGGCTTGATATTTGTGCTTCTATTGGGTGGTTTAACCATTGACTAAAGGTTTCTACAATCGCCTCCGGTTCCTCAGGAAAACGATTTCACCGGGTGAGATTTTGCGAGTAAAGTGTGGATAGGATCTACAAAGGGAGACCAAAGATTGATTTATAAATGTATGGGTATTGTATGAAATCTATAAATGTAATTTATGAATTTTTGAACGGCATGTTTGAAAAAAAAATACATGACTTGTACTCTAATTGAACCCTATATTCAATCTTAAGGATCTTAAGGCTACCTATTTTGAACAAGCTGTGTTTTCCTACAAATCTTTTTGAAAGTACACCGAATTTTCGTTGCCCTCAAACACCGCGTTATAAAAACGTTAATGATATTTTTCATTTCATTCATCAACAATAGATCCAATTTATCTGCTGACAAACTCAATGCTAACAACTCTTTACCGACAGCGATCGCATTAATTATTCATTTACACGTATCATTCAATAAAATTATATTTTATAGGCTCAAGAGTTCGGGATATCTTCATAAAATGTATATGATTTATCATCCTAATTTTAATATTGTGTTATTTTGATATATGTCCATTTTTTGTACTGCCTTGGTTTTAATTATAATCATTAACGTTTACACACTCTTATTAAGGGTATAGTATTCGTGTTTTATGTTTGGGATAACCGTATAGCGTAGTACATTTAATTGTCAAAAATAAAAAAATACATATGTTATTGAACCTCGTTTACAAGTTAAGTTACAAGCAAATTGTAATTTATAGATATATTTTTATATTATACTACTTCATTACGCCCTATCTAAGCTCATCTTAAGTCTTGATCTATTAGTCTATGATTGGTTACCGATTCGGGCTATTGTGTTTAACATGCGTTCTATATTTGAAAGCGATGCGCGCACGCAGTCTTCAATAACCCCTTGGAACCTTAACAATTCAATTTAACATACACCGTAAATTGAATTACCAGAACACCTTTTTTATTCAAAACTTCGATTTTGATGTCTATTGTTTTTGATACTTTGCCACGAAATACTCGAATGAAATAATTTTGAGGGCTGCTTCGTTTAAAAACATTAATAAAAAACATACTATACTACATCTCGAAAGGTAAGAAGTCGTACTTAACATTTTCATAGCGTTTGATATCAGAAATTAAGTTATTTTTATCCATTACGACAATCACGTAGAACAATAATTATGTACAAAAAAATAGTTTTCCTATTGTCCGATCTGGTTTTTCGTATGTCCAATTCACGTTCACAATGGTGTTTTTCTTTTATTATGAAACTAAATATTCTTAACATTTATAAATAAGTTATTATCGCCGATCAGTAATGCAATGTGACAGCCCTGCCAACTGTGCCAAACATAATATGATTCGGGCGCACAGTGACGGAGCACGCAGTAACACAACTCCGCGCGAACGTTCCCAAACGGTATCCGTTCAAGAAGGTATTGGTATTCACCGCGTCGAATGATTGCTTTGGTAACTCGAGTCGCGACGTTATTTAAACTGTCGATGTCAACTTGTTTATTCAACTGTCACTTTTTGTCTATTTACCCCCCGGTTCTAGTCTAGTTGCTAAAACAGCCCGATACAGCGGCCTGTGGTTCGGTCAGACGATAAATTGGTACGGATGGACCATGAATTGTTGGTCGGGTTAACTAACGAATTGTAACATCTGTCCTCCTTTAATATGTTAGTAGACCATTCTAGCATTAACTCTGTGTACATAATACTCAGATCGATACGGACAGTTAGGAGCCTGGAAAGTTCTGGCAAATGGTATTTTACATGGAATGCTAGTAGTCCCACTATTATGGGTCTCGGAGGGCAAATGGTAATTGTTCCGTGTAAACATCGGTAATCAACCAAATTACGGTAGTGCGTAACGTAAAAACATAAAATAAACGCGATAAAATCCGTTAAAATTAGTTCTATTTCAAAATTACGGCAGACTTAAAATTGAAGCCAAAATAAAAATAAAATTTTAATAAAGGCTTAGACTTGGTGTTGTATTACTGTATCTATATTAACTATGGCCGGAGGGGTTGGGTGGCGAGTTTTTGCTCGCACTGACCTTGCCGCGACTTTTACTTACCTACATCGAAGTTGGTATTAATATATCCGTATTATTTGCTTGAATAGGTTAATAAACTGAATTAATTTCGTTATAGGTACCCAGGCGAAATGTAGAGCTTGTCGGTTAGCTAATTGGCCGTCTAATCATATGTTTATTCGGATGATTGCTTTATTATACCATTTGATATACCGGACATCTTTTCGTCGTCGTTATTATAATGCTAATAAACATATTAACTTAAGTGGTTTCAATTAAGTTATTTTCTTTTATTTAAGTATATTTTAAGCTGATAATATGACGTAGACTTGTTAGTTCTACCTAGTGATTGCAAGCACAGAGCACCAAAATAAATAGAATGTGCATTTGATTTCTCTCTTTTTTTTCTATACTCATGTATTACTTATGACAGCGTGTTTTACTTTTTTTACGCAGCTACACCGCTCTTTATTATGACAGTGACTATAAGCGTACATGCCATTTCCACAAATTATTTATTCAGTGTTTGAAAGCAATAATGAAGTACTAGGATCGATTCCCGGGTCGTCATTGTATGTTCTTACCGAGTAGCTTGCAGTCTAGAAGTGACCCACAATCTATGCAAAATTATCTGTGTAACATTGTATAACCATTGTTTATTGCAGTACTAACCATATTTTTTTTCTTTTTCGCAGGTAAACCATCGTGAAAACATATCTAAAGCAAAGTTACACGCGAGTACATTTACTATATGTGAGGCACCCACGTGGTATGTAAGAATTTCATAGCAGTCATAAGTGGCTTGCGTCGTTAGCACAGCACTAAATGTGTTGTGACACTAACTGACATTACTCAAGTATTCTGGGGCCTTAGTATGAGTTTTGACGAGTTCAAATACCGATCGAGTGATATATGTCTGAACAGCATCCCTAATTTTTTTAATAAACAATCGAAATTTGTATGGACTGTATGGTATGGTCACTCCGTACCAAGTTGGATCCTCTTTTAATTCCATTGGAACGGGCAAAACACATAGAGTAGGTTCCCATTAACATTTAAACATAAATAAATTAAATCATACATACTTAAATCTTGATCATAATCCTATTTCATCACTCCAATCTAAGCTAACCAATATTTAGAAATGAAAAAAAAATAACCATTACGAAAATAACACCAGACTCGACCCACCGTTTCCTTTTCGTCAGAAAGATGTCTATCTCGGGCAATCTGAGCGAAATGGACGACACCCCTCTCCCTCGCACGCATGCGACATTCCCTAGACGCCACGTGTCAATCCACTCGTGCAAGGTATCAAGTCGCCGCCGTAACATTAAACGAAATTAACGTTTATCACTTTAACTGCAAGGTCTCTAATTGCTTAAGTTGATGTTCAAAGATATACACGGATGTACACACGGGATTAGGAGCAATAAAGTCGTATGTCAATTACTTACGTTGGAGTTTTAACTGAATCGCATTTGCATAAGACTCATAGTTGTTTGCAAAATATATTGTCTTGAAAACCCCGACTGTTCCATTTTCAAATGTTCCTAAATTTGACCGCGTATACACTGACCAAACAATTTTAATACTTTTATGTTACACAATTTATTGAAATATAAAAACTGTTTACATTTGATTTCACTCTCGACATGATTCTGATTTCACAGTTATATGATAAATACCTATTCATTAAGTATTGTATCACGACAAATAACTCGGTAAAACAAATGTCGTGCGGGCATTGAACGCTGCCAATTTCAGTTCGATCAACCCCGAGCCTCCGCCCCGCACACCAACCCCGCTGTCACCCACACGCGCTAAGACGTATCATTAATCATTCCTGTACACAATTCCGTTGACCGCGAAACGTTTAAATATATTATTTATTTCTGTAGTATTAAAGACGATAATAATTCGCCAAGGCGGCGCGAATTACGCCCTTTTGTGTTTGAAGTGGGCGGGTGACGGCTTACCTCTTGTTACCTCTGTACCCCTGGTGTTATATAAGCCACAGTGCAATGGCCGCTCTAAAACACCATTAAAGCTATTATTTCTCCCTTGCGTTAAATTTCGTCGAGTAACCTTAATTTTAGACGCCTCCACTAAAGAGATGATGATTCGCGTTTCGTTGGTTTCACGATATCTGTTAGTCGGCATATTTTTTTTAATAAAAATGACAGATAATAAGTAGGCCAGGGGATGTTTTGTTTAACATAATTACCTTGTGTGAATTTTGTTATGAATTTGTCACTTTATTAACTACAAATTAGTATGAAGTTATTATCCCACATACAGAAGAAATATAAAAAAAAAACTTATAACCTACTCATGTTATTTTCTAGTTGGTACGATTTTTTTAATCTGAATTTTGCAGAGCGTACACATAGAAGTTTCAAATAATTAAATTAAAAAGCACTTTCTCAAATTTTTTTTCCAAAACTGTCGAAAAAGGTACTCGAAAGGAATCGAGCAGTACAATCCCCCTTGACGTGACCCAAATACAAACAATGCATATTTCAGCGTAATCTGCGTGTAGTAATTAGCGGGGCGGTCGGTACCGGCGAGCGACAGAATGTGGGTTAGATTCGCGAAGGGGCCGCCAATGCACCGGTCGCAGACCGCTGCCGGGGTCGTTGACCGTTATCGATCGCGGGGGTAGGTACGGGGTAGGAGGGGCGGCGCGAGGGTGCGACACGGCACGCGCCCCTGCGGCGCCGCACCCCCGCGCTCCTCACACACGCGGCGCTGAGGAAACCCGTTCCACTACCGCATGCGTCACTCTGGGCAACTTGGACACCTCAGTTTTGAAGAAAGTTCACGTGAATGTTATAGGGTCACACATTTTCTGCATGACGTCAAACAAACATAGAAATGTTAAATGTAACGGAATTGTTAACTTTGTTCCCACAAAGTCTAACATTTTCTACCAAATATGTATCGTTACGAGTATACATCTGATGATACATCGTATGCCGTCGCTAAAGTGCTATCAATCTGGGTCACAACTTAAAATAAATGATGTCAATATCTTCCCTAAAGCTCTGTCACAGATCTGACAACGTTATTAAGCGCAGTAACATTAGCTACAAATTACTCTGAACATCAATGGATTATGACAATAAAAGATCGTTAAATTGTTAAATATACATAGTATTTATCGAAAATAAACGGTAACCAAACAGTATTATTTTATTTGTATCGCACACTTGTCTTGGTGCTCAATTGTTTGTCTGATTCGCATTAAGTGATGACAGTTTGTTAGTTGTTCGAGTTCACCGCAGTTCAGAGATGATCCGGCCAGGTTGGCGCAAACCCAGCACTATGACGAAAGCGATTGGCTAACATTTCCCTATATCCATTTTTCACGAATTCCATTTATTTTGACGTGCGTGAACGTTAATTTAATAGTAAAAACGTTTATTGTTCTAACGTGGTGTTCAATTAACAACATGTTTTTTTACATGTTAAAGCAGAAGTGTATGCGCTTTGAATATATAGTCTTCAATTGGTAATACAAATTGGCACTTCTATATTGTATTGAATACGTCATTATTTATATAATAGCTCTTGTAAAGCATTTAAGTTAGTACTAATTTATTCCTGTCAATATGCCTAAGCAAAGATGTGAAGGTATAAATCACCAAAAAAAATCAAATTCAGAGCACGGCCAGTATTGATGAGAACTCATTCTCGTATTCCCGGGCATCCATTATTGACAGTAAACGAATATATCTATAGCTTGTTATAGGGAAACAGCTGTAGTAGGGCGAGCGCGGGAAAAGAGCTTTCCTTGGGCGGGGGGCTTCGGCCCCGAGGTTGGCTACCCCTGCACAGCCTACCGCCGTTGTTATGGCGACGTTTCATGATTTATGTTCGCCTGGTGACTCGCCGCTCTCCCGCCTTGTTATTGAAAGATTTCTTTATCTATCCTGGATGTATAAATACTATAACCAAACCTCTATAAATGTATTTAGATAAATATTGCAGAATTTTATCTTATAACTACACCTACATAAATATTAGAAAGACAAAACAAAAGCCAAAATTGTTTGATAGCAATTAAACAATTAACACATTTAAATAGATTTTTGTTTATACACACACGCAGAGTCTAAAGGAACAGATCTGGGTAACCCTTGGGTATCGATCACTCGTCCCCTCCGCAAGTTTGGTGTTTGGAATCGAGATAAATAATATTTCTCCATAATAACTGTCGATATTGCGACGTTGATACCGCGCGGAAAGGCTTCGGGGACCGATGTTATGAAGGATAAAACGATCACTATTTTGTCGAAAACTGTCCGTGGAGTCGACGCGATGTTTCCGGTAAATATTTTGGTCTTCTATTTCATACATCAACGTATGAAATGATTATATTTCATTAACATTAGAAACACCTAATTGGGTTTTTTATCACGAGTAAATTAGACTATGAAGTTGTTATTCATGGCAAAACATTTTTTTTTAATTTCGATTGGGTATGTTTTCGAATATAACATTATTAAAAGTATCAATATCAATTTATCCGTGTACATCATTGAGTGCAACAGTGTAAGTGATGAAGCATCGCGCGAGCAAGACAGAAAATGAGGCTTTGTCTTATTTATTATTCAGGGTGAATACGGTTTTTGTTCCTTTACTTATGTATACCGCATCTGCTATGTACAATTGGCCTACATGGGAGCCGAGAACTGTTTTTCAATTGGACTACTGCACATGTATATGTTTTATGAATACTATGGCATCGTTAAAGGTGTTAACAAATTTAATTATGTTGTAAACTAGAGAACACTATTCACGCAAAAACAGCTGAACATATTTGTATGAAACTTTTGCCCCTCAAATTCTACAAGAGTCCAATTTTCACTACAATAAAATTATAAGATAAACGACTCCTACTATTTCATTCAGTATGTATATAATGATAATTATATATTAATCAAACGTAATATGTATGTTGTAATATTTACTAGCTAATTTTACTCACAATAAGGTAAACCGATCCACCAAAACCGACTGACCTCTTTACGCTCATGATATCCTGGTCCCCGGGCGCCGGGCGAAAAGCTTTTACCATCTTGATTATACCAGGAAATTAGCGTTGCGACGTTTAATAACGGAAAACATAGAAATTTGTATAGGCGAAAATCTTATTTTCCTCCTTCCTATCTCTACGTTATTGTATATATTCGCATGGATCATTATGCCCCTTGTACAGAGGGGAGCCGTTCCCTGCAATATAAATATATACATATATGGTTATAGCACCAATAGTAGGTATAGTTCAATACTTTCCTCATGTTTCTACTAGTGACATCTAGCGGTGACAAAAGTAAACATTTTTGTACGTAATATTTTTTTTATTTTCTCAGTACAATGTTTTGAAAAATCATTTCGTCTTAGTACTAAACAAACATTTGTCTGTCCGCAAACATGCCTTCATCCGCATTAACTTAATTAATTTCCACCGCGTATTATCACCCTTATTTGGTATATGAATAAGATCTTGTACGATACGTACAAAAAGCTAATAAATCAATCATCCGTTGACGTACTTCGCGTGAAGCTAACAACTTACGCTTTCGTTCAATGCTAAACTTTAAGTAGATGTAGGTACTTATTTGTAAGTGTTACTAATTTCCTATAGAACCTTGAGTAATGTATGGAGCTCTTTTATCAGCAAAATATACTCCACTTAGGTAACTTATAGGCGGTAAATAAAGCAGATTTGTTGAAGGAATATTTGTCTATACACAGGGTAACTACGTAAAATGTGTCCTACGATTTCAAAATTGTACGAACATTTCACCCTTAAACTAAAAACTGTCATCCTTATCACGGAAAACAGGAAAAGCCATCATGCATGAGTGAATTGAGATCCGCTCGTAGCACCGTAGCGGTCTCGTAGCAGCTCGTAGCACAACGCCGCTGTAATTTTTATTTTACAAGTGCTACAATTTTCATTACTCTCTTTTATGAAAGCTGCGGTTGTCATTACTATTTCTATACGTTTTAATGGCGATACTCTAATAAAAGCGATCAATAATTTTGTGGCTTGATTTTATTTAATCGGTTGGTGATATATGTAATGTGGGATGAATTAAATCATCATCATTATAATCTTGTTTATCATTTATATCTGTTCTTGAAATGGTTTTTTTGTTATTGCTGTCAAACATGCTTTGTGTTATATATTTATAAGTCGGTAAACAAAAATACGTCAGTTTGCGACTTCGTTTCCTATCAGTTTGTTATCATTTATTCATCTATAAAACCAGCATCCATCCTGCTCTTGTTTGTCTCGATACATTCGCCATTTCTATCGCAAAAGATAACGCATTGCCGACGACTTTTCGCCCACAAATAACACGATCGTTCATCTTGCTCCAACCAACTTGAATGTGCTTTCAGCATTTTAGCATTGATAAATAACCTTAGGGCGCTGAACTGAGGAACGTTCGTCCCCTTTTTCGGTATCATTTGCCTTTTAACAAGATAAGTCTAGCTAGGGCGTAATGTTTTTCTCTATTTAAACGTAATTTCGTCCGTCACAAATTGATAGCTTTAATACAGCTCTCGACATGTTGAAGTTGTATTCCACTGAGATTAGGAATGGAACGTCTACACGTAGTTTTAGTTACATTAAAAATCCATTATCTCTGCAATCACAGAATAATATAGAGCTATCTCATAGGTTGCTAGAATATTATAATGAAACCCTCTACACAAAAGGCAGTATTAACTCTAAATGTCAGAATCCGAGGCACAAAAAATATGACGCATTTATATCCGTATAAAACCACTGCCGTTCAGTGGTAGGCCGGTAGCGCGGGCAGGGGAGCGGTGCACTGACCCGGTTCTACGCCGGTCGTAGAGTGCACTGGCCGTAGCGCCGCGTAGACGCGTAGCGCCGGTGAATGACTACGACGCTACGTGGCTATGTAGAGCTGCGGCGCTGATGTGCTACGCTTTTAATACCGTCAGTTTATATTAAAAGTTGTAGCTTTGAAGAGCTGTTGTTTGATTAACGTATAGCCTTTTTTTTTCGCTGCGAGTTATTTTGTTGGTCGCAGATAAACTTTATAGCTTAAAGCGCTTCAGCCTGAAAGGTAGGGGGGTGACTAGCTTAGGTAACGTATAGCCGTTAACACTACATATGAGCGCTAGTATTGGCGGCTTTTGTGATAGTAGTTAAATGTTGGTACGCTGACATAAACAACCTCGCTATTAATACATTCGCAACATTTGGACGATACATTTAAATAAGCACCATATTTGAGTTGCATTTAAGTATTTAGCGGCAAGTATTCAAATAAAAGTTTTACTTAAAAGTTGGACCGTCAATATTAACGTTGCTTAGTAAAAGTTAAATGTGTCACAGAAAGCATAACTCGTTGGTTGATTTTAGTAACTGTACCAAAATTAGTTCGCTACAAATAACATCCAAAGCTTGTTAAAACCGCTATACGCCATATCTGACCACCTCCAATCTTATGTTAATTTGTGTGTTGTAGCGGGTGACCGAGTCTGGCCGGCCGCCAGATTTCGGCCGCGCTATTATCAACTAAGCCTGACTTATTTCCTTTGAAATAAAACGTTCTTTGTATATAAGAGGGCAATGGATTGAGTTATGTATATCGTTATGTGGTCAATAAACTTTGAAGACGCAATGCGCCTTATAATTAAATTCAATCATGATTCTTGTATAAAAAAGTGTAGATTTTGACCATTTATTCATCATTATAACACCGCAATCGTTTTTTTACCTATTCAAAGTTATCTTGAATAGGGCGTGAGTGAAAACCCTGTCTAGATTATTAGTCCAGATTCCAATAAACTAGTAAACATTAGCTAGGCGTAGCAGCTACGCGCTACAACAATTGTTGATGTCATGAAAATACCGGTTTGACCAGAGACAATTTTGAATCACACACACAAATCGAACATAATAGCTATGCCAATTAAGTGAGCTCGCACGAAAATTAAACAGATACCGAAAAAATACGACGCGGTAAATCAATTACCGTTAATTAATTGTTAATCTATTGTAACAATAAAAATAAATTGTCGGCACATTAATTCCACGATGCCGATCGATATTAATCATTTGGAACACAAACTGACTAATCTGAATAATAATCGAAAAGCGATCCTTGCATATTTTTGATATATTCGGCGCCAAATATTGTTCCACCAAATTATACCTTACCTACATATGTTTACCGACAAAAATATAACATCAGAAACTCCGACGGCGGCGGGGCTATTTATAAACAGATCAATTATCTTTATTCCATGTGTCGTAAAGTGCAGATTCGGTTGGCTCTACGTCGAGGTCGCCGGCCGGGTCGATAACCTGTGATTCACGAACTACCCTCTATTACATATAGGCCTTTCCCATTTGTAACCGCCGGGGATTATACCTGTATTTCACGCAAAGTTAGTTCGGAGGCAGCTATCACGTTTAATGAATTCGTGAGACAATGTAGTACATGTTATTTACTTTGTTGCGGATGTAAAGATGATACTACTAAGTTAGTTTTTTGCCCTCATTAAAGTGTAGCCATTATTACTGTCGAGTTAATCAAATATAGTTAATCAGTTAACCATATGCTGTTTTTTATACTCTAGACTAGACCAGAGGTGCCATCTAGTGAAAAAAACAAGTAATCTTTCCCAAGGGTTTAATGCTATAGCTGTTCATTAAATTGAGTACTTTTATTCATCCTTGTATATTTCGTACCTCTATTAATGCAACAAATAAATGATTGATTCACTATTATGTAACCATAAACCTAATTTTTGCCCTGATTAGGTTTCAAAGCCTGCCTAACCCAATAAAATCATTTAACGCGATGGCATAAAATGTGTCATTACATTACTTGAATACCAATTTTCTTAAAGCGAACTTACGCGCGTGTAATCAAATAAAACTAATCAATAAATGCCTCGCTAAAACTACAGTCCGCTAGTACTGGAGACCTACATAAGCAGTCCGGTCATGCCTCCATTCGACTTTGGATGCTGATCGCAACGTTACCACGTTTTTGCCGCATTGGGGCAGGCGCGAGAGAGACGGAGCGCTACAAACAACACGTGTTGATGCGAGTAGAAAGCATTACTCAATACGTTACACGCGCCGACATTTTACTTTCTAGGTCTTCCAAAACATTATACCGATTATGAAATCAAACTCGTACAGGGTTATATGACAAACAAAGCCTGTTTCAGGGCTTATTTTATGGAGGATTTCATGTCCACGAGTTGCGTAGCCGACCTCCTGGCACTACGGCTCGTGGGCGAGTGACGGATTGCATATTCATCTAAGTATCCGTCTGGCGGCGCGGGGACGGCGCCGCCGCCGTCTTGCGGGCCACATCGACGCCACCGAACTTGCCCGCACCGGCTTCATCATACCCCAAATATACATTGTAGAACGGCCTTCAGTGCCGCACAATGCCACGACCGCTATGAATTTCGTTTATGTAAAAGACCTTGAATTTGGAGAGGCCCGCGTTGGGCGCCAGTAGGCACCGTCTAGATAAGCATCGCTAGCTATCGTCGCGTCGCTCACGCATATGTTTTTTGTTTCAGGTTGCAAGATTAAGGCGTTACGCGCGAAGACAAACACATACATTAAGACACCTGTCCGTGGCGAGGAGCCGGTGTTCGTGGTCACCGGCCGCAAGGAGGACGTCGCGCGCGCAAAGCGCGAGATCCTCTCAGCGGCCGAGCACTTCTCTCAGATTCGCGCGTCTCGCAAGTGCGGCGCAGCGCCGCCGCCGCCGGCCGGCGCGCCCGGACATGTCACCGCGCAGGTCCGCGTTCCGTACCGCGTGGTCGGCCTCGTCGTCGGGCCCAAGGGTGCCACCATCAAACGCATTCAGCACACGACGCACACGTATATCGTGACACCGTCGCGTGAGCGCGAGCCGGTGTTCGAGGTGACAGGGCTGCCGGAGAGCGTGGAGGCGGCGCGCAAGGAGATCGAAGCGCACATCGCACTGCGCACGGGTGCAGCGGGCGGGGGCGGCGCGCCCACGCCCGCCGACGGCGAGCCGCTCGCGCAGCTGTACCGCGCCGGGCTCGCCTCGCTGCTGCGGCCCGAGCAGGAGGCAGCCTTCTCCTCGGCCGGGTCGTGCTCGTCCGGCGGCTCGTCGGCGCGGCTCGGCGACCTGCTCGGCATCTGGTCGTCGACGGAGCGCGACGAAGGGCTCGGTGAGTCGCCGTCGTTCGAGTCGCCGGGCGGCGGCGGCACGACCAGCGTTTGGGGATGGGGCGGTGCGACACGGCCGTCGCCCGCGGCGTCGCCGGCGCGCGCTTGCGCGGTGTGCGGCGAGCGCGGCGTGGCGGCGGCGCTGGTGCCGTGCGGACACAACCTGTTCTGCTTGGAGTGCGCGCAGCGGCTGGCGGCCGGCTGCGCGCCGTGCCCAGCCTGCGCGGCGCCCGCGCACCAGGCGATCCGCATCATCTCGTAAGGCGGCGGAGTCCGCGACGCGTACGAGTCGCACGTACTCGTAGTAGGGATCTTTTTTACTCGAATCGTTATAAAAATATTAAAAGAAAAAAATCGCGTAATCGAAATCCTGGTGCCAAAGTCGGCGCCTCGCCGGCACGGCCCGTCCGCCGCGCCGTACCTATCTTAAGTCGGCAGAGTTGTTCACGATATATTTTCTTATTAAGAACGTTTTTTATTAGGTCGTCGAGCGCCCGCCGCGCTCGTCGCCGCAGAGAGAGTCGAAGTACGTTACGATAGAATTTTGAAAAAAAAGCATAAAATTTAAAAAAGTTGTATAATTATTACTTATTGATAGCGTAAATGAGGAAACGAAAAATTTATAAAGCTTACCCTAACGTAATAGCGTAAAGTATTAAGATATTATAATGATAATATAATAGGCGAGGGACGGGCGGTGCGGGGAGCGGGCCACGCGGCCGCCAGAGCGGTGGTGAGGAGTGTTAGTTGAGTGCGAGCGGAGCGAAGCGAGGCGCAGCTCGCTAGGTAATGTAGGCAATGCCCGGCGCGCCCCGCGCCGGTAGGTAATGTAATGTAATGTAATGAGTAGGCTAGAGCGCTAGAGTCGTGCCCGGCCCCGCCCGCCGCGCTCCCCGCGCGCCATGCTCACATTATTTTTGACTATACGATTATTCGCTTAAATGATATTATACATACGTACACACTATGATTATGATAATATTAATATAATGTTTGTTTTAAGTGTGTTTTAATGTTTAGATTTTTATTGTAATGTTTTTATGAATGATTTTTATCTGTATGATTATTATTATTGATTATTATTTTATGTGTTGACGATGTTTTTGTGATCACGTGCGCCCGCAGTCGGGCCGAGGCTGCTGTATGTTGACGATGTTTTTGTGATCACGTGCGCCCGCAGTCGGGCCGAGGCTGCTGTATGTTCGTCTCGTGTTATGATATCGAGTAATAAATAAATCTAAAGTAATAAATGATAAAGAAATAATACGACTCATTCATTATTATAATATAAACTATAGTAGTCTGTAGTACGACATTGACTAACCATTACCTATTGATACTTATTAAGTATTATTATTATTATATTATTAAATAAATTTAAAGAATGCATAATTATATTTCATAGGAATCATTATTCTGTATAACTCTAGTTAAATATAACGATAACAAATATTATTGTGCGTGTCGAGCGACGTTGTTGAGTTGAGTTCACCGGGGGCCGGTTTTATGGATTGATATTTTTTTATTTTTTTACCGTTATTAGTTTTTGACTTACTCATGTTAAGATACGCGAGAATAAAATAACTGCCTATTAGATTATATTTTAAAAATAATGGTCGCGTGGAACCAGCCCCCGCGGTGCGCAGATACCCACTGATTTCGATAATTTTATTTTCATAATAAAATGGGTAGACGCTTTAGGTTCAAATAACGTTGTGAAAATTTGTGAAATTTTGTAGACTACATATCTTATTATAAATCTAATATAAACTATAACTTTGGAAATTACATGTTTTATTTTACCCTACAACACAAAATATACTTATTGCCATAGAATGATTAAAGATACATCCTATTCACGCACTCAGCCAAATAGGTTCTGAATCAGCAACTGGGACCTATCAATAACAAGGCTGGAATGGAATTCATATCGTAATTTAGCGGAAAAGGGAAGATCTTCCAGCCAGGCGGATGGTATGCCTGGGGGGCGGTCGCTATGCCCCGACGGTTATTGTCGGGATCTTGTATATATGTTACTTGCTCCGAAAACTCTTATAGCGCGATTCAGGATTGTGACGTCAATCGTCTATTGTTCTGAATGCGTCTGCAGTGCCATCTGCGTAGCTTGTGGTGCGGTTGAAATAGTCGCTACAGTAACACAAATTTTAATTATCTGTACCAAACTAGCACTGAACCCTAGCTTGTGTTTCACTTCACATGAAGGTAGCAAATGGGTTTTTAATACAATTCCTATAAAAACACAAGTTGACTATGAGGCCCGAATCCTCGCATTGAGATGGGATATCCATCGGGTATAATGGCAATAAGCTAGCCCACTATAATATATATAACGTAAAATTGGAGCATGTAGTGCCACTCTGCCTACATCTTCGAAGAATTCAGGTTAGATGCTGCATATTAATAAGTGTAAGGGTTACACTGGTAGCCGCTACGAGTTTCGTAGTGCGTAGTCTATTTGAACTACCCATAAAATAATAATAATACCAGGCCTTTTTAATGTCCTACTGTTTGGCACGGGCCTCCTCTCAATGCGAGGGGGATTAGGCCATCCACCACGCTGGCACGGTGACAGTTGGCGGACTTCACACATCTTTCGAGGGGTTCTCTCAGACATGCAGGTTTCCTCGCGATGTTTTCCTTCACCGTTTAGCAAGTGATAATCATTGTGAAAATGAGATTCGCACATGAAATCCAGAAATCTCAGAGGTGCGAGCCGGGGTTTGACCCTGCGATCATCGTTACTGAGGCAAGCGTTCTACCAACTTCGCTATCACTGCTTTTTTTGCACCCAAAATATAGACAACTGTAATGTGGTACTTAAGCACACATTATAGGGTTTACTATCCAACTATGCCCTTTGGTTACTGGGCTGCGCAGCGTCAACTTGAGCATCATCTCTTATCAACAATCAATTGGAAATCAAAATATAATGCTCAGTAATTTAACTCGTAACAAAGCATTACCATCTGCTACTTAGAAACAGTACACACATAAAAAAAACACAGTAAACACATAATAGAAACACAGTACATCTGCTACTTAGAAGCACATAGTATACAAATAAGCATTATATTACACCATCAACATGTAATTGGATATATTGGAAGTTTGTCCGCAATTCTTTTGTTTGGCCAACATCAAACGAGCACCTGCGTACTTGAAT
The DNA here is from genome assembly GCA_905404115.1 of Pheosia gnoma. NCBI lineage: Eukaryota > Metazoa > Arthropoda > Insecta > Lepidoptera > Notodontidae > Pheosia > Pheosia gnoma. The sequence goes on from FR989911.1 coordinate 7,891,323, forward strand.
ATGGATCACTTCCTGCGTGGAATCATGAGAAAAACGCGCGTTCGTGCTCAAGTGGCGCCCGCGCAGTGCACCGGGGTAGTTGGATACCTCTTACATCTCAGTGTGACGAGGTTAGGGTTGAAACCTTTGTCTACGGTTGACATGTACTCATTCTAAAATAATATAACTTGATACGTTCAAGAGTGATGTTGTCAAGATGACTTCCTGAAACTATTATTATGGTACAAATACGATTGAAGAATCGAACTTGTAACAACCGTACATACCTAACACCTAATTTACGCGAGGATATAGAATAGAAGATGTAAGTATAGAAAGTCCTTCGTCATCTTTTTTTGAGGATGGCTATCGCCTACCAAGTAGAGCTATTTATGCCAGTGTCTTTCTTGATAACTGTTATAAAATTATACCTAAGTACCTCCGATGATGATGATGAAATGAATCCCCCCTACCAGTAAAGCTGTGGATACTTAACTAAAAAATTACCGGACATCTTGGGTGAACTTGAAAAGTCAAAGTATAGTATTTTATTTTAATTTCCTTGACTTGTGCACATATATCAACACACAATTATTATTTATAACAGAAACACATGTTTGGAAAATAAAACAAAATTGATAACTTCACTGTTCAACTTCCCGCCAAAAAGCCTCCTAAAAACATAGAATGGAATTATGCTGAAGTGTAAATAGTGGTGGTTAGAAGAGCCGCCCTCGTAACCGACAGGTTTCGGGTTTGATCCCTGCTTTGGCAAGTTGATTAAGTACAACAAGTTTAGTGATGAGGTATATCATTAAAAAATAAAACAAGGCAATAAAAGTGTCTTATGAATTGAAAATATATTTACACTTGCCAACCCTACCCGCCGCTTATAAAGTAGGTATTAAGTAAAACCAACATTCACACACGAATCCAAAACCAGTTGAAACTTTAAATATCACTCTTTTATCCTCAGACATAGAGATTACATGAACAGGTGAACTGGTATTCCGTCTGCTAAGTTTATATGTGCAGTGGCAAGGTGTCAAGTTGCAAGGGACATCCTGTGGATGCTGCGATTCGTTTAATAATGACACCGTTATGGATGGGATCGATTGCATTTAAGATAATGGGAGGTCGTTGCAAGTTGGTGGCATGCACTCGTGATTTATTAGTGCGTTTTTTTTTCTTAACGGCCTATTTCCATTGAGGTAGTTAGTGTGATTAAGTTATGTGCAAGTCCGGTGAGTGAAATGCTTATGAGTTTTGATAAGTAAGACTCGCGTGTTGTGTGTTGTAAATCTATTTGGTTTTTCGAACATTCGCCTGTTACCTATAAGTGAAGTGATGTCATGAAAAGTACATACATACGCTGGTCAGCAGTGGGTAGTTGAATTCTAGGCGGGAATTTAAAGGTGTGACCTTGTCATGTTTATTAATTTCACAAATATTGTGTTCTAAAAGACTTTGGTAACCACAGTTTGAAACTGTAATCAGAATGAAAATAGACTCGGTATTAGGTGGATTAAAAAAGTTTGGGTGTAGCGCACCTCTGTCACAGATAAAGTAATAAAAAGTTCTGCTATGTCTACTCCTCCGGTGAAAACATGCGTGATGGTATAATCAATTCATGAATCTTCGCTAATAGGGCTCCAGGCTCCAAAATTGTAGTAGATAGGTATTTAAAAAACACTAGAGCTACATAACTTATCAGGAGTTTGTTATTACATGTAGGCCGTAGCCTTGTAGCTACACGTGTGTAGCCGTTGCCTAGCAACGATCATGAGATAGGGTAGTAACGCCCGCGGCATCCTCGTGTCCTGGAATGTTCTATATTGCTGCAGAAGCTAGTGTTTGTAAAGACGAAATAATTAAACACATTGGTTACATGAGAGAGAGAAAGTCTACTTAAATGTTTTCCAATTTATACAGTCATTACAAATAGTTTGTCATCTAAAGAGCGCTTTGTAATGCCATTCTAAATTGATTGAAAGTTTCTTTAGATTTGGGGGACTGCCTATAGCTATTTTTTCTTATAGTTCAATCCCTCTTTGTTTTCTATCCGTCTATGATAATTGGACGACAATATCATTCGTAAAGTACCTTCGCCAATAATGATAGATAATAAGGAATAGTGGGTAGTCCTAAACACGTGCCTCCCTTAAATATAACATGATAACTATGAGGTCTTGTGTAGGTAAATAAGTAAATAAAAATAACATTATTTAGTTACCTTAAGCATTATTATAAATAAGTTGTGTAGCGGTCCCGAACTATGCGTAAGCTTGTATCTTAGGAACCTGAAACATATTAGGAACTTACAGAGGTACTTATATTATATTAACTTGAATCTAAATATGGAATAAAACTTATTTTATAGATTTTATCGCGTTTGGAACGTAAAAAGGAAAATAAACGCGATAAAATATTTCAATGTATAGGTAGTATTCGCGTAAATATAAGAAATCAATATGTTGAATCCTGTGGTTGAATCTATAAATGTAATTAAATAAAAATTAAATCATAAATATTACTATGAAACTAGTATGACAAGGTACGTATTGTGCTCCTGCTTTACTTAACGCCTCTCGAAGTGACAGGTGGCCGATAGCTATAGTTTCTCATAATCGCACGGCGCGCAGGCGCGGAGGCTGCGGCGCCGCATCCGGCGGCCGCTTCCGGCGCTCGAGTTTCAACTAGCTACACTCCCGTTCCCATGACCCGACCGAGTTTTTTTGAGAATCGATATTTTTTAAGTATTGTTTATTATTTGTTATACATTATGGGTGTGTGAATATTGAAATAGGAAGGAAGTTGTTTAGATTGGATTGTTATAACCTTGGGGGATTATTACGTAAAAATAACCCTATTTAGCATCCAGTAACACTCCACTATAAATAATGTCATGCTGTTACAAATAGACAAGTGAGGGGAGCCGCACCTGACTCATGGGGTTTTCCTACTAGTAGGCTAATCTACTACCATTATTTGTGGATTTTCAACCCTATAAACATCTGAACGCTACGACTAACAGTAGTACTTATAAGGTATCCTAAATTCTTCCGTGATTGTTAAAAAAAAAAACTAAAGTCCGCGGAAAGGTTCTTCATTTTAAGGTATAAAAATTCAAAAATTAGCGAATTCGGACTGATTGTCGAAAGTAATGATACATACAAAAATAGCCATTGTACAGACACAAGTACAAGTCATAGTTTTATTGTGTGTATATGTTATATTAAACGAATATACACGTGTGGGTGTACGCCCTAGTGAGAACTCAGATAGGAATGACCAGGGAAGCAGAGGTGAATACAAGTCAGGCCAGTGGAACTGGGACGCCACGGCAAGCACGAGTAAGTACCTACGTAATTTCCGAATCGCGTGCCCAGATTCCTTAGCGATACAAACACCTTGGCTTGGTGGTTTAGAGCAATCCTGGAAATACTCAGTTAACTCAGTACTATATGTCTATATAAGAAAGAACAAAAATTGTCTAATAAAAATCAAGAAGTCAACGAGTAGGTCATAACGATAATGATTGTGTATAATTGATTAGTTATTTAAAAAATCTCCACTTCAGTATGAACCTGTAACCAGTAAATCTTTTTTTTAATAATTTCATTTATTATATCGGGAATATGAGTACCTACCGATGAACCTATTTAAACCTTGAAGATGTTATTTTGTACTTATAAAGTACTTGTTTGTAATAGTTCATGTTAAATGCCACTATATACAGTAATTCAAATATGAATTTTTCCAATTGGATTGCTTCCTTAAACATCGGTTGCAAGGTTGGTTATAAGTCAAGTTAACTCCTAATTATAAGAACACATCCAGTGACGTATTTAATCCAGGGTCGTTCTAAATTTATCGCACACTATCAACAAAGTAAATGAAACCCTAATAGCCTCGTCATAACATAACAAATGCAGTATGTTCACTACACCGCCCCTTGTTACAGAAATATAACTAGCTTTCGAAATGTGAAGAAATAATATTGACGGAGTGTCGCGGCAACATTTTGTTTTGAAGTATACAATACCAAGCCGATTTTTGTAGTAAGCCTAAAATCGCATGTACCTAAGGACGTAATTCGTGTGTATATACTACACAAAATAAGCTTGTTTTTTGTGCTTCAACATGTAGTTCGCGACTATCCGTATAGATAATTTCTTCATCTGAGGTTACTTATAATATTCATACTGACGTGATTGTTAAATTTCTGTCTACAAGGTCACGTGACTTTAAACATAAAGATAACATGTGCCCGACACTTCGTACCCAGACTGTAGGTTTTAAGCTATTACCCCGGGAAGACAATTATTCTTTATTAAGAACAGGGTTATGATATCACCGAGCCAAGTATTATCTAGAAACAGGTTACAAAAATCACCATCTGAACGGCTCTGACACATTTATAAATGAACTGAAATTTGGAAGAAATTTGCAATAGAATTACCAAACCGTTTGTAGAAGAAATGTGCTTGATTATTGTATTGTAAATTTATAATAATTTGAGGGCAAATATTTACATAATTTGATGCTTCATTCTTTTACACATTTAAAAAGTTACATTTATTATTATTGTGTGGACTTATTTTCGATTTAAATGAATATTTTATGTAAATACAAACCAACTTTATAGTAAATTTGATAAGTAAATTAGTATGAAGTAAAGTGGTAAAGTTTCCAACACAACCGAAGGTCCCCCGACATTTTGGAACGGTTAAGAATTCACTTTTAAATTATAATTGCGTTCAAGAGTTGTTATAAGTAAATGAAAGCCGCCTTTTTAAATGGTATATAGTTGTTTTGTCAAATAGTTATTAAACAAATGTAAAGCTTTATTAATTGGCAGTTTTATATTGATAGCAGATGTATATCCCAGACTTGACTGAGAATAAATTTGAAATTGTCCACGATGACGACTAAGTCTAGACGACTAAGACTTATAAAAATATAATGGATGGGTATTGCTGACCACACGGCGTTAATTCCTTTAGTCACCTCATTTTCGACATTCATAGACAGGCTGGGAGTGGTAGGTACTGTTCTCACATTTATAATGAGTAAATATGGTTTATTGATTAGTAATTTAGACTTTAGCCACACTGTTTCCTGCTTCTATTCTGTATTTTTTGTGATAAATTTCTTTATATACTTTCCACCTCTTCGCCCTATATGAAATAGTCATATTTCCTGTCTGTGTATAAAGTAAATTACACAATTGAGCGATAATACTGCCCACGGTCGCCTCAATTCCGCTCTTTATTGACAAGGGCTCGTGCCTAACCCAGGGCTCCAATGTCTTTTATCATAAAAAACTTAGCGTTATCTCAAGAATTATAGCAGCCCGGTATATTAACCTTGAGGTTTAAGTCTCGCTCATTGTGGTTTAAGCCCTGTAAGTTTTTATTGTTGAAAATTAGGTTAGGTAACATTAGTGACAATGTTAATCTTAGTGGTGGTGTTCGCATGGTGGTTTACAAAACATATATATATATATATATATATATATATATATATCTCTCGGTATCCAATCCTTCAGTCGGGCACCGATATAGTGCTGAGCTGTATTCATCGCTTTTCCTCGCTACACGCAGAGACTACGTGGCCGCTAACCTTCGGGCTTGTGTAACCTTTTAATAACTTAACGATATATCAATGGGGTATTCAGCAATGGCAACTCTAATCAAGTGTTGTATGTAAATAAATGTAAAGTTAAAACGAATTAGCCCAACCTATAAGAACGGGGGGTAGGTAGGTAGTCTAATCTATCAGATCATAAAAGTTCATTGCAAGAAGACCTACATAATTATTTCCTATCGTCAAGCTGGTGATATAATGTTAACTGTACATTTAAATATCTTCCATAACTTAGCCGTAACTTAGTAGATTTGAAGTATTTAGAGCAGGTACTGATGAACCCTGAGTGGAGACGCGAAAGGTCATACCTATGGATGTGTGACTTTTCGAAGAATCTGCCATGTCCTCTAAAACCCCTCTACACATAAGGGATAAGCTACAATAACGAAATACATTACTTATTCGATCTCATAAATAAGAAAACATTAAAGAAATATATATCTCTTTTTCCCTCAAACCTTAATTCTGGAGTCCTTTGCCCTGACACTAAATAAAGTAACAACGACCATCAATCTTCAAAATCCGGTGTCAAAATGTAATTTAAACACAAAAATAATGGCAGTCGCCACGTTATAACTCACTATGGGGTCTGCGGGGTGCGGGGAGTCTGATTGTCTAGTCACCAGTGATTCATAGGACAATCATCCCTCAGTGACACACTGCAGGTACTTTAGACGACGCATTTCGATTGGGGGACTTTGGATTAAAATTCAGCATAGACTTAAGTCATTAGAAAGTCTAGTGACCTCTAATAACCTCCAATAAGTGAAAGATTGCCTAGTTGGGAAAAACACCCAGTTGATCGATCTTGGATGGGTGACCGAGTCTTACGTGCTTCGAAGGGCACGTTTAGCTAGTGGACTCCGTTGATCTTCTAACATCTTTGATGGACGATAAAGGCAGTCAGGAGCCTAAAAGAATCTGACAAATAGTATTACATGTATAGGTTATGGCTAGTCCTACTAATGTGTACCGTGTAAATATGGGTAATCACTCTAATGAAGAAAGGATACAATTCTATCTCAATACAGAGAGGAATTTATAGGTACCCTATTAGAAGAACAATTTCCTCAAAATCCTTAAAATAGTAATATAATCCTTTGAGATAGCTAACTTGTCAGGACCTCTTACAGCTATTTTATCATTACTTACTGACGACCTGTACGTCAAGTGCGAGATTATTCGTAAGCTAACCGTATACTTTAAAGTCGGCTTATTTAGACATTTTGTATGGAGAATTGAAAATTTTGAAATACTCTCCGCTAGAGGCGCTGTTCAATTCTCCATACAAAATGTCTAAATACGCAGATTATAAAGTACACGGTTTGCGTATCGTGCACTTGACGCACTGAATAGTACAGTCGATAGTGACTCTACTATTTGTACCGAGGGCCCGGGTTTGAATCTTTGTAGCAAAAAATATTTTATGATGAGCATGAATGTTTGTACCCGAGTAATGGATATTTAATATCTATCTATAAAAGCATTATATATTGGGATCGCGCCCAGTCCAGTGAACAGTACCTATAATACAAGCGTTGCTTAGTTTGGGCCGGTACAGTTGATGTGTAAATGTAATGTGCCTACCGTTATTATTATTATTACTTAATAAGCAGAAGCGTCCTGTAGCTGCAACCTGTAATGTCCCCGCGATCCACTGCAACGGGCGGGTACACTGAGCAGCGGTGGACTGCCACTGCAGTGGGCGCAGTCTCATGACGCATGGTCGCGCCTAGGCGGGCGGCGCGCCCTCACACTATACTCGGATGTCAACCCGCGGAAAAGTTAAATTTTGGCATTATTATACTTTTTTTTAATAGTGCGCTGAGTAAGTTTGAGCAGCGTGGCCTTGCATTGACGGGGAGTGTGCTTTGTATAATGATTACCTGCTTAGATATCACTCATCATGAAATATCTTTAGAAAAAAAGGAGACTGGACGACTGTACTATTTCTTCTTGTTTAATTTTTTTAGATTGGCAATCGGCTACTAAATATAGCCATTTTTGCCAGTGCCGACTATTTCTTGATAATGATTATAAAATTATAAGTAAGTATCCCTGATGATAGTGATGATATTGATAACGATGATGATGATAAACATAATTCCCCACCCCTAACAGTAAAGCTGTGGATACTTTTCAGAAAATTTACCGGACATCTTGGGTGAACTTGAAAAGTCAAGCTTAACTATTCTTTATTAGCCCTTTTTAATGTGCCATTGCTGGGCTAGGGCCTCCCCTCAATGTGAGAGGGATAATGGACATTGACCACCACACTGGCCTTAAGTGGTTTGGTGGACTTCCCACGTCTTACGAGTACTAAGTTATCTCAGAAATGCAGGTTTCCTCACGATGATTTTCTTCAGTGATGCTGATGATAATGAAATGATAATCATGGTTGAAAATGAGACTGGACTATGATAATGCTCATCAATTAATCGTAATTTCAGCACATTTATAGTAAATAGCTTCTCAAAATCTCTGAAATTCAGTCCCCCTACGTCTAATAACAAACATTATTAATTATTAAAGCCTGATCTGAATATTTCAACGTTTCGCCAGTCATCAAGACTTGTCAATACGATTCCCCTTTGCAACCTAATTACAAACATAAAAAGCACCTTAAGAGACAATGGTAAGGTTTATTTTTGTGTGGCGTAAGGTATTTTTTTTATGAAATATCCCCCCTCTGTTTACCAAAACCCGTAATCCTTAAAAGGAATCCAAGAATCACGTTGTTTCTGTGCGTTTTAATGATAAAATACAAGCGCATGTTTGGGCATAAAATGATTTTTGTGCAATAAACATGCGTAAAATGTTACGAGGCGCGAATGAGGAGAATGTTGGACCATATTTTTTTAGAGTTCCTTACCGAAATAGTAAAAAAGCAACCCTTGGGGTGTTTTTCATAGTTATAATCGAGGACCTTATCGCTAATAGCTTACTTGAGTAAGCTTAAGTGCGTCGGTTAAGTCTAAGTCTCCTAACACAATCGAATCTTAATCGAATGAAAATGATATCGTAATCGCTACTTGAGATAGATTTTTATTATGATTTATGACTAAACTCAATTTGGAAGATCTGAAAAAAAAATTTTATAATTCATGAAAAGATCGACGGAAAATTCCAACTCTGGGGAGCCTAGAATAATGAGTAGAATTCATGGCATCAGTTTTCGTAACGAAGCCACATACATCCTGTATAGTAGTCCCGTTGGACTACTGCGTTAACCTCACAGACTTAGTAACATTAAAAAAAAAACACCACCTTTGCGGACGAGTAAAATAGCAATAATCTCTTTAAAAGAAAATATATCTTTCAGGTAAGTACCCTGATCATTTTAATTATCTTCCATACTATAATTTGCCCAAGCATGCACGGCATAGCGTCGTACAGTTTCAGAACGATAATAACAACAAAACAAACAACGGCCACCGTTTCTGAACGCAACCACGACAACAAACAACCCCACACAGATAACCGATTCACAAGTTTCTCGACGCGAACATTCGAAAATGGAACGCGACTGTACGTAACACTGACACAATATACGCACACACGTAAAAAGCCCGGGGAAAATTCACTCACACAAGCAAATAAACCAGAACGCAGAGACCTCTGGCCCGCCAGGATTGTAATGGAGTTTTCATACGCCGCAGCGCTGCTATAGAGCTCGGAGCTAAATGGTTGTGAAAGACAGAGATGGAGAGTAGTATAATGCTCACACTTACAGGCAAAGGTAGGTTTCCCGGGAGCCGGGCGTAGTACTAGAGACACATTGATCCACAGGCAGCAGCGACGTCTGGCAACATCGATTGTGCAGTTTCCTGCAACGGCCCGTTGCCATGGCGACCGCCCACCTCTGCACCCCGCCTTCGCTACGTACCTATTTAGAAACTTTCCTACTACCTACACCGGCTTTATTGAATTTATGTTTGTGTTTTGTGTTTGAAATATTATCTGTGCATATCATCCGTTGTCCTGGTTGTATTTTTGAGATGGTGTGATAGGATGAGCACGTAACATCTAACAAACCTGGTTCTGGTTAGATATTGATTAGCAAGCCGAAAGATTAGATTATTAGAAATATAAATTAATGGGGGCTACAACACATGTACATATACGAGTTAAATAATATAGTAGATCAAGGAGTATATAAAGACTGACAAGGTAACCTTCTGAATTAATTAATTATTATATATTAGTAGATAGAGATTGGGTAAAGAGTACCAGGTACCTAATCACTATTAAATATACATGATTCAGGTACAAAATTCGTGCTCATCACAAATAGTTTGCCCTTACCGGAACTCGTACCCGGGACCCTCGGTACAGAAAACCGGGTAGCTACCATCTGAGCAAATCGGACTATCAAAATTATGACATTTCTCATCTAAGGTAGATTGTTTAAATCGCGCCAAAGTGGATTAGTGCCCTCTCTACGGACGTTGTATTGTCTGTATATGCAGTCTTGCCCAGGACCAGGGCCGCCCTCTCTTCCCTAGCAGGGGAGGAAATGAGGAAGCGGGGAGAAGGGTAGGGAAGCCTTTGCCCAGCAGTGAAACATAACAGGCTCATAGTATGTTTAAAATAAAACATAATAATATTTTAAAAGTGTATACCAGTCTGAGACAGACTTATTATAAATTTAATATTTCATAGTATAAAGTTACTATGTAACCTAATCTCGTTTGCGGTGCCTCTTGGCGATTCATCCGCCACCCCCGAGGCGGTCTGGCTAGCCGTTGTCTATAAATAAACATATAAAATCACATATAATAGGGCTGTTGTTATGTTATTTCTATTAAATAAAATTAATGTTTTACGATTACTAGGAGTGGAATAATTATTGACATGACATTTAAATTGAAATAAAACTAATTTCACAGATCTTATCCTGTTTATTTTATGTTTTTACGTTCCCGACTTTTCGGCTGTATTACAGCAACCATGGTCAAAGGAGGACTCGATAAAATCTGTAAAATTAGTTCTATTTCAATGTGTAGCATTCGAGTAAATATAAGAAATCAAGACATTGAAATTGACAAAAAAAAAACAGATAATTGGCCACATAAAACGTTCTCGATCAGTAAAAACAAAAATAGTAGAGAGACACAGGGCCGTGATGTCACCGCCAGCGCGTGTGCGACAGAGACAAAGCAATAGACACTACTTTGATTTTACTATACCGTTACCGAATACCGATCCAGAGATCTAATGTTCTCATATATTTACTAGTAAAGTTAGCTACTGTGATATATATGTAAATACTAGTTTTCCTGGCAGACCATATCCAGTCAAAAAGCAGTTTCAGGTTGCCACGAATTTATAAATTTTCCGGACAACTTTTAAATTTTTTCTTTACCTACAAATCCTGATTCTAACTATTACGAACATTTAAACACGAAAATAAGCTAAATCCGATCAGCAATTCTCAAGCGATGCGCTTACAAACAAATATCATTTCATTTTCATTGTATCGATTCGATCACCCGATCAAATTTGACGGCCTGATTAGCGCAGTTGGTAGTGGCCCTGCTTTCTGTGCCGAGGGTCTCGGGTTCGAATCCTGGTAGGGACATTTTTTTTGTGATGAGCACAAATGTTTGTACCTAAGTTATGGATGTTTAATATCTATATAAATATTATATACAGAGTTCGCCCTCAGTCCATTGTACGGTACCCATAATACAAGCGTTGATTAGTGCGGGACCGTATAGCTGGTGTGTTCGTCTGGCGCTATTTATTTAAATGTCAAGACTCGTACTAAGCCCCCACAAAAGAATGTCAAGTTCTTTAATAGTGTTTCTTAGCTATCGTCTCCGTGATTATAATAAAAGTTTTGAAGGCTATGTTGCCACCCTCCGCGTTAGTCTACGCAGTCGGTATCCCAGCGGGCGACGAGTACCTAATTTGCGACCAGTGTTGCTACACTTGTAAAATAATTGAAGAGGTTTTGTTGGAGTTAAAAGCTGACAGCGATATGTTGAGTGCGAATATGATTTCATATTAATTATTGAGTGTCGAATTATCAATGGTAAAGTTGTTTCGTCGTAAGTACTTAGTAGATTTTTTATGTAGAAGCAGTTTGACAAAATTATAGTCACATGGATTCATTGTCTATGGAATCGCCATAGAATGGATTCTGTAATACACCTTACCATCGACAATACAATATATATGACACAAATATTCGTATTTTTATTCGTTCCAGTAAGGTCCAAAATAGAAGCTAAAGTAGCTAAATGTTGTATATGGGAATAAGAAAACGGGTTATTCTGGCCTATCTCATAGATGCTATGGGACTCTGTTTTTGTCTTCTCTATCAACAACTCCCATATACAGGTTGATTCAGAAGGTTTATACTATAAGCCTCGAACCTGCGTTTCTTTAGCGTATTTGTAATCATTATGTGAGACACAATTTCAAAATCGATTTGAAAAATTGCTCCCTACAATATGATAATTGTGATTTTTTGTTAGCAAATAAAAAAAAACATCACATTGAAATGCTATAGGCAAAGCGCTAAAGAAACGCAGGTTCAACGTGTAGTAAGTATCCCCTTTCTGAATCACGCCGTATATGAATCGGACAGTGCACAAGTACCCTGACCAACCCCTTCAGTGATCAAATCAATGGACCAGGGAGTGAGAATTCAAAAATCCTCCCGCTTTCATCCGGAATTACTAATCAAAAGGCTTAGGCATCCCGTAAAAAGCGGATTCCGGCGTCCGTTAGCCGAGCCGGAGACAGGCAGACACAAAAGAACACTGGGACCGCGTGCCGGCTGCACTGGAATTAGATTTGTGCCGTTTTGAGCCTTGCTGTATGCTACCAGAATAGGGTGTGTTACTAGACCATATTTACCTACGTACTTCATACAAATTTTGATATTCAACTTGGCTAAAAAGGTGATTTTCCAATGCCATAGCATTTTTGCAGTCGTCAAAGTCAAATTATTTATTTCGTATAATATGCCTACGGGGGCGTATACCTCTACAACCAGATCGGAACGCGACCTCAACTGAGAAGATCCGGCGAGAAACTCAGCGGGCTTGAAGGTAAACATTAAAAGGGTAAGCATTTTATTGTAATGTTATAAACGTATAAATAAATAAATATAGGCTATATTATTATACGAACACACCAACTATACGGTCTCACTTTAAGCAACGCTTGTGTTATGGGTACCGTACAATGGACTGACGGCGATATAATACTTATATAGATATGACTCGGGTACAAACATTCGTGCTCATCACACAAAGCTTGTGTCCCTACCAGGATTCGAACCCGGGACCCTCGGCGCAGAAAGCACAGTCACTACCACTGCGCTAATCAGGCCGTCAAACGTATAAGTCAACTGTTAGTTGTTAGACAGACTAGGATTGACAGATAAGGGGTTTAAAACGAGTTAGTACGAGTTCGAGTGTGATAATAATACGCAACACTTTGAACTGTGAGTTTGTGTTACAACTACTCCCCAACTAACAGTGGAAGACATTCAATAAAGTCTTATTTTGTGAGGCAATATGGTTAACGCGGTAATCAATGCAAACATTTGGACAAAACGTTTTATTGGATTCCGTATATCAGCATTACACATTCACGGACTGTTGTGCGCGTCGACATGGAAGATTTGCGCAACAATTTATGGATCCATTTTGTGGAGCACAAACCTAATTTTATCAGGTTGAATTGTTTTTGAAAGGTATGTCTGGGGCTACTTAATTAGTTTTGTCTACTAAATTAATGTGCTAATTGATTTAAAATAACAAGGTATCAAAGCTATATGAATTTTAATTTAATTACTTAAAGTGGAAGCGTTAGGTCAGGGCGCCAAATTAAATATTTCGATGGTTTTAATTTTTACGAAAATATGGGACATGTATAGGTACAATGTTATTAAGTTTTTTGCGACATTGCTATTGTGCCTCGATGTATTAAGTTTGCTAATAAATTTACCTAGAGCGATACAATACTCCAAAGTTTGTAAAAACCGCTATTTTTAGTAACATTGTTACATTAACATTAGGCGTGTTGTTTCATTTGAAATTAATTTTGAAGCGATTTCAATAGATAAATAAATGTATAACACAATGCCGTAGTCACCATCAAAAAAATCACGACCCATATACGTTTCATTTTTTTGTCAAAAAATAAAAAACTAAATTTTGAATTTCGCGCGCGAACCTAGCGCTTTCAGTACGTATTTCTGTAAAATCGTTTATTGATTGCGCTTTATTAGCCAGCAAAATAATGTTTATAGAACAAATAATTATTGTTCTGTAATATTATGTTGCTCCTTAGATCGCCATAATATTAACTAGCTAAAGGCATGTTTTTATTTGTTACGACTTAAACGGCCAATTATTTCTGAAATGTATAAATGGAATAACCTGATATTCTCCATCAGGTACGAAAACATAAGTTGTTTATCGTAGGAGTCTTAATACCCAATTATCTTAGGAATAAAAAAGAAATAACATCGTTGCTAACTGGATAATATCAAGTAATAATATCACACCCACTAAACATAAAGAGTGAAGAGGAAAGAGTACCTACCTGTACAATATGTCGCGCCGATTTGATCAAACCACGTTTCCTCGGCTACGGCGCGCTACGTGCATCAAGTAGGTAATCACTTATGCATTATGTTTTCCTGGTATTGCATTTCTTCGAACCTTATAAAGGGTTGTAGAATGTTTATATTTGCTTTGAGGCTTATTTTTTATAATAACTAAACATTCATCTGACGCAGTGCATTTTATATTAAGTTAGTACTAAAACTTACATCCCATTGAATCAATTTTAATTTACACAACATATTCAAGCTTCATATCGCATTCGCAATTAATAATCTCATTACTTATCCGGACGGGTATTTCGTAAAAACTCGTCAACTCAAATCTATCACAATGTATCCTAGAGACAGTATAGTATGAATATGACGTCACGAGTGTAAAAGCTGCACTATTACTGCACCAGACCGAAACAGATCGAAACTGCACGCCAGACTGGCAGACATAGCTATAAAACGGTTACCTATTACCGGAGTGCTGCCTCCCGGCAGAGACTTGTTAATAACCAACACAAAGGAGGGATTGTGAACTTTCGATGGCTTTATTTTTTATTTTAGTTCCACAGACTAAGAAAAAGAAATATCGCTGACCACATTTTGAACACACAACCAACAAATACTTTGTTTATCGCGTAAGTAAAGTAAATTACGTACCTATATTTGTACACAAACAAACCTTGCCGAATGTTTCATTTAAGCATAACGCAATCGGTCTTTATTTTTAATTGGTGATTGGTCTTTATTTTTCTTAGTCTATGGATAGGATACGCGATACTTTGACTACAGTCCTGGTAATTAAAATATTAGCGAATGAGAGGGCTTTTACACGATCATATCAACCACCCAACATAGAGAGAGGGACAGACGACCCGATTGGCACAGTTAGCTGGTAGTGACCCTGCTCTCTGTACCGGGGTTTCCGGTTCTAATCTCGGTAGCCGCATACTTTGTGTGAAGAGCACGAAGGTTGGTACCCAAGTCATGGATGTTTGATATCTATAAATAGGCACATAATAGTAACCACATCATATAATATATATACTGTGATCGCCTCCAGTCCATTGTGAGGTACACCTACCCATGATACAAGCGTTGCTTAGTTCGGGACTTACAGTTAAGTGTGTTCGTCTGGCGAAGATATGCTTTAAAGTTAATTCCTCCTAAAAATAGACCATACATTCTGTTTTCGCTAGCACCTCGTTCTAAACATAGCTGACAGCTTCTTGGCTTTCAGCTTTATAATATTTTATGAAGCAAATGAAAACTACGTTAAGTAATTTATGATAGACATTATTATTTTAATGAAAAATGTTTCATTGAACACGAAGCTAGCGATATATATATAGCCTACTCTAAATTATGTACCAGAGGTATAAACAAAGATGAACTGAAAAAACAAAAAACTAAAATATACTTAAACAAAGTAAATAAAATAAAGCCTTTGTATATTAAAAATAAAATTATATACATAAAAATGCCTCTACGTCGTTTATTTTTTCTATATCTATTAATATCAAACGAAAATAATAAGAAATATTCTTAGAATATCTAAATGTATTTTTTTTCTCTATTGATCAAGCGTGGGATTTACTTAGACTTAATTACGTAGGCAGCTGTCTAAGTAGCTGTGAAGGTGTTCTTGGCAAATCGCCTTATATCATTAAGAGAGCGCTCGTCAAAAATAAACTAAGATCTTTTTCCGAGAAAAATAATTTATTGGTGCTACAATAATTACGTGAGCAGATTACATAATGCCGAATTTAGATTTCGTATCGCTCTACCAGTCTCAACAGCAGATAGGTACTTCAAAATGATGAGTTATTTCTTTTAAATATAAGGTCTAACAAAAATACTTGGGTCCCACCGGTGGTTTATAGATAAACCTTTTCTATGCATGTTCTTTGCATCTAAACTATTCACAACGCAATTGACAATTTCATTACGCGTTTTGATCACGTGACCGAACCAAATAAAACATTATTTTATTTTATGATTTTAAAGAAAATAATCCATATTTTTGCAGTAAAATAAAGACGAATAGTTATAAAAAGCTATAATCTTCTAGGATGGCTACAATTTAAATATTATTTTTCATACAGTCAAACACTCTATTGGGTACATTATCATTGTTATCATATGACCAATGAGTAAAGGGATAACATTTTGTTAGGGGACTTAATTGGGACTCAGGGAAGTGAGGCTACAAAATTGACAAAATAAACTACCTAATGGCACTGAAGTACAATTTCCTCTTGACTAAAATAAAAAGCATAAAAATAAGTTAAGCAATATGCTACGCCTGTCGAACCGGACACTTCGCTTGAGTAGGTATACGTAGCGTCACAGCGCGTGAGTAAGTAGCACTAAGTGTGTTTTCTTCGGGAAGTCCGATAATTTGGCTGCAATCCCTACATTGCAGTCACAACAGCGCGCACATTATTGCCACACTATCGCTACCTACCCATACATTGCTGCTTTTCTGCAGGTGTAATATATAGTCTTAACAGCATCGAAGCAATGTATAGGGCATAAAGTGATTCCATCGCAATATTTGCAGTAATTGAAGCGTCTGCAGTAAAGGGGAGTGTCTCGACGGCTCTATATTGGCGTGCCAGACCTACCCCAAGGCAAAGTGCGTTGCCCTACCCCCTCCACTGCGGCCAGACTGCACTGGGGTGCATTGCCACAAAGGATGACGAAGTTTCCTAGATGTGTGTTGGTTTGCACCGTGCACGTTAAATATTGATGAGGGTGGACCGCTGAGATCCAAAGATCACAGATTACCTACGTTTAGATTCTAACTAAAATGTACCTAAGCTCTAGGAAATTGTTGATTTTACAGAAATGGTTAAAGAGGATCTCGCAGATTACAAGGTAAGTACTTTTCCAATTCTGAATTTATCACTTTAGTTTGTCTATTAAGATATTTTTCGATTTTCAGTGGTGTTAAAGCATAAATACCGATGTTTTATCTCCATCCCACGATGTATAGAAATATTATGTATCAGACCCCATTTATCCGATAAAATGTAGCATGTTTATACTCGTGTCGAGTGACGCCATTATATAAAAAAATATATCAGGTATTGACAAAACAGGGATCTAAAATTACTTTCCTCATATATTACGACCAAATTAATATAAGCACAAAAAAACGACAGCCTTATTAGAAGAATTTGTATTGCCATTGTATATAAAAAGAGGCCTTATTAGATACAATGGCAATACAATGCTCTTTATAAAAGAAAAACCCTTTTATAATATTATTGTAAATGAATTAAAATATGCTATATAGTTAAACTAAGGCACAGGAAGAAGCCACCAAACGCCGTCGTCCTTCTCATTAGAGGTCATTCCAGCTTTGCAGATAAAGGAACTCTTGAGGCAATCAAGGCTTTGTGTATTGTGTGTTCCCTCAAACATACATATAGGAAGCCATTTTATTATATCCTATTGTGTGTCACACAGCTAGGGAAGACTGCCCTGTACACTGCTTCAGTTGTCCACATGTGTTATGCCCAATTTTACCCGCAGAGATGACGTAATTGTCGCACCATCTTCGCCTCAGTCTGCCCTGCCTAATAAACCTAATTAGATAACATATTATTTTGTAATAGACTAATACCCCAATAAATTAGAGATAGATTGGAAAATAATCAAACGACCCTTTATAAATTCCCAGCATCCAACACTCACGGCACGATCTCTTAACAACACCCTACGCTAACGAGGGGATAATATTCCGCTCGAAAATTTACCAAAGCCTGGGCCCTGGTGCTAGTTACCAGGTAGGTATAGGTTTGTAGGAGGTGCGAGCGGCAGGCGGCGAGCGGCGGTAGTCATGGCGACCGCCGGATGTACCCGCCTTCGCGCATCAGCTTGGAACCCTGGGCATTCGGGCGACCAGATGTTGGGATGAAAATAGGCCAATTATGACTGTATTAACATATCTTACGCCTATGGTTATTTTACTTAAATATTGTGAAACATATGGCGGGAATAAGAAATATGAGACAGTATTCCTCATCCAATTACGATGTAACTTATCTTACTACTAGTCTACTTTGTCAACAAATTCCATTACATATACTTCAAAATAGTCGTATAAGAACTGTAGAGTCGTATTTCTAAACTGCCTTGAAATTACATAATAGTGTTATGCCTGAACTCCCCTGAGAACTAATCTTAATGAATAACTAACTTGTTTCTAAACAATGTAGGTCAAATTAGAATCCAGACCGAGCAGGCTATCCAGCGTAAAGTCAGTATGAAAATAGATTTAATATCGAACTAATAGCTTAGAGACCTTGCATGGATTTAAGATTAATAAAATGAGGAATTACTAATGGCTTGGACCTTGCAATTTAACGTTAACAAAATGAGAAATATTTTATCTTAATTCTTCAGATGTCTGATTTCCTGGTCATCGTAGCAGCGCACAGACACCGCCGCTGCGGTATATGGCTGTGCAGCGGCTCTTGCAGCGCTTCCTAGATACATATTTACTTTTTGGTATCGCCTCTTGCACATGGCCCGCACGATGCAGCTTCCATGTGATATATATATGTATTTCTAGAACTGTGCACATTATATGATTAAGGAAAAAATAGGGCACGTGAATTGTCGTGCACTTTGTGTTTGGTTTCTTTTCTTCTGATCGTCTTAAACATAAGCCTGTCAAGATCATCCTCTTATTTTTAGTACCGCGGACAAACATTTGCCCTTATTTCACTTTATTTAACATTTGGGCCTCTGTTGAAGGCGTGGGCAGCCCTCCCCCGCCTTCCTCAGCCCCGCAAACACTAGCGCTATTTTCCACTTGCCTCTTGACTTTACCACTAGCAACTATATCGAGCTCAAATATCAATGTCGACCGTTAAAACCAACAAAAGACATAGAAGAAAAAAACTATAAAACCTAATGTTGATTTTACAAGAAAACTAACACAAATGCCGTATAGGATTTTGGCTATCCCGAATCGAATCGCATTGCCACTGCACACATAAAAGGAAAATAATATTTGGCAACAATCCAACTCATAGTAAAATTGCAAAAGGAATCGCGATCATAACTTAATTCCCCCAATGCTCGTCGAGACAAACGCCTGTCGCGGAGTGGCCCATAACATACCCATTTCCCCATGTAGACATTAAGGGTGGACGTAGACCATAGGGCTATTCGTTCCAACGATAGTTTCTTTCATGTCTAGTAACTAGTATATTAGTCAATAAAGTCAAGTACCTAAACATCTTTATACACCTTTAGATGACTTGTCTGGCACAGTTGATAGTAAAATTGCCTTCTGTATCGTGTGTCACAAATTCGAATCCTGGTAGAGACAGACTTTGTGTGATAAACACGAATCTTTGTACTCGACCCGTGGATGCTAGGATGCATATATACATAATTATTGTATACTGGGATCGCCCCCAATGTTCAGTTGGTATTTAATGTTGTCAAGATACGTACTAAGTCGCCTGTTATTATCAAAACCGCGTTTAAATCAGTCAATCCGTTTTATAGGCTTCTTTCTCGTATCACGTAGGTAAGTAAGCGAACATAGCTTATACTTAAATATATCGACCATAATGATCGTCTGGACCCACCCCTTGTCACCCGATCGCGTCCTCTCCCGATTGCAGTAATTAACTAATAGCTATCTGGGGTTGGGGTAACCCTTGGTTGCATTTAACTTAAAACTTACGCGTTTAATGATTGCTGGTGATTTCAGTCTGAACTTAATTAGACTTACCTAAATAAATTCTTGCAATAGAGCAGTGATAGCCAAGTTGGTAGAACGAGGAAGCGGAAGTTAGCAAGTTCAAACCCCGGCTCGCATCTCTGTGATTTCTGGATTTCAATTGCGAATCTAGTTTTCAACCATGATTATCATCAAGGTTCGAAACCCGGCAGGTGCTAATTTTGTGTGATGAGATAGAATGTTTAAATATCCCAGTCATGGACCCTCAATATCTATATAAGTATTATATATTCTGAAATTACCCCCAGTCCATAGTACGGTACCCATAACACAAGCTCTTCTGGCGATATAATAATAAATTATTTTCATGAACTATACTTGTGACTTTATGTTCACCTGGTAATATACAATGATTTTCGTGCGCATCGCGCCGTGGTGGCGAATGTCATGGTAAACTATTTATAAACCTGAAAATGCATGGCCTGAAAGCTTGGCGACGATTTCGTAGACATAGTGTAGTAGCTATTCAGTGATAAGCTGGTTAGACGTTTTATCAATAATTAACATCCTATCAAGATTTAAAAATATAACAACAACCTCTTTTCACAATTTATGTATCTAATTAGCACAGTAGCGACAGGTAAGGAATAAAAAATATTCCATGGGCTAATTACGTACTTCATTAAATCATGTGAAATAAACAGCATGCTTTATCTGTGACGGGCACGGACCTCATACGTCAAGAAATGCTAGCAACTAAATAACCTCTATTCCTGAAGTGTTGAGGTTTAAATTCAAGTAATAAGAACGCAATTAAGTTTGCACCCGCATTTCCTCGCTGCAGATTTTCCGGGCGAGCTCTCAAAACTCCCGCCGGGGGTTCGACTGTTTCCGTGTAACATCGGCACGGTTCGACACCCCCGTCAGAGATGGCCAACAGAACGAGAGCTACGATATCTGGGCCCGATCGTTTAGAGCCTTTAGCCGCCGCGAGGAGTGGAAGTTCTGCAAAATTTGGTGCAGTACACGGGCGCAACGCGACGTCGTAGTCGATGCGACCACCTATGTGTGCACACCGTATACTAGTGAACCTTGATAATGAACCAAGGGGCAATTGCCCAGGCGGGGTGTGAGGCCTCTGCCCCCATGCCCCCCCTGTTACGTCGGCCCGGATGTGCAACGACCTGCAGCCACTTCCGCTACCTATATATGCATTGGATATACCCGCATAGCTATCCAATAACGTTTATGTTCAATATTGAAGCAATGATTAAGTTTGCTCTTAAAGATCCCGATGGTATGGTTATGGTACCCTAGTAGACGGTTTTGATTTCTCACTACGAATGAAGAAGGCAGAATACTTGAAATCTCTGGCATCGTCATTCAGCTGAGAAGAATTCGTTGCTGGAACAGTGACCAAAAAAAAAGTCTTGATTGTTTTAAATCAATTATTCATTTTCCTAAAAGTGTATGGTACCTAAATATGTCTTACCTCACTATCAATAGGTTGACCACAGAACACATATTATTTCGTAGCATAGACAATTTGAATGACAGCGCCTCACATAATTTTAGGGCAAGGGCACAGACCAATTTAATTTGTGTATAAGTGCAAAAGTATATCAAGTCACAACAAAAATACAAGCAGAAGTCGTTTAATGAAATATATACAAAGGTAGGTAGGTAGGTAGGTTTGAGTAAAATTTATCAGCGTGTACCCTCAATTAAAACAAAAATATTATAAGGTTGAAAACTCCTCCAAACGAATTATTAAAAAGGTACTCCTATACTTAGTCAGCATTACCATACTTAAGTGTTAAGTAATTATATCATAAAATTTCCTAACAATGTTAACTTTGTTTTCCCTTTCAAAGCTCTCGAGGGAGAAACAAAAATAACACGAAAATATTAAATCCCCAGAGGTTTTTCAGTTAGCATAGTATTCATAAAATAATTTTAATGGTTACGAGCTGTATTGTTTTAAGTCATTCTTTGTGTTGATAATTATATTTAGAAATTATCACGTTCGATTAATTTATTTAGTTTTGGAGACTAAAAATCCTTAATTCAAATTTTATGCTAACATTTCTTTATATATACAGCACGATAAGTGCGAAATTTATAGTGCGTATTTAGACATCTTGTATGGAAAATTGAACAGCGCCTCTAGCGGACAGTATCTAAAACTTTAAATTCCACGTACAAAATTTTGAAATACGCAGTCTACAAAGTATACAGTTAGCTTACGAATAATATTGCACTTGACGTGTAGAATAGTGCAGAATAGATCGGTGAGGAATCTACTAGGAATGACTTCCTAAATTGACCACCACTCTTCGAAGGTCACTATTAACCGTTGATCACGTCATCCCATGACTGATGGGCCGCTGAAATCATTATTCGTTTACATGGGATACAGCACATATATGTGCTGTATCACATATATGTGCTGTATCCCATGTAAGCGAATACATATATAAACTAATAACGTGTGTTCCCAACATACCGACAGTCGATTCTAGTTTGCAATATTCCATACGCACACATCCATCCGCCACCGCGTCTCAAAACTTTGTGCCACAAAAAATAATTACATTGAACGTTCCAGACGTATACACACATCAAAAAACGATTAATGGGAAACGTATAGAAATAACCATCACGCGAATATGAGCCCTTGATTCATGGTAATAAGACATGTTAAACTTTTATTGGTTGTAGAAATTAAATCAACGCACACTCATGAGCGATAGGGTTCGCTTGTATACATTGGAGTGAAAGAGGGGTCCAGACAGAAAAATGCACTCAGAACCCCACGTCTAGACTACCGTCTGTCTGCTGGGAGGCCTTGAAGACATCAGACTTGGGAACTTTGGCCCAGGCCGACTTGTTTTTGATGATAGTTCTGGTTATTATAATTTATTTTTCGATATGAGATTATTATTTGCTCCTTTGCGACACAGTCTTGGTCGCATATCAACAAAAATATACTTCTTTTACAAGCATAAAGCAAGCCGGTACCTTCGTTTTATTCGCCCTTTTCACTTCGTTCTTACTTTTAAGGACGTCTAAAACCAAACCACCTAATAGGAACTGCATGTTATGTTAATTTACAGGTTTGGAGAAAACTAAATGTCCAAAATCGATTCAACTGCATCAGCAGCAGTCAGTCACTCAGTCTAGTCCAGTTCTTTGCTGTTGGGGCACTCGCCTAATGCAGGGATATTCAGCAATGATGGGTTCGATTGCTGTCGATTGTTGTGTGTGTGTGTGTGGGTGAGTGTTGAATCGCCCTCAGTTATTATGCGGTTATAGATAATACAAGTAATGCGACTATACCGCTGATGTGTTGTCTAACGATATTTTTAGCCACTTATCACGGATTATGGTCGGGATTTTACGTAAATAAAAATGTCTCATAAGTTGCTATACTTATCGAATTCAGCAAACCATACGCCTCTGTGCGCTTAGACACCCATTTTTTTTTCATAATTCGTAGAGCTTGCAAGCTTAACGGCCTGGCCACGGGACAATCGCAATAGCGAAAAATCGCGCGGCGCGATACGGCGAGTGCGAGTGGCGGGGCAGCAATTCGCGCGGCATCTTTTGCAGGCCACGGGGCACGGCGGCAGTCGCGATCGCCGCCGCGATCAGTAAGGACGTCCGAGAGCGAAATGTTGCTATCAAAGTTATCTCGATATTGCTATTAATAGTATTTTTGTTCAAGACATCACATTTGGAAGAGATTGTGGAGTACATGTTTTTTTTTATTACATTTGAATTGATTTGAATAGGAATCGAGGTATAGATGAAGAATTCCACAAGAAGTATGAGAAATACAGAATGTACCCAGAAAAAAATTTAAGAAATAATTTTAAAGACTACTTTGTAACCTACTAACTAATTATTTGTACCTATAAATAAAAAAAATCTGCCTTCAGAACCTGGGATTTTTTTTTTAATTTCTTCCCACAATATCTTCTCTACATGCTTATATTTATGATGTGGGTGGCCAGACTTCCAAATAGGCGGCCTGGCTAATATTTCGGCAATAAACAGCTCCGTGTTCATAATTCGCGGCGAAAACGACTAAACAAATTTAATCGCTGCCGTGTCGCCGCGAATATCGCCCGACGCCGTGGCCTGCGCCTACTGATTCATGTATTTGTTTCACCCGCCGGCCGCGCTGTCCGCCGCCCGCGCGATTCGCCCGGTACAAGCCGCCGGCCGCGCTGGCGTTCGCCGCGCCCCGTGGCTTGCTCAGTACATTTCTATACGTTTGTTTCAATCGCAAGACGCGCCGCCGTATCGCGCCGCGCGATTTTTCGCTATAGCGAATGTCCCGTGGCCAGGCCGTCATAGTCAAAACATATTTGCAAAAAAATGTAAAACGAAAAAAAAATATGATTGTGTATCGATTACTGATTTTTATATGTACGCAAATACTACAAATTGAAATAAAACTTATATTACAGATTGAATCGTGTTTATTTTATGTTTTTACGGCCCGACGTATCGGCTTTACAGCAACCATGATCACGAGAGGACTGAGGTGTTTGACGTCCTAGTCTACTAGGACGTCTAAACGTCGGCAACGTAAAAACATATAAAATAATAGCGATAAAATATGTAAAAAAAGTTTTATTTCAATGTGTATCGATTACTTACGCAAATAATTGGCGAAGTCTGCAGCTTTAGCGTCCCCGCCACCCCCACAATAAACCTAGTGGTGTATAATTTAGTGCTTGTGTACCAGTCTGGGAAGCTATACTTAGCACTACATCGCGCTGTGTGGAGGCTCGCTGTGCGGCACCGCATTGCGCCGGCGATAGGGGTAGGTCAGGCACAAGTTGCAATTGCATAGGTATAACAACGATAGCTGCATTTGTTTTAGCTTGTTATTTTCTTCAAGGTATTGTTTTCATTACTCTTTTGGATATTAGAAGTCATGGTAATTAGATCGTTTTTTTAAAACAATACGGCGTTTGAGTGTATGAGAACAAGCTTTGAATTGTATGAGAACAAGCTTTGAATTGTATGAGAACAAGCTTTGAATTGTGGCCATCCTAAAATATTATATTTTTTTATAACTATTAGTCTTAGTAGTAATAGTAGTAGTATTTTCTTTAAAATCATAAAATAAAAGAATGTTTTTTTTGGTTCGATCACGCTCTGGATTGTTGGTTGATGCGTTGTGACGTCACACCTTCGTAATAAGCGTCAGGATGTCAATACGAGTTTGGTAATATTTGGGATTTTAATGTGTGTGCAGTTTTCCTTTTTCACAAGGGTCACGTGACCCGGAGGCCGCGTTTTGGCGGTATTATTATTTACTTAAACTTTATCATTTTGAATTAATAAGGAATGTACTATATTGTTAGCATTATGTCAAACTAATGAACAATTGAAGATGTTTTTCAAACACAGTCAAATAGCCCATTTAACTAGTTAAGATAGATTATAAGGTAAGGATGGAAGGTAAGTAAGGTGTTTTGTTGGCTTCTTGAACGGTTTTTTAGTACCATTTGTTCATAGGTTGTTATTTTTACACCATTTTATAACTCAAGAACGGGTGTGCCGATTTTTATGCAGTTTGTCGCATATTTCGAAAAACATGCCAATAGACTAACAAGTATTATTTTTATCAGAATACACGAAATGATTTAATGAAAAGCTAGCCTGAATAGTTATTTATCATTATAATATTATTGATGTATAACGCTGCAATATCAGCAGACTGTAGTATGTACCGTAGTATGCGGACAATACATCTGTAGCGGAGCTTCAACAGAAACAGAAATGGCGCATCCACAGCAGACCCTTAGAGATTGCAGATTTAGTCCTGCTCAAAGAGGACAACGCTCAAAACAAAATCGAGTATTTAGCCTATACTGTCAGCATACTTAAGCATATACCGTAGTTTCCAGGCAGTACAGGCTGAATGTGCCGCAATTCTTAATACTGTCTTTTTTTGGCCATGTATCCGATGCAGCAGACATGGATCTGGCGGGCTAAAACTTGAACCAATCGATTGGGTATGTTCTGCGGACTTTTACCGACCGTTTGCGTGGTAATTTCACTGTGTGGACACACGTGGACACTGTTAATGTAGAATAATTCGGCTAAAGCATTGTTTTAGACCATAAGGATAAGGACTACCTTGGTTTAAACAAAATGCTAATAAAATTGCTACTAAACAATAATTTTGACAAACCGTTAAGATTCCTCTGTTATAAAGTGTAGTGCATACATGAAATACCAAAACTAAAAGTCACTAGCAACCATAGAATTTTAGGAGGAACAACTTTGAATGTCTGATTTACTTTAGTAAATTCCAATAACCATTCTCATTAACAGTTCTCAGCCCATAACATCTGTCTTATGTAGTTATTGCACAAATGCACTAATAATGAATATATCGGTACCGGAACACAAAGTTTGGTCGGTACAGAGGAATATTAAGACAGTTCGAGTTGAATACAAATATCCCAGAAAATCAATTTGAAGTACCCCATCAAATGCGCTATAGATATATTCGTAGCACGCGCGTAGACTGCTACGGCAGCGGTCGTAGCCGCGTGTCACGTAGGCAAGTCTCAGTAGGCGCTCGATACAGCGTGTTCGATTATTTTCAACTAATAATATTTATTAGATTGTGTCTGAGTATTTGACTGTTTGAAGTTTTACTTTGTTAAATACGACAAGGTTCTATTTATGAAACATAATCATTTGTTTTATGTTTAAACTATAATTCCGTGTAAGAGTAAGAAGTACTTTTTTATACCTAGACTCTTTTATCCTAACCCATAAGATTATAAAAAAATATAAAGCGAGTTTTTTGATCCTGAAAGGCTACCGCGTGTATAAAAAAACCTCTAAAACCACCGTCTCAAAAGGTTACTAGGTCCCAAATTAATAAGTACCAACATCATTTTCCCGGTTTTCCCTAAAGTCAACGGCCGGCCATGGCAAAAAGTACCAGGGCGGCATAAATAGAGGCGGATGTGTGCACCCGGCGGTCGGTAGGTACGCGTGCGGCGAGCGAGGCGCATTGCAGGCGGGTGAACGGCCGCGCATCGATCCTGCGCCCCCCACGCCCCCCACGCTGCGCACCCCCGCCTGCGACTTGCGTAACCCCCCTCCCGCGCTTATGTAACAGTGACGCGGTTTGCGTGATTGCTTCCTGATTTTTCGCTGCATCCCAGCAGCAGCTATGCAGGTAATAACCAGCAGAGGGATATCTGTTATCCAAGTGTAAGTGCCCAACTATTTTTTTAAGTGGGACCGTGCAATGCCGAGACCTATCGTTGCAAGAAGAAAATTAACAACATGCTCTGAGAAAATGACTTATAGAAACATTGTCACAACGTTAAGAACAAGATTAAAAAAGAAAAACAGCAGAACCAGAAAATAAACAAATATGTAGTATTAGAGTGTACTTTGAGTTTGCTCTCAGAGTTGAGATCAACGACGGCTCAAATATATTATATATACGTATATAATTCGAAAATTTAATTCTCTGTAAATAGTTGATAACACAGTTGATTAGATCACCAGCAATAATATAAAAAAGCACAAAAAAAACATAAAACAAGTTCAATGTACTCGTAATATAAGCCAGCATACAAATTGATGTCTGAACTATTTTATCAAATATATATGATAGAACTAGGCGATATTTCATCAAGTCATGCACCGCACCAAAATTCAACAACGAAAATTCGTATAGTTGCCATCGGTATATTTCCCTGTTCCCCCTGTTGCAGGCACGCCGTGATATATCGGACTCCATTAATTAGAACGGGGCAAAGCCTCCGTTGAATAGCGGCGAATTTTAAAATAACCTGCACCGTTTTATTACGTTATAAAACTCGAAAAATTGTCTTTAATAAATTCTTAGTTTCGTGAAAATATTAAAAAACTGTTTATGGGGTCTTTGGTTAGGCTTAGAGTATCTACAATTGTAATAACTGTAGGTAACTGTAATCTATTTTTAACCATAGTATAGCATGTAACAAAATACATTGAAGATAAGTACGTACATAGGTATTTGCAGCGCACGGAAATGTTATTCAAACTTTTCGTAATGAAATCTGTTATTTATAATATTATGTGCCCCAACAACTCTAATAAAACCCTATAAATATTCTCGTTTGAATTCATAACATAATCGTGTTATACTTACCATGGAATCCTTATCGACCAATCAGACAAAAATTGACCCAAATAATCAGTAACCAAATTACATAGCGCATGAAATTAAAACAAGAGGAAGCTACGGCTACGGGCCGTAGCTCCGTAGCGGGGTTACGCCGCCGCCGTAGCCGGGGTGCGGTCGGCGACCCCTGGCCGTGAACGGGGGCGCGCCGCACCGCTCCCACCTCCGCCCCGCGCACCCCGCACCACACGCCCCCGCGCCGCACCGAGCCGCGCTAGACACGTGCGCGCCGCACCCTGCACATACAGGCCGTTGGAATTCCACACGTGTTAATAAAATAAATAAATACATTCAAAATTAAAATAAATAATTTAAAATATTCTACATAAGTACGTAGAGATTCTGTTGTTAATTGAGAGCCATTATTTTGCATAATTTACGTTAGCCATGGATTGGCTGTTGACAGTGCACGTAGTTTTGCAACCACTATTTAATATTGGATTGGATTGGGATTTTAAAGAAAAAAACTTGAGTATGTAATGAATAAAATATAATTATTCACGAAAATGTAGAATATGTTTTAAAACTTAAGATTGCTCATAGAAATGTTGACTGTCATAAAAGTTGAATACGTAAAGGAAATAAATAATACAAGGATTGTAACATTATGTATTGCTACACGCCCAATATCCATCCTTTATAAACCATCACGGGCATTTATCGAATTTTATACAGTCAATAAATATAGACGTACTTATTTATAAGTTTTCAATTCCGACGAAAATAAACATCCTGTATCTATCACCAACATTATTCAGCTCAGTCACGCACACCACGATATTAACGTTTGCACACTAACACACTATCCCAGTTCTCTTCAAAGCGTGTGCTGTTAACGCCACACCCCCGGCCCGTCTGTGCAGGGCGGCACTCGCACACTGACAGGATCAAAGAAAATTCTGTAATTGTGTGTACCAAAGCCGTGTGCATACGCTTTGAAAAATGTAACAGTGTGAGTGGAAAATATATGTTAATGTTGTACTTCCGCGTTTTACTGTATTTGTGTCACGCACACGCGCGCGTTCGCAGCCAGCTATTTGTATTTGAAGGAGGGTTGCGCGTGTGTGAGTGGGGTGCATCGACTGCTTCCTGTTCCGCAGGGTACAACGGCCTCAGACCCTGATTTATGTCCGTTTTGTTGAAGGTTTGCGTGCTATTGTTACGTGTCTACATCATTTGATTATAAATGTATATTTATAGTTATTACATTTTGATTGATCAATACAAACGGTGGAATTTTAAAACAGTTACTTATGTTATCGATCTTTATCAAAAATTCTATTGAATCCCCGAGATTATATTAGCGCGGAACTCCGCTCAGTTAGCAAAATCGTTTTGTAATGTTACCGCACCTGACTCTCGTGCACATTTGTTCTGTTATTCTTTGTTACCCTCCCAGGCTCCCCCTCTTTAAACAACCCGGGAAATATCCGCGGATATCCTTCTTCATGTATCAAAGAGATGAGGTTATGTTTTTAAATTCGTGTTTTGTTTTATGGGTGCGGCGATAATACCAGGCTCCCAGAATGATTGAAGAGCGGCAGTACATATACATAGCTATAAGCATATAGTGAACTTTTTTTGTAGCCCTAGTTTGATCTTTAATGTAATGTTTATAAGTATTTTCTTTCATTATAAGTTCTTCAATTCGTGACTGTTTTTTTACCACCAGTATGCAAACTAAACGAATGAGGTACTTTAAAACAAACTTGTAGGAGGTTGTAAATAGTTTAACATAGCAGTTTAACATAGCCAGTGAGGAGTGGAATCCCAATCAAATAATCATTCGCGTCTCCAGTCCAAATTACACATTCAGCATTCGGCTGTCATTTAAAAAGTCCACTAAAAGCAAACGAATGGATTAAAAAAGACCGCTCGCGTCCCGACACTCCCTCACAGTCAGTATTAAATATTTAATTTGCTTTTTCACTAGTCTGCCGCACCGCAGCCAGGCAAATTGATCTGTCTGGCTGTCGTAAGTTCCTGCAGCTAATGATTTTCGAATGTAAGGGATTGAATATTAAAGGATACTGCGTTTATAGCTATGGTGGAGGCCATCATTGACGGCTTACACCCTTTCGTAAAGCTATGGTGATATGCTTTCAATATTTATGTATAACTTTTGCCCGTTCCTCCGTCCATCAATAGTTTTAATAGCCGAGTGCACCAATTCTCCTTTAATATCTTCAACATTATAGACTTGGCTATCGCTTGGCTTGGCTATCACTCCCAGATAAAAGATAGTACTTACGCATTCAAATTGAAGAACACTTTCTCTCAAGAAACAGGTTTTTTACATAGTTTCGGAGGCAGCAGATTCAGATTTCTCAGCTATATCCAATAACCCTTGTAAATAGTTACGTAGCTCTCTAACAAAACTTTATAGCTGTTTGTGTTTTGAAAACGTACTCTGCTTAATTTTGTGACTGTTAACAAAAAAACTTATTAACTTACTAAATTAAAAAAAAAAGGATAATCTAAGAATTACGGTGTGTATCAATATCCCGCATTAAAACCCTGTGCTGGTGAGTCACTCGGTACACTCGGCGCATACGTCGACGACGCGCCAATATTTGATTTGTACACCGATAACAAGCTTTAGCCGCACTACTAGCTATAATATTGCTGAGGTACAGAACTCTTTACATGAGATGGGCCAAAGGAGATTTATACTTACAAGTTATACTTACATATATATGTACCCCTCAAAATAAAATGTGTTTGTTCATTTGCATTACAAAGCGTTCCTGAAAAATTGTGAATGTATTAAAACATCTATCAATTCAGGATAGAGTCATGATACACGTCGATTGCCTAATCCGGTTACACATATTTTACAACCAAACATGTTTGAAATTAACTGATGTTTTACACTGGCCGCGTCGCCCAGAAGTTTCGATCATTTAGAAACATTACAAAAAACATATTCACAAAACATTTTATTTCGATACAACATATTATTGTAACCTGCCCTATAGCAGCGCGGGGGAAAATGTGTAGTTGTTTTTATGTAGTGTGTAGAGAAAAACACGCGAGTGAGACGCGACTTTAACACAAATACAAAGACACAAATACACAGATACAAAGTATTAGATCAATACAATCACGTATACGGACTTAATAATCAAAACAGCAGTACAGAGGAAGGCCAAACAAGTACCACAAAGTCTTTAGTATAATCTCCAAAAGTTATCATACCGCCATAGAGAAAGCGTGCTGTCACTGTCATTCTTCTTTATGTAATCTGTTGTGTGAGATAGATGGAACATGCTTACATTAGCTAAGTAAGCAGATTGTACTACGGCCCCTGATAAGGAAAAACGGAGGCGTATTACAACAGTACGGTTACAACACTCACGCGGTTAATATTCTTTGCGCAACTTTATATAAGTTACCGACTACAGAACGAGTCGACGCTGTACCATGTCTGTTATCATGTATATTTGGCTATTCGCTTACCCCCTCGTTCCCCTAAGAGCGATTGGCGGGGTGGCATTATCCGTAGTACTGTGTATAATATACAAGTCCCACTGTGAACGTCTTTCCATACTGATACTGATGGATAAATAAAAAAAAAGTTTTGTTTGCCTGGCTTAGGAGAATCTTACCACCGAATGTTATATCGCTTGCATAGCTCATAGCTCGCAAAGGAAGGACAGATTGCGCGGCGGCAAAGTAGCAATATATCCACTTGCAAAGGGCCGCCCGGCAGTGTACGTTTGCTTTGCAAACTATAGCAGATGCGCCTTTAGCCCGTTCACTAGAGAATGTTACATATACAGATATGCCAGCCTGGTACTCGCGTTATCTTAAATATGGTAACAGGTTATAAAAGTATTTTAAAAAATGCAAAGATGAATATTTGGAGTAGTCTACAACACATTAATATTAATACTAGCTTATTTATGTCCCACTGTTGGGCACGGGCCTCCCTTCAATGCGAGGGGGATTAGGCCATAGTCTACTACCCCATGGTGGGTTGGCGAACTTCACACGTCTATCGAGGGGTTCTCTTAAACATTCAGGTTTCCTCAAGATGTTTTCCATCACCGTTCAGCAAGTGATAATCATGGTTGAAAATAAACCCTTGCGATCCTCGTTACTGGCAAGCGTTCTACCAACTTGGCTATTACTGCTACAATACATTTATTAAAAAAAAACAATATCTTTGTAAGTCCTTTTATCTTATCTCTCATCAAGATGTCCTGAAGGTAGGTGCCGTCGCGGCGATCCTAGGCTAGGGAGGCTGGGATTAGGACCCGACTTAGATGAAGATGAATAGGGCTTCTAGAACACACTAACATGGGAAATTCAGTTTCGTTAGTTTTTTAAGTCGGAAATGGTAAACAAACGTGTCCGAATTTCATTAGTAGGTACCTAAAATTTTTATTAAATGTATCGAATCTACTTTCTTTCTAACAATAATTGATCACCCAAAAATAATAATTACCTACTAATTGCATACAACAATCTATTTATTGACATTTTTAACACTGACTCACAGACATCTTGCAGGCTGGCTACATCACTGGATCTGGAGTGAGAAATTTGGAGAATATGTTCTTTGAGTGCACTAAGGAGGAATTTTTGACAATTCGACCACTAAGGGGGGCCAAAGAGTGTATGAAGATTTTTTTAAGCTACGATCGGCACATGGCTAGTAATCTTTAACAAATCCATATTTTTATCGCCAGTTCCCCTAAACGTACAAAGCGCCTGACTGATCACTAATGCTAACAAAATCCAGCACACACACTACCGAGCCTTGCTTACAGCACGCACACACACGCAAAGTATAGGTACTTATTGACAAATCAATTTGTGATCGCGCGGTTGACGACTTTGCTCGCCACATGCTCGCCACCATTGTTTGTAAACCTGTGGAATTTACTTCGTTCGGAAGTCAGAAATCTGTGTTCGATTTTCGGATCCAATTGCTTTTTTCTCTAGGTGTGTAGATCATAGACGTACAATATCGGTATAGCTATAAAGTATAGTCCTTTCGACTACATTGCAATTTATCTCCTCGAACTGTGCGCATCGTAAAAGGCTGGCTGAACTAAGTATCGAAGTTTGGAAGTAGAACCGCTCGTATGTGGATTGAGCGAACCAAAAAATATATCTTCATTTCTATTTTTAGTCTTATTATGAACTAAAGCGTACTCTAAAAAATATTTTCTCAGCTGTCAGGGTGTCTGTATGTATTTATTAGCTACATGCAGCTAAAACAATGATATTTAAAACAGCTAACTATAGGCAATCGAAGGCTAAATGGCTATAGCATAATACGAACGATATATGTATGCAATCATCGACCTCTCCCAAGGCTCGCCATTAAACGGAAAGTTCCGAAAAATAAAACAAAAGGGGTCGCAACTTACGCCCGGTTTACACGACTCAAGTTGACAAGCTTATAATAATAGTTATTCATAAGAAATGTGGTACAAATTTGTTTCATAATGAATAAATGACAAGTTCATAAATATCAATAAAAGCACTACTGGCCATATTTGGAAACATTGTTTTATTTATGTATACTTTTAAAAGTATACTTACGGCCAAAGACAGTGTTTGTTTTTTGGATTAAATAAAAAACAGTGAATTGATTGCCACTGAAATAATATTACGTGTCCACAAAATTCCGAGGCACATCCACGGATGGTTTAGGCCCTTTAGGCCAATAAATTTAAAAAGTACCAGTGGATTTAAAATAAAAACAATTAGCAAACTACTTCGCCAACTTGCTATCTTGCGCACTTGTCAAACAAGAGACCAGTAAACTTGTCTGTATTGCCAACTTGAATAGTGTAAACCTGGCATTACTGAAGTTTTTTCAACTCCACAATACCTGTCTAGATATTGTACACTTCATAGCTAGTATGATATAGGTAAGTGAATACTGCTGCGCAATATATATCCACAGGAGTGATTGAACCGCAGGGTTCGAGGGCGCACGTTGACACTATGTTCCGCCAAGGATTCCAAGCGCAATAGCAACTATTGCGCACCGCCCACTGGAATCCTTAATTGTATCAACATTAATCGAACTGAACTCCTGCGACTTCACCTTGCGCTATTAATATATACTTACCGTTAATCTGTCGCTCGGTCAAATAGTCTTAATTTATGGCCGATGATAAAAAAAAAGTAAAGGGGTGGCATGCACACCTCTACCAACGACAACTTTTTGGCGGGAAGTTAAACATTAATGTAATCAATTTCGATTTTTTTTTTATTAGTGGGATATTAACCATTGTAAAACGTGCACGATTGAAACAAATTTAAATATAACAGTACAGCTTGACTTTTCAAGTTCTCGCAAGATATCTAGTAATTTTTTAGTAAAGTGTCCAAAGCTTTACTGATAGGGGTAATGGATTTATTTTATCATCATCATCGTCATCAACATCCATATTATCATCAGGGGTACGAAGAAAATTTAATTTACACGTATTTTTTTTTACAAGTACTAGTTCTAGAAGTTTATAACCTCTTCATTATAGGATTAATTATTCCCACCAATTACGGTATAAATACCGTAATTTCTTCCCATTTGATATTATTATTTAGGCACAGCACCCTGAAAGCAGGGGTGTGACGGAGCCCTCGACCCCATTACAACCCTCCGTGACCCTAGCTACCAGGAACCATGAAACGCAAATAATATAATAAGATATCTAAGCCGCTGCTATGAAAATACCTGTGTCTTTCAACAACAACAACTTTCCTAGGTATTTTTTTTTTCGAATTAATTGTATAATTTCGTCATGAAATTCGTATTCAATTTAGGACTAATTAGACAAGCCAAACCATTTGACAATTAAAGGAAAGCATGATGGCTACCAGGCACACATAAAGAAAGAGATTTAGATATTAGTAACAGTACGTACTTACTACAATCTAAATAAAATAGTTTATATTATTAACAAACACCTACCTAATTGACCTAAATAGATTATTAATAGATAGAAACGGACTTTTTTATCTGTGCCCTTCCAAGTGAATGGGACTCGATGTTTATTGTTTTTTTCAACGTTCCTTAATTCTATTTAACAATTAACAGTAAAAACTCAATTACGTTATCGCTCCCTATAAATACGGTGTCCTAAACACAATGGCGTATTCTGTGCCGATATATCATTGGATGGGAGGGATAAGCACGCATGTTAACTTGAATATTAACCCAGATACAATACAATGTAAACGCTTTATGCCTTGAAATTTATGGCGTAAACAGAGTGTGAAGATAATAGCATATAGGCAAGTGTCACCGAAAGGAAATAAAGTAAAAATCGACTTTCAGTATGTTAACGGCATGCCTTTGAATTAATTTATTGGATTAAAAATATTCTGAATGCAACCGTTATCTTTTTTAATTTTCCATGGGATTCAGAATCTATTCTTTTTCATGTAAACGGTGACCGGAAATTATGCATACCACTACGTTGAATTGTCAAGAATTTCACAAAATTATAACAACGACTTTACCACCCGTTAGGAATTTGTTAAATCAATTACGTTCTAAAATCAAAATAATACACATTTTTTAAAAACTTATTTACGCACAATTAATAGCAACCTCTTGCGTGGTACTGGTACCCTGGTAGCGAGGGTGCGAGCCATGGGGGCTCGTGACCTAGTTTCGACGAGTGCTTCTTCTCACGGGGTACACCATCGATCCATGGGGCGCCAACTGCTGACATTTAAGCCCCAAATTCATAGATGTTCGAATCCATTTATTTGAGAGTATTTTTTTGTTGAAAAAAATAAAAATTGTAAATAGATTAAAGCATTCTATTAATTTAGGATTTAATTCATACGGGTGCTATCTATGGTGCCATTGGTGTACGAATTAAACAATTTATTTTGATCCATTATTCAGCGACATAAAAAAAAACTAATCTAAGCCTTTACAAGACTGGCTGAATGCACAATGAGAAATTCATTATAAAATAACAGCAAGCCCTAAAAAATAGATGCTCTCCAATAAGCTACTGCTACCATTTACCTTTCACCTTGCCATTGTTCGGACGCATGCACGGACGAACTAATTACAGAAAAGTGCAAGCAGGTGGTTGCAGTTGGTGCAACAGCCACATAATAATGCGGCCGGGCAGGTTGACCGAACGTAGGTACTCTTGCAGGCCTTATTGCCTGGTAGGTCGAGGACCTGCGACTCACATTCGAGGTCTTATGTCTGCCTAGTGTCATTGGACATGCGGAATTTCACCTTTTGTTTTGTGCCAATAAGCGTATCTATAGATTTGTGTAGAAGGAAAAATATCGTTTTTATTTAAGTATATTCTTACGTGTTGTGTTACATTACCTTTTGTCCTGGGGTTCCGACTACGCGACCATTGATTTTGCTCTATAGCTCAGCTCCTATTGTTCCTAGCGTGATGATGTGTACACTACTCTATATTTTGCATCTAACCATAGACTATCCAATAGTTAAGACCAACGATATATATGTAAAGGCCCCTTTAAAATTGGACCAATAGGTCTTACACGATTCTCGAACAAACAAACAAGAATTCTAAAATCCCTTATTTTTTTATATGATACACCAATACACAAAGAACATGTATCTGACTGAATTAAACTTCAAAACAGTATATACTGTTCGTCGTCCTTATTTACAACTTGTAATATGTATCATTATACATATTATCATTCCTGTATTATAAGAGTTATCTATAATAGTTTCATAAATGACTCCTAAAATTGTTAATAACTATAGATATGTGTTTGGCCATGAACACGTGAGACTTAACTCTACAACTTGTACAACTTGGTATCTTTGTCATAGCTAAGTGACAAAGTCTTACAAAAAATCTTCCCATGGGAGCATTTTGATTCAATATAAACACAAAAGATATATTTTCCATCTCGTCTGCCAAAAAAAGAAATGATAGACGTAACAAAAACTCAAAGATATCCACGTGGAAGCACCCACACCTGGCCTTAAACCTTTCAATCTGTGGGCAGCTGCCGTATCCTTATTATCCTAGGCATCGCCTTGAGAAACGTTCACTCGAGTCGCCGCTCGCCGCCGCGCCGGGCGAAAGCAGGGCAACAAAAGCTTTATAACCAACACGATGCAGGCGTCAGCTGCCGAGACAGCTTGCGCGGTAAAAAATAGGCCAATAACTCCGATGGCGAAAAAAAACTTAAAGAAATGTTAAAGATGGCGGCAGGTGGAGTGTCAGCTGCGCGCGCGCACCTTTGTAGTAATTGCGTCGGCCGCGTCACGTTCGTTGTGTTTCACTGATCTCTACACACTGGACGACAATATAAAATATTGTTCTTGCCATATTGGCTGATTACAACTACAGTATTGATAGCAGCAGTATTTAGTTCCAGAGAAATGGGCAATGTTAGACAAGGGGCAGTAAAATTAAAAACAAATTCTCTTCTACGTAATCGTAACAAGAAAAAAACATACTCTGGATTGGCACAGTTGGTAGTGACTCTGATTTCTGTACCGAGGGTCCTGTTTTCGAATCTCTGTAGAAGCAAACTTTGTTGATTAAGATCGGATGTTTATACCCAGATCAGGGACGTTTAATATCTAAGCATATAAGTATCTACTGGGATCGCCCTAAGCTAAGTCAATTTTGCTCCATTCTAATACAAGCGTTGCTTAGTTTGGACCGAATAGTTAGTGTGTTCGTCTTGCGATATTTATTTAATTTTTAATTCTCGGGCCTCGCCGCCGCGGTGGCGCTTGAAGTCACCACAAAAATAGCGGTCGTTTGAAGCCTGTTTAGAGGTCAGTAGTTTTGTTTACTGCGCATCGCGTTTGTATAATTCTTCTGCGGACTCTCGCGTGCTTGGAGACTTAATGTTCTACAAGCATTCACGATTTAATATACGTTGTGTTGCAGCAATTTATACCCATTATAATGACTACACTTAAGGCTCATTTTTCATTGGTCGATTTACGGCATGCGAGTATTCTCCGCAAGCGGCATAATGTCCAATGAAACTTATCAGTCGGTATTGAAGCGTGCGGAGTGCGGGGACTCACACACCATAGTCAAGTGTTCAACTGCTTAGCGTGCGGTGCGGGATCTGCAGCACCCCGCATGCGGGTCCTATCGATCATTCAAAATAAGCCCTTATTGCTTATGTGAGCCTAAACATTGCACCGTGCACTTAGTCGGTATGTGGAGTTATTTTTAAATGTCATAACATTTTTTTTTGGGAATGTGATAGTATAAAGTTCCGATACACCACTCAAAATATTTTACACTATATATGCATTGCTAACGCATATGTAAATCATTCAGAGGCTCTGTCAGTCGCGACTGGCCGCCGCCGCGCCGCTTGCGCTCGCGCTTCGCACGTGTCCGCACATCTGCTCACGATCGGTCATTAATCTACCTGCGGTTACCTGCCTTTCACTGGAACCCAACAGTTGTATGTTTCATTTCCTTACCTAATTGGGTATAAATGTGGCATCGACAAATTACGGTACCGACCCAAGTTAAATTACAATGCAATTTAAATTAAGAAATTTCTTTTCTAAATTTAAATTATTCTTAAGTAATAGATACTCACTCAAATAACAAGAACAACGTCTATTTACCATCTTAATTAGATATTATTTACAGTACTAAGCTTATCTTTTTACACAGGCTAGTCGCTCTCTATATAGTCACCAGGTCCAGCCTCATTTTTTATTGTAACTGTACATGACATAGGATCGTATTGCCCAGTCAGAGAGCCGTACGTGTTGGCACTGCCCGGCGAAGACGCCACATCAACTTCGTGGACATGCGGACTCTCCATATCCATGATGATTTGAAGAACTTTCGTCCTAAACAACATCTTTTGGTAATTGTTAAACCTCTTCAATGTGGGCTGTAAAGATTGGAAGAATGCTAAGTCCTCTTTTTCTAATTCTAATTCGCTGGACGTGTCTACTAATTGTTTAGCAGTAGATTTAGATTCTTTCTTTTTTCTTTTTGTTCGCTTCGTCGGACTAGGCTGTGCGGAAGGGGACGGGGAAGGTGCTGAATTCCATTCGGGATCCGCAGTCGACTCCTCTACAGGAGACTCATCGTTCGCTTCGTGGTGCCGTCTCGTAACTCTGCCGCCGGCGCCGTCCAAAAATGATAAGATGTCGTAGAACGCATACTTCTTAATACCTCTTGAGCTTGACGCCTGGCTGTCCTCGGCGTATTTAACTTTTATATACGTGTCTCTCGCTGTGCGCCACCTTTGTTGAACTCGTCTTCCTGCAAGAAACAAATAAATTAAAATATTAAAGGAATGTTAACGTTCTAATAAATCGACGAATCTTCAGAAAACATCCTTTTGCTTTGCAGTATGGAGTTTCTGATCGTTACTGGAGATACTGATTTGGTGCCGAGCTGATAATTATGTACCAATTGCATAAAAGTTGTACGTAATGCAATATAAACACAAAGGAATTTATTGTTTTTGTCATACAAAGGAATATAATGTAAA
Organism: Pheosia gnoma; assembly: GCA_905404115.1. Lineage (NCBI taxonomy): Eukaryota > Metazoa > Arthropoda > Insecta > Lepidoptera > Notodontidae > Pheosia > Pheosia gnoma. The sequence goes on from FR989911.1 coordinate 7,930,926, forward strand.
GACAATGGAAGTTATTAGGGTTCATATTGGATTGTTATTTCATCTTGTAACAGTCATGTAGCTATAAAAAATATCAAATAGGTACATAGTACTTTTGAATTATATTTTTCCTTGAGTTGCAATTTAAGATACCGATACGGTTTGCTATCTTCGTTTTATAATCTTAATTATTTGGCGAATATTCAATGTTTTTTTTAATTAAACAATTTAAGTAAGTATATATTTTGTGAATATTCCTGAAAATTTTAGGTAAGCAAGTACCTATGTTTACGTGTCACTTGATTCTGATTATAAAGGTGAACGCGTACCTCGTCCGCGCTTAATGCGTCGAAAGAGTCGCCGATACAGCTGAATGAAACGAATTTACATTCGGCCGCGCACACCAATTTGAGCCGAAAGAATCTACCGCGCGGAAAAAAGAAGTGTACTTCCTTGCCGCCAAGCAAATGTCGTCAAATAGTAGTTTAGTAGTCGCTAGATGTCACTAAAATACCAGTGCGTATGGGGTGTGCAAGGTTTTAGAGGATTTCATAAAAAAAAAAAAAATCCTTTCGTCCGGCTCATTCGGCGTGGGCAGATATCCGTTACATTTAAGCTGCATGGAAAGGACACGAAGGTTTTATCAGACAGAAAAAAATATATCATATTTAACTTTTTTTGCTTACTATTTTAATAAGACTAGATAAAATTACTAAGTAGAAAAGCAAATGATTAACCGCTAAAAAACTGAATATAGTTAAGTACCTACCTATTCAGGCACTGAAACATTTTTGAGAAACATGTTATTACCAAGGACATTTTTTTTTCTCCGAGGTACGTGTGCGTCGACCTTTACTTAATGATATATGTATGGAAACATTCGATCACTCGATCCGCGTTTGATAAGGCTAAAATGCATACTAAGGACCCGAGATAATGCTTTAGTATGTGCCTACATGATAAGTTCCTTGCTTACCTGAAAGACAAGTTGGTTACTTTTTCTGTATTCATAGCTTTAAACTTACCATATTCTTCCTTCTCTGCTGTACTAAAATGTTCATAATCTGGTAGCACATCGTTCGTTACTTCTCGCCACGCATTGTCTCTGGCATCTTTATCCTTGTATGCATCGTGTTTCCTCTTCCACAATAACGGTCTCTGTCTAACTGCAATTACAACTTTTTCAGTGTCTATATATTTCATTGTTGTAGCGGCCACGCGTCACGCGTGCGTGCGATCACCTCCGGAGCGAAATAGAACTGAGTCATCGTCTGCCCGCATGCGGTCGCCCCCCGCGTCCCGCATCCGCTTGCCTTGTTGTGAAGCGGGCTTGTCACGCGTCGCTGCATGCACGTCACGCGATGGCCAACGCGTGAGCGCGTGTTTCTGCCCGCGAGTTTCAAAATGGCGGCTCAGACCAACTGACTTGCTTGCGGATGATTAGGCTAACCGCTTGATACATACATAGCTATTATTTTCCTGCTATGCATAGATCCTACCAATAATGAACTTCACGTGGTATATAGAAGAAAACAAAACAAATGGAAATCCTTCGCTTGCATTTTTTTCAAAAGCGGTATCGCCTGTTTATATACAGAATCAGACGAATTAGTCTATTAAAGACATCAATGATTTGACATATTCCTTCGTTTTTGGCAGTGTTACCACGAACGTTCCGTCATTTTTTCGCATCTATGCTGCTTCTTAGTGTCATCAACTACGAAGCGTTGGCTGTGCGTGAATGAGTAAATGCCTTCTTCAGTATTTTTCTATTCTATGGCAGACATCTAGTACAGATCGTGAGCAAATCGAGTTCAGTGCGAGTAATTTTACTCTATGCACCACGCACGCGGGCTAAAATACCCGCAGATTTTGCCGCAAACTGCTTTTCACTCTAGTTATTCACTAAAAAATGCTGTTTCAAGATGCACAATTAAGCTAAGATCAGACAGTTTAGTTCTGGAGTAAGCCGTATTGGTCGTCGTAGTCTAGTAAGCGAGGGGTCGTGTCTGGGAATGAAAAGCCGGGTGCGTGTGGCTACCGGCCAAGGTCACGCAATTAACAAAGGCCCATTGGTCTACACACAGCTTAGACCGTTAACGATTGAAAAACTTAATGAAGATGTACAACAGAATTATCATTGTAAATTAACGTTCCCTTTTCTGGAGACATTAATGCTCGGCTTCTAGGATTCAAGTTGGCATGTTTCGATAGGTATATTTTCCACAACGGCGATAAACGATAATACCTAGGTACAAGTTTCGCCACTCGCCAGATTCGTCACCAAACACAAAGTCGCCGCATTTTGTCGATAGGAGCGCTGCTGGTAAATAATAAAAATATTCGAAATCTTACTTGCGTTTTCGTGAGTTGTTTCTACAATCCAATGAAATTATAACAAACACATCAATATACTTGCATTTATTTTCAAACTTTACATTTTAATTTATCGTAAACATTTACATTATCTTATTAATTTTAACGTTTTTACAAAGCCCTAATCTGCCTTTATACATTATGTAACAAGTCGGTCGTTTGATACGGAACCATGTCATTAATGGAGACATTATACTGTAAAACTATGAACTAAGCAAGATATATACAGTTTTTATTTTACAGGCAAGAAAGACTTGGGTGCCCACGAAAATTCAAAAAAACAAAGCGTCTAAACTACACTTTTCTTGCATTCAGGTCTTTGATACTATAACAATGCAAATCAAGAGAATAATTTATGTGAAGAAATAGTAGCATTCGGCACACAGCGACAAAGACAAGCCAGCCACGGCTACACTACCCGCTAAGTCGCCATGGTAATCTAAATTTCTTTATTTATGAATGCCTTAATCTATTTGTCGACTGTGCCTCACGATGTACTGAATGCAACTTTTGTACACAAATCACTTTGACCAAATATAAAACAACAGATTTTGTTAAGAGCCGAAATAGTCAAGTGATTTTTTTTTACCATTTCTTGTGCAGAATGTATTTTGCTTGAGACATTAACTTCTTGCGATCCGCACGTTCATAATAGTTCTAATGCATACATGTATAATAAATTACGGTTTACATTTGTTTATCTATAAACCTAATGACCCTACATGACAGGGTTCCTTATCTTCTTTTATTTTAAATGTGTATGATTTCTTCTAAGATCCACGTTAAAAGTGAATCGTAATAAATTAACCCAATGATTGATTATAGATTACTAACTCAAGGCGCGATGCAGTATCACAAGACTCTGAAGTGGATAAGCATGCAGCGTGATCATTGATCCTGCTCTTCCAATATGCTATTATTGGAATGTAACATGGGAGAAATTACTGCCTGCCCGACTCAATGTAATTTTCACATAGAAAAGTTTAGCTCTAGTGCAACGGTTCGCTGCTACAGAGTCCCCTAGACTCCTACTAGGAACACATTTGAGGCTACAGGACGCGTCATGCCTCGTCGTCGCCAGAGTGCATCGTACCCAAGCTGAACGTAGGATAATTACAACCTAGATTGCATATAAAATAGAACTTCAATATGTAATTACAGTCAATGATAACAGTCCCACGTACCTTAGGCCTATTATTTTCTATTCATGTGATGATTATACAAAAATACTATTTCAAATTTTATTAACCTTAAGTATCACTTAAGCGATCAGTCTTGGGATCTAGATGAAGTCTAGATCTAAAATTTGAAATGCATATTTTGATACAAATGGATCACCAGGAGCGCAGAGTGGAGAAGAGATAAACCCTTCTGGTGTGCAAGAATATTGATTCCATCAGTGTAAATAGAAGCCAATTGAGTTATACCAATTGATAGTCATGTCGCCCTGGTAGAACATCTGCTTAATCAACACGTTAACCTAATTGGATAGGAACTTCGAGACCTAAACAGCTATCTCGTTTTATATGGGTGACTTGTTAAGTAGAATATTTTACTTACATTTGTAGTGTCTTATTTTCGATATGACCTCGAATACGGCAGTCCGATATTTATAAATGGTGTTCATAAATACATACTTCAACAACCTGTCTGGGGGCTACAACTATCTTCATATGTGTTACAAAATTGGATTCAGACTTACAGTTCGGCCGCATAGAGAATGCGTTCCTGACAGGTCGTGTGTTATCGTATTTCCTTCGTACGATGGTGATATTGTAGTATTTTTATCGTTGACATATATGCACCACGGACGAATAATTTAATTTAAAAAAATATCATTAAGTCAACTTACAAGAAACGATTCAGGCATTAAAATTATATTAATGTTTGGAACGAATTCTCTCGGCGGCCAAATTGTAACTTCCATAAGGTTTACATTTGTGTTTGCGAAAATATACGAAGATTGCCGAAGAGCAATCGTTCCTTAGTAATGTGCTTTCCACGGTATATTTTTGGATATATCAGTCAGATCATCAGTCCAAAAGAAGAGACAAAACAGTATGACAAAAAATGCAGTTACTGTCTCATTCATTCTTATAGCCCTGTCTTTTTCTCTTGGGTAGTACATCCAACCGTTTTTGCGTGGCTCCTGTCTTTGAGATAATGACGACTTATAAATTATTACAATCAAAAATATAGTAATATAAGATTGATTGTTTGACTAAGTTTTCATAGATATCAGCACTTGCATTTTTTTTCCTTTTCAATAACCTTTTTTTTTTTAATTCTAAGTAAAGCTCAACAAAGATAAGTCCATTCTCACTGCACCATTTTATCGCACAAGCAGTCAACATAAATTATAAGGCTATACTCGTAAAGTATAAAAAATAATGTAATATGATAACTGCAAATAAATATTTCCATCCCATTTTTATATAGTTGTACACTTGAGCTAACCACAAACCAGACGCATCGTCAAGCACTATGTCGAGAGAAATTAATGATTACCGAAAAATCTAACTTTACCTAATTTATTCCATACTGTATTCCATCTTACATGCAAACATGATGGTAGCTAATTTGTAAAATTTTTTTGTAAGACCAGTTTTTTTTGTCTCCTGCCAGATTTCAGATATTTCTTCTCTTTCGTTCATACTTATGATATCATCGTCACATTATAATAACTTTGTTACACATTATAATAAGATTTGTTATTAAACTAACTAATTGAAAAGCCGATAAAATAGTCTTCTTTCAAACTCACTCCTTATATACATAATAACATAGTATGTAGATAATCCGTTAAATTCTGATGCAGTTTTACAATTCAGTAAAAGTATTTACTGTATTTGATGTGAAGTATCACATCTAAACATAATCACGCAATAGCGTGTTAACTAGTGTCAATGTTATATAACAATAATTTAACTTTATCTGCTGAGCAATAAAGTAAAATTTCCATAATTATGAGCATGTTTTATGAGTAAATAATGTTTGTTTGTGAAATATATGATCAGTAATGAGCCAATTTGAATGGATTATTCATGTATCAATCGAAGTATTCAGCGTACCACAGCTAATAAGTATAGTAAGTTTCTTAAACTTTACAAGCATATTTACAACATTTACACAAGAAAAGGAAATTCATGAAAACATAGAGGATACATAACGTGAGCAGAACTGACAGGTAATTTTGTGAACAATTTAAAATATTTATTAATTTAAAATTATCATACCATGTAAAATGTTGTATCAGTATATATATAGCAGCTTATTTTTATTTAGAACTCAAAAAGGAGATAAGCCGTCTAGCAGGGCCTTTTTCCAAATCAACAACATTATCAGTCGACAAGTTCATAGTGCGTAGTAAGGCGATCGAATTTTATGGTCGAGGGCTTACTGTTATATGAAATATGGCCCAGCAATCGTCATTAAATATGAGCTATTGTTGCTTCTAGCTTAGAGCATCCACCAAGCGATGGGAGCGAACGATTTTTTTGTACCAGATATTTTTTTGAGATAACGTAATAGCGCTGTCCCGTTGTGGATCGAATCGATGATTTATATGGTGGCGAAAGTTTAATCACATGTTGCAGAAATTTGAAATATTGTGGCCATGCATACTCAGTTAAAGTTTAATAAAATCTTTTAACAATATTACTGGTTGAAAATTTAAACTCTTACTAAATCATCTACACTCTATGTCAAGCCGATACCAAGTCATATACAGGGTGTAAGGGGCATGGTAACGAAAACTTTGGGCAAAGGTTTCTCTTAATGCCTATAATGAAATTACAGAAATCATTTATGTCAAAAGTTGTCGGTTACAAATGTTTAAATTTTAGAGCGCGCTATGTACTGTAAAACCACGCGATCACAATGCTCCGCACTATACCCGCCTCATGCAAGTGACGAGTGCGCTCGAACGCATAGAGGTTTAATTTACATTGCAGTTTTAGGTCTAAATTGGTTAATGTTTTTTTTTATAAAACAATCTAGTCGACATTTTTATGATTTTATGCTAAAATAAATTTAAAAATACTGAAAATAATGTGTATTATTCATGAAAAGATCGAAAAGATCGAAGATCGAAAAGATCTTGGGGGTCGTCTAGAATCATGAGTAGAATCCATGGGATCTATTTTCTTTATGAAGCCACTTACACCCTGTATATAAATAAAATAAACCCGCAGCTTCGTGTTTTTTTATAGCTGTCTCTGTCAGGCATTAGATGTGTATGTTTAGGTTATATCAATATTTTGCATTACTTGAATATTTACAGCCAAAGATACTGCTAAGTAACATCCACCCCCTTTTAAAGTTCTTTATGTCTGTACATTCATGTCACCCCAGTATGATTAAGTAGTCTAGGAGTTAAATATTGCCAATTCGATTAGCACAACGCTATGTTTGAAGGCGTTATTATGAATTCATTGAGTATTATAGTAGTCATACTATAATATATACTGAAACTGTATTATCACAATCGGATAAAACAACCAACACTTCGCCGCGACAATGTGAGTGACCGCGCAGAACACCACACTACAAACCAAAGGCACAACACCGACTATTCCATGTCTATTCAATCTAAAGAACTTTGTGTTTTGTATAACTATATATTTTATCCATACAGCGTCACTCGTACAATGGTAGTACTTATACATGAAAAAATATGTTTGTAATTTTAAATTAAAAAAATAAACTTACTGTCCGACAATCTCGTATCACTGACACTTCACGACACATCACCATCACTCTTAATACATTTAATCATAGTCAATGTCCATATTGTACTGTCGCTCCCTCTCGTTGGAGTTGAGGGAGGAGGAGGAGTTGGAGGTGGTGGAGCTGGCGTTGGAGCGCGGCTGCGCGGCCCACACGCCGGCCGCCGACACCGCCGACACCGCCGACACCGACGACGCCGCCGACGCGGCCGCCGACGAGCTGCTGTCCGCCGGCGAGTCCCACGCCGCGCGCCGCCGCGGGATCCGCCGCACCAGCAGGTGGGAGAACGACGCTGCAACACAACACACACTCATGCCAACTAATATTTGCAACATTTTAACTCGAATGAACCGCCCAGACCGAGGCGAAGATGGTGTGACCATTTGGAAATCTTTCCGAGAGAAACTTGAGCACATTAAGTTCGAGGCAGGAGCCAATGTTTTCTCCCTTCCCTTCTGAGATGGGGAGGTCTTTGCCCAATCAGAGTAACATAGATTTATCTGTCCCTACTATTCCATAGAAATGGCACTCTAATCTTTACATAATTTTGTAGTATTTTTGACCATGCACAAAATACAGTAATTTGTAATGGTATAATGAACCACAACATTATTTTTCTGATGGCTTCTTTTAAACGCCCTGTCTGTCGAGACCCTAAACTGTTTAGGTTGCCTACTGTGTTCTGTTTGCGCAGACTATATAAGCCATACATTATGAACGTGGAACGCAGAACGCGGAATGGAGAACTCTGAATGACCTGTGTGTTTAGGCTTTAAAATGTAACATGTACTAGGGTAGCATAAATTTGCAGATACTCACTGCCGGACGCGTCTGTGTTGGGCGGCGCGGGCGCGGCGACGGGTGCGCCGGGGGCGGAGGCGGTGGCGGGGGCGGCGGGGGCGGGGGCGGCGGCGGTGGGGGCGGCGGGCGGCGGTTCAGCGGGCTCGTCGGGCAGCAGCGAGCGGCGGCAGATGGGGCACGTGGCGTGCAGCTGCAGCCACGGCGCGATGCAGCTGGAGTGGAACATGTGCTCGCACTCCAGCCGCGACACCGACTCGCCTGCAATACACCACACCAGTGACACATTACAACATTCATTACGACTTTTGACCTCCGCCACAGGACTGCGTTCGTTTCGTTTACGTCTCCGACGAAGAGTGATCGCCGCGAGCGGAGCGACCGACAGACATTCGAACTTTCTGAACGCTCGACCAATGAAATAGCTCCATGCGCGTAACGCACTACATACTGGAGACTGACACTGACAATTATAGATTGACACTGGTCAGGGCTGCCTTTACGGTACTCACCCAGCGTAAAAATTACACAGTTGAAAAGCCAAAAACCCCATTCAGCGATTCTGCGAGGGGAAAAATTGCACCGGGTCAAATTTAAAATGCCCGTTTTCGGACATCCCTGGTATAAGTTTTCTTTCTGCCTAGTGTAAAATTTGGCGACCACAAAAGGTAGCAAAATTTTACACTGCTATTAGCAAAGATCAAATCTTGTGAAATCGCAACTACAGCAATAAACACTTTTATTTTTAAGCTCAAATTTGACATACGAAGTGTTTGGAGAGTGTCTGCGAAATATATTTTACCAGATTGAAAGTTGTCCCAGCACACAGAGCACGAGGTGTTGGCGGCCGCCTGCTCCTCCGAGACGACTTCTTTGGGTAACGCGGCAATCTGGTCGCGCGGGAGGGGCGGGGGACCGGCGTTTTCCAGCTGCCCTAATAACTGTGTCACCACTGCGTCTAGACCTGGAAACAAAGATAATCGCATCTGAGTTCGAGTATGACTTTAGAAAACATAGGTAGGTACCATATCATGCATTTACACAGATTGACTAATGGTTGTGACGTCACAGGTCTTGAGGGCTGTACGCTTTTTCTTTTTACCTGATCTATTTATTTTTATATTTCTAATATCCAGAATTCAAAAAAAATCTAGATTTTGTTTTTACTATAAGTAATCTTGACTCATCAATTATATAATTTTATGCAATAAAAAACTACACATATTCCTAGGTACTTCTTCAATATCATTATCTGGTATCGTGACAATACAATACAATACAATTGCTCACATAGCAAAACCATTTTTAGAGTATTGAGATTCTTGCCTACTCTACTTCCTCAGTGGAATCAACATTGTAAACCAGTGGTAAATTCTGACTTATTAACGACGAACACGCATTATTGTGGGTTACATGAATATTTGTAATAATTAAAAATAAAAATTGGTAAGTGAGCAGCGTAAGTATCTTATAGTGAATTGTGTGTGCAGGATAACATAAAGCGTAAGAAGTAAGCTGCCACCTTCACCGCCAAACACGTAGTCGCCGGGCGCGCCCACCAGCACGAAGGGCGCGCCCGCCGTGACCGCGCCGGCGGCGGGCCGCGCGCCGCCGATCATCCACACCAGCTGCTCCATCAACGTCTCGCGCCGCCCTGCGCCCCTGGTACATCAATACGAATTATGTGCTTATTTATTTAATATAGACCACCTCTTGCATTCATAGCCAAGTCGGTAGAACGCTTGCCTCGGTAACGAGGATCGCAGGTTCAAACCCTGGCTCTATCGCTTTATCACTTGCAATACGGTGAGGGAAAACATGATGAGAGTCTGAGTATGACAGAACCTCTCAAAAGACGTGTGAAGTCCGCCAACCCGCACTGGGTCAAAATGGTGAGCTATGGCCTAATCCCCCTTCGCATTGAGAAGAGGCCCGTGCCCAACAGTGAGACATTAAAAAAGGGCTAGAGAGAGACAGAGAGACCACTTCTGCCCGCGGCACTTCAATGAAACATAGCTTATAGGAGTACATCTAGAGATCACCCCCTACATCCATACTCACAAACATTTAGCTTCTTTGAAATAAAACTAATTTTAAGAATTTTAACGCGGTTTATTTTTTGATTTTACGTTCCCGACGTTTCGGCTGCTTTACAGCAACCATGGTCACGGGAGGACTGAGGTGGTTGACGTCCTAGTGTCATAGTTTGACGGGGGGTTCGCGTAAATTTAAGAAATCAATATTTAGTTTCTTTATAATATTAGTATAAAAAGTATTCGTATATACATTAGTATACCTACTACGTATTTAAATACCCCATTGGGACAGTTGGTAGTGACCTTGCTTTCTGTCCCGGGGGTCCTGGGTTCGAGCACGGATGTTTGTTGCCGAATCGATCGCTGGGATCGGCCCCAGTCCGTTGTACGGTACACATAATACGAGTGGTTCTTAGTTTGACCGTACAGTAGGCGTGTTCGTCTGGCGATATTAATATTATATTCTGCGAATTCGTTATTTGGTAAACTTGTTCAACATGAGTCGTCGTGATAGTTCATAAAATAATTAATTTAAATAGTCACCTTTTTTGAGTTTTACAGAGTGGTTTAGTTCTAACAGAGATAATATGGAAAATATTTAATAAGATCAATCAACTTACCGTAGCCGTCCGCCGGACATCAAGAATGCTAAGTCGTTTAACATAGGTGGAGTGCCCTGCAATTGAAAATGTGCCTTCAATTTACGCTATGCTTGCTTACTGAGTATAAACTATGAATATATAATATTGCGTCATATCCAACAACTATCTATATAATTATAAGAACTAGTCATATAATATTATCGAGTAGCCTGAAATGTGGGCGGCCGCAACTACATTTAGACCACCTTTTCACCTCATCTAATGAATTTGACTTTCTCCATGCTTCGAAGGGCACATTAAACTGAAGGTCCCGGCTGTAATTTGAAACAATGAATCCTGAAAGTATCTGAAAACTATTCTAATTCTGAGACAGAATAACAGTAGTGAATTGAGAATCTAAACATAAGCGAAATTAAGCATAAATTATTACTCTGCACAAAATGTGTCGTCTATTCTGTCCGTCTGACAATTTAACTTATATCTTTCACTTTTCTAATTCAGTGACGGAAACTAAATGTAAGGCAGCCTAACTAATATGCTGTCACAAAATACAATTAAACAATAAAAGCACCACACCCCTGATCCACAAAGTTTGGTATCGAAATAAGTAATCCTATGTCACGGAATAATAGCACTAATATGTTGTGTACAATGTACTGATCTGAAGTACATCCTACATCCAGTAATATTCAGATTAAATGACGCTAAGGCAGACAGGTTGTGAACCGTCGAAAATTGCACTTAATTAATGCGACTAAACTATGCCTGTATATGGTATGTTTAAAAAAAGAGTGGAGTATTATTCCGGGACTTTCCGTCTATTGAAAACTATTGGATGGAATTTGGGTATTATGCGGAGGAACAGGAATCAGGATACTGACATCGTTTGTGTCGAAATGATTCGTTTACATGTTCGTGTGCACAGTATACCATGGACTCGATGACACGCCTTAAAGTTTATATGATATACATATTTCTTTTGGAATTGGACCTCCTACATACAGCTCCGTGCCGTTCGGTCAACACGAACAATGACATTCACCCACACCTTCAGATAAGTACAACAACATTCTTATCACTTTCCGTCCTTGCGGTATGCCAATTGCTGGCGACGCGCACAATCAATCTAATCTATAATTATATTGTATTGACGTGTTTCATTGCACCACGTGGACCGAGCGAATTTTTGCGTATCATAGATTATTACCAGAAGATACTAAAACATCGATTGTATCTTCCTGAATTCTGTAAAATCCATAGTGGCAAAATGCTATGTCATGGTGGATTTTTTCATCATGTAAACGCGACGTCCATTCACGCCATTTTTTTTGAGGAGGAAATTAAAACAATGAACGGCACTGTGACTGCTAAAGTTTATTAGACCTGGTAAGCTACCGTAATAATGAGACTCATGTCTTTATGTAGGAATTTCGTTACAAAATGGAGACACTGTAGATACTAGTTTAGCCACAGGATACTCCTGCCAATTAGTGCAAGTATCAACTACAGAATAAGAAACGCAATCATAAAAACATCGCTTATCGCCCACCACGTCACCGCCACGAGAAAGGTAATAGCGGAATCACCTCACGCGAGAAACGCGATAACAACGACAACAAACCGTCGTCAAATTAAACAAACACTCGTATCATATGGGACAGGCACTAATGGCATTAACACATACGTTAATTTAGGATTTCAGAACGATATAGTCAGTGGGGTCAAGGATAATGTTAGACATAATGATGACGTCAAGGAGGTCAGGCGCGATCTGCTGAAACATTGTATACTGATGGATTGTCATTGTCATACGAATTCTTACTTTATGCAATGTTATAGCTTAAGAAATAAGGAAATTAACCCTAGTGTATAGGACAAAAACATGAAAATATAATACCACTTAACATATTTTATATGGTGTATAATTAGATTATGAATGAACTAAAGCATATCCCAGCAAGATTGTGACCTATTTTTAACCGTTTATTTGCCTATGTAGGTAACTATTAGATAAGCATCAATACCATTTTTTTTGGTAATTCATCAAAATGTAGACACATCTAACTGATAAGATAAAGTCAAGCTTGTCCAAGTAATGCTGACAAGAACAAGTTGTACTCAGCAAGTAGGGCTCTACTTGCTGAGTTTAATAGTCTGTTAATTAACTACTAAACTGACACATGCTCCAGCCTAGAAAATAATTGTTTTATGGTCAACCAGGGAATTACTTAGGGTGCAAGAAAGCATACTATTTACTACTATCATTTTAGTTATTGAAAACTGTGGTTTGACCAGGATGGATTATAAATTATGAGTAAAGTTTTTTCTTGAGCCACTGGCCTTGTCCCATTGCATATGGGCACATAAGGTATTTTTATTTCTACACACAGGACATTACACAACATTAATTAAAACAATAATGCCATAACATACTTGTGATAAGTGATGTACATCGTCCGAGTCATCCAGTGTGCTCATGTCATCGATATTGCTAATATCATCAATATTGCTCATGTCTGCATCGCTGAAGTCATCTCCGGATAGTGTCAACCCTTCCGATTCAGTCTCAAGCTGTTCAATGAAGCCACTCGCACAGTAAGGGCATGTGTAGTCCTGAAATAACATTAACATATTTAAAGTTATTATTATACAGCAGGTATTATACATAATTATTATGTTTTTGAAACCAATTATGCATAAAGTAAATATACTTTAACAAAATAAATCTTGTTTATGGTTTGACAGGTGTATATATTTTGTTGGAAACTCATTATTTTTATGGTAGTCTGTCATTTAGTCCCATCAAATAGTTATCCAAATAGGTGCCTATTTTAATTTATTTTTTGTAAGATTGGTTATGATGGACTTGGGATGGAAAAATAAAATTGATATAGGTACTTCAATCCTTTCATGGAAAATAGCTGAGAATTCAAGCTAATTATATCTGCATACAAATTCATAAAAGCACTGATAAAAAGTGCATCAATTGTAGAGTATTGATAAAATTTACTATTGACCTTTAAAGCAAAAACTGTAACTTTTAAAAGCATATTGAATGATGTAATTACGTGAAATTGACATTATCCGACTGTTCTAGTACCGGGGCTGATTTCTGAAGAAATGTCACGCAATATTGTGAACCGGCTGCACAAATAGCCACATCGAATATCAGCCACAAAGTCCACAAATCTCTATTAGTTACATTTGTAACCAACGGGATATTGATCAAGATTACATTACTTATTGCCACCGCGTAATAAATTCTACGATCACACGATAGAAAGGCCAAAATAACCATAATTATTGATTTTTACCTGCAAAACATCTTCGAATTCAATGTTACACCTGTGGCAAAAAAACCGAGCGGTGGATCTCCGCTCTACCAGAGCGTCCGCCATTTTCAGAGTATTTATTCACAGTAACACCAACAAATATTTATTGTTTTAAATAAGTGCTTGAGGATTGTGCTTTCAAACTCGCAACAAAAATTTAATAATCGCCATTTTTTTAAGACATGCACAGTCTATGGAATGTTTTTTTTTACCTAGACAAAAATCACAGACCTACGCACAAGAAGGAATGTCACAGACGATGACGATACATGTATGTCCATAGACAAATAGTGATTCTTTACTAAACTTAACACTATGTTTCCTACATGATTTCAATAAAGCTGAAAGATAATGACTCAATCTACGATAACGACCTATTTTTGCTTAGTCTTAGTAGATTTTTAAATATTTGTAAAATGTGATTCATGTTTGTGAGCTTGCCACAGTTGCCACAGTGCGTGGTATGCCGGACTCTTGTTATTTTCCAATGTGCCAGATTGCCCGACAACGAATTTTTGTCTGCGGCCGACTTAGCCAATGATCAACCCTGAACAAAATAATAATGAAGCTCTATGGATGTAGTAGACTAACTTGACAGCGACTATTATTGTCTGCTATCTGTCTATCACAGTGGTGCAAGCTCGACTGGATTTAACTTTTTGTATTGAGAAAAAAACACATCGCGACCAAGCCTGCACGTCCTTTGAAAGTCGTGTGTGATTAGCTTATGTGGACTGGGCCAGCGTGTTGGACTATGGCCCAAATCCCCCTCGGGGAGTGCGTGCAATTACACACCAAGGGCAAGAAGTAGTAAATATTTTTCTCATATTTTTTGGGTGATTCTGGTTTTTTAATCCAAACGATTTTTCTTTTAGATAAGAGGTTTGCACCACTGTGCTGTCTGTCTATTTGTTCTGTCAGTCTGCCGTTTTGTTGGTTTGCGTGTTCCCGTGATCAGGATTTTAAATATTTACAAAAATACTACTCTCATCATGATTTCTAAAGTTAATTTTGAAGTTTCTGATAATAAATAATGTATAGCCAGTAATATATTTGTTTACTTCGCCGTGCAGATGAATAAATTACTATCCAGATAGTACAGTGTTTGCGCGAATGATTGTTATCAAAAATATGTAAAATAAGTGGAATCATGCGGAAATATATTTTTATAATTAATTATAGTCTTCCATTCAACTTAAAATAGACGTTTATCCTGTATATTGATAACATAAATTGTGTTATATACGATTAGTGGAAAGTTTGGGGTGGTGATATTTGATTACAATGAATGAGAAAAAGGTAGTGCAGAACTTCAAGAGCTACATCAAAGTATCTCCCGTGGTGAGTGCGTTTCGTTCCTTCCAAAACATAAATGGTTCTAATGATCAATTAAATAAAACTGCTGTGTTGTTGTTTATTAAGGAGAGGTTAGAAAGTTGACCTAATTTTAGCGAACTGAAATGTTATGAAGTAAATGACGACAGCTTGGTCTATTGCCTGAAGCATAGGCTGCTCGGCTCACTGCACCAGGTGATTGTGGGTTAAATTCCTGCCCAGGCAAATTTTGTTAATTATCTTATCATAATTGGCTGTAGCTGGTGTTATTGGGATCACTACCTGTATATGTGGTAACCATAATATTGCTTATTTTGGGACCATACAGTCAGTGTGTTTGTCTCGCAATTTGGTTCATAAGATTGGGGTGAACAAGTGGTAACCACAGCTTTGTATGCATGGACATTAGCTTTCCTGGTTAACCTTGCATTTCTCAGGATAAAATTATCCTGGTTGTTGTTCTTGTTATAAGCTATCAGTATGCTAAGTTTCATTAAAATCAGCCAACTGGATTTTGAAATACAGTTTTTGGCTGTCTTGCAGGATCCCAGCCATTCCTGTGTTGAAAAGTATCCTATATGTTGACTTATTAAATATATAATATAATACCACGCAATGTTAAAATTATATCCAATGGTTTGCTTGGGATGTTAGTACTGATGCGCAGATTTCAATTATTTACAGTTGTAAATCAATATAATTGTAAACTTGTAAACTAATTTGTGTGTGGTCTACTCACACAAATTACTTAGGTCAGTTACTTTATTATAATATTTGTTATTCCAGAAAGGAGAGCAAAATGGTTCATTTCAAGAAGTAAAACCCAAACTATTAAATGGTAAGTCTAACTTAAACCTGTGGCATCTTCTACTCTAATTGAACCGGTAACTGCCCCCAGTCCATTGTATGGTACCCATAATACAAGCGTTGCTTAGTGTGGGACTGTATAATTGGTGTGTTCGTCTGGCGATATTTATTTAATGTCAATTTAATTGTTTAATAGTAGTAACATTACCTTTACAGATGATTTTGACTATATATTTTTAACAATAATACAGCAATTTATTCTGATAATATTTTTTTTTAATAAGATAAGTAAAATTAAATAGAAAAGATTTTAAAAATTATAATATAGTATCCCATATGCTTGGTCGACAATTTTAAGAATCTTCATTTCCTCCAATTCTGTGATTCTCACCGAGTCTGGAATAGGTGGTCTAATATACTAGTATCATTAGCAAACCAACCTAAAAATCTGTTTAGTGAACTCTGGGCTTAGCTGAAATGGAAAAATAAATGTGCTATGGAGTCTGATTTAGAGTTCTTAATATATATTATAATGTTGTCTACAGTATAAGCTGTAACTGGGCGAATTTGTTCATTGAATATATTAAATAATAACTAGCACATTAGTCTGGTTGTCTATGAATTATAATTCTATTCTTTGTGTGTGTTTGTTGGGGTTTTCATTAATTTAATTTAAAAAAAAATTCAAATTATGTGGTGTACATATCATCGCAAATTTGACGATTGGTGGTAGAGCCGTTGAGCAGCGCGAGTAGAGCCGCAGGCAAATGTTAGTAATGAATAAACTACAAATTATCGCGAGTCCCAACGGTGTTCTGTTCCAGTCCAGATTACAGTTACTAGGACATCACACAATGACAAGAGGTCACTGACGCATTATAGTTTCATCTTAATTGCGTGCCACCCAAGGGCAAAACAATAAAGTGTTTACGCCTCTACATTTTTTTTACCCACCATAGATACGTATATAGACTGCATGATGTAAATTACAATAATAATCATTATGCATGCGTGACGTGCGGGTAACTGTATCGCCATTTATGCGAGCCTGGTGCTGGTGTTATGGCAATGGTAGGAAGTGGTGTCCTATACCAGTTTATGGCGTATTGTCTTTTACGATGGGTGTGTTAAAAAAAGGTACGTCTTGATTTCGGATTGCCTAATTTTATTTCTCTACTGTTCGGCCGCCGAGAGAACCCGTTCCAACTTTAATAAAATTTAGATCGCCTAAATCGATGCTTGTAAGTTGACATAATGATATATCTTCTAATTAATTTTTGTGGCCGTGGTGCATATATGTAAACGATAAACATACTACAATATCATCATCGTACGTAATAAAACACGACCTGTCAGGAACGCGTTCTCGCGGCGGCCGAACTGTAGTCTAGTTGATTTGTACCTAGATATTGATATTCTTCACAGTAATCTTCTTTTCGAGTCAGTCAGTATCCTATCGAGATTAGTGTTTTTTGTGTTGGTTCTACTAATTTCATATCAGCGACTTTAAAAATCAAATGTTAGAGTAGGTAATAATTATTACACACGTTATAACAATGTAGGTGATAATTGTTTGTTTGTGTTATAAAAAGTTAAAAGGAACTGTGTCATTGGGTATAAGAGATCGTTTGAATGAAGAGAAAGTAAGAAGCAGGAGGTTGGAATAGTTTGAGCATGTGATGAGAAGCATGTAAGTAAGAGAGTGGTGTACGATTGTTTTTCGACACAGAGCGAGAGGTAGACCCAAGCAAAGATGGATGGATTGAGTGATATGAACAAGGAGGGCTTAAACATGAATAGCTATAACGACCTAAAAACGTGATAAATTGAAGAAAAATAGATCCTGAAACTGCTTCAAGAGGATTAGGGAATCCTAGCTATTATATTATTGCGACTGGAAAAAATCGGTTTGTGCTTTGCAACATGTATGTGCTAATAAAAAAGTAATGGAAGTTCCGAAAATATTGGCTAAATGTCTTCACGTCAGAAATACGTCATGCCACTGCATGAGTCAAAGACAAACATTCACGGTCACCGCGCATTGCATAAACCGCTCTTGTTTCCTTCAATAAATCGCGATAAAAAAAGCCTGGTCCAGATCGCAGAGCGAAGGTCGTTTTAGAAACTTCTATTGTACCAGAACGTACGGGTTTTCACGGCATTGTTTTAAACAACATAATCGTCTCAGTTCTTATGATAGCCTAGTACTTGAAGTCTGGATTGTCATGATCCGTAAACAAGTTAACTAACATAAGGAAACTAAAAAGGAATTCACCTTGATTTCCTACGGGCACACTATCTCTACACATAAGGGAATTGGTCAACAAAATCTGTTCAGTTGTTTTTGAGATTAACCCGACAAGACGGTGAATGTGGCATATAAGGGCAAAATATTGTCATTATTACTAGGACTTAATACCACTAGCGTTATATGGGTGCACCACTTCAGGCTATAGGTACAGGTGTGATGGAGTCATGGATTAAGATGAAATACCCGTTATGGGACTCTGGTTTTACGAGTATATTATGTAGTGTTTGTATAATATACGGAAGGAACTATTGGTTTTATCAAAAATTTAATCGTGCATAGGTCGTTTTATAGGAGTTATCGTTGCCGTCGATGTTGCCAAAAGTAGAATTAACCTAAAATCAACTTTTTGTGTGATATTTATCTCTAATTTATTTCTTAGCTATTGCTTCATATATGAAGTAGTAACGCTTATACAATACATGATAACCGATGCCATACACCTATTAATGCTGTGCCGATACGAGCAATGTTAATTATGAGCGAAACATGTAATGTAATAAAATGATTGCAAAACAAATGATGACTCATTTGTTGTTTAGGTCATTGCCACTACGAATAAAAAAAAATCGTAGCATTTCCATTGCCACAATTGATAAAACTTTCATTTTGAATTTCGAACGCTACGATCGTTTTTACGTAAAATGGCCTTCCTCTTGTGTATAAAGATAAAAAAAACTCAAAACCAAACATCGACAGCCTGTTCGAAGAATTCTCAAAACTGAAATAAAACTAATCTTAAGGATTTTATCGCGGTTTATTTTTTATTTTACGTTCCCGACGTTTCGGCTGCTTTGCAGCAACCATGGTCACGGGAGGACTGAGGTGTTTGACGTCCTGGTGTCATAGTTTGACGGGGGTACCCTCATATTTAGTTGTTACTTGCGGTCCGATCTACGCAGAAAGAGCTCACTACACTCACTCACTACTAGATCGGACCGCAAGTAACAACTAAATATGAGGGTACCCCCGTCAAACTATGACACCAGGACGTCAAACACCTCAGTCCTCCCGTGACCATGGTTGCTGCAAAGCAGCCGAAACGTCGGGAACGTAAAATAAAAAATAAACCGCGATAAAATCCTTATGATTAGTTTTATTTCAATGTGTAGTATTCGCGTAAATATAAGAAATCAATATTCTCAAAACTTTTACGAGTAGATCTTCCGCTCCAAAAGCACTACCATGCAGTTATTTATTAAATAATCATCAGTATACCACGTCTAACAGGAAACCCAGTTTTCAGTGACTACGTCGTTATGGTCCTTTTTGATTTAGCAAATAGTTCATCTCTAAATTTTATTTAAAAAAATATATCTGTTACTAAGTACCTCAATCAACATTGACAGGAATATACGCACAGGAAAAACATATTTTACCATCCACACAGAACTGTGATGTCATCTGACAATAATACTGACGCGACTGCCCACAATGCTGTATCTATCTAGGACAAAACTCAGGAAAGTCCTACGTAACATCATTGCGTCAGTCATCGCTAGAACATGCAAGCGTTTATTGACTCATTAACTTAAGTTTAAGTAGCACTGGGGAATTTTCTTGGACACGTACCTACGTAACGTTATGAACTAATCTGTAAATATAGGTCTCTCTCTCTCTCTCTCTCTCAAAAATGTTAGAAATCCAATTATCATTTTGCTATTTATTGTCCGATCCACATCAAAAATCGACTTACCTCTTTATATCGAGAACGTCAACTAAGCGTCTTTTGCAATCGCATATGCATGACCTGGAGAAGCAGTTGATCGTGGGACAGATGCAGGGGAATCGCTCGAGGGGCCGAATCCCAACACGATGGATTAAAAGAGACAATAAGAAAAACTCTTCAACGATCTTTGAACTGCCGCAAGACAGAAGTAAATGGAGACAAATCATATATGGTCATGATCCTCATCAGTAAGGGAACGACAAAGAAGAAGAGGAAGTTTATTGTCCGAGGGTATTCAGGTCATAGTACACCATCTGGCATAGTGCGGGTTCACCGATTTCGCACGTCGTTAAGTGATCTTGAAATGCAGGTTTCCTCATGATTTTACACAATATGATTGAAACTAGTGTTAGCCAAAGTATTCGTTTTGGTCTTGCATTACCAACCAACCAACCAAGGCAAAAGAATCTCGCAGTTATTGCTCTAAAACTCAGCCAGACTTCCATTTTGGTCTTGGTCTTGCGAAAATGCAAGACAAGAAGAAATATTTGGGCACTATTTGCAAAAGACATAAGTAACAGTTCGCTACAACAAAGCCCTCATCAGACGAAGTGTCTCCGGCCCTTACGTCCTGGTCATAATACCTGATCTCCCGGTGTCCAGGCGAGCTGGTGACCGGCGCGGCGCACAGTGTGCTGATGCTGACGCCGCTCAGCGAATGGGACCGCGGCCGCGCCGGCTCGCTCTTCATTACCAACTACAAGCTGTCTTTCGTGCCAGCTGAGAGCACCGCCAACGACGTAAGATTCCATTCTAATACAATTACGTTTTAACTGTCCTGCGGGTGGTATGCTCTGCACTTAAGAATACATCACGTTTTGTTTAAATCAGTACTATCGAATATACGCATAGTTTTTTATGGTGTTACTCAGGAGTACGGCCAAAGAAACTACCTGCTAGGCGCGTTCGATGTGCCTCTAACAGCGGTGAGTGCAGTGTGGCTGACGGACGGCGGGCCCGCGAGGCGCCGCCGGCTAGCGCCCGACACCGAAGTACCACCCAAGGTCAAGGGCCTTCAGGTTGTGTGTAAGGTAAGGTCTACTGGTATAGTGATTATAGGCTCAACCCTTTATGCGGCGGCCCAATGTGTGTTAATAATTATATATATAGAAATAAGAACAATTTAAAAAAAAAATGCCCCATAGGTCCAGTTGTTCTCAAGTGTTTAGTAATGAACAACATTTAATCCTTATTTATCTACTAGCTAAGCGGCACATATCGTCCTATCAAAATCCCATAGAAAAAAGCACTTTCAGATTGACATTGGCAAAATGCCTACCGTTGGGTGCGTGAGGACATTTTAAAAGAAGAAAGACGACGCTCTATATATTTTTTTCAAAAAGAGTTCATTTTGACAGTCGAATTACAGCAGCAATGTGTTAGTGGTCAGTTATCTAATCAGATTAGCGCGTGACTCAGCCCCGCGTGTCCCTGTCACATGGCCACCGCCGATATTTGATAAAGACCGAAGGCTCATCATATACCTACATGTTATTGTTATAAAAATATGTAGACAATTCTGTGCAGATGCAGTGCTATGTTATAAATATTATTTGCTGGGCTCTATGTTTGCTACTAACTGAGCCTAATACTAGCGTCGTTACACTGTGTGTAAATCTATTATGACACTTTGAAATGTTTTTATAAATATATAATTCACTAGCTTTCTTTCTTTTTCTTTTTCTTCTTTCTCAATTGTGCACTTCTAGGGTACTCAAAGAATACATCCTCCAAATTTCAAGTCCCTAGTTCCACTAGTTTAGGCTGTGTGTGTTGACTTTATTATAGTTAATTATTAAGATAGGCGTTATATATGTTTGGTTAAAGCAAGAGAGAGGAGAGTCGCGCTCTATCTTCGTCACACGCGCGCTAACTTATGGCTAAGGCTTCTCATGATCGGTGTATCCGATCAATTTTAGTATTTATTCGAAGCCAAGATGCCGTTTAACACTGCAAAGATTATCTTATAGATTTTGGATAATGAATCCAGTACTCTCCGCAAATAAGTGATTGAACGTTTATGTGCTCAAACTCTACATGTTCCAGAACATGAAAGTCCTAACGTTCAGTTTCGCGAACTCTCCAATCGACGGGCGCAAGATCGCGCTAGCACTGTTGCACCACGCGTTCCCGAAGCGGCACGACCTCCTGTTCGCGTTCGAGTACCGAGAGCCGTACTACCCGACGCTACCCTCCGATATGAACATGTTCCAACGCCCCGGCGACTGGAAGAGGGAGTTGGAGCGGTGCGAGTGCCCACACTGGAGGATAACGTGTATCAACGGGACATCGGACGCGTTCATGCTCACTGCAGGTGAGGTATATATAACCCGCTCGGATTCTGCGGGACAGTCCCAGAAATGTAAATGATGTCACACATTGTACAAATTGTCCCCCAAAATGCATAATTTCTTTTTTTTTTTCTCTTTTTTTTTTGTGTAGATCTGGGTTCCAAAGAGTATTGCTTGATGTTCTGTTACCCCCTTTATGTTAAGTTATTTTTTTTTGTGTACAGTCTGTAAAAAAGTGATTCTATTCTACTATATTATTTTGATTTTAATATTAAACTTGACATGTTGATAGCTATAACTATTATATTTAATCTGGGTATACTTGTAAGTAACTTTTCTTCCTGGAAAATGAAAGAGTTGAGATCGGGTTGGCCAGATTTTAGCACACACTATTTTCTGCCTGCGGTACCTCTATAAAACATAACCTGTAGCACAGTGAAAGAATTTTCAAAATCAGATCAAAAATGTATTATCAAACATTTCATAAATCCCTTTCTATCCACAGGAGAAACGTTAATCGTGCCTAGTTCAGTACTGGACTACAACCTGATGGAGTCGGCGAGGTACTTCCGGTCCGGGAGAGTGCCTATATGGATGTGGGGGAGGCCGGAAGGCGCGGCTTTGTTGAGGAGTGGGGAGTTGCTGCCCACGGAGCAGTCGGCGACGGCGGAGAGTGTGCTCTTAGAACAGGTTCGTTTCAATGTTTGTTTTTATTCAATCTATTTTGTGCTTTATTGCCACGTCATAGTTCCTAAACATTGACTATTTTAAGACATCATCGGCCGTTGACGTATTTAATTTCCCAGATATTGTTAATATTTCTTAGAACGCAAAATAAACACGTTTATATCAAATATTAGGAGATTTTTTTTGAGGTAATAATGTAATACCATTGCACTATACCAGTGTATTAGATTATGTGCTCTATCACTACCATGTTTTGGGCTCAAAATAGACTGGACAAGTTTTATTACTATGTATAAAAGGTAGAGTTCCGCATACTCACAAGTGGCCCAGGTCATATAAACTAGCCATAGTTGAGGATGAACTATGCCCATCGTCCGCTGTTCCCCATCTTCGGCTTCCGTGTTTGCAACAGTTGTTATTGCGAAATCCACCTTTAATTTAACCAATTTAGGATGCTTATTCCTGTGCCACCAGGTCCGGCGATCCCACCCTAAGCTGACTCCGCCGCATGTCCTGTATCTGTGTGGCAACAGCTTCACCAACAACTCGGGCCCCGGCATACTGCCGCCCTTATCTGCTCTACAGGCTTCGTACAACAAGCTCGTGGAGATGTGCACACCCGCGACCCTGGACAGGTTTTGGGTGAGTTTTGAACTTTACACCGTACGTTTTACGATTGCAAATCCAATGAGGATGGTTGTGACATGTTGGGTTTTACGTATCAGTGGCAGAATTTTGTTTTTTTGTGTTACTTTTTTCTGCTTCTTAAATTTTATTCAAGAAGACATTTCGTGGTAGATATAGTTATAAGGGCTAACATTGCCAGTGTAAAATATTTTATTTGGTCTTACTAATTAGGTTTTTATACATAGATATAAAATACATGATGGAAATGGGGATTGTTTTTTTTTAAACTCAGAATCTGGTTATGCGAATCACATTTGGATCAATCCGAGAATTAACATTGCGCGCCAATATATTGTACCGATTGACCTCATATTTTACACATCTTTTAGTGTTCCGTACCGTATAAGAAATAACGGAACCTTCATAAGGCCACTTTAACGTCTATCTGTCTGTCTGCCACAGCCGTTAATCTCGAAAACTGGGGCTTTATTGAGGGGTAGAACTCAAAATTTGACATAGTGATGAATCTGTTAATGACGCGCACACATTAGTTGTCGAAATGTACCACTAATATCTAATCAAAAACCACATTAAACCCGCTCAAAGGCCCGGTCTACACCGAACGGTCTTTACGCGGTTGGTTTGTACACAGCCAATGAGTAGCAATACATTGTTCGTCAGCTACAAGACTCGCAGTACTACTCGATCCTGGACACG
Organism: Pheosia gnoma; assembly: GCA_905404115.1. NCBI lineage: Eukaryota > Metazoa > Arthropoda > Insecta > Lepidoptera > Notodontidae > Pheosia > Pheosia gnoma. The sequence continues at coordinate 7,955,278 of FR989911.1, forward strand.
AGCCGGTGGCTGCGGCACGTCGCCAACTGCATCGCGTTCGCGGACGACGCCGCGCAACACTTGTCCAACAACGTCACTGTCGTGCTGCAAGAAGGTAAGCGTGTGACAAATGCCCATTTTTATACATTCATAGGAAAATTCGTTTACGAAGCATTTACCACTATTTAGAATAACGGGCGAATTTATAGACATTGGTTATAACGCTTTATTACGGTACACTGTTTAGTTAAAACGTGCTATAGGCCTATAGTATATTATAGTGTATGTAGTGTAGTGTGTGTGTGTGTGTGTGTGTGTGTGTGTGTGTGTGTGTGTGTGTGTGTGTGTGTGTGTGTGTGTGTGTGTGTGTGTGTGTGTGTGTGTGTGTGTGTGTGTGTGTGTGTAGTGTGTATAGTGTGTTATAAGAATCAGAGAAATGATATAAGAATCAAGAAAAATGGGATGCCCCCAGCCTATTATAAAGTTGCCATGTTTATAACAGAGTAACAATGAAGATATAACATATTATAAGCTTTATAAATCACGATTTTGCGTATTCGTTATATGAGAGCATTTTTATGTCATTATAAAGGGATTATAATTTCTATAAATTTGACCGTAAGTGTTTTCACTATGGTCCCAAACAACAAACATAAAAATATATTCGAATATAAGACAGCTATCTTTTTTTTCAAAGGCGTGGGAACCCACTGAATGTCCTGCCATGATGTGCCCGCACATCTACTCGGACAATACTCCCCTCATCAATATGTGGTGTGAGCACCATCAGACCACTTTCACTGTAAAAAAAGTTGCTTCATCTTCTTTTATACTATACATGTTCCTGAAAATGACAGGTGACGGCGTGGACTACTGCGCGATCGTGTCCTGCCTCACGCAGCTGCTGGTGGACCCGCACTTCAGGACGATGTCGGGCTTCCAGTCGCTCGTACAGAAAGAGTGGGTGGCGCTGGGACACCCCTTCTGCGACCGGTGAGATATATTACAAATGTGAAACTTTGGATGGATGGATGTTTGTTACTCTTTCACGCCAGAACAGCTGAACGGATCTGGATGAAATTTGGCACAGAGATAGATGGAATAGCACATAGGCTACTTTTTATCCCGGTAAAATATATGGTTCCCGTGGGATAGATTTGTTTAAATTTTTCATAGAATACCAATAAATTCATTTTCTCATACATTTGATTCCGAGGCGGTACGAAGTTCGCCGGGACAGCTAGTATGATCATAAAGATAATATATGGTATCGGTGGCACACTAGCTAAAGATAATATTATGCCTTTTATTTATGAATGCAAAAAAAAGCATTGTAAATTACGATTGTAAAAAAAAATACGAATCGAATCCATTGAACAAATTATCCAAAATCATAACCCCCCCCCCCCTCCGACTGGTATTTTTTTTTTTTTTGTCCGGGCGCTGTCCTGGCCCGGCCCGCGAATCCCTCTGACATGGGGGTCAGAGACCTTATTTAAACTAATATTAAAATATAAGTACATAGGATTTGTTTATTTAAATAAAGTAAAAGTAATCTTTATTGTACATTTTAAAAGGCAATGAAATCTTATAGCAAATAACAACTTAAAGCAACTTTTATAAAGCAAATAATCTAACATTTTAGGGTACAACTTATGACATCTTTTGGGACAGGGGAAATTCCCTCTGCCCACTGCACAAGACCGCTAGCCAGTGTAATCAGGATCGTGGTAGTGTTAAGATGCTGGATTTAAATATTAACATAATATTTATACAGACATCTTCTTTCCAGTTAGGTCTTATTCCTGTTTATTACACCGGTCGCTAGCTTCGCACAGTAGGACAGAAAGGCCTCCCGTGTCCTCTTGTCCCTAATGAGACTGCCTAGATTGTCCAACTTAAGCTGGATGTCTAAAGACGTTTCCAATTCCAGTCTCTGGAGAGCGTAAATTGGACAACTAAGCAGTATGTGTGCCACCGACTCACTCACGCCCGGTTCGCAGATGCACGATGGATCTTCCTTGCACTTGAAGCGATTCAAGTACTCGGAAAACCCACCGTGCCCCGTCAGCACCTGAGTGAGTACGCCGGTGGGTTGTATCCTCCTGATCGTGTTGTGTGCTTCTAAAAGGTCAGGGAAAAACATCTTTGTTGTAGACGCAGTGGTGTCAGTTTTGTACTTACGATTCCACTCGTCAAGCGAGTCCTTACGGATCTGTCGCTTGACAAATGATATCGGACATTTGTCGTACGTCGGTTTGGTCTTCATACGCAGTGCAGCCTCTTTGGCCAGTACGTCTGCCCTCTCGTTCCCTTCAAGCCCTGCGTGCGCTTTTATCCAAAACAAGGAAACGTCCTTGCCCTGGAGTTTACAGTGGGCAATGTTGGTTCTTGCTTCAGTAGCTAGCGGGTGAAGAGGGAGTGCGTTAGCCACTGTCTCTAACGCAGAACGCGAGTCGCTAATGATGGCATAACTGTCATGTTTACTCTCTAACGCATGGCATGTGGCTCGGCATATGGCCAAGAGTTCCGCTTGATAGACCGTGCAGTGGGGCGACAGTTTGAGCTTGACTGACTTGGTCTCGGTTTCACTATGCCAAACGGATAATGAAGCTCCGACCTTGCCCTCAATCTTACTGCCGTCCGTGTATATTTTAACTGCGCTACTTACGTTGGTAACAACGTCTTGTTGGTCCGTCAAGTGTAGAAACTCGAGCCTCATATGCTTCGCCGGATGCGGAGTACTCGTATATGGCAGTTTTTTCTCCATTTCCCTGTCGCCTAGCTCGGGCCGGGGTACTCCTCTCCTGGCCTTGTAAAGGGAGGCCGCTTCTCGCACTCGGATATCTAGAGGTAGTAGCCCGGTCAGGGCCAGCGACGCATTCAAGGAGACCGTTCTATATGCTCTGCACATCTTTAGTGCAAAGCCTCTCTGTACTGTATACAACTGCTTCTGAATAGTGATCTTCGTGGTCGAAGGCGACCAAGCACTGGATGCATACATGATGATGGGCTCTACGGTGGCCGTGTAAATCACCCGGATGACTTCCGGGTGGAGGCCCCAGCTGGTTTTGGCTGCCTTTGCCAGCTGCTTGTAGACATTCAACGCCTTTCTGCAGATGTTCGCAGTGTGGCTGTTGAATGTCAATTTATTGTCTATGGTGAGCCCCAAGATCTTAATTTCATCCGTCATGCCAATGTCAATCCCCCCCATGGACAGGAGCGGGGTGTCGTAAACGCGCTTTCGGGTCACAACCATCGCGTTTGTTTTGTGAGGTGCAAATTTCAGCTTGTTTCTAACTCCCCACTCCCGGACATAGGCCAGAGTGGCATTGGCCTGGCTTTGTATCTCCAGTGCCGTGTCGCCATCGAAGACGAGTACTACGTCGTCTGCGAAAGCCTGTACATATTGTTTGCGCGTTTCTAGTCCTTTCAGCAGCGGGTCTAGGAGTAGATTCCAGAGAATCGGCCCGCCAATAGATCCCTGTACGCACCCTTTCTGAGTGCCCTTTGTGTACTCTTCACCAGCATACCTGACCCGGACCTTTCGGTCCTGCAGGTAGCTGTCGACGATTCGTCGGAGGTTGACCGGGCACTCCTCCTCGGCTAGTCTCACCCTTATGGCCGGCCACCAGGCGCTGTCGAAGGCTCCCTCTATGTCCAATGATACCACGGTCACGATCTTTCGCTGAAGTAGTTTGCCGCGTATGTACTGTATCAGGTCATAGAGGGAGTCTTCAGTACTCCTTTGGGGCATAAAGCCATATTGGCGAGGACTCAGTCTGGGTACCAGGTGCCACTTGACTCTATTGACGACCAGCTTCTCCAGAATCTTACCCATGACCGGCAAAAGGCCGATCGGTCGGTAGGACTTGGGACTTGTGTAGTCCGCTTTGCCAGGCTTTCTCAGCACGACCACCACTGCTTCCTTCCATTGTTCGGGAAAGAGACCTAATTCAAGGCATTTGTTCATCATGGCCAGATGTAGGTCAGGGTCCTTTTTAATCATCTGGCAACATATATCTGCAGTGAACCCGTCCCCTCCGGGTGCCTTCCTCGGATTGAAACTCTCCGCCGCGGTTTTGAGCTCCTCCGCAGTGAATGCCGGATCATGGTATTCACCATCGACGCGGTCATTTACGCGGCTTGCTAGGGCTCTTATCCGCCGGTGGTCTGAGTTGTCCTCCGTCTCCAGGTCTTCCGGGAAGAACGTGTCCGCCAACAATTGGGCAGACTCTTGTTGTCCTATTTGTGTTCCGTCTCTTGTCAATGGAAGGTCCTCCTGCCTTTTTGCTGTATTTTTGATAACCCTGTATATCCCTTCCCATACTCCTTCTCTATCTTGTTTTTCACAGAATCCCTTCCAACTCTTGATCTGTGCCTTCTTGGCTTCCGCCTCGTACTCTTCTTTCGCCCGCAGGTACTGCTCGACGACTCCCGGTCTTCGGGAAGGGGCTGCACATCGGACCTTGCGCTTAAATGTGGTGACACTTCGCTTCATCTTCTCCAGCTCCTTTGACCACCACGGCATGGTGATTTTAGAATTTGGTCTATTTTTGACTATGGTTTGGATGCATGTTTCTGTGACTACTTGTGTAAAGTTATTTACATGTCTTTCTAATTCCTGTTTACTATTAATTTCCTGTATGGCAAGTTTGTTTAAATTATGTGATATTTTTAACTGATCCAGTTTCTCATGAAACTGGATCCAGTTGGCCTTTTTTGTATTAAATTTCCGGGTCGTTCTGCTTCTACTAGTACCACTCGCTTTACACAATTTAATTTTGAAAATAATACCGTTATGGTCTGAGCTCGTGAGGTCTTCAGCTACTCTCCAGTCTTCCACCAGCGCTAAAAGGTCCCCTGTGCAGGCCGTGACGTCGACAAAGCTGGTAAGTCGTCGTCCTCCCCTGATTGTGTCGAACGTCGGGGTATCGCCGTCGTTCAGCACGTGCAGGTCCATCTCTATTATCGCACCCAGCATATCGTCCCCCCTGCTGTCGTTTGTGGCGCTGCCCCACCACGTGCATTTGGCGTTCGCGTCACCTCCTATAACCACTTTGCAGTTATTGTTGGTTAGAACTATGGTATTCAGATGCTCCAAGTATGGCCCTATGGGTTGGTCAGGTTCAAAGTAGTACGATACGACGAGGATCTCCCAGGCGACGGTTCGCACCTTTACCACAACGATGTTATTTGTGGTAAGATTCGGGTACTGCAAGACGTCAACAGTTTGGTCAAAGACGACTATCGCCGCCTTGACAGTACCGTCCCCGCGATCCGCATTCTGGTATACCCTCGCCGCTCCGTAGTTCTTCATCTCCTTTCTCCCCCCCACGTACGGTTCCTGGATCATCGCGACGGCTATGTTTCTTTTGACGGCTTCTATCATGAGCTCGTTGGTCGCTAGTCCTTTCCTCTGGAGGTTCGCCTGGGCTATCTTATATGCGTGGGTGCTAGTACCGAGTGGGGTCCCCGTTACCACCTTAGCAATAGGCTATAGCGCTTCTTGCTAGGTCATCCCACTTCTTCCTGATCGGGCAATCTGTACTGAAGGCTCTATCAGAGTGGGTCGCGGTTTTGATAGCGTCTCCGCGTATGTAGGAGCATTCTCCTTCATCGCGGAGAGCCGTCCACTCATCTCTTCGGCTGTACGCTTCAGAGATAGGACCTCAGCCATGAGTTCCTCGTGGTCGCGTCCTTCGGCGACACCTGGCGCCGGTACAGCCTCAGCCATCTTTTTGTGATGGCTGTCGATTGCGGCTTGAAGAGCCTGCATCCTCTCGGTATTCTCCCTCGAGAGTTTGGAGTTCTCCTCTATCTTTTTGCAGAGTTCGGTAATTTTGGCCGATCCTCTTGCGTCTTCTTCATTTCCCCTCGATCCCTTTTTTGTGGGTTTATTTGGTGATGATACCCCACCCTTGGCCATTTCCGACTCCTTGACTAGCTGGTAGAGGCGGTCAATGGCCGCCGTGACCTCCGTCTTTATCTCCGTCTTTGTGTTTCTAGCGTTGCCGAGGTGGTGCTTTGCCCTGTTTAGGCACGCTCTTGCCTCGGCAGTTCTGGACGGATAGACGGGGCTTTTCGGTGGGCTACTGACGGTGCCAGGTGGTGAGTGGGCAGTGGCTTGCCTGGCCTCCTGGGTGGAAGCCGCCTTGGGACGTGGTTTGGTCGCCGTCAGATTTGGGTTTCTTGTTTGGGGTGGGGTTGAGGGTTTCGGTTGCGGTTCCGGCTTGGCGGATTCCCACTCCCCGATACTCCGCCTTACACTTGGCAACCCAGTGGGTTGTTCGTGTTGGCTTCCGTTCGGTGAAGCGGGTCCCCTTTGCCTTTTCGCAGGTGTTCGGTGAGTCGCAAACATTTTTGTGTGAGGGTCGCGGTAATGTCAATCCTAAGTTTGTAAAAGTTATAAAGGCGGATTGACAAGTGTAAAATAAATATTATTAAAACTTAGATGCTAATTAAATTTAAAATTTAAAAATAATAAAAATGTTAAATTTTGAGGTGTCAAATGTGTTAAAATATTAGAAATAATATCACAGTCAATGTGTATATACCCGTTTAGCGGGGTCGTAAAATTTTAAAATTTAAAGTTTTACAGAGTAAAAGTAAAAAATAATTTTAAAACGGTTTTCCCAAAAGGGGAATCCCTGTCAAACAGATAAGTTTTTTAAAAGTTATTAAAAATGTTTATACTACTAAGTGTCTCTTGGCAAAAACCAAGAGACAGTCTTAAGCTAACTTAAATCTATTGTCGAACTCGAAGACGGGCTCGACGGTCGTACCAGGTCTGGTGCAGGTGCGTGGCTCCGGAACGCAGCGATGCTTGGGTACACACAAAAGTTTGTGGCACCGGGGGTCAGCTGGAGATTTTTTGGAGGGCAGCGGGGTGTGAGGACTCTGCTCTGGTGTCGTGGTGCCCCAAGAGCAGCAACAATAGTTGGCGCTTGGGGTGTGGTGGTTGCGGTGTGAGCTCGCGGTTGTAAACACCGGCGAGCTCTGTTCCACGATCACTTTAGGCCTCACTCGCTGTGTCCCACTCTCTACGGTGTAGGGGGAATTTTTTGGGGATTTTGGGATTTGGGACTTTTTGGGATTTGGGGTCACAAATTTTTGGGGCAGATTTTTTGGGGCCAGAAGTTGCGCCCAGATGTTAGCAACCTGCCAAGACCACTCTCGCTATTCCACTACCTGCGGCTCAAAAAATATGGGCCGAGGGGAAATCCTAACGAGGGGGGTCGGGAGGAGGGGTCCAAAAATCTGTTTTTCGGAGAGGGGGTGAAGGAGGGGCGGGGGGAGGGGGAATTTGTAGGGGAGGTAAAGTGGAAGGGGTAGGGTGCGGAAGGGATAACTACTTTAGAGAGCTCGCACTTTCCGCTAGTGCCGCCAGGTGGCGCTCGCACGAATCTGGAGCTGTGCTGGTGGGGCGTGTTGTTCTGGTCCCCCTCAGGATTTCTCGAAAACCTTCGAGAAGATTCGGAGCAAGCCCGGAGTCCGACCAGTGACGTCAGACGAAGCAAGATGACGCTCGGTGCTGGTCGGTTGACGTTCGTGAGGGCTCGGGTACCTGTGACGTCACGATTATGACGCTTGTTTACGCCGGTTTGATCCGGGATCCGGACTCAAAATGGTCGGATCTCCGGATTTCCGGTGGCGACTGGTGGATCTGCGCCTGCGCTGTAAGAGTGCGCTTACCCCGGATAGGCGCGTTACGTGTAGCAGTCACAATCGTGGTCCAAAATTCCGGATCGGTATCTCCGGAGCCACTTCACTCACAGACTTGCCTCCATGTATCCTGGCGAGTCAGGGGAGCACTGTTCACTGGGCACTAATTTTCACAGAAACCGATCGTTAAAATAATTATGGGAATATTTTCCGCGGAAGAGTTATAAAAACACTACTGGTACGCGCGGCTAGTCGGCTTCTAGTTCCGACTGGTATTCAGACATACTAATCTCGAAAGACGTGTAAAGTTCCCCAAGCAGCACTGCGCCAGCAACCCCCTTGCATTGAGGGGAGTGACCGCGGTATAATAGCAACAAGTTTGCATCCTCACATTGGTACCAAAATCATCAGCGAAATGTGGGCGCACTGCAGTGCACCTCTGCCTACCCCTACGAGGATTAGGGGTGTGATGGTTGATTAGTCTGCAAGAAAGACTAAAGTTTCTAATTTACGTTATACTTCTGTCTTTAGATTCGACCTCCCGCGTCCCGGCAACCCAAAAGACACGGCCAAAGACTCAACATCAGCTAAGGCCGCCCCCGTCTTCTTGCTATACTTGGACTGCGTGTGGCAGTTGTTGCTACAGTTCCCGGCCCACTTCCAGTTCACTGAGACCTACCTCACAACGCTGTGGGACTGTGCCCATAACCATGTGTTCGACACGTTCCTGTTCAACTGCGCCAGGGATCGAGAGCTGGCTGTGTCTAAGGTATGCCCCTGCTTTGTTATGAACTCCTGGTACAATGATGCCAGCTCACTAGTCATATTATGCCACGCAGTGGTGACTTCTGTAGGCTATTTCCTGGTCAACTGCGCGAGATACCGCGAGCTATCCGTGTCTAAGGTACCCTTCTGTTTTATGAACCCCTGGTAGAATAATTCTATCTTACTTGGCAATGCGCAAGCGAACGAGAGATGACTGAGAACAAGGTATCCTTCTGTTGTGTTTATGAAATCCTGGTACGATGATTCTAGTTTACTAGACATCCCACACCTGTGAGACTGTAAACACCGTGTTCTTATTGCGTTAAAGATTTATTGACTAGAGTTAGCTGTGTTTAAAGAATATTCAAACTTCTGGTGCAGTTTGCATGCCTGGTACATCGATTCTAGTTCACTAGACATACGAGTATCAAACCATGCTATATATGACTAATTGTAAAACTGCATTATCTTTCCTGTTATAACGCAACGTTTTTGACGTAAGCCTTCCTCTTCATTTATGAACTCCTGGTACAACGATACAGATAATGTTTGAAAATTTATTTCAGAATTTTGTCCAAAGGCCTGTATGGGACTGGGGTGAACAGTTCTCGGAGCAGGACAAAGCTTTGTTCTACAACCCTTTGTTCGTGGGCACCAAACCAACAAACATGCATACACAGAGGTTATGTGAGTAAGCTATATCTCAATACTGCAAATTTTTACAACAATACCTAAGATACTATTGATAGGGAAAATAAATTTATAGACTGTTTATAACGATATCATCTTTATCCACAGCACAAATATCGATACCAAACAAATCGATACCGGAACTGCCGAGATTGGAACCTTGTACGTCAGTAGCGGGCATGGAACTGTGGTCACAGTGTTACGAAAGGTGGTTATTACCGCTTGATGCGCCGCTGTCTGGGTTGGTGCAGTACCATGTACACAACTACACTGTGTTGAGAGAGGTGAGCTCCAATGGTGTTATGTTGTCCTGGTAGTTTATTCAGTTGTCAATTTGTTAAAAAGCACTAAACTGTTGTCCTAGACAGCCTAGTTTAGTGTTATATTTATAGTGTGTTTAGTGTTATCTTAGTTAAATATAACTACACATAATACATATAATACTTTGAAATAAATCATGTATTTTCCACCGTAGCGCCTAAACTACGATTTTCATTAATATGATGTGAATCGATTTGTTATTATTGTATTTTTATTAAGATAACAAACGGTCTCATTACATGTATGTGAACAATTTCTTAGATTTAACAAAAATACCTATAAAATAGTATCATACATTAAACATAGGCATTAAAAAAAAGTAAATGCTGAGTGAGCAGTCCTTGCGTAAAATCATATAAATAGAGTTATGCATCAAGCATTAATTATTACGAATAACCATAGTACAAAACTAAATAATAATAATTGAAAGAACAAGATGTTCAATACAATATAAACACAACTTCGGTAGTGCCTTACTTTTAAGAATTCAGTTTTTTTCTCAGGAAAATATCAATTTCAAATAACTTATGGTCCTGGTGACATGGACTACATTTCATAAAAACAAAATCAATATGACGAATGATAGTTCCAACGATGTGGCTTCTTTTTGTGTATAATATAATTTACGTCCTCCAGATACACCAGTTAAACGAAAGACTGTCATCTCTGTCGATCCTCGCGAGCCGGCACTCCAACGGCGATACAGACAACGTCGAATCCCAGCGCCCGCAGCCCGTATCGAGGTTCTACCCCTTCAGCCTGAGCCGGGGCGAAACCCTGGCCGGCAACCTGGACGCCATGCAAGTCAGCCTCATAGACGCTAGTCAACTCTTGGAGTCACAGTCGCTGTTAAACGCGCCCGACTAAACCAAGCCGATATATGCCACGCGATTCAGTAAGCTGTAGATATAATTTACGATTTAGTTTTTCAGTTGTAGATTACCCGATTACTGGCCTGTTGATTTTTATCAATACAACTGTAGCCATACAGTCTGGCACAATCTTAAACAGTTCCAAATAGTTATGTATACCTACCTACTCGAGTGATTATCGTTTTGATGTATCTAGTGGATCTGTGACCTGCAGATACAGGACATAGGAAAAAATAATAATTTCGTAATAGGAATGAAAAGACTATTTGCTAAGCTAAAATTTAGACTGACAACAAAAATCTAGAATGCTATTCTATGGCCTCATCGCAATGTATTTTAAGACTTATAGTCAAACGTAGGACGGTAAAGATCGGTAGTTAACTTCCATTGAACGGAATTTGTATATGTTGTGAGATTCTTTGCTTGCTATTTGTATACAAGGGCTTGAGGTGGAAGGGTTTATTGTAGGCGTATAATAAAACGCTAGATAGGGCTTTAGTAGTTTTTACCTAATGCTATAATGATAGTTTTAAATATATAAAAACATCAAGCATTTAATCCCCGAAGGGGTAGGTAGGGGCGTCCTGCAGCAGTTCCACTTTTCGCCTATGGTATTTGGTCCCAATGTATTAGAGAGCCTAGCCTCCCCATCAATGCTAGGGGTACATGGGTCATATTCCACTCCGAAGGTCCAGTGGGAGCTAGCAAACTTAATACGGCTTTCGAACATATTTTTTAACCTAACGCTAGATTACATCATTTGTTATTTATAAATAAACATAAACACATTCTCATCTCATTTTCAACCACGATTATCACTTGCTAAACGGTGATGGAAAACATTGTGAAGAAACCTGCATGTCTAACAGAACCCGCCAACCCGCACTGGGCCAGGGCGGTGGACTATGGCCTAATCCCCCTCGCATGGAGGGGAGGCCCGTGCCCAAGCAGTGGGACATTCATCAGCCAAGAATGAACCCTTCCACCAACATTGTTTATCTAGAACAAGGTATATAATATAACGAACAAGGCTTATTTACTACGCCGAAGCCATGATAGAGTATTAGGTAAATTCGATTTTAATATATTCGCGTTACAATAGGTCGTACATATAGAATAAGATGTATATATTCTTGATGGCGTCGTTCATTGACGCGAACACAGATGATAGACAGGCCATTGTGGAACTTCGTATACACACGGAGGCTCAGACTGATGGAAAGATATAAAATATATCTACTTAAAGTGTAACAATATTTTAGGAGGTGCATTAGTATGTTATAAAGATCACATTCCCGAAAAAATAAACAAAATAAAATTATTAGCAAAACCCCACATATATAGCGCGCGGCAAAATGGTACTGAAAAACATATTTAAAAACTTGCCTCTCGAAAAACATTAGCCTCCTTCTTTCACAGTCAGTTAAAATTTAAACAGCATTTGCACGTATCCCACTAATATTATAAATGTGAAAGTTTGGATGGATGGATGTTTGTTACTCAATCACGCCAGAACGGCTGAACGGATTTGGATGAAATTTGGCACAGAGATAGATTATAGTCTGGAATAGCACACATGCAACTTTTTATCCCGGTAAAATGTAAACTTTTTAATCGTGGGTAACTCCGTGGGGCGCAGCTAGTAATTTATACATAAAAGGCTACATGTGTATGTTATAGCTAAAATATTTATTTTTTTAGCCACATTAGGTCTGTATTATTTCCTTAGTTTGTCTCCAGTCTACGTGGGTAAGAACGTCAATTTGCAATTTGTAAGTCCGTGTCAGTGCAAAAAAACATCGGTCTGAAGGAAGTCGTCTGTAGTCATCTGGGTTTGTCTTATAATTATTATTGTTATATTAAGTTTCATGTAACGAGGAATTGATCGAACCTTTTGTATATTCCATAAATAATTGTATTTTTTTATATTAAAAACAAATTAGGTTTATGTTGTGACCATTGACCATTGACACAGTTTGTGCTTTTAAATATTTAAGGCCGGTATCACCATTTTCTCTTAAACCGTATTTACAACCTATCTGACAGAATTTGTACATGTTATCTGTCAGATAAGTTTTTAATAGGTATGGTGAAACAGGCCCTAAGACTTCCAAAAGTATTCCATTGTTGGAATCAAAATGAGTTTTCTAATTCCGCTTTACCAGTGGTTTATAAATATGTATTAATCGTTTCTATATCAGTCTGTTACCAATTATAATAATTCAGTATATGATTAAAACCCGCGGCTCCACCCGCGTAGACTTCCACGATAAAAAGGAACTTATATTCAGAGTACAACCTGCCTCTGTAGCAAATTTCATCCAAACTCGCATAGTCGTTTTTGCATACTGTTCAGCTAAACCTACAAACGAACACACATGTATATAACAGTAAGGATATCATTATTATGTAATTACCTACCTTTTCACTGTCACATAAGACTCTCCCAATAGATGTACAACAATCAAATCTAATTAGTTATTTCATTTATTTATACTATGACTAAAGGTGTCAACACACTGGAGCCGCTGGCCCCGGCGGTACAGCCCGGATGGGCCGGGGCTTATTTGAAAAGATTCCAATTTTAATTCAAATTCCAATTTCAAAAATTGCAATTCGAATTCCAAAATTCCAATTTTAAAAAAACCCAATCCGCGCGGCCGGCGGCCTACCTGATTAAGTTCCGTAGCCGGCGAGTTCGGTATGTATGTAGATACCTCAAACTGAACATGGCACAACTAACCTTATTGTCACACATTGTAGATGTTACAAGAAAATATACAGGCTGATTCAGAAAGGGTATACTAAATTAACAATCAAATGTGATGTCAGAATTGTCATTTTATTGGGAAAAAAAATATTTTTCTTGACTTCACATAATGATTACAAATGCGCTAAAGAAGCGAAGGTTTAAAGGTTAGTATACTCTTTTTGAATCATACTGTATGTTTTAAACTCGAACACACGGGAGGAGCGTTTCTCGTTTAATGTTCGGGTTTCGTAGCGCGTGCGCGAACAGCAGCGGTCAGCAACTTGTACATCTCAAAGAATGCAGTATCCGGAACGCGATCGCTCGTCTGTTTAGGTTTTTCAACCGATTTTGTAATGGTCGTTATTGTTATAAATATGGCAGCTATTCTTCGCTAGTTTGTATTTTATCACTTATTATTTATTCGTCAATCATTAATTTCATTATTTAATTTCTAATTATGACATTTGCCACGCTGTTGCAAAGAATATTCGCAGTTGTACGTACGATACCGTTTTTTGAGATCATTTAAAGTCGGTCAAGTTAAAATCAAGTAAGTGTAAACGCACATTTTTTTTATAATTATCGCCACACGAACACACCCAATTGTGTGGCCCGTAACTAATTGTATAAAGGCAGCGACTCCCGTAACACCCAAACAGCGGATAATAATTTTCAAAATTTGCCGAACTTGCTACTACCTACCCGATGCAGTGATGCATTGCTTTTTCCCCAAAGATGTATGAGAAATATTATTCCTTTGTGTCCCGTCCTCTTGTTACCTATTGCCAATTTTCATAATTATTGTTGTCGTAATTCATAATTATAGGACTATGGCAAGAAATGTTTAACCTCAGTTTCGTTAACACAAAACATGGCAAGTCGAATGAACCACACTATCTGTTATATCGTTAATCTGTACATTAGAACACTCCACTCATAAGGAATACACTTGTAACGTACGGATGAAGATGATTATGTAATATTATAGATCTACGAACTGTTATACTATACCTACTAGAATATACACAAAAAAAATAATGTATATTTCGCGTTTCGTTAGTCTCAGAGCTATGGTACGCAGTGCATCATGGTATTTACACAAAACAAATGGGGATGGGAAGACGATAGAATCGCTAGTTTTTTATTGTATAACTAAACGTCGTCATAAGAAGAGATCTTTACTTGCCTAACACTGACCTGTAACTACTACTGGACTGGCGATACACATTGTCGTTTTGTGCCTGTTTGACTATTTTCATTTTGGCTCTGGTAGCAGGTAGCAAGTGTCCACTGAACTAATGATAGAGATTTGACATGTGACAACTATGACGACAAAAAAATGTATATGTTATCAATAATACATATTTTATACCTTTTCATAATTATGTATTCTGTAATTGTTGTTTCACTTAATAAAATACTGATTTGTGGTTACAAACAATGCGACGGCCATTTGCATTAAATGTCAAATTTAGTTCCGCAACGCTCGAGAAGGCGCTTCAAAACGTAATCATACAAAAAATAGTTATAATTTTCTGCTGTAAATCAAGTCTAGTATAATAATATGATGTCTACGTTGTCTAAGCACCCCCTTAAGCCCTAGATAATACGTGCCATTTCATGTATTTACAAATCATCAGTTGTACTATAGTATAGCCCAGTACAGTCGTATGTCCATATTGAATAACGCTGTGTGTACCAAATTATGTGAGTGTACCTGAAGCGGTTTACAGAGAATGTTCAAATGTGAAGAATAAAGGAGTTATAGAATGTGTTCGTTTTATTTTTACATTACACATGTATATTACCTACTTCTGTCTATGTATGACCTAAAGACGTCTATTGTGTTTGAACCAATTTATGAGAGCCACTCAATCGTTGCCCCTTAGCCTAATAACTAGGTACTCTGTGCGCATAAATAATAAACGTAGTGTGATTTCACAGTTGTATCATCTATGCATATAAATAAAATTGGAGTGTCTGTTTGTAATATTAAAATAACCGCTTTCTACTAAGTGCATTTGGATGTATACTCGGTATCTATACCAAAACAATTTTTTTTTAAATTTTTGTCTGTGTTTGTTCCGGGTAATCTCTGAAATGGCGGGACTTTCACTGGCAGATAGCTGATGTAACAAGGAGTAACTTAGTCTACTTTTATTTTAGAAAAAAACATAGGATCTCACGAAAAAAAATTAAAACCAATGTTGCAGCGTTGCGCCTGATTAAGTTTGATAGCAACAACCTGAAATGCGTCCCGCGGGCTCAGAACGCGCGAGCAGGCTGTTGCCAACGGTTGTGTCTTTGTTAAATACCACGCGAACGAAGTCGCGGGTAACAGCTAATAAGTAAATAAAAGTAATAATCAAAGGCCGGTCCGTCTCACTCGGAAGTTGGTGTGTCATAGATAACATAAAAACGTTGCCAACACAGTTCAAAGCAATTCGCCACAAAATCATTAATCCGTTTATAACTAAAGAATGGATTTTTATTATGACAATTTTAACAAGTATTTTTACTTTCTAAATCTATCGATCTAAACAATGCGCCGCACGGCTGCTATGTTCCAACTAGCACAAATACTACCTAAACATTGAGCATTTTTACACAAGTATATTCCGGCTTTATATAATCTGAAAAGTTGCCCATTACTTTATGTACAATTTAAAGATTTACAATCTGTAATATTGATTTCTTATATTTACGCGAATTCTACACATTGAAATAAAACTAATTGTATTTCAGTCTCAAATACATAAAATAAAGATGATAAAATCCGTAACATTCGTTTTATTTCGATATCTGTAATATTATTATGCTCCTCGCCTTCCACCAGTATATGCCGAAGGTCTGGGTCCTAGGTCTAGGAGGTCTAGGACCTATGTCCTATGTCTCAGGAACTGTACCCTTCTCAAAAATAGGTACATATATTACAATGATTTAAGTTAACACCTTGTCTTAGTTGTTTACGCCGGATTTGTATCGGCGCCCGCCTTGGTCACCCTGGGTTTCCTGGTCTTGTCGAAATGTTTCTTGGCGATGCGGATCCGGTTCATCAGCATCGTTCTCTCCCAGCTCCATAGAGACCAGCGCTGTCAGAATTTCTTATTGTTAATTACATTAAAATATACCTTTTTCTAAAAAATAAGCAAAATCGCCTTTAAAACTCATGGGGATGTAATAATCTAGAAAAAAAGGTTCTATTATTTAGTCTGGGCCAATCCAAATACAAAATCCAATTAAGGCAGTAAATACTGCTTATGAAGGTAAGGTTTGTATAGACAAATAGGTAATAGGCTAATAAAAAATCTAGCCAGGTTTCTATGCTGCAACGTTTTTGAATATGGAATTACGGTTTTTTTATAAAAAAAAAACCATTTTAGTGTCTTAACCACCAATTCAACATCAGTATTTTTTTCTCAAACGTTTCATGAGCGTGAGATGTTTTCAAGTGCCGGGGGGTGTGGGCACGATGCTTTATCTTGGATCTCGCACGCCGGCAATCTCCGATCTGTCAAGCTAATTGGCTCCTACAGACACTTATACACCTTACCTTGTTATGAGTTCATAGAAATAAAACATGCAACATCAACAAACCACATTTTATTCATGCCTCACGGAATAAATTAAAGCAACCAATATATTCTCATTCATAAAAACCAAAAACTCTATTTGCGGTAACGTTCCTAAAACCCACTCGAAGCCGTGTTCTTATATCTCGAGTTATTAATCGCTATTGTCTACTATATGTTACTATAATCGTTGTAGACACTAACTTTCAACATCAAAAACATTTCGATAGAATAAGATAACCAGCTCATGTAGATGTACGTTACATCCTCTACATATGACACAACCCAAAATTTAAAAGTACTCACTTATTCCCGTACCTACTTTCAGTAAGTGAGTAAAGTTAAACATTTTGCAATTAAACAATCCTTGTCTATTTCAAAACGAATAGAGTCATAAACTCATCAAATTTGTAAAGATACAGTCGACGTCATATCGTGAAATTAGTATAATTTGTGGTACAGTGATCTCTTATATTTAGGTACGCGATACCACATTACTATGTTGTGTTAAATATTTACAAACAAAATATACATTTCCCAAATCAACACCTACATTTTCCATAATGCAGGCAAGTATACTTCACTATTTATAATTTATTAACCAGAAATTATCAACAACTTCGAGACATTAATAAAATACAACTTTAAAAATGTCGTGGTATTAAATGCAATGCATGTGTCACACAGTTTTGGGACAACTATTGTGGAGTTTAGTGACTCGATCTACATGTATGTGTCTTATGCCAGCGGCATTGAGCTTAAAATCCATTAGCGAGCGATAACTAAATCTAAAATAATTATAGAATTAATTTATTCATGACAATCTTTCGCTTGGAGCATCTCCATTTGTCCCAACGTCTTTTAATCGTAGACTTTGAACTAATAGGAACACAATACAGTCTATATAAGTCACTAAGAAGCCACGCGACTAACAATAATTACTAGCCTAGGTATAGGTATATTAGGGTCAAGGAATTGTTTGACGTGATAACGACTCAAGCCGTTAAGACAGACAAGTCTTTATGACAAGGCGATAAGAGCTTAAACGTCGCATCGGTTGACCCGACGTTGACTCTTATTTCCTTGGCATAAAGGCTTTTCAATAGGGCTTGAGCCGTTCTCGCTTCGATCGACGTAGGCAGACCCTAATATTACTTTGAAGACCGCCAACACTTACAAAAAGTCACATCGAAATAAATTTCTGAAACTACTATGAAATATTTCAAGCCCTTATTGGCCATTTAATAAATCTACTGTCTGTTCTGAATTCCTAAGCACGAAGCTTTGTTTAATCCTGAACGGTAATAAGAAAGGTGGACGGTACGGTAACTATAGCAGCCGCATAGATAAGACCCGGCATTCCGTAAACCGTTATGATAACGAATAACGCCTATGCTCCTTTAGGGCCTTCGCATGTGGCGTACTTTCCTCGGACAGCGTGGAAAGCTGATACGCAGAAGGAAAATTTGATCCACGCGGGTTAATGTGTAAAATTGGCCAGTCCGAACTTTTGCAGGCCCACAAAAGCAGCGCCAGCAGAACTATTTGAGCGGTTGGCGGTCCCCGGGTCGCGGCTCGCGCTCGCGGCGCCAGGGGGCGTCAGCGGCGTCAGTTATCCTCTTCCTCATTCTCAAACATGTCGTTGTAATCGCTCGAATGTTCGTAATCTTTGAGATCCTGAACAGAAAATTTAATGTTGTGAGAATGAATAAGAATACAACTCGAGGAAGCGATAGGATAGTCTAAAAACGTATGCGTTAAGCCAGTTCTGTTGCTCCAAAAATGTTATAAGTTTTTCTTGAATATCACTTAAACCTTGCCTATATTTTGTTAGAATAAAATATTAGGGACTATATTTAACAAATACGTGGTCGCAACAGAAAAAGCCTTACTGTAAAAGCCTGAATGGAGGTAAAACCTAGTGTTCATGAGTTTGTAAGTTTCTTTAAAATTCAAATAATTCGGGCTTTTGCAGTAACATCAATACAAACCTGAATAATACCATGCGTTCTACAATGTAAACAGAAAACAATTTACCATATTCAAGCATGTACAGTAACTGGGCATAAATATTACAAATCGTCTTTAGAAGAAGTTTCGGCTTCATAGAACATCATCTCTGTCACTCACCTCTCAGGCTGAGTCTATTTCTAAAGGCATCTATTGCATTTCAGCAGAGATTATAGCTGCTGCTCAAAGACAATTTAATTTACCTCTTATGCCTGTTTCCGGTCATCATCACAGTACAGAATTAATGCATGGAACATTAAAAAAATACATACAATTTGACTGACAATAGCTTGGTCAAATGCCTGTCATTCATAACACTTCCCTCTGAACAAGTGAAATGGTCAGTAAACAAGTTACATAATGTAAAAACGGGGCCAGCAAGGGTAACACTATGGGTCTCATAATGTCATGGCATAGTAAATATCACTTTAGGCTTAGGGCCCAGATTTGCTGCAAAATTTGGGTAGCATGTTTTGCAAATGTGCATACATAACCTTTAGTATTGCGTCTGTATAAACGTGTTGTATTTATGCAATGTTACACGCATTTTCTGCACTACCTTTTGTGTGTTACACTTACTTGGAACATGCCGTTGGCGACAGCGTACCCGGTCATGGCCATCGCCGCGAACACCGCCGCCAGAATTTTATTGCGCGTCTGGTTTGGGAAGTTCGCCGCTTCCCGTTCCGATTGCGTGCCCGTTGAGTGTTTCTTAGCGTTTTGTCTATTGTATTCTGTAGGAAATATTTCTTTTTTACACTGATTATATTAGGTGTTGAACCGGGTGTGGAGGAAATATTATATTTTAACTACAATTGGGCGAAATTAAATGTCATCACCATTATTGATTACAAAAATCCTTAGAGGTCCTATTTACAAGTGTAGGAGGGCAGAGTAAGCCATATAAACTGATCAAGAATCAGTTTTGAGCAAGGCCTCTACTTCCTATTATATAAGTCCTGTCTTATTTGTAAGCATTTTTTATCCATCTTTATCTCTTCTGTGTCTCTTTATGTATTTATAAAATTCATCACCATTCTGCCTTACTGTTAGCTGTTTTGCTTATAGCTTAAGTTCTACTGGACACATTTTGATTTAAGCCTTTCAGGCTATTTGTTGCTGTGCATGTATTACACATCACCAACATTTTTGAATGTGTCACCAAATAAGGCCATGCACCCATGATGTTCAAATAAAAAATCATATCTTACCATCTGTAACATGTCTAAAGTTTTTCTGTGTGATCCTTGCCACAAACCTTGTCAGGTTCGCTATACCCTTTACATGATTTGCTAAAGTTGCATTGGGGAAAGGAGCCTTGGTTAGTGGCGCTAGGTATGCAAACACAGTGGCATCAAATGACGAAGGTCGGTTTCCGAAAAAGTATTCACTCTCACCGAGCCTGTCTGATAGGGTTTTAAGGCACTTGTCGGCTTCATTGTATATCTGTTACAATAAAAAAAATTGACAGTCAAACACACTAATTGTATTCTATGGTTTCATTGCAAGGCCTACTTAATGGTTAAAGAAGTTTTTGTATAGCTTTATAATTTTGAAGCTCTCGAATATAAGTAGCATTTGATTATTCATTGGTATGTTTTTTTACTTACAGTTTTCTCAATCTCCTTTAAATCCGTATGTTCTCCATACAATGCATCAACCATTTCTTTAGCTGCATTCTGATACCTCGAGGGATAGTAGAAGTTGAAAGGAAGACTTAGGGCTCTGGCATATGTGGGCCGTGTAACGTCACTGTAGTTTTTCTCATCAACCCACCATGCATACTGATATGCAGGATAGAGTTTCTCCTCTAAATATTGTGTGAATGCACTTGCTTCTGCGGCCTGCTTTGTGTTGAGATGAACGTCTGTACTGTAATGCTGGTGCAATAATGAAAAGTTATTATTCTCTTATATGCATAGGAATGTCAACAGTACACAAGTATTTACTATAGTTACTGGTAATCAAATTACCACACAAGATAAAAGCATTTACTTAATTAAGAACCACTGCTTTATAAGAGCAAGGAGTGTGCCTGTTGATGGCAATGGACTGACCCCTGATTACATTGGGAATCAATACCATCAGCAAAATGGGGCTGCAGTGACGTGAATGACTGCCTGACCTTTAGGGGATTCCAAGTGGTATATATAAGTAGCCACCCTAAACAAACTACATAAAAGCTCACCAAAGATTTCAAATGATCCACAACTTCCTCAAAATTTGTAAGCAGCTTACGACCATCCCTCATGACTGGAAGCCGCCCTTTTGGTGTAAAAAACGGATTATTTGCTTCCCGTACTCGCACTGGCACTCCAATAAATTTCATGTAGGTCTGCAAACAACACAGATTGCGTTAGACAATGTTAACACACCGGTACTTAACATGTTTTAGGTTATGAACTCCTTACTAGAACTTTAAGACATTCCAAATCAATTGAGGCAAGCCCCCACTCTCCTCGCCATATATCAAGTTCTATGCTAGTCATTATTTTAAGTTATGAGCAATATTCTTATAAATTTTCGTGACATCGGCTATTGATTGAAAAATATGAAATGACAGTAGGTAGACATAATTTTTTTTTTTTGTTAAATTCGCTCCTTCGAGCAGTCTAAAGTCATTATGACCATACCGCCTCGTCTTACGTAGTTTAGGTAGACATAATCAAAAGGAAGGACGGACTGTCAATAAAGTGTTGCCAGATCCAATTTTTAAAAATCCGTAGGTCTACTCTCAAAAATCCGTAGAAGTCCGTAAATTGCCTCTACAAAAATCCGTAGATCTACGGACATTTTTTAAAGCGTCAGGTGAGTAGTAGTTAGTAGCGTCAATAGTCAGGTTTAGACTATTTATAGATGGACTGACCTTAAACTAAATTCCTTGCTGGTAAAGAAATTGAAAAATCTGCGGGAAAATCGAAAAGATATAGGAAAAGACAATTTTTTAATAGTAGTTTTTACTTTTCTTTTATTAATTCAATCATTATTTCTGTCGAAACGCAGGTCGCTATTGTTCCGAGTCGCAGGACTACCTTTTTTTGGAGCTTCGCTTCGTTTTACGCAAAATTGTATTTAATTTGAATATGTATACTATTGTTTCGATCGGGTGGATGAAATCGAACTAAAATCCGTAGATTTGCGACTAAAATCCGTATGTCCGTAGACAAGACCTAAAGTCCGTAGATCTACGGACAAATCCGTAGGTCTGGCAACGCTGTGTCAATATATGTTGCATAGATATATAGATAGCATAGCCCATAGATGTCGTTTATTAGTATAATACTTGGTTTACTCGTAGACAGTACGCCAGTAACAAGTAAAGCAGTAGGTTCTTCTAGGGGACGCGAGAAGAACCCACTGCTGTACTTGTTACTTAACTTAATCTCGGATTACACGAGGACAACTCGCAAGTAATATTAAAAAGAAGTAGCAAGTGCATGGCAAGTGCACCTTTTATTTTACTCAACAACAACACAAAGTTGTCAAGACTCTTACTTGTCAAATTATTTTTCTCTTTGGGGCAAATAGTACCAATTTATTCTCGAACCTCGTCAATGATCTCATATTTTTAGGTAGGCTGAAGAATAAATTCGGTGTGAGTGACGTGTGTGTTGTGATAGTGATTAAAAGTAACAAGTTTGGTCTAAAAGTGGTTTGGAATTACCTACTGATTTATAAATATTGTAATAATGTCTATTCAATGGACATTCGTCGCCGGATACCTCTATTTTGAGGTAGCCGTGGTCATAATCATGCTGCTGCCCATATTTAGTCCGAGAAGATGGCACCAGTTCTTTAAATCGCGGCTATTCTACATGTTTCAAGAACGTGCAGCCATATACTTCTATATATTTTTAGGAGTTTTGTGTCTGTTCCTATTCGATGCCATAAGAGAAATCAGAAAATATTCCCATGGTTCTGATGCTGTTATATCACATGTCCACTTAAGCACTGAAATGAAGGGCAATATTAAGCTCTTTCGTGCACAGAGAAACTTTTACATCACAGGATTTTCTATTTTTTTGACGTTTGTTATCCGCCGGATCATTACAATGCTTATTATTCAAGATGAGTTGAGTTTGAAAGCTGAAAAGATAATAAAAGAAGCAGAAGCCACAGTAAAGCTTGCTAAAAGTACAGTACTGAAGAATACGCTGCAATCTTCTGAGCAAAATTCTGAGGAATTGAAAAGTATTTTGGAGTCCACAGAAGATTTATTGAATGAAGAAAAGAGGAGAGTGAAAGAGCTGGAGGAAGAGGTTAAATTATGGAAGTCAAAGTTTGAGGAAATTAATGCTACTGCCAGCGTTGGTAGAGGGGATGAATAATATAATATGTATTACCTGCTGTATGTTTCTAATTTTTATACTTACTTAATGATAAATGTGTTGTTCAGCCAGTAATGCATCATTAAAAATATTTTATCTGTTGTAGCTTGTTATGTTTATAAAAATATAGGTACTTATTTAATAATGATATTGAAGTTATTTTCAAGTTAGTGTCATGCTTTAGGATATATTAATATGTGATTAGTCAACTTTGGTGCTTTATCAATAATACTATAAGGTATTTTGACTTGAGAAAATTATCTCTAGAATTAGAAAATTATCTAATAAGGGTCAGCACACACCAATGTGAAGGAATGGCCGGGAAGTGGCACATTTGGTAACAATCAAAAGCCAGCTCTAATCACTTAGGCAGCACTCTGTGTGCTCTGACCCTAAGAATTAAAAAAACTAGTCTGAACAAAAATATGTAATTATAAATAGTATTATACTGAGTTTATTCTAAAAAGGGATCTCTATTCATTGTATGTATTAGTAATACTGTATTTCATTAAATTATCCCTCAAATTACATTACACAGGCATACTCTTCTAATTTACTTTACTTTTAAAAAATATGGTAACTTGTGATAGATATGGATATGGTGACTTGTGTGCAAATAATGTAATAGCTATATACCTAACCACTGTCTAACTCATCAGTCATAGTGTCTCTTGTAGATGCTGGAGATCAGATAAAGGACTAGACTGACCTATGTTGTATACTCATATCAATCATTGTAATATACCAACACAGTAATTGAGGGATTACCTTATGTTATTTTCTTCTTTAAGGCTTTTTATACATAAATAAAAGTAATATGCTTATCTTTAGATTCATTTCAAAATTCCTCTGAGACCGTTAGTAAATTAAGTTTAGTTTTTCCATGTCACCTACTTGGAAAATTTTAACTTTTGTGAGGCACATATCAAACCTAAAAATGGTCCTGGTATTTATAGGTGTTTAAATTATGTCTTGCTTCATTTGGGTTTCATTTATCAATATTATTGAGATTTTATTACAGAACAATATCACTCAAGAGAAATCCATAACGTGTTCATAAACTTGATAGGTGGCGGCTAATGAATCATAAGTGGTGTGTGTATTATGGATTTTGAGTTCCCCATAGAATGATATTTATAAACGCTTTACTGATAGGCATGGTGGGTGGGTATAAAGGCCTAGTCAAGAGATGCAAAAACTGCGAAACTTTTTTTTTAAATAGCTTCAACTTAACAAGCAACTTAGCTTTGTCCTAAATTTGACACTGGACAAATAACTAATATAGTGACGCCATATGTTTTAAAAGAAGAAGCACATCTGTTTGCTGTCAATGTGACGTTAACGTCAAAAAGTTTTTGTATGTGCGTCACCTACCTACATACAATTTTTAATAAATAAATACGCCTCTTTATCTCCTTCGATTCAATTTTATTGCATTATTACAATACAATAATAAATAAATAATTTTATTAAGGCTGGTAGTGATATTTTATCCTGTATGAATGTTTCTTATTGATGCTACTCTAAAAAATATCATTAGGTCTAATAAATTCTTTAGAAGTAAAAAGTGATCCGTTATATTTATGAATGTAAGCATCTTCAACATAGTCAACCACAAGGTAAGTACAACAATATACCAATACAATTTGCACCACATATCTACAAACCTCTCAAGTTCATATTTTTAATTGTTTCTATCTATCATAGCTTTCTAAGAACGAGCATCAACAACTTGTTCAGGGCTCGGACAAGTCGTTCAATGAGCTTAAGTTGTTCAAGGAGATTCCTATTCTTCGGAATTCCCTAAAATGTTGGTTACCTATCGAACAACTGGCCTAATAATGTAACATTCCTTTATGAAGGGGTTTCCTGGATTCTGAATCGAAATTTAAACAAAAAGCGCACTTTGTCTTTGAAAGACATAGGTGTGGGCTACACGGACACCCCTTACGAATGGGCTTTATATGGTTTTGCGTTTAGCTTAGCCAAATCATAAACTTACCTCATTTTATAGGAAGGCACTTTAAAAAGGTAAGCAAACTTAATGGGTAATATAAGTCAAATCTGACGGCAGTTAAATTGTTCAAAAACCCAATCAAAACGTGATTACAGGCTGTCCGGTTCCAGGCTCTGATGTGTAAAATTGAATATTGTTGATTTTAGAACAAAGACAGTGGCGGCATGTATTCTGAGTGGAGTTCATTGCCCTTGGAGGGCGGAGGGCAGGGGGTGCTTGGTGCTGTGGGTGGTCGCGATGTAGTGCTGGCGGTGGTGAAGCAGTTGGCCTCACATGAACCGAGTCCGCTTACTACTGATGCTGAGGTAATATCTGTTTCTTTGACTTGTTGCTTAATACCCCACCTGAGTGATTTACTTCCACATGTAATAAACAGCAATGAAGGGAGTGCTTGCAACCTTGGATTGATATATTACAAGCACCAAATTTATTTTAAATTCATTTCAGAATGGGAAAGCATTTATAGATATTTTATAACTTGATCAAATATCATAATTATAGTACTGCGCAAAGCAATGGTTTTGAGCGCAGTACTATATCACATTTGATAATGTTATAGAATTCAATTCAATTCCTATTAATTTAAATGTTAGTTGTAATTATTTAACTGTGTAAAATATACTTACCTATAAATAATAATATTAAAGAATGACATTGAATTTAGTACCAAATGTATTAAGATATAATACAGAAGCAACTGATTTCTATTTATTATCTATTTGCTAAAAAAAACATGAATATAATGTAAGAGAATATTGAAATAATTATGGCAGAATATCTAAAAATTCGGGATTTACTCTTTAATAAATGAAGATACAAAAATATATTTTATACAAATTATTAATACATTTTGTTCCCGCAGGTGGAATGGGTATTAGAAGTGATCAGGTATGGGCTGTCGCTGCCGCTGGCGGAGCACGAGGCGCTGCGCGACTGCGTGCGCGTGTGCTGCGCGTGGCTGGCGCCGCTGCTGCCGCCCGCGCCGCCCGCCATGCCGCCGCCGCCCGCCATCCCGCCGCCCGTCGCCGCCGCGCCGCACAGATACGCCAGGAGGATACTGAGCCATCTGCATAATTTGTTCGTACCCAGGCCTAATGAGAGTGAGTATTGTTTATTTAAAAATATTCTTCAGTTCCTTTCAGTCTTGACTAACCTGACTTACTCACTTTGGGGGAAAAACCCCGTAGTTTTTGGCCAATTACTTTCGTATTGTAAGCACTTTTGTTCTGAGCAATGCTTTGCATTTGCATTTTAAATTAATTAACACATGAATTTGGGAATAAGGCTTAGTTATCGGACTATATGAGATCTTCTATGCTGCTCTAAGCCTGATAGTTCTGCTGGATGTATTTTCAACTTAATATTTACATATTCTTCTATTATTAGTCATAATATGGATTGTGCATAGTGCTTGTATTTTTTTTCTATAAATCCATATAATCTATGAATGCTTATTCTTTTACAAGCACTTCCATTTATTTATCAAATGGAGTTGGGTAAGTTAAGGATTGATGTGAATTAAAAATATCAACATTCCAAAGCATATGTTTTAAGTTACCAGTGGGGGAGGTTCGATAATCTAAAGAATTTTAGTAGTAGTAGCTCCTCTAACTATACTAAAGTAAGTTTTTCCATGTTTTAATAGTTTTCAGTTTAAAAATTATGACTACAGTGTCCGAAATTTCCGATACCGAGATCTAGATCGATAAACGTCACCAAAATGAGCACTGGTAGACTCATATAATGTAAAAATAGTATAGTATAAATGTAGTATACGAGTAAGTATCTTGTCAGGCGGCGACCTGATCAGCAAGCAGGCGGTGCTGTGCCACCGCGTGCTGCGGCTGGGCCGCGCGCTGGCGGCCGGCGGCGCGCTGGGCCCGCGCGAGTGGCGCGCGCTGCTGCTGCTGCTGCTGGCCGCCGCCGCCGCGCTGCTGGCGCCGCCCGCGCCGCACCACGCCGCCGCCGACCAGCTCTGCGAGCGCGTGCTCTGCGTGCTCTTCCAAGTCTGGATACTGGCGTGTCACAGGTCACCGCCTTATTCAATATAGCAGCTTCCCCCCGTGGTGGCCCGATCAAACATAGCCTATAGCACTCCGGGATAACGTAGTTTAGCTCAGCAGATCCGGATATTACCCGCTACATCTAAACTCACAATCTTCACTTCTTTATAGTATTAGTGTAGATGTGTATTCCTTAATGGTTATGTCTTCAATGATATATTGCCCTTACTTCGAATTCATTATATCAAGGTGCTTTCGGAATCCTGTAGGTGTTTCCCAAGGTTCTGTATTGGCGCCTCTTACTTAAAATAATGTTCTTACTCTCAATTGACTCATTTGAGACTCATTGAAATAAAACTAATCTTAAGGATTTTATCGCGGTTTATTTTTTATTCTACGTTCCCGACGTTTCGGCTGCTTTGCAGCAACCATGGTCACGGGAGGACTATTAGTTAGTTATTAGTTAGTTATTAGTTTTATTTCAATGTGTAGTATTCGCGTAAATATAAGAAATCAATATCATTTGAGACTCGTTTGAGATATCGTATAAAATCTTATAAAAGCCCTTGAAAGAAATTATTTTATCATTATCATTTTAGTGTCTTGAATGAATTTTAATCCCTATCAATGTTACTTTAATCCCCATCAATGTTACTTTAATTCCCATCAATGTTACTTTAATGCCCAGATGCGAGCATGCCATAGACTTTAAAAAACAAAAATGGATCTAGTAATGGGAGGACATCAAGTAACTCGTAGACCTGTTAGCCTCTCCAACTAAGCTAAATGCTCGTTATATATTGTCGGATCTCGTCAATAGTGTAATGGATACTGGTAGAATCAAATCGAAGCCGACACCTGTCGCAGAAAAAGGGACCCTTTGGCCGTTAATTTAGGTTTATTTTGACCTGGGAGTGCATCTGTATCTTGTATCAGATGTTTCCCATCTCCGCCGCTGTGGCGTACATTGCGCGAGCAGTGCGTGCAGTGGCGGCACCGCGCGCCGCTGGCGGAGCAGTGGACGCGCGCCTCGCTGTGCCTCACCGCGCGCCTGCTCAGCCACATGTACGGCCCGCTCTTCCCCGCCATGCCCATCAGTGAGTCATCATCTTCTCCTTCACACCGACTGGGTATAGGTCTGCTGCTTATCTGCTGATAGCTGAGTAATTTCCGGTTGAAACTGGTTCTAGTAATTCAATGCAATTCCAAAGATGTTTACAGAGTGACAACACGTGTTTTGTTTGAAAAATGAGTTTTATCATAACGCACAAAGGTGTTATTATCGGGTGTCAAACTCGTCTGCTGCCATTGTCGGTAGCTGCTTCTGGTATACCGTTCTGAAAAGAAGTCTTCATATATTGTATTACTTCTAGAGAAATGCCTACATTGTAGTTGTGTCTAGAGATATGTCTTCAAGATGTGTATTCAAGTTTGATGGCTCTGTATTCCTGGCTCACTATAATATGGCGTGCGCAGTGTTTGGTTACGTTTGCGGTACATTGGTTGACATATTTTGTACTAAATAATTGAGCTTGCTCATGTATATTTCAGTAAAACGCTTAAACGCATACACCGAGACAAAATCGAAAAATCAATACGGTCTTAAACTCATATTTGAAATTGGCCATTTCACTTGCGCGTGAGTTTACCCACTCTCTCTTGAATAGTTCCACTCAAAGTCAAAGTCAAATCATTTATTTCGTATAGGCCTACGGGGGCACTTACAAATTGTCATTACATTTTTTCCTTAACTCTACAACCGGATCGGAACGCGACCTCAACTGAAAAGATCCGGCAAGAAACTCAGCGGGCTTGTCTTTTTTTATCCATTATTTTTACAAAAAAAAAATATAAAAAGTAAGCTCCAGTGTGTTGCCATGCGAGGCGCACACACGCTACACTTTAACATTATAAATATTGATATGTGAGCGATCAGTCCCAGGCTGCTTTATCATCCAAATAATCCAAGATTCTGTAATAACCCTTACGACATAAATTACTTTTAACAGTTCTTTTAAACTTACTAATGGGCAAATCTCGGATTCCTTTGGGAAGTTTATTATAGAAGCGTATACATTGCCCCATAAAAGAATTATTTATTCTGTGGAGACGAGTGACATGCACGGATAGTTTGTCCTTATTACAAGTGTTAATAACATGAACATCACTCCTTTTTTCAAAATTATGAATATTTTTCTTAACATACATTAGATTTTCATAAATAAATTGAGACACAACAGTTAGAATATTTATTTCTTTCAATTTATCCTTAAGGGAATCTCTAGGACCCATGCCGTAAATTGCTCGTATTGCCCTTTTCTGCAAGATGAAGATAGTATTAAGATCTGCAGAGCAACCCCAGAGCAAGATGCCATAGGACATAACGCTATGGAAATAACTGAAATAAACAATTCTAGCTGTGTCTATATCCGTTAATAGTCGAAATTCAATTGTAAATTGGTTCCAACTTGTCTAACATTTGGTGTTGAGAACTTTACGCATTTAGTTTTCTTCTCATTAAGGAGAAGATTATTTATAGTGAACCAATCAACAACTTTAGCGAGTGCATTGTTCACATCGTCATAATTAACTAACTGTCTCTTGAGTTTAAAAAGCAGTGAAGTGTCATCTGCAAACAATACAATTCTCTCTCACTCATCCTCTCCTACCTATCTAGAGGATTTCGTAATGGTTAAACTGGTTAGAAGTAACAGTAAAGTCTTGTGGTTGTCAAGGCGAAGAGGACGCCAATCTGATCCCAGCGGACATGAGCCCCGAGGCGGTGATGCAGAGCTGGTACCGGATGCTGCACACCATCGGGAACCCGGTCGACCTGTGCCGCCCGCACCTCATCAGCCAGACGCCCGCCTTCCTGCAGGTGGGTTCTAGTTAGTTGACTAGAGACTAGAGACAGACTAGAGCAGTGATTCCCAAAGTGGTCTATATCGACCCCTAGGGGTCTATGACAACCTGCAAGGGGTCTACGTCAGCGAAAAAAATTTTGGGGGTCCATGAAATGAAAATGGGGGTCCACGATAGTGGATCTGAACACATACACTGATAGTACCTATTTACTTACATCATACTATCTTATAATATCAAAACATATACATTATTTATAAAAGTACCTAGCCAAGGAGATTTAAGATTAACCCTTACAAAATTGACGCCAAATGTTGATAATTTATTATTAAAGCATCAGGTTCATCCTTCTCACTAAAAATATTGACTTATTGCTTATGTTATTTTATTTATAGTTTATTTTATGTTTATTTAATGCTACGTATATTTTACATAACAGATACAAAATTTTATTTTGAGTAGTTTTAATTTAAATTCAATTAATAAATGTATAAATTAACATGAGTTTTTACTTTAAGTTTTTAACACTAAACTTCACTACAGTTAGAAATTTACAGGAAATCAATATCAGGTAAGTAGGGGGTCTACCCAACACGGAAAAACATGGCAAGGGGTCTACGACACAAAAAAGTTTGGGGAACTCTGGACTAGAGGATGATTAGTGAGGAATTGATAGAAGGAGAAAAAAAAGATATAAAAGGAAGAAGAATATAGAAGAAAGGAAAGGAAAGAGTATTTTTTTGTTCAAGAGAAATAGGCTAAAAGTATAACAGAAAAAGAACGCAGGAATAACTTTTTGGCGGGAATGAATTTCATCATTATCATCAGGGTAATTTATACTTGTATGTCAACATTTTAAAAAATATACTCGACTGGCAATAATGCGTCTATATTGTAGCCAATTGCCAAACTAACAAAAGAAGAATGCAGGGTAGGAATACAGAAACGTGTAGAGGTCTATTAAAATACTACATAACAGACTCCGTTTGGTTTCTAATCTCCTAGTACTCCATCACCCAAGAGGACGGTGGTCGCGACCCCAGCCAGCACCCGTGCCTGCAGGCTCTCCCCTCCATCTTTCATAAAGCGATGAGGGGCATAGCCGCGCACGTCGACGCGTTCCTAGGTACATACACTTTTGTAACAATTTGCGTGGTGTGACCTCTATATATTTCGGTCTGTGGTGTGGGTGATTTAGTGTATAGTAGCTAGTGTTGAGACTGCTATTATTTACTGACGAATTTGAAGATGAGGGTGAGTTATTAGCAATGACATTGCAAACCAATGGACATCGTATTAGCGCTCTGTATAAGGCGCGGTAAAGTTGCGCATAAACACGACGTGAGCCTTCGATGTACTACGTGATAGATTTCGTGGTCGAAATAATGACTGAGTTCCACTGATCTGTGGTTCTGGAACCACAACAGGTTTAGAATCACATTGCCAGCAGAACATGACCATGATGTTGTTCTTATTTGCTAACATATATTTCGATGTAACATGTCTGACGTGTAAGTCCTCTTGGTTTGGAATGCCATTGGTAGTGTGCTATAAATTATTTAAACGTTGACTTCGTATACTTTAATAATGTTTAATAATGCCGGATATATCAAACGTATAATAGTGTCAGTATTTTAGTTCTGTTATTTATTTTGTACAGTTAGATCTAATACAAAACTATAGTCGATCCAACGAGTTGTGACTTCTTCTTTCTTTATAAAATGAAATGCGATGAAATAATATGGATATGAATATCATCCCATCACCCACAACTTAGTGAGTAAATTCACGCCCAAGTTACGTTAACGTTGAAATCGAATTTAGAAATAAATAATTTAATATTGTATCGCTGTCACTGTCAACAAAAACGTCATGGCAACTGTTGTTCACTTTAATTAACTTTTTAAAGTACAGAGTAAAACATATGTCCTTCGTTACTCGATACTTGTGTAATGTGGTCACAGATAGCCTATCTCGTTGGATAAACTTTCATCACTATTTTGGGGAAATTAACGTTTTTTTTAATATTTTTTAAATCGATATTAAAGATACAAATGGCGCTATGTTTTACTATCTTAGCATTGTTCTTATCTTACTGCATCTTACAATTTCTATTGAGATAAAATCCGCTATAGGTTTCTGGGATATGGACTAAAAGGGTTGTGTTTAGAAGGTACGGGTGTGGAGCAGTAAACTTAGAGCGGCCTTTTCATTATGTTTCTTCGATCAGCATTTAGCAAATTTTTTCAAGATTATTTTGAGTACAACGCTTTTGAACATGAGATAAATTACATTAGATTAATAATACTTCCATTTAGAAAATTAGGTTAAACATTTAATAAAGTTCGGGTATAGTTTTATTTTTATGGTTTTATGGTTTATTTTATTTTATCAGGTTTACCAACAGTTGTTACATTCTTTCAAGTATTCAATATACAAATTATTTGTCTTGGTTGGTTGGTGGTTGGTTGGTATCATCATGGAAGTATTATAATCTGTAGCTAAGCTACGGTTTCCTAAAATAGCATTGACGCTTTATGAAGGTGTAAAAGACAGCCGTCTTTACAGATGTGACATTAAGGAATGCCATCTTGCTTACATAGACAACATTTAGGTATGTCATTTACCTTTACACCGCCATATAGCGGTACTGCTGTCTTATGAAACCCTAGCTTAACCGTTCATCCACATGCTGGGTCAGCTCACCCAGCCTAGCGCGGACATGGATGATAAGGCAAGTGGGTTATCCAAATATTGGTTGACCCTCAGTCTGACTAAAGGCAATGAAGCCAAATAGATGTTGCCGCCGCCAGCCGCGGCGAACTACATGTCCAAGTTTATCCAATCCAGGATCAGGTTCATATATTGGTATAATGGTATAATCGAAGGTAATGGTTGAGCCGACATGTGGATAGAGAATAATGTATTGGGTCCTGTGCACACCACATAACAGGCACAGTGGGCTGTGTATCTATATCCTTCTGTGTATACTGTGGCTAGCTGTAAGTAGCGTGTAGTATACGTGGGCGGGCGGGCCTTAGGGCGCGGCAGCGAGCGCTGGTGGGCGGCGGGGCGCGCGCCGGCGCCGGCGCCCGACGCCGACGACGGCGAGCTGACGCCGCCCGCGCACCGCCGGCTCGCCAAGTCCTTCAGCGTATCAGCACGACCGCGGGACAAAGTGCCCGAGAGAAGTAAGTCTGGACGCGGAATCGATATAGTAGACAAGTGAAACATATTATGTATGTCAGTAGGATGAATTTGAAAAAAAATATAACCAAGCCTGGGTCTACTGATTTGAGTGTAGGTCCCTTGACTCCGCTCGGCAAATGTTACTGGGATCATTTTTGTGTGGAATGTGGAATGAGATAATGATGATAATAATGTATAAGAGAACCATACAATGGATTCTATGGTTCTCTTATACAGTTTTGCTGAGCTTGGGACCATAAAGCCGGTCTATTTGACTTGTAATATAAAAAAACATGTTTGTATGGAACTTGCATATAAAAATGACGAGCCTTATTTTATATTTGTATTTATTTTTGTAATATAATCTGAGTCACATGTAGAAGAATAGTTTTAAATATTGGCAATATTTTTAAACTCCCTTGTGAATGTAGCTCGTTCGTGTATGTTTTGAATGTACTCAAGTTTTCGTTTCGTTCCTGTTATTCTTTACATGATTACTACGGCAAACCACGTTTTTTTTTTCGAGAAAATAATTTAACATAATTTTGATAAAACTTTTGCATTTGTGTATAGTCTCATTCAACATATTGTTATGCATATTCAACAAATTATGTTAAACGTAGACAGTTAATAAGAAAACGGCTCATCTTTTTTACTTATCGATTCTTGTCCGATTTTTTTGCTTATAGTCACATTGCGAAATATTTTATTTAGAAACACATTGCCTACGCTTATTTATGGCACATTTTGTTTGGTTTGAGTTTGTTTTGTGCAGTACGTAGTATTGATAGTATAGCTTTAAGGAAGTAAGCATTTACTTGTATATTATTTGCACGAGTGTGTGTATAATGCACCAATATCTTTTTTTTTTTATTTAATTGGTACTTTTTTTTAATTAGACGAATTGTATATTTTTTATTATTTTCGTAATGCTATATGTTTCCATGATTGTGAAGGCCCGTATCACAATTACTGATAAACCCTATTCAAAACTTATTTGTCAGATGGATACAAATTCAGTCAAACAAGTTGTGGATAGGGTTTATCAGCACATTGTGAAACAGGCCGTTAACATTACAACATTGATTTGGTAAATGTAAGTAAAGGTTAATAGTTTCCAATTGGGGCCTTATTCCCTTAGCATCCGGTGTAGTGTTTTAATACACCATCACGCCTGCAATCTCTGCAATCGGAAGGGGCAGGCAGAGGTACACTACAACACACCCACAATTTGCTGATGGTGTGATGGTGATTTAGTCCCAATGTAATAAGGGGCGAGCCTATCGGCATTATACCGGGCACTTTCCACCTCAATATGAGGAGGATTAAGGCCGTAGTCCACCACGCTAGCCCAGTGCGGCTTAGTGAACATCATACGACGTTTGACACACGTGCAGGTTTCCTCACGATGTTTGCCTTCACCGTACAGCAAGTGATTATATCTTTTATTGAAAACTTAATCGTTTGTTTTTTTAATAGGTTGAAGATATTTTTTTTTGCCCTTTTTTGAAGTTTTAAAGATAGTTAAATGAGAGTAAAGGAAACTAATGTCGTACGCCCAGGTACGCCTCGCACCTCGTTGATCGGCTTGACGAGCAGCCGGCCGCCCAGCGTGGCGCCCACCACGCCGCCCAACTCCATAACATCACAAGGTAATCTTTTGTTACGCCCCTGCTACACCTGCACTGAGTGCCGTCAGTTAACTCGTTATTCGACATAAAATGTTGGTATTGTTTGTTTTGTTTTTTTTTATATATATAGTTGGTGAGTCGGAGAAGCCCCCTCTAACACCACTTCGTCCAAAAGTGAATTCAATATTCCATTTGTTCGGCGAGTGGCTGTTCGAAGCGGCGCTCATCGGAACAACGCCCGCTTATACAAACCAGCGTGAGTCGATCACACTGTAGTGACCTCTCCAACAGCGCCACAAGCTACACAGATGGCGCTGCAGACGCATTCAAAACAATTGATAATTCTGAAACGCGCTATGAAAGTTTTCGGAGCACGTAACATATATTCATGATATCGACAATATCCGTCGGGACATAGCGGCCGCCCCGCCAGGCATACCACCCGCCTGGTTGGAAGATCTTCCCTTTTCCGCTAAATTGGTGACCCCGACTTGACCCGGCGTCTGCTGCGTCATCTGTCTGTCTTGTGGCGCGGTTGGAGAGATCGCTACAACACTCTATAAACCTACGAAAAAATTAAGGTTCTCAAGTCGACACTTATATTTGTTTCTTTTTTTATTAAAAGTGTATTATTTTGATTTATTATAATTAATGGATTCATTACCGCGTTTTTTTAAAATGATTGTTTAATTTCAGAGCGCACCGAAGGCACCCCACCACCGCCGTCCTTGTCTGACGCTGCGTACAAGCTCAACATGTTGAGTTATCAGCCAGGTAATAATCATGACCTATATCACCTAGTTTTACAACTAGAATTGCCGGACTTCGTACGCGTTGAGCTTAGTTTAACGTCTATTCCGAGGAAACCTTCCATTTTCCAGGATCTTTTTAATGCTGCCGACATTATTTTAAATAATCCCTATTGTAAAAACTGCCATTTTTACAAACTTGTCTGTTTGTAAAAAAAAATGTTATGTTTGAAATTAATTTTAAAGAAAGTTTAATGGTTAAATACTTTTAATGCAAAATGCCGCAGTCACAAAAAAAGACAGGATACAAACATTTTTTTTAATTAAAAACTTATTTAAAATATTATAACTTCGTGACTGGGCGCTTCTTTTTCTTCTGCGGACGGATTGTGAAAGTCGCGGGTGTCAGGCCAGTAACTCCAGGCTTGCCAGTAGCATCAGCCGGCACCGTGAGTTGACGCGTGCGGTGCCGCCAGGTCGCGCGGAGGCGCTGGGCGCGCTGTGCCGCGTGCTGTGCTCCAAGCAGGCGCGCGAGGACGTGCTGGCGCCGTACCTGGCGCGCTGCTACGCGGCCGTGCGGCGCGGCCTGCGCGACCCCGCCACCGCCGCCGCCGCCGCCGTCGTGCTCAACGCGCCGGACATATTCAGGTACACAGCTTGCCTAATAAGCAATATTCTTTATGTCTGCCTTCCCGCTCGCACCACAGCATAATACCAATATTGTTTTTTTTTTTCAAAATGATTTTTGCTGTTGGTCGCAGATGACCTTTACAGCTTCACCGGGCGAGAGGGCGAGCGCTAAGGCGCACCAGCTAAAGGGGTAAGAGGGTAACTAACTGAACGACGCCTCCAGAGGCACGACCTCGGCTCGGGTTGTTGCCAGTGGGGGGTTGATGACGGGCGACTGCACCTGAGTACCGAAACTCATCTGTGGGCAGGTGTGTATCTTCGACCTCGCCGGCGAGGTTGGTGTCGGTCAGTATACTAGGTGGGTCGGTTTGGTCACTAGAGTTATGCACATGACTTTCTTCAGCATTTGTGAAGCTATATCGATATTTTATTTTTACTGTGGTCGCGTTAAAAAAAAAGTAATCAACCCCTACCTCGGGTTAATGTTCGTCTGAAAAAAGGATTAAGTTATATTAACTCGCAACTTGATACGATTTCAGAAAAAAGCATACAGAAATACCGGTAAATTGGTTCGACGAGTTGACAATTTCATTAGCTACATCGATGAGCTAAGTGGTCTATAATCGCACCGCGAAGTCTTACCAAAAACTAAATACTTGTTTCAGATTGGACCTAGATGGCGTTCTAGTCCTAGTTCCAGATTTCATAACAGCGCTTGACCACATACTATCTGAACGCGAGCCGAAAATTGAATGTGGTTCCATAGACAAGCGGGAGCTCAGGAAAGCGGCCATTAGCGCCCTATTGTCTCTGGTTGCATTCCCGTACCATTACAAAGGACTGCCTGTCCCGGAGTTCCCTGGATGCAATGAGTAGTGAGTGAATTGAACCTTTTATTTAGCTTTATAAGGATGTCATTCCAATGATTATACTACACAAACAATCTTCAATTCAAATTAATTATCAATCTAAAATAATGTCGCTTAAGTGTGTTTATCATTTGTTTTATTAGTTTTTAATGTATTCAAATACTGAACGCATACGGAACGGTAGTGTATATCGGTTCTAAGACATATTG
Source organism: Pheosia gnoma (assembly GCA_905404115.1). NCBI lineage: Eukaryota > Metazoa > Arthropoda > Insecta > Lepidoptera > Notodontidae > Pheosia > Pheosia gnoma. The sequence goes on from FR989911.1 coordinate 7,992,391, forward strand.
AGATCTTCCCCAGACCATAGCACGGTACTTATAATACAAACAACGCTCAGCTTAAGCCCATTCAGTTGGTGTGTCCGACTGCTGATATTACTATAGGTTTTTTTTGTATAGTAAATAGATAATGTTTAACACGGATTATCAACTCTTTTTACGTTTTTTATACCAAAAATCTACCATTTGGATAATCGAGAATGTAATATGCTAACCAAAAATAAACTTTCACAACGGATAAATAAGGTGTTATATCGTTCCAGTGCCGGCATGACTCTAGGTGACTTGACTCGAGGCAAGATATCTCTGATATGCGTGTCGGCAGTGCAAGTGGAGTGCTCGGACGCGCTGGCGGTGCCGCTGCTGGGCGCGCTGTACCTGTGCGTGCGGCACAGCGCGCCGCCCGGCTCCACCATGTCACACACCACCGATTATAAAGGTAAGTGGATGGCTATGGAGGAGTTTAATAGTACATACTTAATACTAGTCACTGCCTGATTTTGTTTCTACAAGTGCGGCGGTAGATCGTCTGAGCTCCAACTCCGCTGACACAATTCACTCGCAATGGAATGACGATGGCATCGAAATTGTCATCTTCGATAGATTTAGTAGGTGTAAACTGTCAATTGTGAGTCAATTATGTTTGTAGAGTCTCGGCGACATAAATATTTTACAATCAAATTGCTTTAATGTCTAACAGTTTATTTTTTATACATTTCTGTGATTCATTTTGTTCATGGTTCTATCATTGTTATAATATGTAAGCTGTAGACACATTAAAGGACGCGTCAGTGATCCAAAACTTATTTAAATTTAACTAGCGGGAGTGTTAATCATAAACATGCTAACCTTGAGCGTGTTGACATTAAGAGAGTTACATTCAGTATGTTGACCTCGAACATGTTTAACTTGAGTGTGTTGACCTTGAGCGTGTTGACATTAAGAGAGTTGTTGTTCAGTATGTTGACCTCGAACATGTTGAACTTGAGTGTGTTGACCTTGAACGTGTTGACATTGAACACCGCATATTAATCCGGCTCTCGTCCGAATAACCGTGCCCGCTTTTACATAGGACACTCAGCCACGGCTTACGGACGCGTCCTATAATCTGTCGCGAGCTTGACTCACGCTCGCACCACAGATAATATAATGTACTGTTAAACTAAAACCACCAGATGTTCGTCATTGTCGTATATAACCTGTGGCACCAACTGCTTCGTGATGTCACGTGTCACGCCGCGCTGTCACACACACATGCGTCGAGTCTACGCATACACGAGCATATCACAAAAACATACACGCTACATTTATTTTGCTATGCGAAACATTTTCAACCTCATTGACAGTCCTCACAGTTACATGACTACTGGACCCAAGGCTAACATAATTACCTCGTAATGGACTAACAATGGCATCGAAATTGGTACTTTGTCAAACGGAAAAAAGTGTCCTATTGAGTACAAATATTGACCTAAGATGATGGGATTCAGACAAATCGCGGTTCAGCGCTTTAGTCCAACGTATCATATTACCAATCGGATACCTTAAAGTATCTGCCACTGGGCACTGGCTGATTATCAATAGATAAAAAAAAAAATCGGCCATATTATGAGAATTCTTAAAACTTATTTCTACTATCATCATGTCTATGGTATGCTACACTAGCGCTATTCTGACAGCTGTCATTATATGATTGGTGTGAGTGCGTACATAAAGGCGGAGCCACATGTCGGTCGGTTGTAGCTCGGTCGGAGAGCGGCAGCGCGGAGGGCCATTCACTCGACGACTTCGCCGCAGACGTTAGGGAGCTAGACCCATCCTCGGCTGTTTTCGGTAATTACTCGTTTTGTTTTGCAATTATAAATGGCTTATATGTTGTGTTTCCTTTGAAAATAATTTTCTCATTTTAGACCCTATTAAACGAAATGAATATCTCGTTTCTACAAAAATTATATAATGTCGATAACTAATGTCCTTAAAACCTTTACCGTATCAATTTTTAAAAAAAGTTGTAAACTGTGATATGGTTTAGCAACCTGATTTAAATGCTCATTGTGTTCACTAAAGAAAATAAGTACAACATATTGCCATGTAACAAATACTACGTCTTAAGATTTACAAACCAATTAAAAAGCATGAAGCCTGAACAAAGATGATCTTCATTTTCATATTTTTGATTCTATAAATCTTACGGCGTGTGTCGTTGCTTCGTGTTATATATGTTAATTGTTATTTGCTTGCTGTTTTCATTTCTGATTTCACTTAACATTTCATTTTGTTCATAAACACTGAAAAGAAAATGTTATTCCAGTCTGTCTAAATTTAAGTTTATATTATTCTTTCTTTACAAAATTACCTCCAAACTTATAGAAATTTTATTAAATGTATAAAGCATATTTCAGAAAAAAAGGCTTTGTTATTGACCCTCCAAGTAAGCGGATGTTTTGATAGTAATATCCCCACGTCAATAGTTAAAAGCCAGGACGGGGAACAAATACGGAATATCTCAGCAACGAGGGCAGCCCGCTAACTATAGACTAGAAAGGTCAAGAACTTTCTAGAACATTCCTATCATGTTTAAGTGTGTGATATAGGTGCAGCGCTGGTGGTCCGCGCCACGTACCTGGTGTGCCACCGGCTGATATCCTCGTGGAAGGGGGACCTGCAGGTGTCCCTTGCAGCCCTCGAACTACTATCTGGACTAGCCAAATTGCACTCGTCTAAGCCGGGTGAGTGTCCAGAGACTAGCCTCGTCTATCATTTCGATGTTAATGATTAAGAATTTGTTTCATTTTCATGCCTTCTAGAATTTATTATTGGTGAGTAGTATAAAAATGAAGTCAGAATATACAGAGTAATGGACACGCACATTTTTTTTGATTTAGCAATAATCAGATAGGATAAAATGTTGGGTTTATTCTTAGGATGTAGTATATGTTTACAGAGGCCATAGAACGCAAACGCGCTGTTCGTTGGATTTGCGACTACATCACGGTACAGTGTAGCCGCCCCCCTCAAGCCCACTCCCGCGACCTCCACTCGTGCGTGGTGGCGGCGTACTCTTGCCTCGCGTCGTGGCTCTGCCCCGCTTTGCTGGCCGATCAAGAATGTATTGCCACGCTGCTGGAGGTCGTCGAACTTGGGATTTCGGGGAGCAAGAGTCAAGGTGAGCTCTATAGGTGTTATGATCGCCTGGTACATTGAAAAACGAAGGAACTTATGTAAACCTTTATATTTGTAGAAAATTTTGGTCCATTTAAAATGGCATTAGAGAACTTTATTTTTGAATAATCATTTGTAAAGTCATTGTAAATTGTAAAAACTTCTTCAATGTTAGGGTATGCGCGTTTGAATAAAACCTAACAGAGATAGCTCTTTTGACCGCTGATAGCCTGGTACTTTTGTTTCACTGTTGGGCCAGGCCTCCCCTTAACCCTTAATAGCCTAGAGTTTCAATTTTGATACCAATCTTTTAAACCGAATGTTCACATTACTATTAGTTTTTTTTATAGGTTGGCTGTACGTATTTTACTGTTGTATAATATTCTTTCCTACGAAATTAAAAAAAAAAACAAATGTCATTATTATTAAACACAGTAACATTAAACACAGTAATATTAAAAATAAATCACTTTCGTAAATCAGGCTACTAAGGGTTAATACAAGGGGTGTTCTAGGCAGTAAACCTGAGCGCTTTGTTTTAGGTAAACCTGGGGATCCGCCTAAAATGAAGGATGAAAAGGAATTGAAACCAGTTTCCATGAGGGTGCGCGATGCAGCCGAATCATTGCTTATGCTTATTTTGGAGCAGGTAATATTTTGTTTATCCATTTTGAACCCACACTTCTACAGATTTCTGTGACAATAAAAGCGATTTGTGTACAGCAAGTAGGCGAAGGTGGTAATGGTTCGTGGTGTCGCCTCGACGAGAGATGGCTGGCCGCGTTGGGACACGGTCGACTACGGCATTTCGTAGCCGACGGCAGTATACTGCTGTCTCTGTTGGAAGAGCCGCTCAGTAACAGCCAGGAGCCGCAGCCGACGCTTGTGGGTGAGTTTTCTTCAGACATAGTTAATCGATCTTTAGAGAAGAATCATAAGAAATTAACTATAACCTATAATGTCAATTTTGTACTTTGTGTCTACAATAATAACTCCCTAATAATGATATATCAGCGCTCTAGTTTCTCATTGCTGTATGGCCTCTCCTCAATGCGAGGGGAGACCATAGTTCACCACCTGTTCTCAGTGGTATATTCTGACTATTCATTCTAAGTGCCTCGTTGGTGTACAGGAATTACGTACCACACAATCGACTGGGATATAAATCATTTAGTAAAAAAAATCTTGCATGCCTAAAGTTTTTTTTTTAATATAATGATGCAGTTTTAGATTTCATCAAAATCGGTCTATTTGAGCAATTCACGTCCTCTTGAAAAAATCAGCCTGTATAATTTTGTAGATTTTTTTTATTACATTATAGGCAAGTATTTGATCTCGATCTCACCTGATGGTAAGTCATTTAAACATCCATGAGTCGGGTATAACATTCGCGCTTACCACATTAAAATTAGCCCCTATCGATCGAAACCTCTGCAGAAAGCAGGGCCACTACCAACAGTGCAAATGTGTTGTAGTGATAATCCGCTGCGGGTGGGGGCGCTTCGCGTGGTCGCTGAGCAGCCGCGGCGCGGCGCGGTGCGCGGGGCGCGGCGCGGGCGGCGCGTGCGCGCGGCCCGTGGACATGCGCGAGCCGCGCGCCGCGCACGCGCCCGCCTGCCGCGCGCTGCCGCCCGCGCCCGTCTGCGCCGTGTGAGCACGCACTTGTACTACTTTATCTGCACAGATAGCCGCCCACTCGCACTCTACTTCTGAAGGCAAAAAAACAGTCTCGGAAACTGAAACGAAATCGCTGGAGGCGCCACGCCTCGAGTAGGGTTGTCAAAATTTGCAATTATAATATTACTTTAAAATTTGTACGGAATTTTTTTTTAATATATGGTAACGTATATATCGCTTGCCATGTAAATTAAATGTATGCCAATACAAACGCACGGATATGCCGTAGGATACCTCACCGGTATACCTAGTGAGCTACATAGAGGTTTACCTGGATGCCCTCGTGAAAAAAGATATTTTATTTTTCGTAGCAGTCGGCGGCAAGCATCGATGTGATCAGGATTTTCGAATGTTCAATTTTAATCGCGCAGCCCTCGACGTGACATCGCAAGTATCCACTTCGAAGTATCCAACTACGAAGTATCGCAGTGAAACTCTTTGGCATGTTGTTACCCTAACTCATGATGTATGTGCGCACAGTGACTCGGCATTCCCCACGTTGGACGCAGTGTTGCGTCAACTGAACGACCCCGAGGCGCCGACACTGTTCAAACTGCTCGAACAACAGGCCGCCATCGAGAAGCGCGTACGAGAGAGCGAGGATAACGTCGTACGTTGCAAATTGAAGCATTATTTAAATACATTATCTTCATCTTAATACATCTGTGCTTCCTAGTACTAAATTATTATTCCGATAAATTATTAACTAGCTGCCTTGACAGACGTCGTCCTGTCCAAAATCCCATAAAAAAAAGGACTTTTTAATTTTACCAAGTTTTTCAAAAGATTTTAATTCTCATTCCCTACGAACCTTATTAATTTTTTTTAACAAAAATAAAATTTACTCAAGTCGGTCCAGTCGTTCTTAAGTGATGCGCTTACCAACGATGGCATTTATTTTTAGGTGCCCGAGGAATATGTGCCTCCCGAACCAGTGACAGAATTCCAGACTGCCAGACTATTCCTATCACACTTCGGATATCTGAACATCGGCGGGGATAAAAAGGTATTATTAATTACAGAAACTTTTCTCAAATTGACTGAAAGAAAGTTTTAGTCAGTGTAACTTTTATCATCAGAAAACTGTTTCGTAATACTATTGTAAATTGATTAAATTTTATATAAATTTGGCCTAACCGTATTTCTCCGTCCTTCTGTAGGCAAAACAGGGTTTTTTTTAAAATTTATTATTATACTTATTTTACAAACGAATTGAATGTAGTCAAATCTTAATAAAAAAAAAACAGTACAAGCGTCAATAGCTGACAATTAGCAGCTGTGTCCAAACAGACCGCGGAGCTTGCCTCTGCTGTATCCCGCGTGCAGGGGACAGATGACCGCGCTCGCTCGAAGCTGCTCGAGCGATAGCTTTGGATACAGCCAATTGACGGTTTAGCGCAAAACATAATAGGTCCCTTGAAGAGTTGTGTGTGGGCAGGGCGCGCTGCCGCGGCTGATCAGCCTGGACGACTCGGCCCCGGGGTTCGCGGGCGCGCTGCGGCAGCTGGACGCGTGCGGCGCGCGCGGCGCGGCCACCGTGCACGTGTTCTGCGCGCGCGCCGGCCAGCGCGCCGCGCGCGACATCGTGGCCAACTGCGCCGCCAGCCGCGCCGTGCCGCCCGCCTTCGTACGCATGCTGCGCGGGTACGACCTGACACGCTCCCCCATCTCCACAGGAGTACGAGCTCTTCCCTGCACGACGAATATACAAACTACTCCAGGGTGTAATTTGGACACCGGGTTCGCTAGAGCATTGTGGCTAAGGGCAGCATAAAAAATCCCATCGGGTCCAATGCGTTTATGGCAAGTCAGCTAACGACCTCACATTACAGTAGTCAGCTTCCCCTTCTCAACCGTGTTAATGTTCCTGTCACCAGGCTGGGTACTCCGGTGCGTGTCCGGGGACACCCGGGGTGGTCCGGCCACGTGGACACCAGCTACGACACGCATGTATACCCGGACCACCCGCCGCTACCCAGCGCAGAGGAAAGAGGACCCTCCATCTATGACGGGAGGGAACAGGTGAGGCTCTATTTTTTTTAGGTTGGCAATCGGCTACAAAATAAAGCCATTTTGCCAGTGACGAGTATTTCTTGGATTTTTTTATAATATTATAAGTACCCCTGATGATAATAATGATGTCGATGATGATGATGAAATAATCCCGTACTCATCAGTAAAGCTGTTTACTGAAATTTTCTGGTTACTTTACTGGAATTTTACCGGACATCTTGGGAAATCTTGAAAAGTAAAGTTATACTATTTGATTTCAATTTCCTTCACTCGTGTATGTTTATGAACACACGATGGTTTAATACCACTAAGTACTATTACGCATTTTATATCAAAGATAAACATTTTTTTTGGAAAATTAATCAAAATAGACAACTTCGCGGTTCAATTTCTCGCCACAAAGTCAACATGTGGGGTCATTACGTGCCATTACGTGCGGTGGCTCTATAGAGCGACACCACTGACCCCTACTACTACTGGACTGGATATAGACACCTTTTGTGTCTATTTGATGTTCGCCGTTTTGGCGCTAATACTAGTGATAGCAGGTAGTAAGTGTCCACACGAAACTATTGATGGAGATATGTCACGTGACAATGATATCGACAAATTTCGGGTGGACTATTCTGTTACCTCTGATATGGTAGTCGAGCGTAGTAATCCAACTTGTATTTGAAAAATTACGCTATCACAGGTTCTATACTGGTCGGACGCTACGAACGAGATCGCGTTCGTTGTCCCGTCGGGCTATGAGGTGTCTGACACCGAGGACCGACAGAACGACAGCCTCAAGTCGGACGTGGACGGCTCTTGTATGTCGGCCAGGTAACTTACCGACCACTTTGCATTTTTTATACTTGTCACACTCATTTAAGTTTCTTAACGACACAATAGTGACTGACAACTTTTTAAATTGTACCAGGACTTATAAGTACCGAATTTAATTCGCAAATATATATGAAATAATGTAACATTTTTCGAAAATTCTCCTTCAGTATGTCATCAAATTATATTACTCATACAAATATATGAATATTGAATGTACCAGGAGGTTAGAGAATGCGGCGGGTTCGTGCTGGGACGTCGAGCACAAGCTCGGGCGCGACCTACGTAAATAAAAAAAAAACTTGAGAAGTGTCAAGGGACACCCGGATGGAACGAAGTTACTTTATTATTTTTTATTATGTACAAAAAATCAATAATTTTGGGAAACAAAAATATATCGCCCCCGGGTGGGCTCGAACCACCAACATTTCGATTGACAGCCGAACGCGCTAGCCAATTGTGCCACGGATGCACTTGTGCAATGTCTCGAAAATACTGACCAATATGTAAATGCAAACGACAAAGATAACAATTATTTTTGTCAGCGATAGATGTCGCTAGCATGTTTTTGAACGAGGTATCGTTATGTTCATGGGTTTTATATAGTAAACTATACTTTCGTTTATTTTTGTCAGCGATAGATGTCGCTAGCATGTTTTTGAACGAGGTATCGTTGTGTTCATGGGTTTTATATAGTAAACTATACTTTCGTTTATAAAAATGCTTACAATTGGTCGTTAGAACTTTTCTGCTTAATTTTTCGTATGATTTTTTTCCGTCTAGCCCCCTTTCGTAACGCGCGATAAGGAACTTCGTTCCAAAAACAATTGAAATAAATAAAGCACTTTATGAACATCCATTGTACCAGGAGTTCAGAGAAGGCGGCGGGCTCGTGCTGGGACGTGTCGAGCGCGGGGTCGGGCGCGGGCGCGCCGGCGTACGAGCGCAGCGCCAGCGAGTCGGACCGCGGCGAGCGCGCGCGCGCCAGCCTCGACGACAAGGTGCGCGCGCTGTCGCTCGAGCTGGACAAGCAGCCCGCGCAGGGACTCACAGGTCAGCATCCTCTACATGCATAACACTACACAACAATGTATACGATCCTTATCAAAAGTGCAACCATGGAGTTTCTTGTCCGTTCTGCTCCATAGGAACGGCATTCCGAACGGTTTCATTTAGCGATTCTCGTTCGATTTAATGTAATTACAGTCTATTATTACGTTATCCAGTATTAAGAGTGGTGAATATGGCAAATTTGCTCTACAATTAGTGACTATGGCAGGCGGGGATGATGGGAAAGGTTAATTATTGCCATCGAACAACCTGAATAAAACAACGTATAAAATGTTGGAAATACATTCATGCAAAGGCTTAGTATTTCTTTCAGTATTATTAAAAATTTCGTAAAGCCAATGTCAACTCAACATTCAATGGACTGTTGGTATTGTTATAGGCAGCGTAAGAAGAAACAGAGATTTCACCACAAAGATACTCATCATATGGCTCGAGGACTTTGAGGATCATCTTAATTTGCCAATCGGTAAGTGCGTTTTTGCTTTGAAACTCATTAAATTAAATTGTAAGGTTAATTTTGTATGAACTTCGAAAATACTGTTACCCAATTTATAGAAGGTTTGCGTCTAGTAAGAACGCCAGTAAGAAACATTTTTGAACGGTTGATACAAAATAGGTGAAAGGAAGGATTTTTTCTTTTATAAATTATTGGCTTGCGTTTGACCATTATCTCTCCTGATGTTGACCATGGGGCATGCTTGGCTCGAATATACCTGTAGGGTAAGCAGGAACTCCCTAATGTAGTCGTAACGTCATCGAGAAAACATGCTGTCACTGTCATACGTATTTGTCAAATCTGTGTTGTGAGAGGGATAGACGATGCTTAGATACTGAAACGCTACGTAAAAGAATTGTGCGTTCACTCGTGTCTTGAATAAACCTTGGCTATATTTATCGGAAAACAGATTCCGGCAAGAAGTTTCACTCCTTAGCTCCTCCTCCTAAGCGTTGTACAATACCCACCATAAAACGACGGCGCATTGCCGTAACTCTGGTCGTCCTATGATGGAATGGAGATGGGGGAATAAAATTGTACAATTCCAATGCCCGCTCGCCGAAATGAATCCAATAATCTGGCAACTGTGCGACGATGTGCAAGGCTTTGAAGTCGTTGCTCAGCCAGTTCTTTGGTGCCTATGAATCTTTTGGCTCGGCTTTCAATCGACTCCAATTCTTACATTGGTGGCACACGTGGCACACTTGGCTGGCATCCCAGAGATGATTGCAGTACTTGTAAAATATACATATTTCCTTCGTTGTCAAGGTTTTTTTGGCGTCCATTTTGAAATCTAACAACTCGAAAAGAATCATATCTGTGCGTGCAGCAGGTTGTTAATTGTGTTACGATAACGATATGATGTCTATTTTAAAATCGAAGATGGGGGAAGGGAAAAATGGGAGTCATCTTCGATGATTTTGAGGGTGTTGAGTACGAATCAGACATTCATTATGAAATACATGATGGTGTAAGTTGAAAAATCAAAATGGGGGTCGTTGTTGTTGGGTTGTTTGGGCTTGCATTGTATAATTATGATGCCAATTTTGTAATCTTAAATGGTGGGATTGGCAAAATTGATTATTTCACTTCCGTCAATGATGACCTCTCGGCAACATTATTGTAGCCCGGGTGGTGATCGAGTCTGGGCATGTGCTCTCTAGTGTCGTATTGTCCCGTGGCGCAGACGACCTCCTCCGCTACTGCGAGACGGGCGTGCCGTGGCGGCGGCACGAGGTGAGCGCGCTGTGCGTGAGCGCGCGGCGCAGCGGGCTGGTGCGCGTGCAGTGCGCGGCCGGCGCCGGCGGCGTGCTGGCGGCCGGCGCGCTGCTGGCGCCGCGCCTGCTGCCCGACTGTCTGCGCCGCGCCGCGCTCGACGCCGCGCGCCGCAGCCGGCTCAACACCGACCTGTGAGTACTAGCACTAGCCGCGGCCGGCGCCGGCGGCGTGCTGGCGGCCGGCGCGCTGCTGGCGCCGCGCCTGCTGCCCGACTGTCTGCGCCGCGCCGCGCTCGACGCCGCGCGCCGCAGCCGGCTCAACACCGACCTGTGAGTACTAGCACTAGCCGCGGCCGGCGCCGGCGGCGTGCTGGCGGCCGGCGCGCTGCTGGCGCCGCGCCTGCTGCCCGACTGTCTGCGCCGCGCCGCGCTCGACGCCGCGCGCCGCAGCCGGCTCAACACCGACCTGTGAGTACTAGCACTAGCCGCGGCCGGCGCCGGCGGCGTGCTGGCGGCCGGCGCGCTGCTGGCGCCGCGCCTGCTGCCCGACTGTCTGCGCCGCGCCGCGCTCGACGCCGCGCGCCGCAGCCGGCTCAACACCGACCTGTGAGTACTAGCACTAGCCGCGGCCGGCGCCGGCGGCGTGCTGGCGGCCGGCGCGCTGCTGGCGCCGCGCCTGCTGCCCGACTGTCTGCGCCGCGCCGCGCTCGACGCCGCGCGCCGCAGCCGGCTCAACACCGACCTGTGAGTACTAGCACTAGCCGCGGCCGGCGCCGGCGGCGTGCTGGCGGCCGGCGCGCTGCTGGCGCCGCGCCTGCTGCCCGACTGTCTGCGCCGCGCCGCGCTCGACGCCGCGCGCCGCAGCCGGCTCAACACCGACCTGTGAGTACTAGCACTAGCCGCGGCCGGCGCCGGCGGCGTGCTGGCGGCCGGCGCGCTGCTGGCGCCGCGCCTGCTGCCCGACTGTCTGCGCCGCGCCGCGCTCGACGCCGCGCGCCGCAGCCGGCTCAACACCGACCTGTGAGTACTAGCACTAGCCGCGGCCGGCGCCGGCGGCGTGCTGGCGGCCGGCGCGCTGCTGGCGCCGCGCCTGCTGCCCGACTGTCTGCGCCGCGCCGCGCTCGACGCCGCGCGCCGCAGCCGGCTCAACACCGACCTGTGAGTACTAGCACTAGCCGCGGCCGGCGCCGGCGGCGTGCTGGCGGCCGGCGCGCTGCTGGCGCCGCGCCTGCTGCCCGACTGTCTGCGCCGCGCCGCGCTCGACGCCGCGCGCCGCAGCCGGCTCAACACCGACCTGTGAGTACTAGCACTAGCCGCGGCCGGCGCCGGCGGCGTGCTGGCGGCCGGCGCGCTGCTGGCGCCGCGCCTGCTGCCCGACTGTCTGCGCCGCGCCGCGCTCGACGCCGCGCGCCGCAGCCGGCTCAACACCGACCTGTGAGTACTAGCACTAGCCGCGGCCGGCGCCGGCGGCGTGCTGGCGGCCGGCGCGCTGCTGGCGCCGCGCCTGCTGCCCGACTGTCTGCGCCGCGCCGCGCTCGACGCCGCGCGCCGCAGCCGGCTCAACACCGACCTGTGAGTACTAGCACTAGCCGCGGCCGGCGCCGGCGGCGTGCTGGCGGCCGGCGCGCTGCTGGCGCCGCGCCTGCTGCCCGACTGTCTGCGCCGCGCCGCGCTCGACGCCGCGCGCCGCAGCCGGCTCAACACCGACCTGTGAGTACTAGCACTAGCCGCGGCCGGCGCCGGCGGCGTGCTGGCGGCCGGCGCGCTGCTGGCGCCGCGCCTGCTGCCCGACTGTCTGCGCCGCGCCGCGCTCGACGCCGCGCGCCGCAGCCGGCTCAACACCGACCTGTGAGTACTAGCACTAGCCGCGGCCGGCGCCGGCGGCGTGCTGGCGGCCGGCGCGCTGCTGGCGCCGCGCCTGCTGCCCGACTGTCTGCGCCGCGCCGCGCTCGACGCCGCGCGCCGCAGCCGGCTCAACACCGACCTGTGAGTACTAGCAGGATCAAAAGTATACTATCGTACGTACTACGTACCTATCATACAAAAACATTTTAAAGATTCGGTACTGCGCGGTCAAACAGACAGACAATATTTTTAAATACGAAATTTTGCATAATGGAAAAATCAGATTTTACCGTCTATTAGATTTCCGCTCAAAATTGCGTAGTGCAAGAAATATGAAGAGCCACCAAACCCGCTAAGACTAGATATCCATTCAATATTATGACGTTACAGATACCAGCCGCCGCACGTGCGAAGGCGCCATTTAATACAAGAGCTAGCGCAGCAGTACAAGAAAGATTTGACCGAACCGGAGTTATTAGAGTCTTTGTTTAGAACACCGGCCTAAGGGACCGTTCACAATGAGCGCGGGTGCAAGTGCGAGCTCTATACATGTATTCAATATTAAGTGAAACAAAGACTTGAATGTTTATAAACTACACATAAAGAAAGAAAGAAAGGAAAGAAAATATTTATTTCTTACAAAAAGAGACAGTTTAATTTACTAACTCAGTTAAAAACAAAAACAGGCTTCATGCCAAAATTAATCCAATTACTTGAATAAGGGGTAGGTGTCTCAATTTTGCACCAAATGAGTTTCCAGCCATTTTGCATAAATATTTAAAAAAAAATAGGTAGATCAAATATTATATAAAGTAAGCTTGTATGATCTGTATGTCGAAATATTTTAAATAATATATGTATTCTTAATGAACCGCATGGACTAGTAAAACTAGGCTATAACTTATTTTTAATTTAACGATTGATTATACATCAAAGCTGTGCATGTTAAATGGGCAGAAATGTTAAATCCACCAATAGGGTGCGATGAAATTGAAGCGATCCTATTGGCGGAGATTAAATTGTTGTTTTCTCCGCTTAACGTGCACATGCAACTTCAATGCTATGTATTAAGACTGACATATTTAGACCAATGAAATTATATTTAACATTCCGATATGTCGCAGTATTATCATTTCGCACGATGTAAGTACTTAATGTTATATTTTATTGTAATAAATGTTATTCAATGTAACATTAATTTTATTTCTCCTGTATATTTAGATTGTACCTTGCCTTTAGGTCGAGTGCGAGTTTATTCGTTAGCTAATATACAAGGTACTCTGCGGTTAGCTTTCCAGACAGCCGACATCCGTATACTCTAAAATCAACGGTATTTGTCCACTTTGTATAGAGCATAGAGCTATTTATAACGTACTAGCTGCGCCCCGCGGTGTTACCCGCGATTAGAAAGTATGACAAATTAAAACAAATCTATCCCACGGGAATCATACATTTTACCGGGATAAAAGGAGCCTATGTGCTATTCCAGACTATAATCTATCTCTGCCAAATTTCATCCAGATCCGTTCAGCCGTTCTGGCGTGATTGACTATCCATCCATCCAAACTTTCACATTTATAATATTACTATAGATTTCGTCATTGGCATAGAGAAATAAAAGTCTGATCAATATGCCACACAAAAATTACAAAATTTTTGTATGTTACAGACATAACTTTGACTGTAGTTTGCGTCAACAGAGAATTAGTATTTTTATTATTTATTAGCTTACTCTTACACTTGATGTAAATTATGTGGCTCTTTCTCATATTTAAAAAAAAATGTGCCTTGTCTATGGTCACATTCTTTGTCTACTGTAGTTTGACTGTATGTTCACTTTATGCTTACGAAAACACTCGGACACGAAGGTCTCTTAAGACGGCGTTAGTAAAGCGGTCTCGACCATGCAAGCGAATTTGTATGCACTCTAAAATGTCGTCCCAATTGACAGCCCATAAGTTCTTAGCCAAGGGAGCTTTAGTGCTCGTCTGCACTATTCCATACAATCAACGAGCTTAAATATATATATTTTTCAGTTAATATGCATATTTATTAGTAGCATGCTATGCATGACGGCATTCGCGAATCGCTCCCTTGCGACCACTGACGTCTATATATACAAGTGCGATGAATATATAGATGTCAGTGCTTGCGACAGTTTGCAAAAGATTGGGACATAAATCTAGAAAAACCTATTTCTTGAACTTTCAATAAATGTCAAAAGCGCGACTGGCCACACAACCCACTCGATACGCCCTTCTTATTTCAAACCATTTGACATTCCAATTCTTTTCAGATTCGTATTTTTTGGAGATGGCGACATAAATTAACAATTAAAAGGAATTTGTCATATGTGTTTTGTAGGTATATTATACTCTTTTGCATATTAAACTTACAATATTTTATTTGGTTAATTTAAAAGTTAAATCCATGTGGTAGCAGCCATGTTGATAAGTCACGTACCTGATAGTGAAGGGGGGGTGAGCGAGGGGCGGGAGTTGTCTGAGACTCAGCAGGATCACTCCCACGAATACCAGACCGCCAGTGAACTCTTCGAACTGATGGCTACGAACCAGAACTATAATTCTAGTGGTGAGTACTTACACTTTGTTCTTCCTTATCCCTACAGCTATCACTTTCTCCTCGATATACTTAAAGCTATATGTTTTGCCAAATTATATCGATTCAAACCTGAATTGTTTTCCAGATATCGAATCCCTAACAACCAGAGATTTGGTGCTCCTATACAAAAACATCGATTTGGGCACAAAACTGATGAGCGACGCCCACGAAATTAAATTACCGAGAGCCAACCAGTACGTGGAGACGGTCGTTTACAACGAAGAGCTTGAGTCCGACGGCTCCGAGCTGAGCGAAATTTACAGCAACGAGGATTTACACAACGTTGTATTGATAAACAAGGAAAGGATAGACATGATCAGCCAACCCTCTCTAGAGAACACTCTATGCCATAAACTTGGTGATCTCGAAATACAATCTTCTGAATTGAATACAGATTACGATAAACACTTTCTGTTCAAGGACCCTTACATAAAAGAACAGCTAAAAAGTTTAAATTTAATCACTACTTCGAATGAATTCGAGGGCACCGTGCTCCCGGCATCTCTGCTGGACTACATTTGCTGCAAACGTTTGGAGGATAACTACAATTTCTACATGGACAACATTATACGATATGTAAAACATACGATAGAGCAACTGAAGCGCATCAGTAATGGGGATTATTTGACAGACAAAGCTAAAGAAAAGTGGAGGGAAGTTGAAAGCTGCCATGATATCAACGATAGCAATGCTAAAATTCTAGCTACATCGACTAGTATCCCGTTGCACGTTGAGCATAAAGCGGGCGGACTACTGTCGACGTGGGACGACATCGTTCACTCGGAGGTCGACGTTAGATCATTATCGAAAATATTAGAAAAGAAAATAATTTTGGAAGTCCCCAAACTCATTTGTGGATCGTATAAACTAATAAGTAAATGTTGCGAAGAAAACGTGATAATCAGCTGTCAGAAAGAAAAGTTACCAGTTGAGAAGGCGAATGGGGGGTCGCGAGTCAACGTCGTTTTTCAGCTGAAGCGCTCTAACTCGGGACAAGTTATGAGCAACATTAGTTCCATCATGATTCTCAAATCCACCGCAATACAACAATCTGGTAAGGTTTTAAATTACCACATTAAATTCGATCAATATCAGAGGTTCAACATGTTTATTCTTTTTCAGATTCATTAATTCCAGATTCCCTGCCACTCACATACGAAGTACCAACCGTGACGAATATTCCAGAAAACAATATCAAAATTACTGAATTAGAAAATGATCAAAACTTCGCCCACATTAAACCATTATCTTCTAAAGGAGAATTGGTTTTCAACAACAAAGACTACACATCTGATGACTTGGGTACTGATGAGTCGTTTCTAGATAGCCTTGACTATCCATGCAGCGAATACGGGAACATATCGCATCTAGACACCAGTTGTCAAGACTCCGGCGGGTCCAGTTACGCTTTAAGGGAGATAATAGATAAGAAAGCTGTTCAGAACGAGGCGTCCTTTAGTATCGTGTCGCCTGATGAGTTACGAATAAGTATGCAAAGGCTGAGCATGCAGAGCACTTTACCAGAAGAAAGCGGGGAAGATTTATCACCAACTGCAATTAGAGGAAAATCATCACCAACAAGAGTCAGAATAAGGTCTCCCTATGAGAACAAGTCCCACGTTTTAGAAGAGAAGAAAAGAAGAAAATTGCTTGAAATTCGAGAAAAACGCGAGAAGAAGAAGATGGCTCTGGCTGAGAACTGTAAAATAACAAAACACAAATATGCTAAAACCACCGTAACGCCTCAGCAATCTAGTTCTGTTACAAAGCTTTCAATAACTAATAAGTCTTTTTATAATTCTATTTACGGACAAACCATGAACATTGATAAGCAAGGCAAAGGCAAAAATCGTAAGTTCATGAAGAAAGATGTTCCTGAAGCTGAGGCTGAGGATAACGAAGGTGAGAGCGAGCCAGTCACACCGGACCATAACAACAAGAAGTACACAAACAGGAGCTACTATCTGGATGACGCCGTGACAGAAATGATGTACATGCAGATGAAAAGTAGTGATAAGAAGGAAGAAACATTTTCGGCATCCACTTCGGGAGTGTCCAACGATTTTCGTGCCAATTTGAATTTGCTATCGCAATTGATTGGGCCATCAATCACTGACTTTTGTAATGTCAGGGAATCGGAAATTAAAAATGAGAGTAAGCCCGAACGGTAAGTCCGCTAGTGGCAGCATTCATAATTTTGTAGACTTCGACATTTCATTATTAATGTACTCCATTATTATAATCCATTTTTTGTTCGTCCAGATTGATGGATATAGTCCGCACTGAAGACAAAAACGACAGCCATTCGAGAGATTTGGCCTCATCAAAGAGCATAAATAACATGGTTCCTATAACCGCTCCAACGATTGATAACAATGATATGATTGACCCTAAGAAATCATCGTCTTCTGTTGAATGCAGACGCAGTATTGACAAAATATATGAATTGATGAAGAAGCTGGGAAAGCAGAGAAAGGCAAACATCACTACCCCTGCCCCGAGCCCCGAAACAAAAGCATCTAATATCCGACTGGCGACTGATATAGAAAAGATTAACATCGCGGCAGGTAGAGGCAGTTCAACTATCCAAGGCAGTGATAGTGGCACGAGTTTAAAGCATCATTTAATATCATCCAATCCCAGTTATTTTAGTTTCGAGCACAACAATAACAGTGGAGTAAAAGTTCTGAATATACAAAACACACAGACAGACACTCCGGCAGCGGTGGTGCCTAAAGTGATTATCAGTTCGAAAGCGCAAATTTCTAAGCTTGATATAGAAAAAAATAAAAAGGACTATAAAAAGATGGTGGCTCATAACGTGACGAAAGTACCAGAGAACCCATTGCAAGCAATATCACAACTACTGCAGGAGTTTGAAAATGTACAAAAGATAAGACATAGGTCTGCCGTAGAACAAAAACCGAAAAGACCTGACGTTGTTATAAGCACTGAAGCGAAAAATATATCCCGTCAGAATACCTCGAAGAGACGCTCGCGATTAGACCAGCATATAAAGGAAAATGCTGCGCTGAAGGATAGGTCTCCCAAAAGTTCTGCACTGCAGAAAAGGTCTAGACCTTCTGTAGATATTCCGAAAAATAACTATCAACAAACCATCAATGATGATAAGCACATTGATAAAACTGTCAAAAAGAAGATAGTTGATATAATAGACGAAGTTAAAGAAGCGAGAGGCGAAGCAGTTAGGGGACCTTCGAAGATAAACTCTAGATTGAACTCACTAGCTCAGCCCAAAAGATCGTACGTCCAAGCGCATAGTGAAGAGTACCAATTTAAGTATGGAAGAAACCTGATGGCTGATAGGCTACAGCGGTTAGCTGCAGCGCAGCCCCCGCCTGCGGTGGAAAAGATGATACCTACGAACGCCAAGAGCAGAGTGAAGCGGGCCTTTCCTGAGCCGGTGTCAACTGTATCTGGCAAACCGTCACCTCCCCCAGTCCCACCTATAGGTGTGTAAAGGTGAATTTTGTTTCTCTTTTTAGAATTGCAAAGGAAAAGTTTAATGCTGACGTATATTTTTGATACAAACCAACCTTTTACTAAGTACAACTTGGTTTGCCTTCTTGGATGACACTAACGTTACAACAACATTAAATACTTATGCAATGCTGCTAAAATAGTGACATTGACATTTCATTGGGGAAATGACCCTGTTGTACCAATGATCCTGGGTTCGGATCCCGATAAGAGCAAACTTTGTATGATAGCACGAATCTTTGCTCATGTTTAATACCTATATATAAGTACTACGCCCCCAGACCATTGTAGGGTACTTATAATACAAGCGTTACGTAGTTTGGGACCGTTCAGTTAGTGTGATCTTCTGGTGATATTTTTAGTATCGTTACTTAACGCCAAATTTTGGTTGTTTGCAATTTTGTGTGTCTAGATGCTGTTTGCTTTTAGAGCGAGGAGCGAGGCATCGACGTTCAACGAGCAGCGGTCCCGTGGAGACGTCAGCGGTGTCGCCAGGGCAGGGATCTTCCATGAAACAAAATGTACCTGAAACGCCCGAAACATTGTAAGACACTATTTTGCCCTCAGTCAGATTTGACTATATTGGTAACAACAATTAGATATGCAATAAATAATAACAATATTACTTGTTTGATATGATACAGGAACAAAATGGTGGCGGTTGAATCGTACGTGAAAAGTCACTTTGGATGCCCCCCAGGACCAGCAGCTGTGGGCGGGCCGCTGCAAAGCATGCAAATATCACGGGTCCCTCTCTTGCCGAACGATCTCGAATTGGGTAAATAACCAAATTTACGTGCCTCTTACGTCATAAATCCAAATGATTGATATTTTTATATATTTTTTAATTTTCTAGTGTCATTGACATCAACTCCATCTCCAAACGAAGAGGCCACAATACTGGGCAGCAAACTGCACCGCATCATCGACTCAATGATCATGACCACGTCGCACGGCCTGGGCGTGCTCACAGAGTGCCAGGAATCCAACTCAAACAAAATCAAAGAGAACACAGATGACAATTCCCTCACCGACAACTTATCTAGGTGTGACGAACATATATCGACAGACTCTGAATACAATGCCGATATATTCGAAGACAAAAATGTACACACGGCCGTCGAGAATATTAAAAATGTCACTACAAAAGAAAATTATGAAGAAGTTAGGGAAAGCAGTGTTTCAAACCATGATTTGCGTAGAAACAATTCAGCCACCCAGTTGGAAACTCTGGAGAATGTGTTATATCGACGTATGTCGGTGGGCACGTTCCAAAAACGTTTGCAAGTCAAAAAGTTGACATTGACGCCGAAGCAGTCGATGCATCAAGTTATGCTGATGCAGTCTGGCGATTCGGGATCGCTCGTTATTAAGTCCACCGTGTCACCACATAGCCTGAAGATAAATAGCGCTAAAACAGATAATTTATCGCAATTCAGTGCTTTGCCAGTGCTATCAAGGGGTCAGTTAGATTGGGGCTTCGCTCAATTTCCCATGCAAGTTGCAACGGTTGGTTACGCCTTCCCTCATTATCAATCGGTACCATTTAGATCGAAACCAATAAAATTATTGGATAAAGTTTCTACAACTTCAGTAAATATCTCGATGGAGTCCAATCTGAAAAATGATAAAGATAGTCAATGTTTTAAAGGAGAACATCGAACTCGATCGCCACAAGTTGCACAAACTGTTGACCCAAAACCTGTTATATCTGAACTCACTGATTCCAATCACACCGAGCCTCAAACTTCGGAAGAGGGCGGAATAGAAATTAAATCACCTGATGAGAATAAACAACCTGATTATTTGTTGTATGCACGTTCAGATGAGGAGGAAACACCAGACAAACCTTCTGATGACTCAGTACCGCCAACGAGTGGAATAGAAAGCAAGAACATTGATGCTCCGAAAAAATCTGAAGTTATTGACTACACCACATCTCTTGATGTGTTAGTGGGACTTTTAAACGAAATCCAGAAAATCACGACATGTCAAACTCACATGACTGCCCCCAATGAGAATAATATTCCAAATCCTGCTTGTAAAGAACTAGAAACCATTCTCAATAATGCTGCTGCTCTAGAAAACTCTATACATAGCAGTCCCCAAGACATCATTTCAATAACGTCTCTCGATAAACTTCGTCAACTGGAGTCGAATCCAAGCATTTACTCGTTTTACTTGTCCGACGATGAACACCATGACAGATGTTTTAGTACGATCAATTTACATTCGGAAGCACCACGAAGCATTGACGTCCCGTGCACTAAGCCTATTTACGTGGATAAAGAAGTCGGCATGGATCTGTTCGAGCGAGAGTTTGTGAACACATTCACCGATGTGCCATCGATGTTTCTCCCGATCGGTGTGAACCACAGTACGAATGTCACAAATTCCCTCATCGGAGTGATTAGCGAACCGTCTACACAATCGCTGTTTTCGCTTACAGAGTATCACACGCTATATACGAATACGTCAACCTTGAACGCCCGCAAAAATATAATAGAATTACAGGAACCTTCAAGAAATGTACAAAAGCGCACGAGCCTAGACAAAGTAGATATAGAGAAAGTAAATGTAGGAGATATATTGGTGAATAAGAACATTGAAATCATTGCAAAAGGAAAGAAACTAAAATTGAATAATAAACAACGTTATTTGATAGCTTCAGATTTTGATCCAATAATGAAAATGAAGAGAGACCTCCTAGTGACTGTGTATTCCCTACTGGTTTTTACGGTATTTGCAGCTTTGTCGTTTCCCGAGTTTTGGTATCATATATAAGTAACGTATCGAATAATTATGTCACTAGTAGTGATTCATCATTTTGTGGAACCGTAATGTGTAGAATTGTAAAGTTTTGTTATTTGGTGTGAAGTGTATTTATTTTTTATTTAAAAATTATAATTGCTGAAAACTCTTTCCTGTCTTATAAGTTATGATCTCTCACCCCCAGTGTAAACATAGGTACGCTCATAATAATTTATAATTAGTTACCTACGTTGAAGCATTTCTCAATTACCTACATCCCGGTAACACCGGTCGACCGTCACACGAGGACACCCTATTTTGGCGGCAGCAGCGCGGCCATTTCATATAGGAGAATCATAGGTTTGGAAAATTAGCACAGTGGGTAACGGGCTTGCCACTTTCTGTACCTACTGTCATGGGTTCGAACCCCGGTAGGGGCTCACTGTGTGATGATTATCTTTGTAAGCGTACCTAGTCCAAGCTGTTGTTTTCTACTTTGAGTATTTAACAAATGGAGCCGACATACAGTACTGTATATTTTCGGCCCATTCTTGAGGGAGCATAAAAATTCAAAGCGATTAAAAATGGCAGCGATGAGAGCACAGAATACATCGTATATACGCCTTTCGATGCCTCGTTCAGGGTGCGTTAATGCGTATTGATCTAATAAGGATAGGTATATTAGTACATTTCTCTTTTTAGGGTTCCGTACCAAAATGGTAAAAACGAAACCCTTATGGAGCGACTATGACCGTCTGTCAGACATGATTTATTACCTTGATTCTGGCAAAATTACCGAAGATCGGTGGAGCGACCAAAATCGAATTGGATAGTGTATTTTGACTCTGTGGTTTATCTATTTTTATCTTTGTTTGTGATAGTTGCGGTAGAAATTTGAACATTTTAGTTTATATAAAATAAATATTTACAACATGGATAATGAAGACAGTAAGATAGAAATAATGAAGGTAAACTATGATACACCTGTGCTTTCAAATTGTTAGCAAAAGATAAGTCGCAACAGCAAGTGAGGACCCCGACCCAACCTCTGGTTGTAGCATGTGCCTGTCCTAAGAATCTAATAAATATTAACTCCAAATTGATAAAATAATGTGTAAGAAAAGGGTTGATATACGTAATTACATCTTGTTGGTAGTATACATATATAAAGTTTGTTTGTAAGAGATCGCAGCATACGGCCCAATGTGCGGCACTTCGTTCCTTGTATTTGTCTTTTTTATAATATCTTGTGTATTATTCGTGGACAATAAAGAGTTATCTATTCATCTATACTTACTTTATTTATTTCAGAAAAAGAAAGAAGCTACATTCATAGCTGATAACCTCGACAACACAGCCACACCAGGGCAAATAGTTGAGTTTCTACAAGCAACACACAGAAAGAATAAAGTAGCCACCCTGTACTGCCAAACGGTACGTCAGAGGCAGACAACAGTCAACAAATACCTTCATACGAAACATTTTCTGCTTGCCGGGCATCCTTTGAACACTTTTAGCGAGGACTGGGATGGGGGGCTCCCGTCAGGGTATTTTGAAGAGTTCTCACACAGGAGTATGATGCCCAAAATAATTTCAACTGTAAGGAATATAGTCAGGAAAGATCCTGTCACTGAGTATATGAATAAAAAAATGGTGTGGAAAGATACTCTGATTGATTATAGGAGAATAATGTGTGAGTATGAGGAATTTAGATATATTAGTGGTTTAATTACATCCAGATGGACTGATATCATCAGAAAGATGGTCGGTAATAGTAAGTAATAGTTGGAGTTGACTAGAACAAATGGTGTAAAAGCGAGGCCTATACACATGCCGCACTGTGGGTTGGTCAACACAAGCTGAATAAAGTAGGAGTTTTTATATAAAAATTGAATGTCAGAAATCCTAGTATTTAGGGTTTAGTAGTCTCAATGGAAAAACCCTGTAACATTGCCCAGTCATCTATCCTGAATGCATGTTCAAACTGTTTTTAAGCACCTGTCTAAGACAGGTGCTTAACCTGTGTTGCACATAAGACAACTCTTTTTCTAGCATTAATAAGTAGAAAAAGGACATACAAATGGATCAATGATGAAGTGTTGTATTGTCCAAAGCAACTGGTCCACATTGCAGAGCTGTACGAACAGAACCCGGACCCGTACTTCGATAGCAGCTACAACTGGTACTACGCTGGCAATGGAAACTTGCAGTTAATCGAAATGGATGGAATTAATTATTTATTGCAAAGTGAATTTAATTATTTGCGTAAGTATTAAGTATGCTAATTTAATAAGAAATAGGGTATGCTTTGTTGAATAACAGTTAAGGGAGGTTGCAGTAAAATATGTCGAAGAAATTTTATAGACTAGTGTACAAAATTTAAGCTATGAAATGTTTATCAAAAAATTTCATTATACTAAACTATACCTATCCACTATTTCCTGTTTTCAGATGTGCTACCTTTTGCAAAATATAACTTGATAGTAGACTATGACAATATTGTTGAAAAGTTTCAGTGTGACAATGATATTTTCGAAACAACTGTAATGCAAAACATTATCGCACTCAGGACCAAGAATAAAGTTTATATTTTGAAACTTATCGATTCAAATGACGGATTACAGATTGAAAAACTAAAAGAGTTGGAATCTAAGTTACCATTCACTGGCATATCCTTTGATGAACACCATAAAAACATTTTGTACATAACAGCATTAGATTATAAATTGAGTATAGTAAATATAGATAGGATGGCTGGACGTAGTAGGCAATTGAGAGGCAATGTTACAAGCTTAGTTGACAATTGGAGTTCAGTTATTGGCTCCGAGAGGGGGTACTTCACACATGTGTCCAAACACTCTCTCACTCTTTATGATAAGAGAACAAACAAGGCCTTTCAAAGGTGGAAAAATCTCAGAAAGATTACAGATGACAAAGAATGCAACGATATCAGTGTCGCCCGACACTGTAAAGCGAAGCCTTTTCTATATTTCGGAACAGACCATCACTTATTTCTTATGGATATGCGTTATAATAATAAGGATAACAAACTGAAAGCAGTGCAAAGGTGGACGCACGGCATGCAGTGTCTGCCCACTTATATGACGATATGCGATAAGTTTGAACATGACAAAGAATTAATATGTTTGAGCAGTCAATGGTGCGAGGATATGTGCGTTGTCAGTAACCACGCCGTGAGACCGACGAGCGACTACGACGTTCGAAGCGTGGCAGTGCCGTACAGACCGCCAAATATTCTACAAGCATTGAATGACGCCAAACAAAAGATTCTCTGCTGTGATTTACAAAATCCTATTGACAATAGATTATGCACTTCCATAACCGGTCTATCGGTCGTTGAAGAGGACGATAAGTATCATATACTAATGTTGAATTCTCTGGGCGATGTATCGGCGCATACGCTGTGCCCGCGGTACATGACCGCATTCTTCGACGATACCAGCGCAGAGCTCTTGAGCGAGTGGAGTAAAGGTTACAAGAAAGAAGAAAAGCCTTTAGAAGTGTCGTCCATTACAGATATCAGCAAGTTTTGGAAGCGCTTGAAGAGAATACCCGACGATTACAAGTTCGGTGACAATAATATGGTGCGGCAAGTCCACAAATTTGATGAAAAGGAAATATACGAATCCTTCGAGAAAGAGGAGCTGGAAGCTGGCCTATTAGATATTTGGACTAAATCTTCTACCGAACACACTGACACTAAAGACGAATCAACGTTAAAGCTATTTTTCTGTGATGATGATTAAATAAAACATTTTTTTTTTAATTTATAATCAACTATATTTCCTATCTATATGACTGAGTTTTAACTTTTTTACAAACAACCGTGCACACATCCAATCAAACGCTTAAACATATACACATTACATTTAATTATTAACATAACAGGGACGGAATCTTAAACTTTCGTTACAACGTTAAGTACAGTTTGGAAAGTTTAAAATTACGCTAACAAACAAGGCAGGGAAATGTCAACCAACAACATACAAGATCATTTTCGCGTATAACCTCTAAGGAACAGCGATGTGTAGTAGCCGATTGTAAACTAAATCCATGAATTTGTGGCTATACTGATCGCGTCAGTCGGAAGCGAGCCTGGATAATTATTGTTATTTCATATTCTAATCATAATGCATGTCAATGCAAGACTGTAGGCAGGGGGGCAGGGTTTGGGGATCAAACCCCCTGAAGTGAATTCCTGGCTACGGCCTTATGTAAATGCATAGTTCTTAAAGCTTAGCTTTTGTCAATACATTGCATCAGAAGGTTATTCGCGGAGGTAAGTTCAGTCTTCTGATGGTTACGTTCACAACTGCAATAATAAAAAATGTACGTAAGGTACAATTGACACTATGATTTAAGATGGCAATAAATATGACCTCGGCTTTGTTAAGCTGACGCCATCGAATGAGTACGGTATCGTAATACTGACTTGACAGTTATAGCGCAAGTGCGAGAGCACGGATATTGCCATCTCATCAACTCATACGCAGAATATATAAGGAATTATTTTATTAACCAATTAGCTTCAAGATAAGAACTTGTGAGGGATTATTTATTTAAAACAATAATTGTAACCAGCATTATTTTCGCTGTCAAAAACTAATTTCATTGAATAATATAGTTGTATTTAATTCATTTGAATACATTCAAAGGGCAAAAAAATACAACTTTATCTTTTCATCATATACTACTAATATGCTAGGTCAGGTATTCTCCTCCGACGATAGTCTACGTTTTTTTTTATACATTATAGGCAAGTATTTGATCTCGATCTCACCTGATGGAAAGTGACGATGAGATCTACGATGGAGCATACTTGCCTAGGTAGGAAGGCGGCAGTAGATCAAGACGCTACATTCATTACGTCACGATCGATATGTCCCTTCGCTCATTGGTCGAAAATGGTCTATGACGTAGCCTTGGGCTATTCACGTGACCTAGGAGTCATGGGAAAAGAATACCCGGCGTAGCATATTGTACCTTGGGTATAGCTAGAAGTACACTGACCTACGCACACTTGGGCTTCACTGTCCCTACAGTGCTGCTCGTAAAGCCGTCGGTCCTGCGCCTGATCTATCTCCGGTCGTCTATGAGTGGGAGGGAGAAAGTGCACCTGCGCTTGCGCACTACAATACCTCCTGCGTAGTTGGCAAGTCTCGGTTGAGATTCGCCACCGTGACCCACATTCAGTCAGGACTATTATTATAATTGCCTACACTCAGACCAAGAAATAAACCAGACCGTGTCGCGAACAAAGACTAAATCGATTTGTGACCAACTGAATGACCAACACCAATCACACGTCATTCTTATTTATTCACTCACGTATGACACTACCTAAATGCAAATTCTTTAACTGGTGACTATTCAACAGTGCTTTTTTGGCCTAAATTATTAAAAAGTCATTTTAATTTTACTTCTAAACTTAGACGAATGAATCAATATGTACGTTTAATAAAAAAATCGGTTTAGATGTTTGTGTTATATTGTTGGCGACACTCGGTCTGGTTTATCAGTTGGTGGGAGCGCCTACAGCGGCGCGGCGGGCGCGGCGGGCGCGGCGGGCGCGGCGGGCGCGGCTAGCGGCGCGTGAAGGTGCGCAGCCAGCTGGCGGTGAGCGGCTGCGGCGGCGCCTTGGTGTCGCGCTCGCGCTCCTCCAGCTGCTCCATGAGCTTGCGCTGGTTCTCGCGGAAGGCCGCGATGGGGTCCTCGAACTGGCTGTAGTACGTCAGCACCTCGCGAACGTCGATCACGTCCGACATCGCTATCGCTGCGGAACAAGTTGTTCACGTTAGTCGCTTTAGAATTCTAGATGGCAGCACCAGCGCTGGTACCGGACCAGCGCTGGTGCTGCCATCTAGAATCAACACCGATAAAAATGTATAACCTTATAAAAGGGAAACTATGAAGTTTCTTGCACCTTGTTCTACACAGGAACGACATTCCGAACTGGCGGTTAATTCGTAGTATACCATTGTTGTCCACTCTTAAGTACTGTAATTTTTCTGATGTGGGTTCGCCCTAATTTAACAAAGGTTTATATATTTTTAAATATAAAAATAATGATGAATACATAATAAGCTTCAGGATGTCTCATCAACAAACACGGCAGTGTCGTAACGTACTTAGGGTTAAAAACTTACTCTGCAATAGATTGGCAAGGTCTAGCAGTGCTGTGTCGTCATCGGCGCCCTTCCACTTCTTGAGTATGAGCGAGTTCTGTGGGTGGGACTTCGTGGCCGCTTTGTTCCAGTCCACCACAATCACCTGCAAAGACATGAACAGGCTGAATTTTTCAATTGGGCCTGGATGGCCAAACGCTTGGGCTACCTTGTCTGACCCCTGTCATGTCATATAGCTGTAGTGACCTCTGCAACCGCGCCACAGGCTACACAGACGGCGCTGCAGACGCATTCAGAACAATTGACAATTCTCAATACAATCCTGAAACGCGCTATGAGAGTTTTCGGAGCACGTAACATATATACAAGATCCCGACGATAACCGTCGGGGCATAGCAGCCGCCCCACCAGGTATATCACCCGGACCCCAAGTCTGCTAACAAAATCGATTCATAATCGAATAGCAACCGCATAGTAACTGTCACTTTTGACATATATTGTATGAGATCAGTCAAAAGTGACAGTTACTATGCGGTTGCTATTCGATTATGAATCGATTGTGTTAGCAGACTTGGGGCCCCGCCTGGCTGGAAAATCTTCCCTTTTCCGCTAAATAGCCAATCAAGTCATTACCTTAGACAGATCCCTATTAAGTCCCTCCAAGTTCTTAACGTGCACTCCGTCGATGAAGTGCGTGGAGTCCCTGAAGAGGCGGTAGGTGATGAACTTGTTCTCCGGGTCCAGCTTGTCCAGCACGGGCCAGATCATGAACGCGTTCTCGCTGGTGAAGATCACCACCTCGTAGTTGGAGTTGGCCACCGTTTGCAGGAACTGGTCGACGCCGGGACGCTTTTTGAATCTGTACATGTAATAACACTGATTGCAACTTGGTTGTGTGTGTACCCAAATAATGATATCTCAAAATCCACTATGCACTATGGATTTGACTAAAGATTTGCATGTTAACTGAAGCTTACTTCCACTGGCTCAAGCCCAATCTTTTTACATAGCGTCACAGTAAAGAAAACATCTTGCATCGCACTCACACTATAAAATTCATAAATAAGTATGTCACTCACAGCAGCTACTATAGGTTAGGGTAATGGGAATTCTGTCCATAGTCCACCACGCTAGCCCAGTGCGTGTTGGCGAACTACATACGTCTTTCGAAACAGGTCACCTAACAATGTTTGCATTCACAGTTCAGCAAGTGATAATGATTATAAAAAGCCACATTGTTCAGAAATTGTCAGTCTGTTTGGTCCCCTCCAAGTCCAGCGGATTGGTTGCGCTCACCTCCAGCCGGTCTGGTACGACCAGTCGGGGTGCACCAGCACGTCGGTGAACTCCAGCACCAGGGTGTAGGCGGGCTGGTACGGCGGGGGGAGCGGGTCCGGCAGGAGCTTCTCGCGAGACGGCTCCTTGATCATCTGCAATATAAATCACGCATTTTCAAAAAAACAATTGTATTACAGTAAAAATGGATGCTGAATGAAGAATGCCCACTTATCCTTGGCTTCATAGAGTGAACTTTATTGTGATGACGTAGCATAGCGTCGTCACATGACACCTCAGTCGCGTCACAACAAGTGTCGCCACCAAAGACCTGGCCAAATGTCTGCAGGTGGCGTGAAGATACCACTGTAGGAGTTAGGAGAGAAGATAACAGCAAGGACATAATCAATTTGTCCTACCTTTTCATAGAATGTGAGTTCTTTCCACGTGCGCCTGAGGTACTGCAGCACAATCGGCAGGTCCGAGAACTCGTCTTCGATCAGATCACCGTTGTCGTCACGCCGCGGCGCACCCATCTCCATAACCAGACATCCGCCCGCCATCGCGAGCGCGCCACCGAACACCGCGAAACTAATCCCATCAAATATCACTTTTATTAATATTTTTTTTATGCCCTTCCGCTGGGCAGGAGTCTCCCTTAATGCTAGGGGGATTTGGACATAGTCCACTATACTGGCCCAGTGCAGGTTGGTGGACTTTGCCTGACTTTTCAAAACTGGTCAGTTAGCTCAGATTTGCAGGTTTGTTTTATTATTTACTAACATGAGTGATAACTGTTTTTTGTATTTTCAGACCAAAACTTTACTTATTGCATGCTTTTTAAACTGAACAAGTATAGTATTCATACCCCATCTTCATTCGTCTCCAACTCTTTTCATTCTCTTCTG
Source organism: Pheosia gnoma (assembly GCA_905404115.1). Classification (NCBI taxonomy): domain Eukaryota; kingdom Metazoa; phylum Arthropoda; class Insecta; order Lepidoptera; family Notodontidae; genus Pheosia; species Pheosia gnoma. The sequence goes on from FR989911.1 coordinate 8,021,891, forward strand.
ACTTCTCCTTATTTTCTTTTTCAAACTTCTCCTGTTCTTTCTTAATGGCTTGTGCGTCATCTGTGTTCATAGGGCTTTGTGGGAAGAACCGGCCAAGGATATCCACTTTCTCACCAGGCTTAACACCTTTATTTTTATCACCTGTTAACATATGCATTGTTACTTCAATACCCGCAATATATGTTCGCATCTATGACATTTTTAAATGAAATTGCACTGAAACATTATAGGTATTTAGAGGGCTTTGAACTATATTGTGGGAGGGAGTTGTAGCTAACCTAATCTTGTGAAACTACTATAGCTAGCACATCTTCTGCATAGGGATATAATGAGACATGTTTTGGTATTAGTGCTGAATTTAATTTGCATAGATACTAAGATGACTGATAACTGTATTAACATTCAGCTCATGTATGTAATATACATAAGAGACAGCTGAATTTTTGTTTGTTGTATAACAAAAATTTTATTATGTACTTATTTGTGGACAATAGTATTACTTACCTACTACTGTTTATTAGATATTAAGTACATAAGGATAAGACTATTAATGAGGCAGACTACTTTGGAGAGAAAAGAGTCACAATTCTGTTCTTATAAATGGGAGTAAACTTCTCAGCAGCTAGATAGGGCTAATATTCCATGTTAGGGGCTACCCATCTATGCTACCTTAGTAATATAATTAACAACATTTGGCCTTTGTTAATATTTGTGATTTTACCAAGAAAGAAAATTTATTTATTATGTACTTGTGTTCCTACATTGAATTAATTATGCTGGTTTTATAACAAGAATAAAAACTAACCTATTTTTTCGGCTGAATAGAACCTATGAGAGTTCGCAGTCAGTAACCATATGTTCTGTCTTGAGAAATTATTTGAATGGAGGTTTGCGGTTCTACAACACACAGCTTTTGTTAGGAATAGTATTTTTCTAAGAGACATTATTTTATTTGAAAAAATCACATTCACACAAATATTTCACAACAATTGAACAAACGTCAACGCACATATTGACAGTGACAACCAGCTGAAATTATGTGCTACCATGTGTGGTGTAATCGGTGTGACCAAGGCCCGTAACCACTAACGTCCATGATACAAGTACGCTAGACTAATGATATCCTTTAAAATGACAGCTATCTATTGTGCCTATTTGAAGCTCCCCCAGCGTGGGGGAAAGGAACTAAATCTGACGTAAAATGCAAATGGCCGTTGTTTTGTTTACATTGTCTCCGTGTTTATAAAGTGATTTTGAAGGTTTAACGCGATTAAACTTGTTTGTTGTGTCGTATTAATATAGTTAATACATAAATAAGTGGTGTTAGTTAATAGGTAAACCATGCAAGAGTGCGTGTTATGTAAAACTCTTTACCAGAAGGGAAGTGGGGTTACATTCCACAAGTAAGTGAATTTACGGCTAATATTCAAGAAATTAAAACTTCTATTGATATTATAGGCACTTAAAAATATGTTACTAATCTTATTTATACGTGATTACAACGCATTTGTCTTTGTATTATCGGTTTTTTATAAACAATAAAATTCAATAGTGCTGTAAAAGTTCCTTGTCGATAAAATTTATCGATATTTTTTCTATCAATATCTTAAATAGATAGAACGTAAAAATCGCCGAAGACAGATTTGTATTATCAAATACATATTATTTTAAAACAATGTTTACTAATTCACAGGTTTCGACTGACAATAGAAGACTAGAATTTTGGCTCAAAAACATTGAAAAGCCTAGTTGGCGTCCGAAAAAATATGATTACATCTGTTCAAAACACTTCTCTGATGACTGTTTTATTAAACATAACTCATGTAGGTACTACTTTGATGATTTTTATTTTCTATTAATACCTTACCTAATCAAGTTTGAGCGTGAGTAATAACGCTTTTTAAAAAAATATAACTTTTATTTTTTTAAATTAAAGTTACATCGAAAAAACAATGAACTTAATGAGACTTGTGCATCGATGCGGAGACGCTTCAAGAATCTAATTATTACTAATGAATCTTGTGCACCGAGTCGGAGGCGCTTCAAGAATGGCGGCTCCGTATCCCTGCATCTTATTTATAATAAATTTGTGTCGACTTGACAATTTGCATTGGAGGGGCGCGAGCGATCAACAAGTCTAGACGCTGCATCAGCAAAAATGATGTTATTGAAGTATTAGATTACATGACCTTGTTTACGGTCTTAGATGCAACGTTAGCAAAATAGTTACCTTAAGAATATCGGATTACATGACCTTGTTTACTGTCTGGGTCGAATATTATCAAGTCAGCACTAATCTAAAGGGTTAGGGCGTGAGCATAACATAACTCCTCCCTCCCTAAGAGCCAAATTATCGGAATTATTATTTTCTGAATTCCGATGATTTTGCTTAAACATAATAATTTTTTCTTTAAAAATAAAATATATGAGTAATACAAAAATGCTTAAAATCAAAAGACTTAAAGTTATATAACCTAAGCACTCACTGAAGTTACTGTAATTTTTATTCAAAACACTTTGAACTATTTCACTGTTCTTCAGCGCGTGTGACATGTACTTTAATTCATCCAGGTTAACACCTTTCATGTCAATAGGAGGTGTTCCTGATTCTTGTTTTAAATTCTCTCGTTGAGGTAAATTGATGATAGGGATTGGTATTATTTCTTCAATTGTTTTAAATATGTGGTGATGATGCATCTGGATGCCTTGAATTTCTAAGTCACAATGTTGATCAGGAGTGACAATATAAGTTCCAAGAATTGGTTGCTTGGCGATGTCTTTACCACAAGTTTGGGTAAGAGTATTTTCGAATTGGCTGTAAATTATCCAATGGTCAGCATCAACTCGTTGGGTTCTAACTTCTTCAATCTGAATCTGACGTGGTGTACAGCTGGTGAGGTTGTCTTCAAATTTCATCAACTGCTCTATACAGGAAGGCACCGGGTACTGGGCCTTGTTGTCATCATTGCACAGGAATTGGTCGCCAGCAGATAAAATGTGACAGGGCTTCACAATCGGAAGGTATTTCATTCCCTTCGCCAATAGGAAAGGATATTCAGGAATAATAGACAAGGTCTTATTTTCTGATTTATGGAAAATTGGGATGGAATACAATTTAAAATAATTATAAGTATAATTTTCTACTAATGGTATTTCCATAATAAATGTGATTTGGTTTTTCTTTAAAAATGATTTTATCTGAATTGAATTTTCTAATTTAATAAGATTTTCTTCTATTGGTGAATACATTAAATTTTCTACATTAGAAATTAACTTTAAATGATATAGTAATTCAGTAGAATTTAAAATTGATTGATGTAAAACAGAGACTTTACTTAATGCTAAAGCGGTTTCAATTTCACTTAATTTAATAAAAATCGTACGGAAACTACTTATGAATATATTAAACAGTTGAATAATATATGTTGAGTAAACCCATTTATTCTCTTTATTCGCTAAATCTTTTAACATTAATTCAACTTTATTAAGGCGAGTTTCTAGAATAACTGAGTTTTGATTTAATATATCGGTAACATTAATAAAACTATCTATCATTTTAGTAATTAAAGTTAATTTTCTATTTGTATCTGTTTGATCATTCTGTAATTCTGTGATAATTTTATCATATTTAAGAGCGTCATCATGATCAAGGTTTCCCGTAATAAGTTTAATAAGGGAACCTAACGGATTTAAAAGACCTCTCTTAAAACGTTGTGGAACCAACTGTTGATATTTTTGGATAGTAATATCACGTATAAAATCTGTGTGTATTTTTATGTTTTCAAAATCTTTAGGATAATTTTTGATATTATTTTTCATTATTATATTATTAAATTCATTATAATTTTGATTAATAAATTGTAAATTATTATAAATGTTATCCAAATTAATAACTTTAATTATTGTCCAATAATCAGTTTGAACATATGCTTCACCAATTTTAATCGGAAGTATACCCGGGTTCTCTTGAAGAGACTGCAGATGAAGGGCCAGCGCCTGCATCACGGTCACTGTCATCAAGCACCACCTGTGGAGGGCGTTTAATGTTTTTAATTGGAACTTTAGTTCTTCTTTCTCCTACTTGTATGGGTACTATGTTCCTTTCTGCTGTTCCAATAACTTTTGCTTTAATATATCGTGGTTTATCTTTACTTTTTCTTTTATTAACATCTTTTGCAAAGATAACTTTTCCTTGAGGAATTTCTATATCAATTTCGCCACCTTTTCTTTCTTTAATCTTTTCTTTTCCGGAAACTATTTTTTCGGCTAGGTATTCATATAGAAATTTAGTTCTCTTAGCATGATCTTTCACTAATTGCTGTAAATACTGTTTTTCTAATTCCACATTATAAGGGTTATGAGAATCTGTATGTCCAAAGACTACTTCAAAAGGAGTAAGTCCTGTGACTGAATGTATGGTGTGATTATATGCCATGACGGAATATGTCATAACGGAAGCTGCATCTGTACATTTCCTTTCATATTTTGCCAGTCTATAAATTTCTATAATAGTAGAATGAAATCGTTCAATTAAACCCATTGAAGTTGGATTATTTGGTGTACCAATATGAAGATCTATTTTATGAAAACTTAAGAACTCCTTCATTAATTCATTATTAAATTCTGTTCCAGGGTCTGAACTAATTCTTTTAGGTATTCCATAAAAGGAGAAGTATTTTGTTAGAGCTCGAACTACTTCCGGTGTTGATTTATTTGAAATTTCAATAGCCTGTCCTAATTTACTGAACGCGTCAATAAGTGTAAGAAAGTATGTTCCTTCAATATTAAATAAGTCTATAAATATTTCTTGGAATGGAGCATCTTGAGTTTGGGTTAATTGTATAACAGGTTTAATTGGTCTTCTATCATATTTCATTTTACGGCATATTTCGCAACTGTTGATAATTGCTGTAATAATTTCTTGCATGTTGTTCCAATAATAATTTCTTCTGATTCTAATTAATGTTTCTTTAATTCCACGATGACAAGTTTTACCTTCATGGTTTTTAATTATTATTGCTCTTTGTTCTCTTTCATCTTCTATATAGACAACTCTTTCTGTACATTCCAGGAATTTAACCATATCTTTTTTAAATAATTGAATAATAATTTGGGTAAATAATTTCCTATGTTCCTCTTCTTCGAAATAAATAAAATATTTAGTTTGAGGTTTTATATATTCTTTTAGGAATTCTTTAATCAATTCAGAGTTATCTAATGGTAAAAATACTTCTAAAATTTTTTGCTTTGGTCGGGAAATATTTCTAACTTGACTTTTGTTTTTAAACCATGAAAATACTAGAATTTGATTAGGTTTAGTATCTATGGCTTCATAAAGAATCGGTATTCCTGTTGATTCTAAATCTGCAGCTGAATGAATAGTTTGAGAATCACTCGATTCGGAAGGTATAGGAAATTTCGGACTTGAGGCAGATAAAGTTTCAGAGTTCGGAGAAACAGACATTGTAGCGCTAGAATCTGATATTGTTATAGTGGATGAATCATTATGTTCTTTTTTTGTAAATTTGCGTTCCTTTCTATTACCAATGTTAACTTTCATTGACTCATTATCTGAACCTAAGGCATTAACTTTAATTCTAGATAAAGCGTCTGCGTTACTGTTTTGTTTTCCGTTTTTATATTGAATGTCAAAATCATAATCTTGTAATTTTAATCGCCATCGGGTTAGTTTGCTGCTAGGGTCTTTGAGTGAGTGTAACCAAGCTAAGGGTCTATGGTCTGTGTAAATGATAAACTTTTTTCCATATAAATACGGTCGAAAATGTTTAACTGCCCAAATAATGGCCAGTAATTCACGTTCAATCGTACTATAACGCGATTCCGAATCACTCAGGGTACGACTTGCGTATGCAACTGGTTTATCTCTACCAACTTGTCCCTGCGATAGTACTGCACCTAGTGCAACATTGGATGCGTCAGTTGTTAAAATAAAAGGTTTATCATAATCTGGATATTGGAGTAATGGAGAATTAATTAGAAGTTCTTTACATTTATTGAAAGCGTTAATGTAATTTTGGTCAATAATTATCCGGTTTCTTTTTTTTAAACATGCTGTCAGTGGTTGTGTTATCTTCGCGAAGTCTTTGATGAATCTTCGGTAATAACCAATAAGTCCAAGAAAACTTTTAATTTCCGTTGTGGTTTTTGGAATCGGATAATTAAGCACGGCTTTAATTTTATCGTTATTAGGTTTTAATCCATCTTTTGTAATGGTATGTCCAAGATAAAGTACTTCTTTACGTAAAAATTCAGATTTATCTAATTGAACTTTTAAATTTGTTGCTCTGAGTCGATTAAAAACTGTTTTTAATTTTTGAATATGTTCTTCTAGACTACTAGAGAATACAATGATATCATCCATGTAAATCATGCAATGTAATCCTTGTAGTCCTCTAAAGACATTATCCATAGCTCTCTGAAATGTAGCTGGTGCTGTTTTTAAACCAAATGGCATTCTAAGGAATTCAAAATGACCATTTTGTGTGCTGAAGGCTGTTTTTTGTCTGTCTTGTTCTTCTACTTCAATTTGATGAAAGCCACTTGCCAAATCTAAAGTTGTAAAATAAGTACTTTTTCCTAATTTATCAAAAAGATCATTAATATTTGGTAATGGATATTTATCATCAGTGGTTATTTCATTCAGACGTCTATAGTCAATAACCATTCTAAATTTAATTTCTCCTGATGCGTCTAATTTTTTTGGAATTAAATGTACTGGTGCACTCCAAGGTGAGTGAGATTCTTGAATAATGTTATCATTAAATAATTTTTCAACTTGTTTACTTATTTCTTCTTGTTGTATAGGGGCTTGTCTATATGGTTTAACGTATATGGGGTCTTCATTTTTAGTTCGTATGTTATGTTTAACCTGATTCGTAAAAGTTAATGGAATTTGTTCGCAATAAAAAATGTCTTTATAATCTTGGCAAAGTCGGAAAATTTTTGCACGTTCTTCGTCATTGGTATGTTCAAGCCTAAGTTTGTTTAAATTTTCTGTTAATAATTGATCAATTTCTATTTCAGTTTTATTGTTGATATAATTTAAATTTTGTTCTGGTTGATTATATTTTGTTACTATAAAAGGGACTGCTGCAGTTAATCTCATTGTTTTTCCAGTAGTATTCTGAATAACTGTTGTAGCATATCCATGAATACAATTTACAATAGCAGAAGGCATACGAACACCATTAGTTAATTCATAATAATTTAAAATTGCATCTCCAGAATATTGGTCTACGGGAAGTTTAACTCGTCTTTCTGATCTTGGGGGTAAATCAATTTTATAATTTAAATTATTATTTATTATTGGTATTTCTGTTGTTTTAGTTTTTAATAATCTATGTTTTAAATCAATAACTGCATCTAATTGTTCTAATAGATCATTACCTATGAGACCATCATAAGAAGGATCTACGTCATATAAATAAAATTTATGCCATTCTTTGCTACAAAATGTGGGTAAAAGTGGAATATAAATTACTTCACTATGATTACTAGAAGCGTGCGTACTAATAACTTTAAAATTTTCTTGCTGAATATAGTCACTGAAATAAAGATAAGCTAATTTGGGACTAATGAAAGATCTCATACTGCCGGTATCAATCATCATATTTGCATTTAATTCGTCTAAATGAATGTAAGGTAATTTTAAATTAGAGTCTAAGCCTAATCTTATGATTTCTTGTCTTGATTTGAGGCGATTTCGCGAAAATCCTGGATTTCATTTATATCAAGTTGATTTATATCAGTATCAGTATCATTTTCGGAATAATTATAGTCTTCGGAATCTGGATAAAAATATTCTACTTCTGTATTTTCTTCTATTACATCTTCTTCTTTATTCAATTCCAGTTCGTTTAATTTAATACCTGATTGAGGTTTAACTGGTGCTGTTCTCATCGAAACGTCGGTGAGTTGCAGCTGAGGTTTTTGGATTTGAGGGGGTTTATAACCGAACTGTTGAGGTGGTCTATATCCGAATTGTTGTAATGGTTTAAAACCGAATTGTTGCTGAGGTCTAAAACCAAACTGTGGGTTTTGTTGTTGAAATTGTGGTTTATAACCAATTTGTAATTGTTGGGGCTGAGTTCCGAAACGTTGTAAGGGCTGAGCTCCAAATTGTGGACGATTCTGAATTTGACTGGGTTGTGTGATAAAAGGTAACTTAGCAAATCCTTGTGGTTGAAGGCCAAATTTAAATTTAGGTTGATCTAAAGGATTTAAGCCAGTTGGTGTAGGGGTTCCAAATTTAAATTGATTTAATTGTTTAAGGTTACGATTTTTCAAATTATATTGGTCCATGAAATTGACCTCTTCTAAAACTATGCTTAAGGCATCTTCTAAATTTAAAGGTGACTTAAGTCTTACAATTCTAATGAGGCTCTCCGATAAATTATACAGAAAAACATTTAAAGCCATATTATTGTAAATTATAGTTTTGGCTAATTTTAAGTCTGACGATAAAAGATTAACTTTTGACATTAACATAGATCTGACACTTTGTATTCGGCTGCAAAAGTCTAAATAACTTTCGCCTGATTTTATTTTTAAAGATTCTAATTCAATGCTAATGCATTCTTCGCTACGCGGATCACCAAAGTGTTGTTGTAAAAGCTCTTTTAATTCTGACCATGACAAAATGTCTTCTCTTTCGGATATAAGTGCTGCTGCATTTTCTGTTAGTCGGCTTGTTATAGCATGATAAACATACAAATTTTGTTCGTCTCCACCGCGGTATTTGCTTATTATGTATTCGCTTTTACGAATAAACAAATTTAACTGACGTTTATCACCACTATAATAAGGAATCAATCTTAGCATATCAGAAGGAATTGCTACTATTTGTTCTGACGTCATTTTGAAAATGGAACTTCACTCAGTGCTTTTAGAAAAATAATAAAACACAATAAAACACGATAAAACACAATTAAATACAAGAAAAACACGACAAAACACAATAAAACACAATAAAATACAATAAAACACAAGAAAAATACAATAAAATACAATAAAACTTAATTGTACACAATTAAAATATTAAAAAGTTTATTTTTTTATTTTAATAACTTTGGCAGAATTGGATGCTCAAAGTAATAATAATAAGCAGAGTTTTATGCTTTAAAAATTAACCTAAACCAAATCACCAAAATATGAGAAGTCTGATCACCTTAAGGGACTGGTTATGCCTACCTAAATGAAAAATACAGGAGGGTAAAGGAAGGATATTGGCGAAAAGTTTTACTCACCATCCAACTGCTACTCCCATACTCGAGCGCGCGTTACTACGTCTTTCTTGATGAATTTCTTTGGTTCGAGGATAGTCTTCACTGTTGAACCGCCTGCAGACTCGTTCACAGCAGATTTTGATGCTGAAAAACGCGAAAGACGGCGCAGTTTATCGCGACTATCCTACCGGCTGCGCCAATCAAGTTTGAGCGTGAGTAATAACGCTTTTTAAAAAAATATAACTTTTATTTTTTTAAATTAAAGTTACATCGAAAAAACAATGAACTTAATGAGACTTGTGCATCGATGCGGAGACGCTTCAAGAATCTAATTATTACTAATGAATCTTGTGCACCGAGTCGGAGGCGCTTCAAGAATGGCGGCTCCGTATCCCTGCATCTTATTTATAATAAATTTGTGTCGACTTGACAATTTGCATTGGAGGGGCGCGAGCGATCAACAAGTCTAGACGCTGCATCAGCAAAAATGATGTTATTGAAGTATTAGATTACATGACCTTGTTTACGGTCTTAGATGCAACGTTAGCAAAATAGTTACCTTAAGAATATCGGATTACATGACCTTGTTTACTGTCTGGGTCGAATATTATCAAGTCAGCACTAATCTAAAGGGTTAGGGCGTGAGCATAACATAACTACCTACTCCATTGCTTCCCAAACAACATTACATTACCTCATTTCTAATTAAAAAACGATCCTTATTTAAGTAGGATCTAGCTAGTCACACACCACTCTTTAGTCCGGTTTCGGCTTATCCTAAGATTATCTACCCTACCCATGAGCGATTCGGCCAATCATTATCATTATTTGCTTCATCTTAGTATTAACCACTCGACTATTTTGGACATTAGCCATTGTTAAAGGAATGGATCATAATTATTTTCATTTTACTGCATGGGTAGGTTTAAGCATAAACATTTTTATCGATGTATCATATCACTGTCCCATCTCTATTATTAGTTCCATTCCCCCTCACTGCCGCTATCAGCGCCAAAATGGCGAAAATCAAATAGGCACACGATAACCGGGCTTATGATTAGTCCAGCGATGTATACCATAGAGGTCAGTGCCCGTAACCCATCCGGCAAGCCTATGAGCGGGTTTTGATGCAGTTTTGCACGACTTAACTGCTGTTAGTTTTGAGTTATGGTTACCCATTCGCTTTGCTCACCTTTTGAAAGGTCTTTCCTATATAACACATTTCATCGACAAAGTTCGCAAGCCCAGGATAACATCGGGAAACCTCTTCATAAAGCAATGTTACGTTATTAAGCCAGTCGTTCGATAGGTAAGTAAAGTTTTGGAGAATCCCGATGGATGCGGTACCCCTTCAGCAACTGCGGCTAGCGCTGAACTAGTCCGAGCCGTGTATGAAAAATACTACTGATAGGAACTTGTTCTCTTATTTGTTTATGGTCTGTGCTAATAGGCTCAAAAGAGTGGGTGCACATGACCGTAAAACTAATAAAAAACACATTTGCAAAATTATGCATGCAAAGATAACTAGTTCTCTTATTAGTCTGTGGCAAAGATTAAAAATAACAAATAAATATTCACCCGCGTATTTTTGGTCTAATTTATTTTATCATTATTTATGTGTATAAGTTGTAAGTTAGTTAATTGATTGTAAGGCATTTTCATAACTATTTTCCTATTATATTATATCTCAATAATCTGGTTATCTCTAACTAGTCCGTGATGATAACTAAGGCATCGTCATGTCGACATCCAATAAACAGTCGTCTCTAATGAACTTTTTCAAAAAACCTGGTAAAAACACGCCAGGCAGTTCCAGGTTAGTACTGACAAACGCTCTGTATTTTGGCTATATTTATAGGCACCGGTTTCTCACATCTTCATGCCCCAGGCCTGAGGTTTCTAATTGTTATTTATTGATCAGATTGGTTTGTCTTGATTGAGTGTACCTAACATTTGACCGAAAGCTTCAACAAAGTTAATCGTATTATTCAAATAACATAAGAATTGGATCTTTACAGTGAAATTAACAATGGTAAGGCTGAAGAGAAGAAATCTAAATTTGTGTTCAAATCAAAATCAAACAGTTCAAAATCATGTGAGTACTTTTTGTTAATATCTAGTAAACTTTAAACTTTGTCTGCATACATTATAGGTACCTATTTATTGGTTCATTAATTTCTAGGGACACCGCCGTTCAAGAAAACTGAAGACCCCAGTCGAAGCCAAAAAGTAGCGGTATGCTTGACTTTTAAAGACTATCATGATTTTATAGTTTACCCCCTTGTGTAGTTCAGTAGGTCTCTTTATAAGAGATGCTGTTCTCAAACAAAATAATATTAACTGTGACATTTGCACAAAAGTTTTTGACATTGTCATTTTGAAACTGTTAGACCTCGAAACTTATAATCACACATATTTAGTTCAGCCACTGAAATGCATTCACCTATCTGAAATCTGATATTTAGTTGTAATAAAATAAATAGCCAATGTAACTTGGAAACAGCACACTTTAAAGGTTTTTTTTTCATATAAACTTATGATAAACCAAATTAATGTATTAAAATTTTCAGGAAACCGAAACCACAGGCTTTAAAGGATCACCATCGGTGTTACCCAGTTCCAATATCTTATCGGGCAGCAGACTCAGTACTGTTGCTCAGAGCCATGCCAGCATCACTGACAACCAAAGCAATGATATATTTGACATGGATGTGGTAAGTACAGAGCCACATTCTAAGTGCCTTGTTCTGATATCTTTTCATCAAGACTTCTGTCTATGCCACCAACTACCAAGAAGCAAGCATTGGTTTAGTTTGGTAGCCATTTCTCAATTAATTTATCTTCAAGATAAAAGCATTGTGTGGCGTCAACTGACATTAAGGCGGAGGAGTAACACTCAAAGGCGTGTCCTTTGTTGTGTTGGGCAGTTCCATAGGCAAAATAAATAATTAAAGATTTCCATTTATTTCAGGATGATATGCATGACTTTCCATCAGTATTCAATGAAAGGTGTAAAACTCCAGAGAAGTCAAACAAATCAATTAGAATAAGTTCAACACCCAGTCCACCACACAAGAACACAAGTAGCATAAATACGAAGAAGTTGCAAACGCCAGAGAAGAGCCCTAGGAAAGATAAAGACCCATTGAAGAGCATAAAGTTGGATCAGTCTCTGACGGGATTCTTGAATAAGGTGTCCAGGCATCCTGCTTTAAATATTAAGGTAAGAATAAACACTATTAAAACGAATCACGGTGTTTAGCCTTTGGCTATGTACAATTACTAATAACACAACACCATGTAGGGCGATCATTGGACCAGTCAGTCATCAATCATCAATAAATTAAACCATTTACTTTACACTTTTTAGGACTCCAACCTCGAACCAAAAGACAGAGAGCACTGCAAAACAATGTACATAGAACTACTCGAAAAAATATTTGACTCCTTTGATAGAATACCTAACTGCATAAAAGAAAAATTCCCAGGCTATGACAAGAAAGTGTATGCTAAAGTTAAACAAATGAAATGCAAATTAAAAAATGTTTTAGTCGAGAAATCTGATAGTTTAAGTGCACAAGTATCGGAATCGCTTCAGATTGATAGTAAAGTCAATTTTAGTCCGGGAAGTCCCTCAGTACTTAATAACCACGATACCGATTTAGACGATTTCGATCTAGAATCTAGTGGTATTACTCGCAGAATTCCTGATATTGAATCAAATAGATTGTCCAGTCTAGAAACGTCAACACCAGATTTCATAAAAAATGGACCTACAAAAAATATCTACTCAGACCTTGCATCAAAAAAATCACTATCTTTTGACGCATTCTCACCCCTTAATGGTTCACCTAAAGACATAAATCAATCAGAACTAGAGAATTTAGATACATCAGCCAAGGGTAAAGGCAAATTCGTTTTTAAAAAGCCTTCAAGGCTTACTATGGAGGAGAACAAAACACCAGTTAGAGATATACAATCAAATATGGCTGAGAGAATAAGGAACGCTTCAGATAAACTGAAACCATTGCCAGATAAAGAGGTAACGAAAATAGCACCATTGGCAAACAGTTCCATAGATTTTCAACCGCCACAGTTAAGCAAGAGTTCTTTACTCAACTTCAATAAACCATGCACGGTAGTGTCACCTATCGTCAAAGGCAATGATGAAGACAGCGATCCTTACGATTACGAGATTCCTATAGACATGGACGACGATACTGACATCCTTGCAGACAACCAAATTATAAACATCAGTGACTCAATACCTAGTACCAGTGATGTTGAAGTTAAAACTAAGGATATATCTATTGATGAGGACGGCTGGCCGGAGTACAGGATGGAGGACTTTGAAGACATTGAAGAATTGAAAGATCCTGATGTGATCAATTTGATGGAACAATCAGTTTCGAAGGATACGGCCCCGAAGTACGAGGGTATGGGAGACTTTCAGGCTGGTACTAAGAATGATGGGATAACAGGTCAGTGAATGTATTTAGTAAGTCTTCTACTAGGGTCATTATCATTTTTTACGTCAAGCCCCGCTGGTGTACAGATGCACCGGTTTCTGATTAATATTGTCATGCCCCGTGCCTGTAGTTTTATGTCTCTCGAAGGTACATATTTTGCCGTGATCTCTGCATATATTACTGAAGTAAAATGCCCGAGGCTTCACACTTTTTTTTCCTATCACGTTAACGTGAGGGATTTAGTCACAGGGATAACAAAAGAGGAAAAGAGAGAGACTCTTGTAGCGAGAATAAGACAAAATTAATACAGATTTATTACATGCGCGCCCACGCTTTGGTGTTATTTACGGACTTTATACTCACAGGTGAGTTTGACGGCATGGACTATCCTCACTCCATTCCTATGATGGAAGTGTTCAAAGAGAAGTTCGGTCTGAAGTCGTTTCGTCCCAACCAGCTGCAGGTGATCAATGCCACGCTGCTGGGACACGACTGCTTCGTGCTAATGCCCACTGGAGGCGGTGAGTTGTGTACCCAATTGCTTATAGTTTATATTTCCTTCTGAGCAAAGGGATTTTTAGAAGAATGCGTCGACGAATAGATTCACTTATATTCGAAAATGTATGCCTATGCATCGAGTCTTTTAAGTGTTTTTATTGGTGGATTATTTTGCTGTGAGCATTCATCTCTGCTAGCTCGTCTTTGATGAATGACCATGGTACTCTGTTGCCTGCTCACATGGAGTTAATGTTCCTGGGAAATGTATACCAACCTCTATTTCTGAAAAATAACCACCGAGTTTCTTGCCGGCTCTTCTCAGTGGAACCAACGTACTGAACCGGTTCTTAAGTGCCTCTGTGGTCTACGTTCATAAAACATTTTTGGTTTTGATTTAGATTTATATTAGTTAGTATTTTGTTGGCAGGTAAATCTCTTTGCTACCAGTTGCCCGCGTTACTGACTCCGGGTGTCACTATCGTCATATCTCCGTTAAAGTCGCTGATATTGGACCAAGTAAACAAGTTGCTCTCGCTTGACGTAAGTGTAAATTGAAACGAAATACATTTAAAACTATCCCACGCTTAGATATATATCTAAATACGCGCGCGAATTGTCTTATTTACACTACGAACAACGAGTCGTGAACCCGCGGAAGTTAGCGCCAAGTGGCTGCGCAGAACATAATTTACGAACCAAATGGCATCATTGGCGTTCTGCGCAGCAACTTGGCGCTAACTTCCGTGGGTTCACGACTCGTTGTTCGTAGTGTACCGTTCTCAGCAACGCACAGACAGGGAAAGTGGGAGAGGGATAACGCTATACGTACGCGAGCACACATGCGTCTGCGGCGATTGACAAGCGGAGATGCCCAACCTTTATCACCTTTATAAGTAGTATTTAGGTTTCTTTGATTTATTAATATATTGAATTGAGAGTGTGCTCTTTGCAATGGATGGGTGAAAGACGGTGGAAGAAATAAATAAAACCGAACGACTACTATCACTGAGTGGAGGAGTCTGAAGGGGGTGGCCAAAGAGAACCTTGCATGACCAGATTTCTAGTCTCTTCCAGAACAGTCAAGTTCGTAGCACCTTCACCCATCATCAGATGTGTATGAGGGGAAACCTTTATGCCAGGAAAGAACGAAAGAAAATTTATGTAGTAAATAAATCCCCAGACAGATATAGATACAGAAATAGATATAAACAAGAAGAGGAGTGGAGACAACAGATCAAATCCCATCTGCCTTGGGATTCCAAGATCGTAGAATGTGGCAGTGTTCTCTGTCGATTCCAATGGCCTACAGGCAGTATCCCACAGGGCAGGCAGGATATATTTGTGTAAATCCCTAGATACCGGCAGCTCACCTGTCAGGCGACATGTCCCTCGCGGCCTGCGACGACATATACCACAAGCTGTCCATGAAGGAGCCGCTCCTCAAGCTGCTGTACGTGACCCCGGAGAAGATCTGCAACTCGCCCAAGTTCCAGTCCATGCTGGACACGCTGTACTCGCGCGGCAAGATCGCCAGGTGAGTACACAGTAGCATATAGCAATGAGAAAGAAAGAGAAGGGAATGTGCCGCTTTCAGACATTGCTGCTGCGTAATGGAGAGATTTCATCAGTTGACCAGTAATTGATATTGTAAAAGCTCGCACTAAGTCCCCAGGATCGTAATTGTATTAATGAGTAAGGTGCGTATATGTATGTATATTACGAACTGTTCTTAGTACGTAGGGTGGTAGGCAGTATACATTTTAAAGGTAGAATGTCATAGCTTTTATTTATGTACTCATGAAAAAATCTTCCTTCACTTAAAATAGAAAACTTTCACTACGAAGTGCTATTTTATTCCAACAAAACACAACTTAATATTCGGTCCAATTCTTAGTTTGACAACTTGTTGATCCAATGTTTGGTCCCATTCTGAGTCCATTACTTGGTCCTACCAGGTTCGTGATCGACGAAGCGCACTGCGTGTCGCAGTGGGGCCACGACTTCCGGCCCGACTACAAGCGGCTGTCGATCCTGCGCTCGCGCTGCCCGGGCGCCGCGCTGCTGGCGCTGACGGCCACGGCCACGCCGCGCGTGCGCATGGACATCCTGCACCAGCTGCGCGTGCGCGCCTGCCGCTGGTTCCTGTGCAGCTTCGACAGGCCCAACCTCGCCTACAGGGTGCTCGAGAAGAAACCGAAAAGCATCAACCAGGACGTCGCTAATATGATTAAGGAGAAGTTTTTTAGGTATGTTGCGCAAACGCATATTTTTAATAAAACCATTAACACTGACTGACAGACAACGCGCAGCATAATCCATTGACCTAGAGATTTGAAATTTGCAGAATATTTTTCTTGAGTTCTCTAGAGGTGCACTATGGTGTTTTTTTTGGAAATTTAACCGCTAAATAGGGGGGGGGGGGGGTCAAAGTTTGTATGCAGAAAAAAATACGATCAGACACTTGCCTAGTATCGCACGCTTTTGTAATTATGACGTTTGAATTAACTGGTACAAAACTAATCTTTAACGATGACATACACATGAATAATGACATCGTAAATAGAAAAATCTACATTGTGCTCACGAATCGGAAGACGTAGTGTAGGACCCCCACAAGGTGGAGCGATGATATCACACGCGTCGCAGGAAGCCGATGGATGCGAGTGGCGGAGGACCGGGATGTGTGGAAGTCGTTGGGGGAGGCCTATGTCTAGCAGTGGACGTCTATCGGCTGATAGATTAGATTAGACATTGTGCTCCCACGACAGAGAGTCCGGCATAGTGTACTGCCTGTCGCGCAAGGAGTGCGAGACGCTGGCCACGGACCTGCGCAAGGTGGGCATCCAGGCGGCCGCCTACCACGCCGGCCTCTCCGACAAGAAGCGCGAGGAGGTGCAGGGGGGGTGGGTCGCCGATCGGTACAAGGTGGTCAGTACATCACTTTACTATTTAAACTCTGTTAGATACAATAGGGCAATACAATACAATTGTATGAATTTGGCATGCGCAAAACCGCCATCTTTATTTATTTCATCTGACGCGCACTTTAACAAAATGATGCATAATTGATTCCTTATATTTACGCGAACACTACACATTGATATAAAACTCATTTTTCGGTAAAAGAAAACATAATATAAACGCGATAAAATCCGTAAAATTAGTTTTATTTCAATGATGCATCATAAGGTATATTTGAATACTTGAATAACGAAAATATTGTAGTTTCACCTACTATTTATTTAGTAGATTTATAAAATTGATAACACTGGGGTACCCAAGGGTAGTGTAGGGTGGGTCCACTAGGCCTACAATAGGGTTAGAAAATTAAATAAATTCCGGGTATCCTTACTCTGCGATGGCAACCTTGAAGAAGTTTTGTTATGTATTTTTTAATTTCAGTCAGTAACATAATTTCATTTGGGTATCCCACTATTCTGCGGGAGTAGGTATTTCAAATTCGTTTTTATTACTTACTAGCTGAACCCTGCATGTTACCCGCGCAAAAATCATGTCGATCCTTTGCGCTATGAAAAATTAAAACAAATCTATCCCACGGGAACCATACATTTTACCGGGATAAAAAGCCTAACCTAGCCTATGTGCTATTCCAGACTATAATCTATCTCTGTGCCAAATTTTATCCAAGTAACAAACATCCATCCATCCAATCTTTCACATTTATAATATTAGTATAGATAGATGGTACTATATTTGTGTCGCATCACATAACATGATCGATGACGAGGGTTCTGTTCATGCCGAATTCTATCAACGTTGACCTTGAACAGCCACCTCGCTCTAGATCTGCGCGACGATAGCGTTCGGCATGGGCGTGGACAAGGCGGACGTGCGCTACGTGATCCACCACAGCCTGCCCAAGTCCGTGGAGGGCTACTACCAGGAGGCGGGCCGCGCCGGGCGCGACGGCGAGCCCGCCGCCTGCCTGCTCTACTACTCGTACGGTGACGTCGTGCGCTACCGCCGCCTGCTCGACAGTCAGTACACACACTTCACGTACTCTCCAAACACTTACTACTGTCGTACCTTTTCAATCTGCACTTTACTCGTGTATTTGTAATCATTATCATGTGAAGTTAGAATTTAGATATGTCAATTTAAACAAAAAATGTCCTAAACCTACTTCGTGAGTGTCGTCTACGTGAGTGTATCTGTCAGTGGAGCGCAACGCGAGTGCGGAGGCGCGGCGCGTGCACGTGGAGAACCTGCTGCGCGTGGTGGAGCTGTGCGAGAGCGTGTCGGAGTGCCGGCGCGCGCACGTGCTGGCCTACCTGGGCGAGCGCTTCCAGCGCCGCCGCTGCGCCGCCAGCCGCCGCACCGCCTGCGACAACTGCCTCAACGAGCACGACTACAAGGTCATCCCAAAACTAGCCTTTTTGACTCACTTTCTAGCCTCTTTGACTCACTTTCTAGCCTCCTTTACTCACTTTCTAGCCTATTTCACTCACTTTCTAGCCTATTTCACTCACTTTCTAGCCTATTTCACTCACTTTCTAGCCTATTTCACTCACTTTCTAGCCGCTTTGACTAACTTTCTAGCCGCTTTGACTAACTTTCTAGCCGCTTTGACTAACTTTCTAGCCGCTTTGACTAACTTTCTAGCCGCTTTGACTAACTTTCTAGCCGCTTTGACTAACTTTCTAGCCGTTTTGACTCACTTTCTAACCCCTTTAACTCACTTCCTGAAATAATACAACGAGCTGGCGGGAATTCCAACTGACTTTATTCGGTCTCTATGGAATGAATTACATTTGAATGAATGAGTTGAACGAATGAGTGATGGAATGATTACATGCTTATAATTAACACTATTCCTCAGTAGGAATATATGATGTGTATCTGTGCATATATTACATCTTTAAACTATCCTCCAAATGTTCAAACTCACAAGCATGACTTAATAATCTCAGAGCGGTGACGTATACATCAATAGTTTCGCCTTTCTCCTGATTTCGTGTAAAAAAATTAAATCTGGCCATTGTTGTATTCGGTTTAGTTGTAAAATGCTCATCGAACTTATTAATAATCACCTTAATGTCATCCCGATCATCTTCCTTGGCGAATTTAAAAGTCGAGAATATATCATACCCTTCTGGCCCAATGAGATTAACTAACAAACTTGCCTGAGTTTCTGGAGATTCTTTAAAAACTCCGGACGCCTTTAAAAATATCATAAATTGACGCTGCCATTTTTTCCACATGTCGGCCCGCGCCGCTGGTCCTCCGACCAGATTTAGTTCCGCCGGTGGCCGTGCGTGCTCCATCGTTACGATTTACTAGTATTTTTTACCAATAACACTTTTTAAAATACTATTTTTTTACCGCTGTCACCATGAAATAATACAACGAGCTGGCGGGAATTCCAACTGACTTTATTCGGTCTCTATGGAATGAATTACATTTGAATGAATGAGTTGAACGAATGAGTGATGGAATGATTACATGCTTATAATTAACACTATTCCTCAGTATGAATATATGATGTGTATCTGTGCATATATTACACTTCCTAGCCTCCTTCACACACTTTCTAGCCTCCTTCACTCACTTTCTAGCCTCCTTCACTCATTCACGCTTTCAGTCTAATGTAATTTGAACAATTACCAATATTTACACGTTTAACACCAATTGTCTACACTATCTGTCAAACTCATTTGTCAGAATCTTGCAGCTGTTGTGATAATGACATGGGCCAGTTGAAAGCGCATTCAAGTTCCATTTCAGAGTTAAAATCAGTCTTATTAATAGAGGTCTTTGGGGCTATTTTAATTGATGTAGTTATTAAACATATATCATGTCCTTTCATAGCCGGTGGACGTAACAGAGGAGTGCAAGTTGATAGTACGCTGCATCCGCGAGTGCAACAGCGGCGCGCGCGCGGCGTACACCCTCCTGCACATCGCGGACGCGCTGCGCGGCTCCATGCAGCAGCGGCTGCAGGCGCTGCAGAGGACCAACATACACGGCCGGTGCGTATACACAACTACACCCTCCTGCACATCGCGGACGCGCTGCGCGGCTCCATGCAGCAGCGGCTGCAGGCGCTGCAGAGGACCAACATACACGGCCGGTGCGTATACACAACTACACCCTCCTGCACATCGCGGACGCGCTGCGCGGCTCCATGCAGCAGCGGCTGCAGGCGCTGCAGAGGACCAACATACACGGCCGGTGCGTATACACAACTACACCCTCCTGCACATCGCGGACGCGCTGCGCGGCTCCATGCAGCAGCGGCTGCAGGCGCTGCAGAGGACCAACATACACGGCCGGTGCGTATACACAACTACACCCTCCTGCACATCGCGGACGCGCTGCGCGGCTCCATGCAGCAGCGGCTGCAGGCGCTGCAGAGGACCAACATACACGGCCGGTGCGTATACACAACTACACCCTCCTGCACATCGCGGACGCGCTGCGCGGCTCCATGCAGCAGCGGCTGCAGGCGCTGCAGAGGACCAACATACACGGCCGGTGCGTATACACAACTACACCCTCCTGCACATCGCGGACGCGCTGCGCGGCTCCATGCAGCAGCGGCTGCAGGCGCTGCAGAGGACCAACATACACGGCCGGTGCGTATACACAACTACACCCTCCTGCACATCGCGGACGCGCTGCGCGGCTCCATGCAGCAGCGGCTGCAGGCGCTGCAGAGGACCAACATACACGGCCGGTGCGTATACACAACTACACCCTCCTGCACATCGCGGACGCGCTGCGCGGCTCCATGCAGCAGCGGCTGCAGGCGCTGCAGAGGACCAACATACACGGCCGGTGCGTATACACAACTACACCCTCCTGCACATCGCGGACGCGCTGCGCGGCTCCATGCAGCAGCGGCTGCAGGCGCTGCAGAGGACCAACATACACGGCCGGTGCGTATACACAACTACACCCTCCTGCACATCGCGGACGCGCTGCGCGGCTCCATGCAGCAGCGGCTGCAGGCGCTGCAGAGGACCAACATACACGGCCGGTGCGTATACACAACTACACCCTCCTGCACATCGCGGACGCGCTGCGCGGCTCCATGCAGCAGCGGCTGCAGGCGCTGCAGAGGACCAACATACACGGCCGGTGCGTATACACAACTACACCCTCCTGCACATCGCGGACGCGCTGCGCGGCTCCATGCAGCAGCGGCTGCAGGCGCTGCAGAGGACCAACATACACGGCCGGTGCGTATACACAACTACACCCTCCTGCACATCGCGGACGCGCTGCGCGGCTCCATGCAGCAGCGGCTGCAGGCGCTGCAGAGGACCAACATACACGGCCGGTGCGTATACACAACTACACCCTCCTGCACATCGCGGACGCGCTGCGCGGCTCCATGCAGCAGCGGCTGCAGGCGCTGCAGAGGACCAACATACACGGCCGGTGCGTATACACAACTACACCCTCCTGCACATCGCGGACGCGCTGCGCGGCTCCATGCAGCAGCGGCTGCAGGCGCTGCAGAGGACCAACATACACGGCCGGTGCGTATACACAACTACACCCTCCTGCACATCGCGGACGCGCTGCGCGGCTCCATGCAGCAGCGGCTGCAGGCGCTGCAGAGGACCAACATACACGGCCGGTGCGTATACACAACTACACCCTCCTGCACATCGCGGACGCGCTGCGCGGCTCCATGCAGCAGCGGCTGCAGGCGCTGCAGAGGACCAACATACACGGCCGGTGCGTATACACACTTACATTATTAAATAACTAGCTGTTTACCCGCGAGTTCGTCCGCGTGGTATTTAACAAAAAAAATCTAAAATAAAAGTAGAGTAAAGCCTAAGTTACTCCTTGTTACATCAGCTATCTGCCAGTGAAAGTCCCGTCAAAATCGGTCCAGCCATTTCAGAGATTAGCCGCAACAAACAGACAGACAGACAAAAATTGTAAAAAAAATTGTTTTGGTATATGTACCGTGTATACATCGAAATGCACTTAGTAAAAAGCGGTTATTTTAATATTACAAACAGACACTCCAATTTTATTTATTTGTATAGATAGTCCTCAGCCACCGCCAGCGAAATAAGCACCATGTCACAACATGTTTAGTTAAATTATGTAAATACATATAATCTGCGCCCCGATTAAGTACCTCGCAATAGCGTAGCGATAGCAATAATCGCGCAAAATTTGCTTTCATATCGCTAAGTCGTATTACGTCTGCGACGTATTATCGCTTTGCTAACGCTAGGCGCTATAACAATGTGTCCGTGATCGGTGGCAGATGCAAGTCGTGGCACCGCGGCGACCCGACGCGGCTGCTGCGGCAGCTGGTGGTGCGCGGGCTGCTGGCCGAGAAGCTCGTCGTCAGCAACGACATCGCCAGCGCATACGTCGTGCTCGGACCACACGTCGACAAGTTAGTACCATACGTTCACCGACCTATTCCAAAACTGAGTCCATATATATAGTACTTCCATATATATAGTACTGGGATTAATAGTTGGTTTAAAGCAGTCTTTCCCAAAGTGGGCGATAACGCCCCCTTGTGGGCGCTGCAGGCCTAAAGGGTAAAGGTGTAAGAGACCCAGAAATGATGAATAATGGGGGCGTTGTGTAGAGGCTTACAATAATTAATTTAATTCGAAGTAATAGTGGTTTTAAAGTAGGTGACAAAATGGGGGCGCTAAAAAATAATTCATTCTCAAAGTAGGCAGTAGACTAAACAAGTTTGGGAACCCTTGGTTTAAAGCATGGACTAAGTAAAACCTTATTATAAAATGTAGTTTATCACTAAACCATGGATTATCTATGGTACTAAAGTTTAACCGCCGAGACCCCTACTTTATCTATGGACTAACGTAGGTACTACGTTATTTGAGGTAAGCTTGGGAGTTTATTTTGTGTATCGAATATTTAAAAAAATATAAAGATGGATAATGACATGATTTATTTGACGGATTTGCAAAACTTGGATGTCCAAGCTGGTCACGCTTCGGCGATCTAAGAGACTTCGACATCGTGTGAATCCTTTAGAATTGAGTGACGACGATTTTATGAATTTAATGTGATCTGAATCACGCAGTATATTTGAGGGTAACCGTGTTGTATCAGGTTGATGTGCGGCGGTCTGAAGATAGTGTTCCCGATGAAGGTGGAGCGCAAGGCCAGGCTGGCGGCGGCGCCGGCCGCTGCGCCCGCGCAGGACGTCTCGCCCATCGCCGCGCTGCTCAAGCGCATCGAGGAGCGCTGCTACGCGGACCTCGTCGAGGCCTGCCGGTGAACACCACTTGTATTCTAATATTTCCATACATTACTCATATAATAATAATTCCAGCCCTTTTTTAATGTTCCACTGCTGGGCACGGGCCTCCTTTTAATGCGAGGTGGATTTGGTCGTAGTCCACCACGCTGGCCCAATGCGAGTTGGCGGGCTTCGCACATTTTTCTAGGGGTTCTCTCAGACATGCAGGTTTCCTTACGATGTTTTTCACCGTTTAGCAAGTGATAATCATGGTTGAAAATGACATTCGCACATGTAATCCCAGAGGTGCGAGTCGGGGTTTGAACCTGCAATCCTCGTTACCGAGGCGAGCGTTCTACCAACTTGGCTAGCACTGCTCCATTATAATTTTGGAATTTGTAAATATCATGTTAGTTCCATTTGACGGCCCGCCGGTTGTAACTAACACTGGGTGTGGTGTTGGGCAGCGAGATGGGCGCGGCGCGCGGCGCGTCGCTGGCGGCCGTGCTGCCGCAGGCGGCGCTGCGCGGCCTGGCCGCGCGCCTGCCGGACGCCGCGCCCGACATGCTCAGCCTGCCGCACGTCACGCGCGCCAACTACGACAAGTACGGCGCCAAGCTGCTGCACATCACCGCCGGATACGCGCTCGAGAAGATGGGTCAGTCGACTCTACACCATGACGTTAGATTCACGCAGGCGTTAAATGGGGTGCTTTCGCCCCCACTCCTGACCGAAGCACTTTCATTAGTCAAATTTTGAAATAGTCGCGAATCTTTTTGAGGACAAAGCATTATTAGGAAGTAGGTACCGTAGATGATAACAATCTATTGCAGTATTTTGAAATTGGAGTATAGCGACCTGTTCAACCGCGCCACAAGCTACACAGATGGCGCTGCAGACGCATTCGGAACAATTGCCAATTATCCTCCATATAATCCTGAAACGCGCTATGACAGTTTTAAAAACACGTAACATAAATACAAGACCCCGACAACCGTCGGGGGCAAGGTAGCCGCCCTGCCAGGCATACCTGGCTGGAAAATCTTCCCTGTTCCGCCAAAATAGTATTTTTTATATTTTCATTTCATTCTTTATGATCTAACTACAGTTGTTACAGCCATTCTTTCCATTGACTACACAAATACCGTATTTTTTTGGTGTGTTTAGGGAATTACTAGTGTAATTCATCTATAAAAAAATCTAAACTATAAAAGCGTACAAATAACATCACTGACCGCTCTCACGCCGACGTAAACATACACTGAAATGGGACAACATGTTCAGGTCTTCTAATGCAGTATCAGGACGAGTTGGAGCAGGAGCAGGAGCAGGCTAAGGAGAACGAGTTCCAGGAGTCCGGGTCCGGGTCCGACACGGACTGGGGCTCGCTGGCGCGGCGCGCGGACGCGGACGCGGACTGCGCCGGCGCCGGCCGCGGCCGCGGACGCAGGACTCAGCGGGGAGGCGTGAGGAAGAGGTGACCACCCTCATTCTACAATATACTACTACTGGTACACTCGCGAACATTAATTTGGGACCTATTTAATGTTGAATATCGTACAGCAAAATTATACCTTAAAAGATTTTGACTGCCGTTACTAGGGGCAACTGCTCTCAGATATGACGATATACAGATATACGACCTTATTGCATTATAAGTGTCATTGGTGTATTAAGGAAATGGGTCCGTTCGTAAAAAAAAAAATTGATGTGGATGTGGTATACGCAAATTACACACGGATTCGAACACACTCAACTAAGCCTTGCTGATTGCGTTTAGTTTATAAAGCTGCGACTAATCTACGCTTTTAAACCGAACGCATTCGGCAAGGTATGGTTCTGTATGTTTTCCTAATTTGAATAAGTAATCTCAAATATATTTTTTTTTCAATATGAAGTTTCATCTATATCTTTAGGGTACCAAAATGGTAAAAACGGAACCCTCACGGTGCGACTATGTCCGTCTGTCACCCCTGCACTACTAGCACGGCCGGCTGAGACGAGACAACATTTGAGATTTATCGTCACTAATACAATTTCGTCTCTTATCATCGTTTGTATTACGGAAGGGAAGGAGTTAATCTGTGACATAAGTTTTGTCTTGACATGCGTGCCAGCCCTTCTGATTATCTGAGCAACTACCCTACTAATGCTATCGACTTGAACTTGGATTTTTTTTTATTGTGAGGTTACTGAGTAATTTTGTTGACGCAGGTTCAAGAAGCGGAAAGCGAGCTCGGCCACCAAGAAGGCGGTTCGCGGGGCCTTCGGGGCGCGCGCCCGCGGCCGCGGCACTCCCGCACGAACCGCAGCTACTGGTATCTTCTTCTTCTGCTTTTTAAGTTGGCAATCCGATTAAAAATAGTGCCATTTTGCTAGTGTCAAGTATAATATTCCTTCATTATTATTCATAATATCGACGATGAAATGAATCCCCTACCCTTAACAGTAAAGCTGTGGATACTATTCTGAAAATTTAACGAACATCTTGGGAGAACTCGGACAGTCAAGCTATATAAAGTTTCATTTTAATTTCCTCACTCGGACACGTTTATAAACACGCAATGATTAATATTACACATTAAATATATCAAAGAAACACAATGTTAAAAAAATATAACAATTTGTCAATATAACTGTTCAACTTCCCATTAAAATGTCGACTGAAGAAAATTTTAACAAAAGACAAGCTCGCCGAGTTTCGCGCCGGATCTTCTCAGTTGAGGTTGCATTCCGATCCAGTTGTAGGGTTAAACAAATGTAAATGACAATTTGTAAGTGCCTCCGTAGGCATATACAAAATAAATGATTAGACTTTGACATTGATGTGCAATCTCACATCAATGTCAAAGTCTAATCAATGTCAAGATCAAATACTTGCCTATAATGTAATTAAAAAAAAATGTTTTTCAGCGAGTGGCGGCAACAAGCTGGGCAGCATGCCGGTGCCGCGCGCCAGCAGCGCCAGCAGCGCCGCGCTGACCACGCGGCCCGGCGTCTTCAAGCCTTCCAAGCTCAACCTGATCTGAACACACCGACAATAATACTGTGATACATAATATACCAACACATTTAATACCAGTTCTGCACCGAGGGTTCGAATCCTGGAAGGGGCAAACTATGTGTGATGAACACGAATGTTTGTGCCTGAGTCATGGATGTTTCATATCTGTATAAGTATTTATATACTGGGATCGCACCCAGTCCAGTGTACTGTACCCATAATACAAGCGTAGCTTAGTTTGGGACGGTACGGTGGGCGTGTTTGTGGGGCGATGTTATTATTATTGAATAGGTAATTATTGCAAGCATCGTAAGAAAAGAAAAACGTAAAAGCCCCCTTCAGATGTCAGCGAACGCGTCCACACAAGGATATAGCGGCAATTGTTGCCTTAAGCGATAAAAACAGCCATTTTGTAGTCCTGCCAGAAATGGTCGCGAATTCATACGATACAGTGCATCGCGATGACATCCGAATGGTACCTGAGTTAATTAATGGCGCCGTTCACTCCATCAGTATGACTAGTATGTCAGTGTTGACGGTGTCGCAGGAATCTGGAGCCCCCTTTGGATCGGGATCCGGACTGATGATGTGAACGGCGCTATTGAGTGCGTGACAGTTTTGATATTGTAAGTTAATAAATTTGGTATTTAGTAAATTGAATAAATATTTTATTGTTTATCACTTATTTCTGTTATCACCACCAAAAAAAGCTATATAATTAGGACCTTTCCTTTTATAAAATTCGTACGGCCAGAAGGAAATTGTCATATCCTTATATTTTACAGTCGACTCGATTTGTGACATCCTACAGAAAAAAACGATCTATCTGTAGCGACCACTTCAACCACGCCACAAGCTACACAGATGGTGCTGCAGACGCACAATAGACAATTCTCAACACAATCTTGAATTGCGTTATGAGAGTTCGGAGCACGAAACATATGTACAAGATCCCGACAACAACTGTAGGGGCATAGCGGCCGCCCCGCCAGGCATACTACCTACCTAAGTCATCCTATTATGGGAACAGTTTTTTTTCGGACGAACGACTTGTCTAAATATAACTGGAGTAAAAATATGTCAATGATAAGTCTGATTTACTATGAAGAAAAGGTGTAAATTAACAACCCTCCATTATCCAGTGAATGGTATATTTAACTAGTGATTTATTTTTGAACGTGTATAATGATCTTCATGGCATCGCCACTCTTGGCTAAGTCGAGGGCTTCCTTGGTGTCGGCGAGCGGGAAGTGGTGTGTGATGAACTTCTTCAGAGCGATGGCGCCGCTCGAAACCGCGGTCAGGGCTGATGGGTACCTGGGACATGAGTTTTTGATATGAAGAAGAGATAAACAAGAACACACAATGAAATGCAATGTTTGAAATGTAGATGGCAGTATTAGCGTCGAATGCTAAACCGGCTCAATATGTGGGTTTTGTTTTAAGTACCTACCTTGGAACTGCCAATACCGGTTTTAGGGAATAATTAATAATATTTGTAATTATCGATTCCTATTATAAAGCTAAACCTACGTTTACGAGAAATACGCCAAATAATTTAACAACTCCTACGTGGCCATCAATTCGATACTGTTAGCAAAAGTGTGTTCAAACATTTTTATGTTGAAGCGCCAAACAGCAAGCTAACAAAACTAAATGCTCTCAAATAAGCTCATGTTAGCTTACTTTATGGCCAGATTGTATGAAATTTGATGTTGGATGCTTGAGGCGTTTTGTTGTTAAGACCGTCGGGTAAAAAGAGTACTCACGTGTTGAGTATCCTGAAGGAGCCGCGGATGTCGACCTCACGCAGGAGCGCCTGCGACAGCGGCACCTCCACCTTGCCCGCGCCGATGCCCACCACCAGCACCACGCCCGCTGTTTTTGTCACCTGTCACGTAAGTACATATTTTAAAGTCCTTGGATCAATATAAAAAAAACTAGCAATAGCCAAGATAGTAGAACGCTTGCCTCACTAACGAGGATCGCAGGTTCCAAGGCCGGGTCCACACCTCTGGGATTTCCAGAATTCACGTGCGAATCTTATTTTAAATCATAATTATCACTTGCTCGCTGAACACATCGTGAAACATGAAACCTGCATGTCTGAGAAAACCCCTCGAAAGACGTGTGAAGTCTGCCAACGCGCACTGGGCCAGCGTGGCCTACACCGCTCGAATTGATGGGAGCCCCGAGCCTAACAGTGGGAGATTAAATGCGCTGGTATTATTTTTATTATTAAGAGGGTCAATATGTATTAGAAATACAGTGCGGGAACATAGTATTACGCTATTGATCCGCTTGAGCATTTCAAGTCGTACCATCATCGCCACGCGTTGCGCGGACGCGAAGCCGCACGCGTCGATGGTGATGTCCGGCTGCGCGCCGAGCTGCGGCAGGATTCTGTCCACCACGTCCTGGTCCGAGTACTCCTTCTTCACTAGCAGCGTGTAGTCCGCGCCCAGCTCGCGGGCCGTGCTCAGTCTAGACTGCACAACGTCTGTGCACACAAAATATTGTTGATTATGAAATTAAAAAAAAATTCCAAATATTTATCCCAATTGCAAACTTTTCCAAACAGGTACGGCACCTATTCATACATTTTACAGTACCATATATTATGGGTAATGGTAGTCCATTACAGTTTGGCGTATAACATATATTTATTATGTAAAAAAACGTTTGATATACATTTAAAACTCGGGTAATCAAGATGGGTTAAAAAACACTAGAGATCAGCTACTTACACTAGACATCTCTGAACCTAAGAAGATTGATATAATTACTTATCTAGGATTGCAAATATAGCTTATAACTTCGAACAAACACATTACCGTTTGGCGCAGTGATGTAAAAATACATAGGTACCTAAATAAATAACACCAATATGGTAGGTATGATCCCAAACAATGTAAACGTTTGTATATACAAGGTAAACACTACGTCAACATAGCTTCTCTTACCGGTAATGAGTATCTTGCTAGCGCCCATAGCTTTGGCGGTCATAGCGCACAAGATGCCGATGGGCCCAGCGCCCAGGATGACCAGGTTGGCGCCCAGCTTGACCCCGGCGCGGTTGCAGGCGTGCATCGCGATCGCTAACGGCTGGACTGCCGCACCCTCTTCCATGGATAGATTGTCAGGCATCCTGCAATAAGACCTCTTTAAAAAGTTGGTGTATCTCAAATATAAATGACTATGGTTACCTATATTTCCATATTCTGAAAGCATATTTTTACCTTGCCTACGATGGTTACATACATTTAATATTTAGTTTATCTCTATCGTGTAGGTTTATAAGTGCCTCCGAATTTTTGGTGTATCTCGCATGCTGGGTCACTACCTGAGATCACTACCAACAGTCCAAATAATTATGTGTCAATTGGGAACTCCAGGGGACTTCACTCGGGCATTTGACACGCGCAAACAGCGAAGCAAATTTCACCGCTCAGGTAATGCAGGACTATAATGTTTGCCTCCGGCGGCATTCCGAACTAGCCTCGCGTATTATAGCTTCGCGGTCTGTCTAGAATCGGCCTATCTAAAACTGAATAATACTCCTGACCGAATATTGGTCAGGGCGGCCAATCGTAATGGTGACTTAGACAACTACGCAGGAGTATATAGTCCACGAGTGTGTACACTCTCGTCCCTCGCTTATCATAAAACATAAATACATTTACAGCAATCCGACAGGACTGCAGAGAGATGAGGTGCCGGACCGACGGCTTTGCGTGCTCTCTGAAGCACGAGCAAATGACAATCATATTTGATAATGATAAAACTATGAATAGTATGCAGATTAAAGTAACACTCACTTATGGCAAAAGTCGGCGACATGTTTGTAGTACCGGCAAATGTTCCCGTGCGTGCCCATGGAGGAGCAGTAGTTGGACGCCACGCACAAGTTGTACTTGCCCGCCTTGCAGTACGCGCAGCTTCGGCACGGCTGGGTCGGTTCAATGGCCACACGGTCGCCCACTTGCAAGCTGGTTACCTTAGATCCTACCTGAATATACATACTCTTTAATTGCTGTAGGCGTCACTCGATATGGGTAAACTATCCTACTTAAGTTATAGCCATGATTTTGTACGCAACTTAGCGCCTCCATTGACTGGCAAATAAATGTGACTGGGTTGCAGTGACGCAGGTGATTCAGGGTGAGGTCTTATGTATACGTATTCTTTGGTTTACGTCATAAACAAGATAGACAATAGGTACCTAACAATTAAAACTACAGTAATAAAAAACACTTCCGCTTATTAATTAAGTAATTTTAATAAAAAGAATCGACAGTTGCCACATAATTAGGTATGTGAAGATTTTAGACAATGTATGCCTTGCATAGTTATACAAGGTAGGTTCTTACATAAATTAATTCATTCTTAATCATTGTTAAGTGGTAGGTAGTTTCTACTTATAATAATATTATCATGTTGAAATAAAACTAATTTTACGGATTTTATCGCGTTTATTTTATGTGTTTTACGTTCCCGACGTTTCGGTTGCTTTAAAGCAACCATGGTCACGGGAGGACTGATTATCATGCATAATAAAATACCTATTCTTCGAAATTTTTCGTTCATACCTTGACAACGACGCCGGCGCCCTCGTGGCCCATGACGATAGGCTCCGTGACGATCTCCTCGCCGCACGCGCCGGTGCTGTAGAGCTTCACGTCGGAGCCACAAATACCCACACACGTGACCTCTATCAGCACCTCTGTAACATTTAACACGTCATCACGCCAAATGCCAACCTTGTGGCTCAAGCTCGATGGTACAAAAACCATCTGTTATATTTTAAAACAACTTCACAGCCGCGCATGCGACAAACACTAAACTTTAAGTGAAGCTTTCCACAGTACATTATTGAAAACTGCACCCAAAACGGTGGGTCGCATCTTAGATTAGGCGCACAAACGCACTGACAAACATATAAACGGAAAAGCAGACAAAAGTTCTACCAATCATTGTTTTGGGTTCTATTGCGTTAACACATAGTTAATAGTAATAATCAGTTACATTTTTATTATTTGTATAGATGTAAAAAGATGCCACTATTGTTTTATCATCTATACATAAAAATAAAATTGGAGTGTCTGTTTGTAATATTAAAATAACCGCTTTTTACTAAGTGCATTTGGATGTATACACGTTACCTATACCGAAACAACATTTTTTACAATTTTTGTCTGTCTGTCTGTCTGTCTGTTTGTTCCGGCTAATCTCGGAAATGGCTGGACCGATTTTGACGAGACTTTCACTGGCAGATAGCTGATGTAACAAGGAGTAACTTAGGCTACTTTTATTTTAGAAAAAAAAATAGGATCTCACGAAAAAAAATTAAAACCATTGTTGCAGCGCAGCGCCTGATTAATTTTGATAGCAACAACCTGCAATGCGTCCCGCGGGCTCAGAATGGGCGAGCAGGCTGTTGTCAACGGTTGTCTTTGTTAAATACCACGCGGACGAAGTCGCGGGCAACAGCTAGTATTTATCTATAAATAGTGGATAATGTGTAAAAAGTGGATAATAGGGATGGAGTATTGGGGCGCTCCGCCTGTATACATTTTTCCTCTGATATGATAGGTGGGTTTACATATATACAGAACGATTCAGGAAGAGAATACTCAACTTTGAACCCTTGCTTCTCTAGCGGTAGAGAAGGTTCGAAGGTTAGTATACCGATTCTGAATTATAGTATTTAGTCGATTCTAAGCTTACCATTATCCGTGATTTCCGGTGTTGGCCATTTTTCCTGAAACAAGGAGAAAACTTTTACATTAATTGGGTCTATGATTGTCCATCACTTTTAAAAATATGACGACCTGACTAGCACAGTTGGTAGTGACCCTGCTTTCCTTGCTGAGGCTGCCGGGTTTGAATCCTGGTAAGGGCAAAACTTTGTGTGATAAGAACGAATTTTGTGCCCAAATCATGAATGTTTGATATCTATAAAGTATTTATATACTGGGTTCGTCCCCAGTCCATTGTACGGTACCCATAATACAAGCTTTGCTTAGTTCGGGACCGTACAGTCGGTGTGGTCGTCTGGCGATATTATTACTTATTATTATTTGGCTATTTTTTTCCTCAATTTTTTATTATTTATTTATTTTTATTGGTGTGCTCCGTGCACCAGTAACCTAGTTAAAGATAAGTGCACATCGGATTGTGTATTTATGGTGAGTTGGGATTCAGGTCGTGCTTCTACTCCATCCATCCTACAGCTGCAAGAATCCACTGCTAGACATAGGCCTCTTCTTAAGAATACTTTACACCTGCTCCGCACCTCGCATTCACCGGTTTCCCGGGATGCGTGTTATAGCATCGGTCACAGGCATCGGTCCACTTTGTGGGGCCGTCCTACACTACGTCTTTTGGCTTATGGTCGCCGTTCTAAAACCTTTCTGGCCAAACATCCATCGGCTCTCTTTATCTCTCTTATATTATATTTATTAAATATATAATAGATTAAATATTAGTGTATGTGGTGTTTATATTTATTTAATCTAAATTATGTACTCACAATTCTGACATCGTAGGGCCCGTAGAGCACTGCTGCGCTGTTGCCTGTCATGTCGTCGCCAGTGCACACAATATTGTGAGACTGAATGGAGTGCTCGCTTCTGAGTAGGTACACAAGTTTACACAACATTACATAACACGAATTATTCTTGTGTTTTTACATCTCTGGAGTGTAAACATCACTGATAATTAGCTTGAAAGATCAGAAGAATAAATAAATGTAGATAAGGGACCTACAAAACTACATACTCGTAGCTACATATTTTACTTACCTAAAGAAAATCAGTTCACTGGATATCACAATGTAGTTGCTCTCTAGCTCTTTACTCCTCTGTAGAGTCGGTTGTGTGGGCAATGCCTCTGGTTTTTTAAAACAATAGATATGTACCAATGTTAGTTCGACTTTATACCTAGTTACACCAACAGAATAAATTTATTGATAACTTTAAGTAGGTAGGCACTAATTTATGCAAACATATGTTGGAATAGCCAATTTATTTTCTAGTTTCGACTTCATTACCTACGTAAAGACTAAAGATTCGCTACCGCTGCGCCTGTGGGTAGCGAATACCAAGTGGGAAACTAGGTATGCGACGCTCTTCAGTTTCGCAGTAGCCGCGGAAGTTCATGCAAATAACGCGCGGAATACCTACCGCTCGGTGTTGTCGATAGCCACAGCAATAGCGAACATCGCTTACATCTGAATAGGACTTAGTAAGAATAACCTTTATCATCGTAGACAAAAGGCAAGTAGTATAGTTTTACGGTTTACTTATAATGATAACTAACAAATTTACACATGAGATAAGTCTAGTAGAGGTCATAATATGTTTCATGATGTTCAACGTTTATTGTAGCACTATAGCTTTAGGCTGCGGCTGCGCTCGCGCAACTATTAGGTAATATAACTCTGCAGCTGTATCATTTGAAGATAGGTGTAATATCCTCAAAATTGTATGTCAATGGCTTCGGCGTCACTTATGACGGTTTTCTCATACCTGCTGAAACTGTCGGAAGTGACAATTAATTACGATGCCATCGTCATTCCATTATGAGGATAGGATTGTGCCATGTCACTTTGCAAAGAGTGGATTATGATCAGTCACGCAATGGCCGCTCATGAGCAACCCGCACTCATTCGGCGAACGCTCATAAGAGTCCTCATAGATACATAAAGCCTGCCACTGTCATTGATCCATCCATCCATTAGCCGAAAGACGTCCACAGCTGGACATTATGTTTCCTCAATGACTTCCACACACCACGCTCCTCCACAAATTACATTCACCGGCTTTCTGTGACGCGTGTGATAATCATCGCTCCACCTTGTGGGGGCCGTCGTACACTACGTCTTCTGGCTCGTGGTTGCCACTCTAGAACCTTGCTGCCCCAGCGGCCATCGGTTCTTAGAGCTATGTGCACCGCCCACTGCCACTTCAAATCCCCGGCATGTCGGATACACTACTACTAGTTCGTCTATGAATCACCTCATTTCCGATTCCATCGCTTGAACCGCTATTTATTTATCAATCAAACCACGAATTAATTTCGAAATAAAAACCTTTATTCGTAACCTAAAAAGTAAATAACAGAGTGAAATATAAAAATTATTCATTCATTTTGTACTTTTTACTGCAATTAATTACAATATACAAATAAAAGTGCGTAACTAGGTGCATATAGAAAATTAAATTCGCCAGTTGGTAATATTAGATAAAATGGCTTCTACACGGTCGGATCATCCGTCCAACAGAGAGAGACAAAGCTGTAAGAAAAAATGAGGCAGTAGCCGTGCGTATTATAAGCTCAACAACCTCTCTGTTAGCCAGATGATTCTACAGTGTAGAAGACGTTAACTATTTACATATTTTGAAACTTAATCCTAAGTAAATAATAAATAACAACAAACATAATAAGTAAACGGAACAATTTGAACTGAAAACGTAATTGCGTAGAAAGTGAATAAACAGTGTCAGTAAAATAATTTGCATTTCGATAAAACAATGACACCTCATAATCGTAGACTTAGAGCATTTAGATAGCGCGTTTCGGTACTGAATGTATACTGCCAATTATTTGTGGGGCAAGGTAATTAACACGAGTATAGATTTTTAAAGTATGCGACTATGCAACTCCGACATACAATCCAAAAACACGCACAAACATATCGCGGTAAACTTGTATTCACGGAGGGAAACGCGTTCGTTTGTATACGCTTACCTAAATCCTCTACGTCTTTAGTCTGTAGTTAAGTGTCTATATCCATTGTGTATATATTTTTCATTCTAACATACATGATACTTTACTATAAACAATGTATTCTAATAATATTTTGGCACTAAAGCTAATTTTTTTCTTTTTTTCTAAGTCCCGTCCCGTTGGGATTAGAGTAAGTATATCCATCCCAATTATTTTATTCGTTAAAATCGCCGAGCAGCGTCAAATGAGCATTTTGTAACAATATCGACGTATTAAATATATTCTGAATCTGATTAGCTATATAGGCGAAATATTTGCATATGCATTAAGTTTTTTGTCTTGCTTAGCGTGTCCGTTTGTTGATAGTTTGCCACAAGTTTAACATTCGATACAAGTTTGATCGAACGACGTCAGTCCATTGTTTTGTTCTCGAATGTTTCAGTTCAATAGGCTGACTTTAAATAATTTGAAAAAGATATTGTTGATTTGAAAACATTCCTATGGTGATGTCCTGACGAGGTGTCAAATAGCTGTTTTAAATAGCGGTGGGTTCACAGTACGAAAAGTTTCAATCACGAAGAGATGGTGTGCATTTACGAAGAACATATACATATGTAGCGATGCGGAAATCTGTGTCGGGACGTTTTCGAAGTCCGTTAATATATACATTTCAAAAGATTTAAAGTAACCCTACAGGACTGGATCGCGTCCCTAAATGTCTTCACAATATCGTCTAAAACTTCTGCGGGTTGTTAGCGTCTCGGGGCTGCACGTGAATGATGACCTTGATGCCCGCTCCCTGGCGCGCCACCTCGTACGCCTCCACGGTCTCCTCCATGCTGAAGTGGTGGGTGACCAGCGGCTTCACGTTGATCTTACCACTCGCTACCATGGATAACGCGATGGGGTATCTGTAATCGATTAACATCGATAGAATAGAGTAAACTTTGGCATTGAATAAACTAATAGCGATCGTGAATGCAATTCCAGAGTCTCATCGTAGAGATGGCAACAGGTTTAAATGGATCATAAAGACACCGGCAAGATGTATGACTGAACCCCGTCTGAGATGATACGTTACGTTACACACATAAGATCGAGGAGAGAAATCACTTTGCCTGCCTTAATGCAAAAGAGGTGAAGGACGCAGCCCATCAACGAGTTAGACCAGCATGGCCAAACTTAGCCAGCATGGCCTTTAAATTTACTGAACTCTACAAAGGACAGACCCTTCTCAAAGTTAGGAGAGTCGCCCCTGCCTAAAGTAGTATAAGGCAAAGAGAAATAAGTGACGAAAGAAGCTTGCTTTTGACAAGAGGTAACTTATAGAAATTATCAAAGACTTAGAAAGTTTTTTTGGCATCTTTGGAGTTGTGTCTTTTAACCAGAATTCCCCAGAAAGTACCACCAGTTGTCCATGAGAAAGAAGCAAAATATTATCTTAAGACTATGACACAGTGTGAGGCGACTCACTCGTTGACGTATCGGAAGATGCCGCGGATGTCCACCTCCCGCGCGAGCGCGCCCGCCAGCGGCACGCTCTGCTCCGGCGCGCCCATGCCCACCAGCACCGCCACGCCGCCCGACTTCGTCGCCTGTAACACACCATGGAGTTTATTCGGTTCTATAGCTTTTGCCCGCTTCTTGGCTTTTGCAAATATCGATTTTCCTCTTCTCGACCCGCAATAGTCTCAATACCATAAGTTATCCAACTGAGAACCCCGTTGAAATCGGTCCAGTAGTTTTTCAGTGAGTGCTCGAACAGACACGAATTCTAAAAACGTACTTTTTTAATATTTTCAATATACAGTCCCAACCCAGATTTGTAATACAGGTATCTCGAGTATTATATTCATAATCATGACTATAAAAGGGTACAAGATCCAAGAAAGATATAGTACGAGATTATAATAATTATATGTTCTGGATTACATGTGGGAACCTATTTTTCAGCAGGTTATAATTTGCTAAACGGTAAAGAGTCTGACAGAACCCCTAGAAGGGTGTGCGAAGTCAGCCGCACTGGGCCATTGTGGTGGACTATGGCCTCTTTGTCTCGCATCGAAGGGAGACCCCGGTAAAAGGGCTAATATTATATTATTAACTATCTGTTACCCGCGACTTCGTCCGCGTGGTATTTAACAAAGACACAACCGTTAGCAATAGCCCGCTCGCGCGTTCTGAGCCCGCGACCGCCTTTGTGATATTAAGTCGTCGGTTTCTAAAATAAAGTAAGTAGCCTAAGTTACTCCTTATTACACCAGCTATCTGCCAGTGAAAGTGTCGTCAAACTCGGTCCAGCCATTTCAGAGATTAGCCGGAACAAACAGACAGACAGACGGACAAAAATTGTAAAAAAAAAATGTTTTGGTATACATCCAAATGCACTTAGTAAAAAGCGGTTATCTTAATATTACAAACAGACACTCCAATTTTATTTATTTGTATATAGATATAAGAATAATACCAGTAATGACAGTCTGACGGTCGCCTGCGCACCGCTCGCGTCAAAAGACACATCGGGGTGGTTGCCGAGCAGCTCGTGCACCTTCTTCACCAGCTCGGCCTCGTTGGACTCGCGGCTCACCAGCAGGGTGAAGTCGGCGCCGATCGTCGTAGCGAAGTCCAGCCGCGACTGCAGAACATCTAGAATAAGGAGTCCAACTTAGAATAGCTTTAACTAGATGTGCCCCCAATGGCTTCCACACATATCACGGTCCTTCGCAACTCGCATCCACCGGCTGCCTGAGACTGGTTTTATATCGGTCCACAGAACCAACCTTAGCGGCCTTAGTGCCTCGCCTACTGCAACTTGAACTTTGAAATTCTTTGAACTATGTCGGTTACTCTAGTTTATCTACGGATCTCGTCATATGTGATTCTATCGAGTATATAGCGAAACCCCGAATGTAGCTGTCTCCATTGCGCGTTGACCGACCTTGAGCTTTCTTATGAGGCCCAGAGTATGCGACCACGTCTCAATGCCATATGCCATTTTAGCGGAAAAGGGAAGGTCTTCCAGCCAGGTGGGTGATATGCCTAGCGGGGCGGCCGCTATGCCCCGACAGTTATTGTCGGGATCTTGTATATATATAACGTGCACCGAAAACTCTCATAGCGCGATTCAGGATTGTATTGAGAATGGTCTATCGTTGTTCTGAATGCGTCTGCAGCATTATCTGTGTCGCTTGTGGCAATCGCTTCGTGTAAATAATGGTAATCTGCCAAATCAATCAATCAGACTGGAAGCCGAAACCAATGTAAAAAGAAATAGGTATAAGAACCGACCTTACTCCTACGAAATGCTATCCTGCACAAACCTGTAATGAGAACTTTGCTAGCGCCCATAGCCTTAGCGGTGAGCATGGTGAGGAGGCCGATGGGGCCCGCGCCCAGCACCAGCACGATGTCCCCCGCGGTGACGCCGCCGCGCCGGCACGCGTGGATGGCCACCGACAGGGGCTCCAGGAGTGCACCTTCCTCCATTGATACATGGTCGGGCAGTCTGCAAACACGTGTATCAAAGTCAAAGTCAAATCATTTATTTCGTATAGGCCTACGGGGGCACTTACAAATTGTCATTACATTTTTTTTTTCTTTACTCTACAACCGGATCGGAACGCGACCTCAACTGAGAAGATCCGGCAAGAAACTCAGCGGGCTTGTCTTTTTTTTTGAAATTCATTATTTTTACAAAATAAAATATATACATATAATAAAAAATATCTAGACAATTGCTGATTTACACCAATTGGCCTCTTATCACACTTCACACTAATATTATAAATGTGAAAGTTTGGATGGATCACAGATATATGAGAGGAGATATGTTATGAAAGCGGTGGGCTTGCGCACAAAGTTAGCGTACATTTGGCATACGTACAATTTTCGCCGTCAGTCCACTGCAACCGCACGTCGGTGCCGGTGCTCTAGTTTTTTTCAAAATGCCGTGTTGTTCCGTGTTTGTATGCAAAAATACCAGCAGCAAAGTGAACTACGCGAAAGATGGAATCTCATTTCACCGGAAGTATTAAGTATTTTATTATATTCGTCTTTAAAATCATTAAAAACAACAAAACCAAAAATATTTGTTGCCTTTATTATGTTATTTTAGTTTTTATGTAGCACAACGACTTTTTATTTTTTGTACAAAATACATGGCTCTTTAAGTACCACCTATATTTGGTACTAAGTGAATGTACGAGGCAATGGACAGATCGTCTAACGATACTTTGAATAAACTGGTTCGTCGCGTGGTACGGCCGCTGTATGCGGCGACACATCAGTGATGTGCTCGTGCAGGTCTACTGTCGTAGGTTATCGATAAAATTATCGTATGAAGAGATTTTTATAGTTTGGTGAAGTCAATCCCAAATTATGTTTTTAACTAATTTTGATTATTTTACAGTGTATAAAAATCCTAAATCAAAGGCGGTAAAGTAAGTTTAGTTAGGGTAAGGTTAGTGTTAAATTACTATTGAAATGGGTTTGGATTTGTTTTTTCCTATATTATGCCTTATTTTATTAACGCGCTTTCTTGTCTATCTACCTGTCCGGTACAAATCTCAACATGATTTTTAAAATCGATTGCAACATTTCATACACACGTGATTAAAAAGCATGAACCTGTCTGTTTGTCCTGATTCTGGGTGTAATTTATCTATATAAGTATGTATTTACAAAACAAAATTAGTATATCAGTTGTCTGGTTTCCATAACACCAATGTTCAAAGTAGAACTAACATTGTTATTATGGGTAGGCACTTTGAAAGTTTTGCATTGACAGTAGGTAGTGACAATTTTTTAGAACTAGGTATTATAGTGTATTTTTCTATTACATTATTTTCGCTACATATCGTTTTTTATTTATATCATTCTCAAAACCCTACGTCATGATAAACAATAAGAAATTGAGATATCGATAACTTTACATTTTAGTCTCTCACTAGTGTATATGTAAAATAAATTGCTTTTGCACAGCACAGCGATAACGATTGATTGATGTGTGAGTAATCTGCACCGTGTTTGTTAAATGAACGCTATGTATCAAGCGATAAAGTGTATTTGATTGTGCAGCACGCACCGAATTATTGGCACGCGTGTGTGTGTGAGACTTCGTATTTATTGGTTTTATGGAATGCATGTGTATTTGTGGCGAGTGGTGGTGAACAAAACGGAGACAGCGAGTTCCCATACATTTTGAACCGCACGGCATATCTCTCGTGATCTGTGGGATGGATGGATGTTTGTTACTCACTCACGCCAGAAGGGCTCAACGGATCTGGATGAAATTTGGCACAGATATAGATTATAGTCTGGAATAGCACATAGGCTACTTTTTATCCCGGTAAAAAGGACATACTTTTTAATCGCGGGTCACACCGCGGCGCGCAGTTAGTTTTCTATAAATTTTAGTTTTCGCTCTTAATCATATTTATGTTAAAAGGCGATATATCAACCCTGAAAGAAGACTCTTCAGTACCTCAAGTGCGAGATTATTCGTAACCTGACCGTATAATTTATAGTCAATGTATTAGATATTTTGTATGGAGAATTGAAAGGTTTAAATACAATCCGCTAGAGGCGCTGTTTTGATTCTCCATACAATGTGTCTAAATACGGTATACGGTTTGCTTTGTTGCGTTTCCATATTATTTATGTAATTATTGCGCGATCGATACATTCCTTTCGGTAGTATAGTGTGGCCGCCGCGTCGTGTCTATTTTTAATAATATTTGTTTTGCTCCGGTTCCACGAGTGAAAGTAGCTAACATCGTTGATCGGACTAAAATAGCCGATGTTATATCAGAATTTTAATCTTACCATGATCTACACTTGCAAATAAATCAATTGAGCCACCTGCAATTTTGGTGCCGAGTAGAATTTACTGTAGTTTCTTATATAAACCAAGCACATATTTGTATTTACAGCAGCAATTCCTTATTTATACGGCAGTTCAGCAAAGTAATCACTATGGGCTATCATTTTAAGGTAGATATTACTTTGTGAAAAGGTACTTTTTTATTGAACATCTAATGATTGAACGGAGTTGATATCGTAGCGCTCTTAAATCCCAGCCTCAGCCCACAGCTGGTGGAGTATTGTTAGTTAGCCACTTGTTCAAATATTAGAGCCCATTATCAAACTGATTGAGCGTAGAAGAGTATGAATGGATTAAATTGACCCCTATTTGTCACACAGCGTGTGCAGTGTGTATAGACGCTAAAGCTTGCGAGTATTCTTTAATAGTAATAAGGAAATTGTTAGCTCAGTGGGCTTATTTTAAAGCATTCGAAATCCATATCGGAAAAGGAATTGAAAACTTCCTGAGATGGGTCTCCGCAATTGCTACATATATAAATCTTGGGTAAATACACCATAATTTTGCGACCGACATTTTTTTAACTGTCATCGAACCGCTAGTTAAAATTAGCCTTTTCATATTTCTCGCATCTCAGTGGTCAAACTCCAATATACCGCGTATTGTCCTCACTTGACATTGGCAAAATGGTCCAATAGGACAGAGGCAAAGGCAAAAAAAAAGCCTTTTGACAGCTCATCATCGGGAGCGACATTAAAATCGGAAAGATTTCGAATCCGACTCCGATACCGATTATGAATGATTTAAAATAACCCCGCAGGGGTCCGCAGGAGTGTAGAACCTACTTGTAACAGAAGTCGGCGGCATGCTTGTAGTATCTGACCAGGTTGCCGTGGTAGGGCGGCGTGGCGCAGAAGGCCATGTCTGGGCAGAGGTGGTAGCGGCCGGTCTTGCAGAACTCGCAGTAGCGACACGGGATGCCAGGCTCGATGGCGACGCGGTCACCCACCTTCAGGTTCTTGACCTTTGCTCCTGTCTAGAATGACGGAATTGTGATTGGTTTAATGTACTGTAGCGACCACTTTAACCGCACAACAAGCTACACAGATGGCACTGCAGACGCATTCAGAACAATAGAAAATTGTCATCACAATCCTGAATCGCGCTATAAGAGTTTTCGGAGCAAGTAACATATATACAAGATCACGACAATAACCGTCGGGGAATAGCGGCCGCCCCGCCAGGCACACCACCCATCTGACTGGAAGCTCTTCTCTTTACCGCTAAAGTACTTTAAGAATTATGTCTGTACAGATTGACTACAGTACTATAACAGTTAATAGTGATAACAAACTTTGAGGGACACCTAGGCAGTCCAATGCCTACTAGGTACATATAGGTACAGCGGTACTTCACGTTGTGAACTTAATCGGCAATCCTCAAATAAATAAATAATTTGTGTTATCTGGTTTGTTTGTCGTTGAGTAAATGATGTAATGTGTGACTATAAATTATAATACTTTTACAACTAGATACAAGAATATACAGACAGTATAAATATTGCAGTTGTTATCTACATTGATAAAAAATAAATACTTAGTGCAACGCAACCAGCAATAACCAATATTAATAACATTTCAATATAGGAGATAAAAAAACTGAATAGGTGTCGCAAGGTCGTTTATTATTAAAACTATCGAGTTGTTTATAGAACCCGCTTGCAGTATTAAATACAATTTCAGCGATAGTTTTACTGTAGTTAATACTAGTTTCGAAGAACAATCAACAAATCGTCACGATTTCCGTAAACTACCTACGCTGGTTTTCGTAATCGGCTCTATGGTTAGTAGGAGGTCTACTATGAGTATTTTCACACGAAAAACGCTGCAATTAAACTTAACATGGTGAATGCTTTTTATCCCGGGAAACAAATGGGTTCCCTCGATATAGTGAAGTCAGTCAAAGTGCATTCCGTTGTAGGTACCAACAGTACTCATAATACAAGCGTGCTTAGTTTGGGACGTTACGCGGTTTGTGCGTCTGGAGAATTTACGACATCTTCATATGCCCTAATGAGCTATACCTAGATTAGTATAGCTACCACTTTCGAGACACTAAGGGGTTGTAACCTTAGCCTTGATGGCAAACTGACAAGCGGCGAAGGCAGCTGTAGCGTAGCATAATCATGAACGAATAGCTTTATTGTAATTATGTTATGTATTCTCATCGATTTGTCAGAAAGTGCGAGCAGCCTCAGAGGATGCTTGGTGCCTTTTGAGAATACGAAAATGGAAGTTAACTGCATTTCAACTAGTTAGAAGGTCATACATATTTACGAGGAGATTCAGTATTCGGCGGTTAGCTACTATTATTTATTAAAATAAAACTAATTTTAAGGATTTTATCGCGTTTATATTAAGGTTTTTACGTTCCCGACGTTTCGGCTGCTTTGAAATTAGTTTTATTTCAATGGTTCCCGTAAATATAAGAAATCAATATAGGTAACTATTATTGATGTCTTTCTTTGGTCGAATGCCACGCAACGCAATCTTATTTTTGTATACGTTTGCCCCTAATCTTTGGCACTTCTTAATCATTTTAATTACCAATTTAGATAACCAAATTATGTATAATATGTTTATATATCTAATAAATTTACAGAATTATACTAACTAATAGGTATCTATTTTACAACACAAGTAATAGATTAAATTACTTTACGTGCAATTGAGAAGACTTTACTCGATCACCGATACTATATGACATTAAAATCAGGGTTATTAGTATTACTAATAGATACAACATATCTGTGGATACAACAGTAATACATGTGGGTACTTATGAGTTTAAAAGCACGGTGTATAGGCTTGAGGGTGTTTTGTTTTATTGGATAAAATCTCCAGTCCATTGTACGGTACTCATATACAGGATGATTAAAAAAGGATATACTAA
This sequence comes from Pheosia gnoma, assembly GCA_905404115.1. Lineage (NCBI taxonomy): Eukaryota > Metazoa > Arthropoda > Insecta > Lepidoptera > Notodontidae > Pheosia > Pheosia gnoma. The sequence continues at coordinate 8,065,824 of FR989911.1, forward strand.
GCCTTGAACCTGCACTTCTTTAACGCATTTGTAATCATTATGTGAAGTCCGAATTTCGACGTGTCGATTTAAAAAAAATAAAATTTGTTTGCAAGAAAATGACAATTCAGATTTTTATAACATTATTGCATACACTTTAGCACGAGCAAGTACGAGTCTGCATTACACATATACCTTGAAAGAAAATTTATAAATTAACTTGACTATCTATTTTAACGTACAACGGTATAGTAATAGCGGTTAGCGTCTGCGCGTTAACCGATAAGACAGGTTAAGGTCAACCAAACAACAATTTCGTGGCGATAAACCACATTTGACCGATAGCGCATATTAAATTAATTGAATGCTGTTGATACCCTGGCGGAGCTGGTTTAACAACGTGATCTTGAACTACAAATAAGGAGACATTGCAAAAACGACATACTGATTGTGAGAAGGTATTCCGTGTGCTATAAAGTCCACATTTGTTTGTTTTATGGGATATTCAACAGCGCTACTAGCGGAGAAATATCTACAACTTCCATCCTCCATGTAAGGGATACAAATAGAGTGGACTTCAATGGAAACCCGCATTCGGGCTACATAGAGTTTCTGGCGATACCTATTTAATTAACAATATTAGTCTAAAATATTTATGGGGCTTTAAGACTATAAAGGTCACATTCCCGAAAATAATAATCAAATTATTTGAAATTTAAAATATAACACTAAGAACGCGATACACCAAATGTAACCACTAAGATTACCATTCTTATCGTTCTCCAAGTAATGAGGTACCTACCAATCATATGATTTATTCGTTCAGAAACGCCAACGTTAATAAAATAAATTACCTTGTTGATTGTTTTAACTGAAATGTCAAAAGGTCGGTTATCTTTTGAAATAATCTAACATATTAAATAAAAAAACGTGGCCTATGTGGCAGCGTACCTAACCTACACACAAGATACTACCTATCCGCATTTATCTTTATCTCTTACTACATTCCGCTCACCATCCCACCATGAATATGAATCCCACCTATAGCACTCAGGAATAATGTAGCTTCGTATCAGTAAAAGGATTTTTGGAATCGGATCAGTAGATCTGGAGATTACCTCCTACATGTAAACTTACAAACTCATAAACTTTAAATAGATACCTCTTTATAATATAATGATATATGTAGTATAATAGTACCAGTATAATACATAGTAGTAGTAATAGTAAGCAGTGGTAGCCAAGTTGGTAGAACGCTTGCCTCGGTTACGACAATCGTAGCTTCCAACCCCGGCTCGCACCTCTCGGATTTTTGGATTTCATGTGCGGATCTCATTTCAACCATCATTATCACTCGCTAAACGGTGAAGGAAAACATCTTGAAGAAACCTGCATGTCTGGGAGAATACTTCGAAAGAAGTGTGAAGTCCGCCAACCTGCCTGGGCCAGCGTTGTGGACTATGGCCTAATCCCCCTCGCATTGACGAGAGGCCCGTGCCCACTTACGACATTAAAAGAGTTGGTGTTATAATTATAACAGTGCTTTATATATAAAATATTTGGTATCTAAAGAAGTAACAAATGACAATCGCAGTGATCGTTAATTCAATAAGGCACATCTACATAAATATACGCGAGTATATTCGCGGCTTGCGAAAACAACACGAGTTTAAATGAAGTTCATGGTCACGCTGTCGATCGCTCACGTCACAGCGGGTGTGTCCGCACTTTGTACGTGCGTCCGAGTGTTTTTATGGTCGATAATACACGCCTCCGTGAAAAGTTGCTTGCGAAAAACTTATTTATGAAATGTCAAATAACTGGTCCTTATCATGAATGTGGACGGCCCTGATAGTATTAATAGACAATCTAACTTAGTACGGGCCATACCACGGGCATGGTCCGCTCTGTTCGTATAGACTGTAGTCTGACGACAATATGGTTCGGAGGTCCGGCCCGTACCGAGTTCGATCGTCTGTTAATAATACTATGAAATGTTGCCAATCTAGTGCAGGGGCTGGAGTGTTTGCTGATGTTAATACGACTGAAATCAGGACCTGAATCGGAACATAATGTCAGCTTATTTAAATCCGTTGGTTCAAATTTGCGATGTAGAATCAATATGGTAGACATACATACATGTTCAATTTGTGAATATGTTTCTGAACACTCTTAAGTGGTCCAAATCTATTCAACTGCCCGTCGGAGGTGATTGCGATTTTGCATTAAAGTACTCACCTTGGCCACGACTCCGGAGGCCTCGTGGCCCATGACCATGGGCTCCTTCATGACGAAGTGTCCGCACGCGCCGGTCTGCCAGTAGTGCACGTCGGAACCACAGATGCCCACGCTGTCCATGCGCAGGAGGACCTCTGTGTGCACGAATTAGTATTCGATTTGATCATTTTGATACACATTTTTTTTACTAGCCCTTTTTTACGCCCGACTGTTGGGCACGGACCTCGCCTCAATGCGTGGAGGATTAGGCCTTAGTCCACCACGCTGGCTCAGGGCCTAATTGCAGACTTCACACGTCTTTAGAGGGGTTCTCGTCTCGCAACATTAAGAGTTACCTCGTAATGTTTTCCTTTACTGTGTAGTATGTGAAAATCATCGTGATTCACACATGAAATCCAGAAATGCCATAAGTGAGAAGCGGGGTTTGAATCTGTGTGTAACCCTCGTTATCAAGGCGAGCGTCACAGCAATTTGGCTAATAGTGTTTGGTTAAATACGGGTCAACTACCGTTCACTTGTCTTTTATTTTGTTTTGATTGGTTAAAATTCTTGAAATCACGGTGTTAATGGCCTATACAACGGCCATCCTTGAGAAAGGTCGTACGTGTACCTACCTAGTTGTCATGTTTATTACCTGCCTCGTACTACCTACTTATAAGCGCATTTTCTTGCGCAGATCTACTTTTTTATAATAGACAAATAATGCAATACAATTTTATGACTAAAGAAACCAGAATATAGGTAAAGTAAGTAAACCAGTCGCTACACTGATTTTTATTGGACCAGCATGCTGCAAAATATTACAGAAGTATTCACCAGCTAAAAACGTTCGCTGATTTGATTGTTATGTGACTGACAGTACTTTTAACTAAATCGATTTCGCAATGTGGTCTATTCTAATATTTTTAAGTAACTGTTGATTTTTAAGTAAGTGCTGATTTTATACAAAATCAACTTATCGTTTAGATATTTTTAATTATGTCGGCTACACATGTTTAAGAAATGTAATCTTGTTTGTTGATACTTACAAAAAACGTTATCAACTCGACTGCCGGTTATACATATAAAAATGTAAATATTAGAATCATGGTATGTACTTTGTCTACACACTTACGTTTTATAAAAGGTTTTACAAAAATAGTGTAAAATATTTTATGGAGTTAAAATGTAGGATATAACGATCACGTTTGTGTATAAAATACATGTTTGAAAGTGTTCGATTTTTCTCTGAGACCGAAAGCCAGCAACATTTCACCGCGCACTTAGTATTAATTGTTACTTTTAAAATTTTAACTAATTTTAATATTTGTTTCGGGAATGTGACCTTTATAGCTTAATGATGTACAGGGTTGGAAAAAAACCAGTTTTTTTATATTTTATAAAACAAACAGTTCACATTGTTTTTAAACAAGTGTTTTATTTGTTTTTTATGTTTTTTTTCTGTTTAGTTTAGGCCATTAATTTCAAATCAAATAGACCTATATTAATTCATTTCTAGACTAGGTATTTTCAAATTCGCCATAGTAAATTAAATATTTAAAAGAATCGATCAATGGATAAACATTTATTTTATGTTGCGTGCGTACCTATCTCTAATCCGTACTAAACGCTTTACATTCACCTGTATGTTCTAACGAATGTTCATTTTTAATAGGGGAAACCCCAATATTTATATTACTCGGAACTTTACCGGCGGGGAATTACCTATGAATTCTATAAATAGGAGTGCCTTTCTTTCTAATGTTACATTTCATTATTAATTCTGTGACTGATAACACCTTTAATAAAATGTCAACTCCAGGATGCAAAAACATGCACTTTGGGAACAATTCACATTGATTCCTCAAGAAAATACCACATTGAAGACCAATAGGGTTGCATAAAATATAATAAAGAATTACATAAGTACAAAAAAATAAATAGCATAGACTCAACTGGTTATATGTCAAGCTGTTTAGAGTCCTAAATATTAATTTATTTTCATTTATTTCCATTCATTCGCAATGAAAAGTAGTTTTAAACTTTGTTTTTTTTCTTAATGTTTTATACATTGTTTAAAACTTGTTTTACTCTTTGTTTTTAAACACGTGATAGAAAACACGGCTTTAATTCAAACTGTTTTAAACTCTGATTTAAACACGTGTTTAAAACAACTTGTTTTAATCATGCCAACCCTGATGATGTACCTCTTAAAAGATTTTACACTTTTTTATACCTTATGTATCTACCAATAATGACACATAATGGGTGTTGATGGTGCTAATCAAATATTTAAACCAAATACTTGCCATCATCGGCTATTGCTGGTATCGGTGTTTGCACCTGCGGACAGAATATACTTACATTATTAAGTACTAAGCACTTATTTAGGGAGTAATTTTGATCATAGTCTGGCCTTCGCAAATACAAGATGTTCTAGTAGAAGTTTGTAACTATAGTTTCTATTAAATTATTATGTCTAATCGAATCTAATATATGAGAAAAATAATGATCGTCGTCGAATCTAATATATGAGAAAAATAATGATCTCTATTATTATTATTTTTTGTAAATATTTCCCATGTTTTAAAAGTTATTCTGCTGTTCGGGGCGGAGACAAATTCAAACAAATCAAAGATCATAAAAATCGGCCCAGCCGTTATTGTCGAGTTATAAATAGCGTAACTAACACGACTTTGTTTTATATATATACTCGTAGATATAACCAGTAGATACTACATACTATTCAGTAAGTGTCATTCGTATGACAAGCATGTAAGTTTAAAAAAATAATTTACATATCATTAAATATTTACGTAATCGAAAAACTTAAAATATTTAACACATTTTTTGTTAAATCTTATCATGTAAGTACATAGTATGATAGTTCGTGTGATAAAAATAATTATAAAGTACTTATTCCTAATCATAAAAAGTACTCTCATCATATTGATAAGTACTTACATATTGATACAGTATGAAGTCCTACTCTAGGAGAAATAGATAAGATACTAAAAACGTCAGTTATTGAACGAAACAAACTAAGTAACTAACACGGTCATTGGCAAACTTATCGATCGTTGTCTTAAGATAAACATAGTTAACTAATACTTAAAATGAAATAACCCAGACAGTAGTTATTATTACTTACCACTCCGCACACAAACACGATGATTTGTAAAAGGCAAACCACGAAGTTATTACACAAATTTTAAACTAGATTTTTAACATGAACTATAAACGTAATCTACAGTGAGATCTTTAATGCAATATCTTATTTATATATTAAACTGTACTTACCAGTTGCAAATCCTTTGGTTTGTATAAAAGAGCGGTTAAATTATCTGTGGCCATTGTGAACGCGTGCGTTTTGTTCCGTCGCCTAGATACAACTGAACGGCGCGGGTGGAATTCGCTGAAAGAGCGTTTATAATGTAGTCGACAGCTGAACGGCACCGTCACTAATTACTAGAGGAGGTGTGTCTGTCCTTACGCACGTAATAAGTTTCAGAATTTAACTCACGCCTCGAATTATCTACATCCCAGCATGCAATTCAATTCTTTAATTGATACTTACACATGGAACTAAATATATTTTAAGAAATCAATATACCTACTTATCTAAATTCTGACTTCAAATAATGATTACAAATGCTCTAAAGAAGCGCAGGTTCAAGGTTTCGTGAACCCTTTCTGAATCACCTGTATATTGATAATGCTATGTCCAAGACAAGGAACATACTTCATAATGTGCCAAGTGAAGTGAATCGATGTAGACTTACATCAGATCGCTACATACCTATTCCTATAAATTCCACAGGAATTCCCTGCTCTACTCTCTGTTTATTTGCACAGCTTTGTTGTACAGCAGTATCCTAACAAAGAACTTAACATCATGACGGTAAACAACGGACTGATGGCAGAGTAACGGAATACAATCCAAGGGTCAGATAGTCATTTGATTTGGTAAGGGTAAGGTGATATCTCAATTGCAATATTATCTTAACTTAACATATGACCAGTAGTAATACTATAAGCTCCTCAACGTTGTTATTTTCCACATTTATGTAATCTTATCTATAATAATTGCTGTTTTACGTAAATAAATGATAAACATATAGTCAAATTCTCGTGTCCAGGTATTAGGGAGTGTTTGGATAAACGTCATTTATAGTTGTGTGAGTTTGTGTACTGTCGAAATGCCAGCCAAGTGGCGTTTTTTATTTCATAATATTTATTCTTATAAGACCTCAAGGCTAAAGGGGGAGAGTGCCAGTACGGCATGTTCACGGGTGTTACGTTTAAAATATTAATCACTATTAGACAATGCTGACTCGCGCGCCCTGCCGAATTCTCCGCTTTATTTCTCGGCTAATGTAGCGTAGCGTTATTTTCTCTATGTATGCTATAATAGGTAGTCGTATTCATTTATTTCGTTTCACAATCTTATTTGGTTCAAGATAAGAAAAAAGTACACCGCCTGGTACTTGTATCTTCAGTGGATACCACATAGAAGATACTAAACTTCACGATGTGTATTTAACCCATTTGTCCAAATACCTAACTTAACTCTTTTTTTACCGCCACTGCAAGCCTCGGGGTCGTCAAGCCGGGTATGTCGGACTCTTACCGACTACACGGTCCTTTTCCACGACCCGACCAGACCGACCAGATAGTCGGCGCAAGCGAACTCATTTGAATAACTCTATCAAGAGTGTTTGATATTTTTAAAATAAAACCGGTTGCTCTGCCCCTATAATAATAATCACTAATACTAATTCACTCATTATAAATGTATCAAAATATCATTATGTACGCAAATTATTACCTAACGATAGAATTCGCGATTGGCCGCGTACTGACCGACAACGCAGCCTCGCGAAGCCGCTCGGGCACATTTCATGCGCGGACGGCGAGGCAACGGCACAGCCAATTCCGTGATTTTTTATGATACCAAAAGGCCCAAATGTCGCGTGTACTGCTAAATGTTTTGCGAGACAGCCATAGTGCTATTGCAACTCATAGCACTTGGGCGAGGGAGCCCAAGCATACGAATGACTCGAGGGAGCCGCGTACTGACTGAGCGAGCAGTCTCGACAGGAGTATTGACAAAACACACACCAGTAATTTCCCTAATTACAGCTTACAAAATTTGCCTTCTGAACATTTTCCCTATATACTTTATTATTATCACTCCAAGCATTGTAGAATGTACACACTCTACAGAGCTCTTTTTCTGTATCAATACGTATCGGCAAGAAGTTCCCTTGCGCCCACCCATCTGTCTGTCACCAGGGTAGGACCTTGCTATGATGGTCCCAAGACTGTGGTGACAGTAACCGAATTAAGTATCACAACACAGACTTACGACTCTTCATTGAGTGGGGAACTCAATATTACTGAAGATGTGAGCAATGGATGGAAGATTAAGGTAGAGAGTGATCAAATTTTTTTTTGTAACAGGCCAGCCCTGAATATAATGACTAAAACTACTTAAAGGTTCCTACCTCTATGTACTCATATATATGTAAGTACGGATATGACTATCACTTGCTCGTGTCTCGTGGAGAGCACGTAAAGCCGTTGATCCTGCGCCTGATCTCTCTCCGGTTTCGTCGGATCGCTATCCCATCAGACAATGAGAGTGAGGAAAGAGAGTGCACTTGTGCCCTAGATATAATATCTCCAGCGTAGTTGACTAGTTGGTCAGGGAGACTGATACTGTGCTCGGATATGCCTACTGCCAACCTTACTATAATGGTTTGTACGATACCTCATAGTTTTGTTAAGAGCTCCTCCCCTTTCTGATAGGGAGGTGCCTGAGGACCAAAGGCCGCAGTTCAATAACAACACAAGTCACCCATTTTAGTCGACACTGGGAATAACGATTTCTTCGTAATTTGTCTGTTGAGTACGAGCATTGTACTATGTCCATAATAAAATACAAGCGTTGCTTAGTTTGGGACCAATCAGTGCTAGTCTGTTCGTTGGGAGATGTTTATTTATTACGTTCACGGTCCACTTCCCTTTGCCATTTATTGTGGGTAAAAAGAAATAAGACAAAATAATTGCATACGCGACAGGTGATGAGCGCGTCTTTCGCCGCAGCATGCAGCTCCTGTTAGATTGTTCATAGTGTTGTTCCTTTCCAGGCCACGATGCAGAAGTGTGTGGATATCCGCAACATCGACTCGTGCGACTACTTCAAGTCGTTCTTCGTGGTGAGGAACGGCTGCAGCGAGGAGGACGACGACGAGCAGGAGATGTACAGCATGCTGTTCCACTATGCTAACCCCATGTAAGAAACCATACACCTACTTAAGCCTGCGTCAATAGGATCTACTAGCATAAAGGTTACAAATATCGCTAAACAAATACCAAACGGGTATCGAAGCCGCAACTCTCCGGCGCATCGGGCCAAGCGGCATACTGGCCAGTCTGTCTATATATCGGGATAATTATTACAGATTATTAAAAAAAACTATTTCAATCATTTGTGCTCGCAATGTACAATTATAAAAAATAGAGCACACATCACACTAGAAAATCTTGGCCTACTTGGGATATTATATCTTTTGAACGCTTTACCATATATAAACTAAGCCATATCAAATATACCTGTCAAATACTCAAAGGTAGTTTTGTTACCTATAATATAACACTTGTATAGAACGCTCAAGTTGTTAAGAGTCGTTTGTTGCAGGTTAGAATGTCCACTACAAGCAGGCCATTACAAGATACTTAACTACCCCTTCTTTACGGAGGATAACTACATCACTGTTCACGAGTCAAAAATATCTACCAGCGTATTTGGTTACACTTTCAGGTTGGATGGGTTTACAGTGGACCATCGGCAGGTAGGTAGCATGGAGTACTTTATTTTTTTATAGGGAGAGTGGAAACGGAAGGAATGCTTGATTACTGTATCATTGTTACAGTAATCATAAAAGGATTACCCATTTTAGTGTGGCATAATTTAGCAAAAGAAAGGTAAGTAATTTGTGTGTGTAAGATTATAAAACATATAAAAAACATGTTTTGTACATGTTTTTTATCTAAATGATGCCTGCATAAGTAGGTGTACCTTTTTAATAATTTATTAACTGCTACGTGTTTATGACTATGTAGGTACTATTATAAACAGGGTGTAAGTGGCTTCGCAACGAAAACTGATACCGTGGATTTAACTCATAATTCTGGACCCCCTACATTTGGAATTTTTCGTCGATCTCCCCGTGAATTATACGCATTTTTTTTCAGTATTTTAAACTTTTTTTTTTTTTTTTTTATTTCATTATAGGCAAGTATTTGATCTCGATCTCACCTGATGGTAAGTGACGATGAGATCTACGATGGAGCATACTTGCCTAGGTAGGAAGGCGGCAGTAGATTGAGACGCTACATTCACTAGGCACATGCAGCGCAACTGATCTGACCCGCCATCCATGAATGGCAGCACCGAACATCATGCCGGAACACGGCTAGGCCGCTTGGCGACATGGCTTTGTTCGGTGGGTGGTGACTAGCCACGGCCTAAGCCTACCACCAGTAGAGTTGTCACCTGGTTGGCACCACCCAGGGTCACGTGTAGGTCACTTGTTTTTCGGATGAAATATTAATAGAAGAATAATACCATATACGAGCATAATGCAATTACTTACTATGTTTTTGGTAGGGGGCTTAATGCTTGTAGGTCATATACGGTGGCAGATGACCTTTATAGCTTTAAAGGGCAAGAGGGCGAGCGCTAAGGCGCACCAGCCAAGGGGGTAGGGGGCAACTAGCACAAAGGCGCCTCAGGAGGCACGACCTCGGCTCGGGATTTTGGCAATGTGGGGGTTGATGCCGGGCGACTGCTCCTAGGTTCGGAAACGCACCTGTGGCAGAAGATGTGTTTCTTCGACTTCGCCGGCGAAGCCAGTGTCGGTTTGGTCACTTGAAGTGTCCGGAGCGCGGTGAGGTCGTCGGGGGGTCGAGGTAAACTCTTGATTAATAGAGTTTCTGTTTATTTTAGATATTCTGCGTGGAGGCGTACCTACAGCTATTGTATATGAGGAATCACGACTGGATAGAGAACTCGCACGTTCAGCAGGTGACTGCGAGCCCCGTTAACACCGACAAGGATGGCGACACGAGCAGCGATGCGAGGTCCGACAGCCACGAGGATAGATAAATCTTTACATATTTATACAGTAGTTTTATTTGTATTTCTTTAAAAATTATTCGTCCTTACGCCTGCTTACACCTCTCTCTACTATTCACTCATTTTATTCTTATCTACCTAACTGTTTTGTCGGACAATCGACTCCGTCCTCTCACGCTACAAACGATATCCCAATCCTACATTTTATAACAGAGAAAGTAATCACTATGTTTGCGTTTTATTGCGTCTCTAACTTTTATAATATTGGAATCGGATCAGCATATAAAGGGTTACCTCCTACATCGAAGCAAAGTCAAAGCATTTATTTCGTATAGGCCTACGAAGGCACTTACAAAGTATCATAATACATATTTTTTTACTCTACAACCGGTCCGGCAAAAACTCAGCGGGCTTGTGTTTTTTACAGTTTTTTTTATATCGCCAATTAACATCATGCAAGTTACCAAAGTTTGATGTTTTAGCTAGCTTTTCTTTTCAGGCTGTCTTTAGCGCAAAGGAAGATATTTTAAACCCTTCAAGGTTAGCTCCGTTCAGCCCCTCCAAAGGAACCAAAGTTTGTGCTAGAAGTGTCCTCATGTCAATAGTACCGTTCGGGTACGGGCGGCCCCTTTAACCATAAGACTAACGACACTTCAGATTTGAAAAATAAAAAGAATATTAAACATAGATAATCATTTATTCATCCCATCCCCATATGCCATGACTCTCTCGAATAGTCTCTGTGTTGTCTCTGCGCTGTCTGGTGACCGCGCTCGCTTCGCCCTTCACTATCGCCTTCTTCCTATCCAATTTCTTCTGCTTCAGTTCCAGATTCTTCTTGACTTGCTGTTTAACTATCTCCGGGGCTATCGTGCTTGCAGAAGTATAAGACCTCATTGATCTAACATCAGATAACGCCTTCTCTATCATCGCGAGTCTGTACTTCTGTGAATTTTTGTCCAATTCCGCTATATTCTCTTCTGGTTCGTGTGCCACTAGTGTTGGTATTTCTTCTTCTTCTTCTTGAGTTCTTGGGTCTTTAGTTTCGTTGTCTGCTATGCTTAGGGTTACCGTTTTTGATGCGATCTGTTGGATTGTGCTTTCGTCATTCTTTATAGATTCGGCCACCTAGAAACAGTTTTAAGAAATTTTAAAAATTATGAGAATGAGAAAGATAGTAATACCATAGATTATCTAATAGTTCTTATGAAGTTCGTTGCGGAATGAGAGATATATCACTACGCAATATCAAACGACATTTAAATGAAACTCGATTCTTGCTTCAGATCAATAAAGTGCACTTCAGTCCGTACATTTCATACGTTTTACAGATTAATATTACGTATCTATACGCTTCTGTTTTTATCGCATTATAAGTCTGCTATCACAGAAATTAAAGTTGTCTTATTCAATGGCGTAGCGCGAGGCGGGGCAGTTCCCGGGGCCCTTGGCCTCCATGAACGAGGTTCGAAAAAGTTATATATTATCCTAGTAGAATAAAAACAAATCGACTTTTAACCTATTGGCCTCCGACCGACAACCCCAAACGGCTCGATGGAAAATCTCAAAGTATTTTCTAGCTTTGCTATATTATGTCCTTGGGCGATAAGGAGCTGTTGATGAAGTAGTTCGGGACCTTTAACGTATTGTTTAAATAAGGTCCCAATTTATTTTTTTCCCCGGGGCTCCTGGTGACATAGCTACCGCCATTCGTCTTATTACCTCTTTCCTGAGTTCGTCCAATTCTTGTTCCGTGTATTTAGTAGCCGTGTTATGTTTGTCTTCGTCTTCCTCTCCGTCGGATGCCTCGTCACCGCTCACTTGGAGACCGATGCCCATTTCCTGAACACAATTATATAATTTTAAACTCGTTCTTTGCAGCTACGTAACTATAATAAGTCACTTTTCGGGAGCATTCGTGTGTAATGTAACAATGCAAGATTCGAATCTGTTAGTTTGTTACTGCGCCAGCGCAACACACTGGCAAAGTTGCATTCGCCTTTGTAACGTTACAAACTTCGAACTGAAATCTTTATATTCGAGGTTCTCGAGTTTTGATATCGTAGAAATAAAACAACAACAGCCATTTTAATGTCCCATTGATGGGCACGATCCTCCAATCGGTGCGATGGGGATTCATAGGCCAACACGCTGTCACATTGTGGTGTGGCGAACATCACGCGACTTTTAAGTTTCTATCAGAAATGCATGTTTCCTCACGATGTTAATCTTCACCATTTAGAAAATGATAAGTATCGTAGAAAATTGGATTCGCACATAAAATGTCATTGTTATTTCAGCCCGCGGTTCTGTACCATTCACTTGATTGCGATGAAATTTTGGTGGGTTGTTGTGCGCACGCGCAAAGGATTCTGTTGCTTGCTACGTACTCGCTAGCGAGAAATAAATCTTAGTCGAATGTAATTTAACATATAGCGTGCAATTAAAAATAAATCTTGATAAAAAAACTACTAAACCAATATTGTTGAAAATAAAATCGAACCGTCTTTGAGCTCTACCCTATTGAGTGAAAGAAGAATCATCCAAACGGGATCATCCATTAAACATTATGAGTGGTCATACTGAGTCGAACTGAGTACCTCATGCTTTTTCGTCGGTTAAAAATAAATAACGTTACTTTTTTTTTTAATTCTAAATTAAATGAAAGAAGCGTATGCTGACCTCGAGCAGTTCGTTGTCGACATCCCTGGTGCGCTTGTACCCGGAGCAGGCGACCTCGGTGTCGAGCTGGTCGTCCCTCTCCAGGTCGCTGAACCGCGGGAACAGGTCGCTCTCGAAGCCGAAGCGCCGCTTGAAGAATTCGCGGACACATTTCACGTCGCGGTCGAAGTAACTACAATAATTGTTGGGATTACAGTTTTTAAATATACAAAATGATTCAGAAAGGTACTAACTTACGCTTCTTTAGCGCACTTGCAATCATTATGTGAAGTCCAAATTTCGATATGTAAATTTAAAAAAATTGCTCACAAAAACAAAATTTATTTTTATTATTAAAATTCTCGTATTGAAATTCTGACCTCGCATAATCGTTACAAATGCGTTAGAGGAACGCAAGCTCAAGGCTCAGTATACCCTTCTGAATCGCCATGGAGTTTTGTAATATTTTGTTATTCTTTTCATTTGTGGGTCACGGTGTATTTACAGGGGTAATCTTCGAAACTTCCCAACCAATTCTGAAAATTAATTGACTGATAGAGAGCTACATTATCCCAGAGTGCTGCAGGCTATGTTTCATCGAGGAAAAGCGGGCGGAGCCAAGTATATATGGAGGCCTAAGGCCCCATTCACAATGACTGTTTGGGTGAGCTCTGGGCCCCAAATCTGCTAACACAATCAATTCATAAATTCGAACAGCAGCCGCATAGTAATTGTCACTTTTGACAGATATTGTATGGGATATCTGACAGTTACTATGCGGTTGCTGTTCGATTATGAATCCATTGTGTTAGCAGACTTGGAGCCCTGTATGTGTGCCGGATTTTACCACACCAGCGCGTCCAGTATGGGAACACATTTAAGGTCTGCTCCAACCATTAAGTACGCCTGAAATTTGAATACCGTTTATGTATTCCACCCTTTAAGTAGCAATACTCACAGTTCAGCGTTTGGATGCGACGTGGACACCATCTGTGGGAAGTCGATGATGATAGGATGGTTGTCCTGGTCGATCATGATGTTGAACTCGTTGAAATCGCCGTGGATTACGCCGCAGTTGCCCAGGCGCACGATCAGGTTCATCAGCTCGTCGTACAGACCTTCGGGCTCGGCGACTGACGTCACATGGGTCCTGAGGACAGAGACATTAAATGGTAAGTGGTGGTCGACGACCCGATTGGCGCAGTTGGCGCTGGCAGACTGCTTACTGTACCAATGTGTATGCTATATCTATTGGCAACACCTAGATTGCTGTGAGCAATCTCGCTATGTACTGACATAAGCTTTAGTCTCTGTAAGGCTTTACTCGTGTTACTTACAAAGGCCCTCCATGCACCAACTGCATCACCACACAATGTCTGTTGAAGTCCACGGGCTTGGGTACAGGAAAGCCTCTGTCATACAGTGCCTTCATGTAAGCGAACTCCTTGGTGGCGGATATGCGCGACAGGTACAGCCAGGAGGCACGGTTGCGGTGCGCGTGGTAGTCGCGTTTGTCCTTTACATTGCGGAAACAGGTGCGGCCCAGCCTGGAAGTAATAGTAATAATATCATCAGATAAATGCACCAACTTTACCGTCCCAAACTAAGCAACACTTGTATATGGGTACTGTATAATGGACTGTGGGAGACCCCAGTATATAATACTTATACATGCACTTTCTGCATAGATCGGACCACAAGCAACAATTAAATATTAGGGTAGCCCGTTTCTAACTATAACACCAGGACGTCAACCATCTCAGTCCTCCTGTGACCATGGTTGCCGTAAAGCAGCCGAAACATTGGGAACGTAAAAAACATAAAATAAACGCGTTAAAATCCGTAAAATTAGTTTTATTTCAATTATTGTATATAATAAATAATTCTTTATTGATATTATTATTTAGTATTAGGTATAGTTCATTTTTAGGTACCTGTGAAGCTTCAAGCACAGTGGGTTCCTATCCTCATCCCCGACTGTGTAAATGTTTGACTCCTTGCCAACCCCGATCTGATTGCCAAATGAAGCAATAACCTTTCTGTTGGTGAGGGCCTTGAGCGCCAGGTAGTCGTAGCCAGCATTTGTGAGACGGTAACCATCATCTATATGGTTGCATAATTATTTATATTTTCTTAACTGTATTTTTCTGCTAACATAAACATAATTGACAAGCCCAGTGAACATTGTTGATTTGTTTTTTTTTTCTACAGCCATTATTTTTTTAATAGGGGTATCAATGTTGCGTGCGTGATGGTGGATGATTCAGCCATAAGTTCCTAACAGGGCATTACGCCGCAGCGACGTCTGCCATTATTTCGATTTGCAATACATTGGTGTAGCACAAAAGTTTGCTACGGCTCTGTGAGCAAGGTTTAAAGTCCCGCTTATACATGTTTTACAAATTAGAATGAAGTAAGTAGGTAGACAGAAGAAACTTACAGTGCTTTCCTCGTTCATACGTCAACAGTCTATGTTTACACAAGTCCTTCATTAACTTGTGAACGCCACCGTGACGGAGGTTAGCTATAGACGCCACCAGGGAACCTGGCACTAGCTCATGGTTTTTCATGCCCATTTCCACCTAAAATATGTCAAGAAATAACTAACTAAATGTTGGAGGTTACGATGTTATAATATTTAGCTGGTTCATTTGTACTCACCGCAGTCAAAACTCTGAAATCCTCAGCAGTTAGGTAACGCAATATAGCAACGTCGAGCTTTCCCATGACGAGGAATTATTCTTTTCACACAGTTGTTATTTATTTACAGTGAAACGGATAAAAACGTGTATGCGTGAACCATCAACCACAGCATATACAAGGTACTCTGTGTGTGACCACAGAACAAGCGTGACGGAAACGGAATGACAGCATAGCAGTCCATACCATAGAGCGAGTAACTTTTTGCATCTGTCAGTCAACATTATTCTTATCTGACGAAAAAAAATGAGTCAACTGAATTGACAGTTTAATTTGACACTGACTGAAATTACAATACAACTACTCTTTGAATACAACTCTCTTTGCCTTGCTATTCAGTGTCTCCAACCATGCCGTAATTACGGTAGATCTACCGTAATTTTTGTAGATCTACCACCTACCGTAGACATGTTATTACGGTGACACATTCTACCGTAATTTCGTCCGTGTCCATATTTCTATAATGAACACTTGATTTAGCAAAATATTACTGCAATATTGCATTGGGATATGCGTAACGTAAAAAAAAAAAAAAAAATGTCATACTGTTGCTTCAGTTTGGAAGAGCAGGGATGCGCAACGTAAAAAAAAAAAAAGGTCATTCTGCTACTTCTGTTTGGAAGAATGACCTTTTTGTTTTTTTTTACGTTACGCATCCCCACTGCATGGGTATTTTACACTGACCTCTATGGTATACATCGCTGGACTAATCATAAGCCCGGTTATCGTGTGCCTATTTGATTTTCGCCATTTTGGCGCTGATAGCGGCAGTGACGGGGAATGGAACTAATAATAGAGATGGGACAGTGATATGATACATCGATAAAAATGTTTATGCTTAAACCTACCCATACAGTAAAATGAAAATAATTATGATCCATTCCTTTAACAATGGCTAATGTCCAAAATAGTCGAGTGGTTAATACTAAGATGAAGCAAATAATGATAATGATTAGCCGAATCGCTCATGGGTAGGGTAGGTAATCTTAGGATAAGCCGAAACCGGACTAAAGGGTGGTGTGTGACTAGCTAGATCCTACTTAAATAAGGATCGTTTTTTAATTAGAAATGAGGTAATGTAATGTTGTTTGGGAAGCAATGGGGTAGGTAAGGTATTAATAGAAAATAAAAATCAAAGTAGTACATGAGTTATGTTTAATAAAACAGTCATCAGAGAAGTGTTTTGAACAGATTTAATCATATTTTTTCGGACGCCAACTAGGCTTTTCAATGTTTTTGAGCCATAATTCTAGTCTTCTATTGTCAGTCGGAAACCTGTGAATTAGTAAACATTGTTTTAAAATAATATGTATTTGATAATACAAATCTGTCTTCGGCGATTTTTACGTTCTTGAACGTTCTATCTATTTAAGATATTGATAGAAAAAATATCGATAAATTTTATCGACAAGGAACTTTTACAGCACTATTGAATTTTATTGTTTATAATAAACCGATAATACAAAGACAAATGCGTTGTAATCACGTATAAATAAGATTAGTAACATATTTTTAAGTGCCTATAATATCAATAGAAGTTTTAATTTCTTGAATATTAGCCGTAAATTCACTTACTTGTGGAATGTAACCCCACTTCCCTTCTGGTAAAGAGTTTTGCATAACACGCACTCTTTCATGGTTTACCTATTAACTAACACCACTTATTTATGTATTAACTATATTAATACGACACAACAAACAAGTTTAATCGCGTTAAACCTTCAAAATCACTTTATAAACACGGAGACAATGTAAACAAAACAACGGCCATTTGCATTTTACGTCAGATTTAGTTCCTTTCCCCCACGCTGGGGGCGCTTCAAATAGGCACAATAGATAGCTGTCATTTTAAAGGATATCATTAGTCTAGCGTACTTGTATCATGGACGTCAGTGGTATTTTAGCTGCAAACACTGGTCTGCCGTAATTTTCCACCATCTACCGTATTTTGAGACCAGTCAACACCGTAATTTTGACAAAGAGAGTTGGAGACACTGTTGCTATTACAAAAAACAGGCCAAATAGAAAAACATAATAAACTTAGCGTATATTATTTCTTATTAGAATCTTTTCTTTTTCAATTTTACGTAAAAGTAATATGTAAATATTGTAAGAACCGACCAGCTTACAACGATGTGCTTTATATTCCTACCAATCACGCACCCATATTTTATTTGAGTTTTTAGTTCGATCTCAGTTGGTTTTGTTGTTTAACGGTGGCTCGGCTTGATTTCTTTGTTTAGGCTGAGATTGTTGTTGTGAGAAACATGTCTACCGGCTTTAGAAACGGTGCGATACGACTAGACGACATAGCTGGTGTGTTTTACTCCGGCCAAGTGATATCTGGCTGTGTGGTTTTCGAATTGGACCAACCTCTGACATTTGCAGGTGAGGTAGGAAGCAATTCGAAGACCTGGATAGCTCAGTTGGTAGTGACCCTGCCTTCTGCGCTGTGGGTCCCGGCATCGAATCTTGATTAGGACAAAATGGTTTGAAACATTACTCTTAAAAACATTAGAGGAAAGGTAGTACACAAATGTGTGCTGCTTACTATTATTTCATCTCTGTAAGATACTCATACCAGCTGCCAGCAGTATGGTTTACTCGCATGCTTGTTGCACAGTACTTACCTAAAGTTTCTATGATAATTCCAGTTTTATCTATCATCTACCGTGGGGAGGCTGATGTGCTGTGGACTGAGAATGAGACTGAGGTTGTCAATAATATAGAACGCGAGTACACAGTGAATTATATTGGACATGAGGACTATTTTAACTACACAGAGAATTTGATTGGAGGTGGCGGTGAGCAAAACTCAACTTTATAAATATTGGAATGTAGTGTTTTTATAGGCACTATTGAATCCTTACATTACAAAAAAATATGATTGAATGAGACTGGGCTCTCATTGCTAGGACTTAGTCTTCAGAATAAATTTCTAATGGTATTTTAATTTTTGAATATAAGTTGATCAATTCAACACCCTAAGTTACCAAACTATTTCTGTAGGACTTCTTAAAAACTGCTGTTGCAATTCTATGGATTTGAAGGTAGTGTTCGAAGTACTTTTCACGAGTTAAATGTATATTTACAGGTACATCACAGTTACCCGCTGGCTCTCATGCTATCCCTTTTAAATACCGGATACCATCCTTATCACCATCCTCTTTCAAAGGTTCTAAAGGCCATGTTCATTACAAGGTGACTGCACTCATGATGTATCTTGACCCATTGTCGTCTAAAGAAGAACTGTGCAAGGAGTTTGAAGTTATTGCACCATTTGATTTGAATGTAGGAGATCCATCTATAAAAGTGAGAAGTATTTAATGATCATTCCTTATTGGCTAAAACTATAAACCAATTACCAGTGAGACTAATACACCTCTGCCTACGCATTATGCGAATAAGCATTTGATGATTTTAGAAGCCATAAGTACTGTATGATAAATGGATAAAGGTCTTACTATAATTGTTGCAAGCTTGCCTTTTGACCTAAAGGCAAGCCACCAAGACTTACTTTAAATGATGAGTGTGAAAGTGTTCCTTTGACTTTACTATGAAGTTACTAAACTTAATAGTGTGACCACTGTGGGGTTTTAGTCTGTAGGCTGCAAAAAGTCCCTTGCCTTACCCAAAGCTTGTGGAATGATTTCCCCACATAAAAAAAATTGTCATTAGCTGGTTTCAGCCAATCCACTATTGGGAGGTTTGATTCATTGATTGGGATCCGTCCAGACCGCACATGCTTATCGAGACACCTTAGAGCATAGTCAAATCCCATCTATGCTCGTATCAGGCGAGGCGAGCTGGTGTCGACACGTTATGCTGAGCTCATTGGTTTTTGTCTTATAGCATCCTATCCACATGGAGTTTGAAGAGGTGTACGGTTGCGTCTGCTCCTGCGGCTCCGACCCGGTGACGGTCCGCGTGAAGCTGCCCGTGTCCGGGTACTGCCCCGGGCAGGCAATCCCAGTCGCTGTTGAAGTGCAGAACGACAGTAGTGTTGAAATCACCAAGATGAAATTTGAAATTCTGACAGTAAGTTCACACATAGCATGTGTACTATAATATGACTAAGTTTGTGAGTTTGGATGTATTGGGTAATCTCCGGATCTACTGATGATTCCGACATTGGCGAAAGTGGCTCTATTAGGTACGAAAAAAATAAGATGAACTAATAAAGATGCTATGATTATACTAACTCTCTTCGACTGATCAATGGCTCGACTAGGACCGCTTGCGCAGCCTCGCACTGATAGCGAAGTCATTTTCCCCCACCATAACCATAATAATACCAGCCGTTTTTATGTCCCACTGTTGGGCGTTCAACCAACGTTCTAACCAGCTATCACTGGTTTTTGACCTCTATAACTTTTGTAATTATATTCCCATAGAAAGAATGCTACCGCAGCCAACAGCCCCCGTCCGAGTTCATAGAGCCCGAGACCGTGCTCGCCACCGCCAAGAGGGGCGCCGTGCTCGGCAACAGCAGCCGCGACTTCACCTGCGACCTGCTCGTGCCGGACATGATCGCGCCCTACCTCGACAACTGCAGTGTCATCGACGTCAGGTACTTCTTTAGGGTGAGTCACATTATCATCATTATCGTCAGCAGAGGGCTGTTTCATCATCAGAGTCTTCGGAATCATAATATTTTTTTTACCTACATAATATTGTTTTCAAGTCGAGAGTGAACAGGTACCTTTTAGGCAAGTATGCTCCATCGTAGATCTCATCGTCACTCACCATCAGGTGAGATCGAGATCAAATACTTGCCTATAAAGTAATAAAAAATAAAAAAAAGTTATCGTCAACAGAGGGCTGTTACATCATCAGAGTCTTCGGAATCATTATATTTTTTTTACTTTATGAATCATCAAAAAGTTATTATTTTTATCTGGCAACCCACATTTGTGTATATACCAGTTAAAAAAAAGATTCCCGCGCTCGTTCGGAATGCCGCTGTTCCAATGGAAAAGATGTATGTAAGTCTATGTTTTATTTGACCCGAGAAAAGTCCTTAGGTCTCGCTCGGGACCATAACCACGTTAATCCAGTCTCAAGAAGTTATTTAGCCTCCTCATTGTTACAGATAACAATAAAAGTATCCGGGTGTAACGAAGAGATGCAAGACGAATCAGAAATATATATCGGATTGATTCCTCTGAAGAACTTTACAGAAGACGGATATGTTCATCCTTTAGCTGACCACCTACCCAACAGCCCAATCCCAGTGATAAACGACCTCCCAGCAGCTGCTCCACCATATATACAACCACAAATAGCTAACGTGAATCATCACAGTCCACTTCAATCCGCACCGTATCCGAACTATGGAACTCCATATCCAAGCAATAACCCACCATACCCGACGAGCAATAGATTTGAAAATCAATCAACGGAGAAAACGCCATTTAGGGATTATGATATAGGTTTTAAATTGCCGGAGAGTAATCCACCTTGTGCAGATATTAATATGGTTTCGAATCAAAATCCGCCTTATCCTAAGGACAATTTCATGCCAAGTGCTTTACCACCGTATCCCACCGACAATTTGATGCCGCAAGTGAATGCACCGCCTTATTCTAACGGCTCTTTCTCTCCGTCTGCGCCACCGCCGTGATAGAAGAGGTAAGAGATATAATATTAAGTATTTTGTTTTATATGCAGTTTTTGATAAGCTTACAAATCATTTTATATTTTTTATAGTTTTATACAGTGGAGACAATAACAAATTGTTTTATTTATTCAATAAGGATTTAGACTATTTTTATTTTATTAACTTTTTATACCCAAGTCAAACTTGTTCAACTAATGTTTTTTGGTCGTCTAGAATTAAGTATAACATTAATTAATTAAGCTTATACATATATCGAGTGATGTTATAACGCAAAGCGCAACCACAAACAATGTTTACAATTTCTCGGAGTCTTATTGAAGGTAAAGAAAATAAAATTTTCGATTATTTACTCGTTATTATAGAGAAAGATGTTGTTTATTCACAGAAATATTGATTAAGATTAAAGTAAGAAAAGACTGGATGTTATAAGAATTTATATGCCACTCGTGCTAGAGGTATATAAATCGTATACTAATTAAATAATTATAAAATAAGATTACGACTATTTAATGGTGCTTTGTAGATTGATTCCCAAAATATAAGGTTTTCGTACATTTATAATGACGTAACAAACAAATGACTTTTCTGCTAAAAAATGTTGAATGCTATTTAAAACTTTTACATTTGGGGGCAATATTACGAGATGCTTTGAACATATTATATTATAAAGAATATAATCTCAGAAGCAAAGAGCTGATATCCTCTTTGCGGGATGGTTTGCCTTCAGTGCATTTGGCGAGGCGTAGCGCAGGGCGTTTTCGTTACCATAACATTATTAACTTTGTTATCATTTAAATAAGGTCGTAAGTCATACACTACGAAGTCTTTGAAATTATCGAACCTCTTCCGGTCGCCTGCGCTCGTGCATCATCGTGCGGGCTCGTGAGACCACCTTTGTTTCCCCTAGTGTCTGCCTTATTTAGAAAACTTCGCGGACATGCTCTGCGCCTCGCAAAATATGCTAGTCACCGATATTGAATTATAAGCCCAAGTGCCATTATACGATTTAATACTATGATGCTATATCCTAGTTCTGAAAAAGAATTCTTATGGACTGTTTAATTGTTTGATAATGTTTCCATTTCGCCAGTAACATGAAATATTAATATTTGATTCTAAAACAACATTGATAGTTAAGATAATCTGAATGCTTTTGAGATCATGGAATATACGCTGGTTAACTCTTAAGTTTTTTTTGTATAATCTTTGATATATTATAAAGTGATGATATATTATGAAAAAATAAAATTGTTACATACTTTGACCTAAACTCTTTTATTCATATGTACAGTCGTGGACCTTAATTCGGGAGGCTTTTAAGGTTGAATATCTTAAAGCAAACGTATACCATAATAAAGGAACTATTTTGACTGACGCTACTAAGAGCACTGTTTGGAGAATTGAAAGTTTGAAATAGTGTCCGCTAGAGGCACTGTTCAACATAGACATTTCTTATGGAGATCCCAACGAAATGTCTTAATACGTAGACTATAAAGTATATGGTTAGCTTACAAATAACCTCGCACTTTACGTACGTCTCTCAGATATGACAATACACAGATATACGACCTTATTGCATTATAAGTGTCGTTGAAAATATTAAGGAAATGGGTCCCATATTAATATTCGTCTCTGTACTTGATTTTATTACTATAAAATGCAGGCGTTAAAATAATAATATATATTTTTTTATAAAGTCTTTATTAAAAAAGTTCATCAGATCATTCATAAATTCCTGGGTAAACATTATTAAGTAGGTAACATTTAAAATATTTTTTTTTTAATTCTATTTCACAAAGTTGTAAGTATCTTATAAAAAATATTATTATGCATTCAAAAAGTATTTTATATATTTGTTCCTTAGGTATATAATATTTTTGCGGCCAAACTTTACATATAATAAAAATACAAATTAAAGCCTTTAAAAAGATTTCACCACATAAATAGTTTCTATCGACAGACCGAACAGACGAATTGCATTATAGCTCAAAAAAGTATTTTTCATAATTTTATAGTAAAAGCTCATAAAGTTTTACCGTAATGTCTGACAAAATTCATTCTTGAACAGACCTATATAGGGTTTAATTTTGTAAAACGATTTCATCAAATTTAACAAGCTTGCAAATAGTTATAAATAATGGTTTCTTATAAAAAATATAGTAATTACTGTCTTATGAGACACAAAATGACATTTTCGGTAATATCGGTGGGTGTGCCACACTGTATAATATTATATGGTCACAAATTATATATTAAAAATATCATGGCATTAACTAGAGTTTGCATTTATAACTCTTAAAATTTAATTATATACTTATATTTATATTAGTTTTGTATCATAATGTAATTTTCTCTATTTCATTTGTATACTTATATTTATTAAAATGTACGCGATTCGATAGACTTAAAATCATATAAAACGTTAATAAATGCAATACAAAAAAACTACTTAAAATAACTGACCAAAAAGATCATTTTTATGAGGCACAATGTGTAAAATGTACAAAAGAGTTTCCTTAAAATATCAATGTGACTTTACGTGTGCATACACAGTATAGATATTTATTTATCGTCTTTTTTCTGTTCGTTCATGAACTCTGGATTGTAGGGCGGGTTTGAAGCTGCGGTGGGTGACATAGCTGCCGGATTATCTAAAAAAAGTTAAGCCCTTTTAAATGCCTACGTTTGGGCTCACTACTCCCAATGCGAGAAAGATTCAGGGCCATAGTCCACCACACTTGCTCACTGCGGTTGGCGAACGATTGGCGGACTTCACACTTCACAAGTCTTTCGAGACCTATAGGGTTAAACAGGAACTCCTAATGTAAGCAAGCATGCTGTCACTGTCACACTTATTTATGAAGTGTGTGGTATGCACGGAACGGGCGATGCCTACGTTACATTGGCACTACGATCAAATATAAAAAGATGCTGCTTGGGCCACGGATTACGTTCTCACAGTAATGCGGGTTTCCTCACCGTATAGTAAGTAATAATTATCGCTGAAATAAGATTAGTGATAAACTCCAGAAACCCCAGAGGTGCAAGCTGTTTGTTTGTTCATTGCTCTT
Organism: Pheosia gnoma; assembly: GCA_905404115.1. Classification (NCBI taxonomy): domain Eukaryota; kingdom Metazoa; phylum Arthropoda; class Insecta; order Lepidoptera; family Notodontidae; genus Pheosia; species Pheosia gnoma. Next base: position 8,090,215 of record FR989911.1, read on the forward strand.
TTGAGTAATTATTCATGAAAATTATCAGTTTATTTTTCGGTGAGTGTTGGCCAAACGTTGTGCTACTTAAACCGAATAAAAAAGGTAAAGGAAAATACGAAAACAGGTTGTTGTAGTATTTACCGTTGACACTGTCCGGTGTGGCAGGCTCTGGGGCGGAAGCACTGGCGTACGGGTTGGCTGGGCTTAGGGGCTGCACATACAAAATTATGGAAGTCAGAAAGAAGCTTTTACGGTTTCTAAAATCAACCATTGTACATGTACATTGCTCTGTCAATACCTTTTATGAGATCCTCCCATGTGCAGGTAAGCAGCCAGTAGGTAATATATATAGTGAAGTTTGGCAATACGTCCAACTTACGGTCATTGCATTTAGTGTAGGTTACATTACACATGGAATTACTTTAAATATTGTTTTTTTTTATTTAATGATTCTTTACTCCATTCGTTTGCTTTAATAATGTACTAAATGTTGTGATAAACGTAGATTCACTTGTAAAAGCTTGACAAACCAAATTCATCTCTATCGTACTTACATAAGGTACATTAGCTCCCGGTGGCAATGAAGGGGTGCGAACTGCATCCCCGCTCGGCATCATGAAACCTATGGTGCCAGTCTTCAACAGACTCGATGACGTCACAGCTCGATTATCGGAGTAAGGCTGGGTGGGACTTGGAGTATTCCCGCGCTGAGGTGGAACGGGGCTGTTACTAGGGTAAGGCAAACTAGCTTTTGGATAAGGTTGATTTGTTTGAGGGTATGGCGACATGTTCTGATTAGGTGTACTAGGATATCCTTGGTTTGTTTGAGGATACGGAGAGGTATTCTGGTTAGGGGCATATCCAGGTTGGTTGGCTGGCGGGTACGGTAAAATGTTCTGATTAGGAGTACCGGGGTATCCAGGGTTTGTGGGAGGATACGGGGAGATATTCTGACTAGGGGTATTACCAGGGTAAGGTTGACTTGTTGGCGGGTATGGTGAACCGTTATGATTATCCGTTGGGTATGGCGAAATGGGATTTGCGTTCGGGTAAGGTTGGTTAACTGGCGTATTTGGGTAAGGCGCGTTTACGGTGGGGTATGGGGAGGAGTTTGGGTAAGGTTGGTTAATAGGGTATGGAGAGGTGGGGAAAGGTTGGTTCATGATTGGTGAGGGATAGCTGGTGACTTGTTCTACTAGTTTAGGCATTTGGTCGTGTTGTGGGTTAACTACGTCATCTTGATAGCCGTCAAGCGGTACGGTACCGATAATTAACGGTTGGCTTTCATCTTGGTCGGTGTGACAGACGCCGGCTTTCGTTGAGACCTGGCAATACATAGATAAATAACATCACGCTCGTTATCCTGAGGGGGTGATCAGATGTTTCGAATAGTCCTACGTTCCTTTACTCTACAACCGAATTGGAACACAAATTCAACTTAGAAGATCCGGTAAGAAACTCAGCGGGCTTGTCTTTTTTTAACATTATGTTTTACAAGCCAAATTATCGTGTACTTTTAATTTTGTAGCTCTACTTTGTTGCTTTTCGAAGCGCACACATGCTACACCACAATAGAAGAGTCATACACATATATATACTCAAGCCTGTATCTGATATGGGTAGGCAGGACTGTTGATTGCCATTGACGTGTACAAAGATTATGTAAGAAAATAGAAGACGAAGAATGTACTTAATTCCCGATTGGTAGAAGTTGGTAGTGAGTGTGAGTGACCCTGCTTTCTGTTCCAGGAGTCCCCGGCTAGAGAAGAAGAAGAGAGCTCGGATCCCGGTTGCGCAAAATATTGAGTGATGAGCACGAATGTTTGTACCCGAGTCGTGGAATAAGAATAGTTTATTTCAATTAACATTAACAAGAACAAAGTATTGGTGAGCTCCAAACTAGACAAAGTCTGTATCTTGGAGCTCGGTACACTATTTAACGTACAATTAAAATGTTAATAGGTATATAATTTCAATTTCTTAAAACTAGAACATAAAATAAAATGAAATGTGAAAGTGAAACACTATGAAATAATAGTGTTCACTATTTATAAAGGCTGGGTCGTATGTGTGTACAGACGAGTATGTTTGAGTGTGTGTGTGTGTGTGTGTGTGTGTGTGTGTGCGTGCGCGCGTGTGTCTGTTTGTGTGTGCGTGAGAGGGTTGTGAGAGTTATATGGTTTTCTTCACTTTTAGATAAATTTTTCTGTCTCGTCGTAATTAGTATTAATGAGCAATTTTTTGATGATAGATTTGCAGACAAATAAGGACCAGTTATGAATACCAGATATTTTGTTAACTATATTGTACGTGTTGATGAGTGAGTAGGCTGGAGAGCGTCGGGCTAAGAGTGAGTTGGCTGCTGGTAAGGGATCCTAAAAACACGTTTTGAGGCAATGAAATCGTAATCTGGTCTATTTTTTTAACTCTTTGTGTGTTTTTAAGGTTGCAGATAAGATGAAGAGTTGTCTAACACGTAATACTTGAAATTCTCTATAAAGTAGGTCTGTTGAGTATCTGAAGGGTTTTTTAACGTTACTTTGAAAAGTGCTCTTTGGGCCCTTTCGAGTTCGATTAAGTAAGTCTTACCAGCGCATCCCCATATGCTGATGCAATATTGAATGAGAGATTGACCGAATGCCACATAAACCAGACGAAGAATGTCTGGTGGTAAGCAATCTCGTAGCTTACGTAGGGTGTGGATAACTTTTCTTACCCTGGCGGATAAAGTGGCAATATGCTTTTTGTATGTCAGGTGTTCATCAATGATAACTCCCAGGTATTTTATATTAGAAACGCGTTCAATAGACGGACAATCACATGGGTTTGAGAGTGTGCTATTATTACAACAATGATGTAGTGTGAGTTTGAAGTTTTGTAAGGGGGCTGAAGCAGCTGTTTTTGAAAAAGCAATGTATTTTGTTTTGGATAAATTTAAAGTGAGTAAATTAAGATCTAACATAGTGGCGATCTGGGCCATGCCTTTTTCAGCAAGGTGGTGTACTTGGTCCCAGCTCTTACCATGAAATAGAATAACTGTGTCGTCTGCGTAAGTGATTGTCTCAGCACTATCAAGGTAGAGGTTTAAGACGTCATTAATATAAATAATGAATAAAGTGGGGCCGAGTAAACTACCCTGTGGGACACCAAATTCAGTAGGAAGCTCGCCGCTGAAGTAGTTACCGAGTTTAACGAATTGCCTACGGTTTGATAAGTAGCTTTTGAACCAGTGGAAGCACGTACCCCTGGAGGTTCCCTATTTATATAAATTAATCATATACTGGATTCGTCCCCAAACCATTGTATGGCAACCATAATACAAGTTAGTTTGAGACCGTACAGTTGGTGTCTGGCGTTATTACTATTAAGAGACACTTACTTTAAAGGAATATTTAACATCAATGTAACGGCAATGGCAAAGGTTGTACACATCCATGGCGGGAACCTCCATCTCTACCGTCCAGTTCCTGGTGGTGCTGCCAGGCACGGGGCCCTTCTTGATCTCCGCTACTATCTCTTTCTCTTTGCGAGTGTCCGGTTCCGACGCCGCGATGTATTGGATGTGCTGGATCCACAGAACAGATAACATTAGACTTTCTAGCCATAGAAATAAATCAAGATAGAACGGAAAAGAGGGCGCAAAAATATCCAGAGGTTACATAAGAGACAACCAAGTTATTATATATATATAGTTTAATAAAGCGCCTCTAATATCTAAAATAAAAGTAAACACCTACCCTTTTAATAGCTAACTTGATTTGCTTAATATCCACAGTACTGTTGTTCTCGCAGCTAACTTCAATAGGTATGATCTGGCCGGGGCAGTAGCCGCCCGCAGGCAACTTCACCCTCAACTCTGAGGACCCAGAGTTAAAACACCAGCAACAGTACGTTTGAGATAAATCAAATTCTAATGGTTCCTGAAAACACAAAAATATGGCTGAGCGACGATACGAATAGGATTCATACAATCGATTACAAGTATGCGTGCGATCATCACATCTTGGCCTTAAGAGTCATAATACCTCAGCTCGAGCCGCGCCTAGTCTCTATCCCGCTCGCACACTTGATGCTTGCGGTAGGCTAGGCATCTCTCACTCATCAAAGCGAGATTGGGCAGGGCAGATGGTTTTAATGCGCGTTAGTTTAGATAACTTCATTTGTTAAAGTGAGAAATAAAGATAATCTAAAAAACATACCATCTGCTTTATATATAGTTCAGTTACTATGCAAAGTTTTACAGTATTATTTTAATACTAGCGGTTTTTTTTGTACAGTTTGGAGGTGACTTTGTTTTTTTTCCATCACGATGTTTTATGGAGTTGTTGCCCAACATAGTACCTTAGCATACAATCCTCAACTTTACAATATATGTATTTCTTTCAAGGTCAATGCTGCCTTATCATCTATACATATAAATAAAATTGAAGTGTCTGTTTGTAATATTAAAATAACCGCTTTTTACTAAGTGCATTTGGATGTATACACGTTACCTATACCGAAACAACATTTTTTACAATTGTTGTCTGTCTGTCTGTCTGTTTGTTCCGGCTAATATCTGAAATGGCTGGACCGATTTTGACGGGACTTTCACTGGCAGATAGCTGATGTAACAAGGAGTAACTTAGGCTACTTTTATTTTAGAAAAACAAATTGGATCTCACGAACAAAAATTAAAACCAATGTTGCAGCGCAGCGCCTGATTAAGTTTGATAGCAACAACCCGCAATGCGTCCCGCGGGCTCAGAATGGGCGAGCAGGCTGTTGTCAACGGTTGTCTTTGTTAAATACCACGCGGACGAAGTCGCGGGCAACAGCTAGTTTATACATATAACAGAGATCATACTGAGCAATTTGAGGTATTAAGTATAGACATATATCTTAAAACTACATTAATATCACGGCAAAAAACACAGGCAGAAAAAAGTGTATAATATTGTGAGACAATGACGTCATAGGTCAGCAACTAATATAAATAGCATGGCTGTTTATTACTCAATTCAATGATGCGCCGTTATTCGTTCTTCAATGTCATCCTGTTTCGCATGATTGCATTCCAAACGGATTGTGCAGGGATGGCCATTGATGGAGATTCTCCCAAGAGATGAGAGATGTAAATATTAAAAAAAATGCCAACTCGCTCCAGATGTTATAAGTACCTAATGCACGACCATTTAATTTTAAATAAGTATATAGAGATTATTTTATATTCATAAAAAAAGAACATTTTTGTAAAAACATTCTGTATTACATAGAGACCTATGCCTTTTGCAGTCGTTCGATGACACCTAAGTGCAGACATCGAAATGATGTAATATGACACCCGAGCGCTATCTAAAAGCGAAACGTTGTTCTTTTTTTAAAAATGAGAACGATATTTTTTTTATACATTAAAAGCGCCCTTAAGATAGACCGAGACTTACTTTGCAATACGGGTCGTCATTCAAATTCGTAGGCGCGATCACCCTCACGGCCCTGAATAACTCCTTGTTTGACGAGAACATGCCAGAAGTAACCATAACTGCCTTGACTCGGTATCGGATGTGGCCGTCAGAACCCTCGAATGAGGACGGACAGTTGTCCGGTATGCTTAAGGCGAATTTACATTCGTGGTTACCAGCCTTCAGATCGTGTTCACCTAAAAATTACTAATGGCGTGAGTTACATACATAGTTCAACGGCTAATACCAAGAAGGGGTTAGAGATATTCCATCGCCAAGAACATGTAGGTACGTCCACCACAAACACGAGTTGGAGCGGTGCCAATTCCATTACCATTGAGGTGGATAAAAATGTACCAAAAATAATAGAAGTTGAGACTAACATCCGTACCAACTGCACTGCTTTGCGAGGCTGGTTCAGGAAGAGTCTGCGCGGCACATATGCCTGAGCCAGATTATCTCATTAAATGTTTTACTATTGGCACTACCACCTAAATCAATTCTGGAAAAGTTTAATGCCACTTACACATACTTGCCAGGCCAGCATCAACTCAGGCTAATATTAGGCTAATTTAGTATTTGGTGTGTAAGCGAACCGAGACGAGAGACGCCTCTAATGCCTGGATTACACGTAATGAGTAAAACCTTGTTTTTACCACAAGCACTGTCTTGCTATTTTACTTGTTACATGTAATCAAGTCTTTGTTAGTCTACCCTGATCCAGAATGTTGCTTGATAACTGTGTGTGACAAAGTCGTCAAGTACAAAGTCTCTAAGCTGCATAGCAGTAGTCTGTGGGCTCTGTGGCAGTGAAAATTCCAAGTTTCAGCAGCAACAAAAGTCACCAAACAAAGTCAAAATATCAAAACCCACAACATAAGAAATTGGCTTATGATTCTAATTCTATTACCATCAGAGTTTCCAAAGATAAAGATTTTCTTTTTCACATACTCCTCATACGAGGTGTGATCAACCGTGTAGTATTGCGTGCGATCATTGACGCGCCGGCTCTTTTGTGTCGTCCAGTGGACTTTGCAGAACCCTTTCAAGCTCACATATATACCTGGAGAGAGGAAATAATACTTTTAACTAGCCCAGCAATAAGAGTGTGGATATTCATTACTAGCAGCACCCAAGGTCGCAAGTCCACTAAATAATTGATTCATTGTAATGCGCATGATAATTTTGTGATAAAAAAAATAATACCACACTGAGTTTCTTGCTTGATCATAGTAGAGGTCACATTCTGATCCATTTGTAGTTAATTTACAAGGTACTTAGAAGTTCGAATAGAGCCCAATCAAAACATTAAACTATTTAATACATCAGTATAGTATCCATAATACAAGCATTGGGAAAATACACTTAGCGTACATAGGGTGATATTTATTATTTACTAATGGTGCCCCAGTCTGTATGCATTGACTTTAGGTTTATTGGCATAACTTCCAATTCATGAGATAAAATCTAGATGTTTTTGTTAAAAACTATAATCATGCCAAGTTTAATTAAAATCTGCACATTGAAATAAGTTTTATGGCTGTGGGAACCCATTCACTTCCCAAGATAAAAAATATCCTCTATGTTGACCCAAGAAAAATCTATCACTATGCCTAGTTTCATCAAAATCTGTTCGATAGATTTCGCGTGGTGTACAGAAAAAAAAATACGTTTTCATACTCTGTAATGTACTAAACATTTTATTAAAGGTAGGATGTATTAAAATTTCGTGACATACACATCATGCATACTAAACATTATAGTCCGGCGTTTCCATACTTACCGTGAATAGTTTTATCTTTCTTTTGGTTAAATACAATTTGCCCGTTAATTGTTTGTCCTGCGTAATAAGCATCATTCTCACTGTCAAGTTCTATTTGACCGTCGTCAAATCCCATTTTAGTAATTATCACTTCACCACTCTTATGTCGTGGAAAACAAAATAAGATTAATAAAATAAAATAACCGATAACCAACTCGCTGACAGGCCCACAGACCAATGACCAATCACAGAGTAGACTCTACTCTGTGATTGGTCATTGGTCTCTACTCAGTAGAGGTAAGAGAAATTGACAGGCCACAGAACAAAATTACTCAAGAGCTGACAGAGACACGCCATTTTCATATCACCATGTCACATCCATTATTTTATTTATAATGTGTTGAAAACATAAATCCTTTTTTATATTCTTTTTGGTTATTTGTTATAGTTTTAATTTTATTCATCTGTCATCTTTCTATTCAATACATTTTTCAGTTCGTTACATTAATACAAGTTTTTTATTTAATACATTTAATACATTATACAACTTTTACATGGTGCCGAATTTCAGTCTAATATCCTAATTCATAATTTACAACAAAGCTATTTCGGATAAAAACGTTCAAACCAAATTCATTTGCTGAACCTCTTTTGTTTTTTTTCGCCCGTGTCTCGCCATGGAGGAGATGACCAAAAGAAAACTAAGAGCTCAAAAAGGACAATGTAAGGCTTCATTCACGCGCCTCAAGACGCAGCTCGAGGGCGAAGCAAAATTTACGCAAGATGAACTTAAGGTACGGCGAATCAATTTGGTAGAAACTTACAATTCTTTCAAAGAAATTGCATTGCATTTACAACTTTTGGGGGAAACAGCCACAGAGGAGGATGAGATAGAAGAACGCTACTTATATTTGATGGCTACTTTAGAAGAGCGTATGAATCAATCCCCTCACGGAGATCCATTAAAAGCCATTAACAATAGGGCAAAGCTGCCGGCTCTTGAGATTCCCATCTTCGACGGAAAAAACGTTGCAGCATACAAACCTTTCAGTGAAATGTTCCAGGCGATTGTGCATAATGATTCCAGGATTTCTGATATAGAACGGCTTTGCTTTCTCAAGAAATATCTAAGAGGAGAACCATTACAGCTTATTGACAACTTGCCAATTATAGGTATATCGTACGAGTCTGCTCTGGATTTACTGCGTAAGAGGTATGACAATCCCGCGCTATTGGTGAATAACCATGTGACATCCTTGCTAGATTTATGTAGCATTAACCGCGGTACTGCGCAACAATTGAGGGATTTCATAGCAAAGGTGAGACAACATATCAGCGCTCTAAAGAACCTCAGCCAGCCTATTGGCCATTGGGATGCAATGCTATCATGCATATTGGTACGTAAGCTCGACTCTTTTACAGTAAGACTATTCCACTCTGACCGAGACAACACAAAGGTCGTACAAGTCGACGAGTTACTAAATTTCTTAGAAAAACGTGCAGCCTCCCTGGAGGCCAGTCCCACTATGAGTGAGAAGTCTCAAGGTAAAGTGTATTCTGTTAACATTGCCACTTTCAATAAGATACAAAGATATGCTCAATGTATTATGTGTTCTGAGGACCATAAATTATATAGATGTCCTTTATTCAAGGCAGAGTCACCCCAGAAAAGAAATGAGTATGTAGTTAAAAACAATTTGTGTCAACTTTGCCTTACCTTACATACACAAAAGTGTAGATACAATTTTCAATGTTACATTTGTAATTCCAGATTACATAACACATTAATTCATATTGATGAGAAGAAACCTGCACTTGAGGCAAAAGAGAATGAACAATCACAACTGGTAAACTTGCATACATCGCAATCTGTCGCTGATAGTGTCCTACTGCCAACTGCAAAGGTTTTAGTGACCGGAGCCAATAATAAAAGGTTTGTCGTAAGAGCTTTGCTTGACTGCGGCAGCCAGACTTCATTCTGCACCACTGCCTTGGCAAAGGAGCTAGAGTTGCCATCAATTGACATGCATAAGAATATAGGTACACTGGGTGGCACGTGCAATAATTTTACCAATAAAGGCATTCACTTGCGCATTGATTCATTGGTAAATAGTTTTCAATTAAATGTCACTTGTTCTGTAATAAACAAGATTACATCGGAGCTTCCCCAAAAGCATATTGATTTAAGCGGCTTTATAATACCAAAGCATGTTGCCTTGGCCGACAGTGAGTTTCACATTCCAGGTCAAATATCTCTACTCCTCGCTTCTGATGTTTTCTTCAAAATTATTTTGGATGGAAAAATAGAGGGTGGGCCGACCGATCCAATATTATTGAACACTCAGCTAGGATACATTATTTCATCTACAAGCATTTCCAACTATACAGCCGTCACTATGCATACAGTCATTCATCCTTTACAAAATAATACATTTCAGGTGAAATATCCGCTTAAATTAATACAGGATATTGACCCATCAAATTCATATGCAATCGCTTTGCAAAGATTATACAATTTAGAAAATAAGTTTCAAAGAGATCCGGTTTATTTTAATTTATACAAAAACTTTATACATACTATATGCATAATTAATACAAAAACATGTGATCCCAAAAATGAACCATTATTTATTCTACCTCATCATGGGGTACTGCGGCCCGAAAGAAAACCGAATAAGCTTCGGGTTGTTTTTGATGGTAGTACTAAGACCAGAGGCGGCCTAAGTCTTAAAGATTTAATGTGCAATGGTCCGGTCGTGCAGATGAAGTTGATCTGATTGGCTTTTGTGACGCTTCAGCGACCGGTTGTGTTATTTTGTTCATTTACTTTGCTCAAAGTCCAGAGTAAATAGTACTAATTCTAAGTTAACAGTACCAAAACTAGATCTTAATGTTACTCTTTTGTTAGCAAAACTTACTTCTCACGTGTTGTCTATTCTAGGAATTACAAATGTACATCTTTTTTGTGACTCCAAGATTGTTCTTGGCTGGCTAGATACTTTACCTGTAAAGCTCCCTTCATACATAGGTAACCGTGTGAAATGTAATATATGGACGTGACTACTTGTTAAAATGTAATAATTATAATTAAGTATCATCATTATTTATTTAAACAGCAGCTGTTGTGTTATTATTATAAGTACAATTCTTATTATTTTGCCCCCGGCAGTTTATGTTGAAAACATAAATCCTTTTTTATATTCTTTTTGGTTATTTGTTATAGTTTTAATTTTATTCATCTGTCATCTTTCTATTCAATACATTTTTCAGTTCGTTACATTAATACAAGTTTTTTATTTAATACATTTAATACATTATACAACTTTTACATAATGTGTATTTATTGAATGTTTTATTGCTATTAATTACTTGACATTGGCAAAATATATGTTGTGGGTGAGGCCATATCCATATCCATTTTACTCCATCGCATCTCATTTCGTCACTGACCTTGTATTTATAGAGGTCAGTGCATTTCGTAAACAAAGAAGAAGAGCTGACAGGACGAGAGATAGGCTGTCTGTCTGACGACAGATGTGATTTTTTATTCTCTTCTATCTCTATATGGAATATTTATTATCTATGTATGGAAGGGAATAGTTTAGTATGAGTATCATTTTACTTGCTGTGTTAGTATCCTAACGACTCTAGTCTTGGATCATGAAGTCTATGGTCTTAGATCCTTGTAGTCTGTGGAATGGTATGCGTAGCTTCTCTATTCTCTAGTTCATCTGTGGGAACTGGGAATAGTTGTCTGTGCTCGGTGATGGAACTTGTTCTGTTATTGGTCTGTGGTTGTGAGTGATAGTCATAAATAATACATAATATGTGATAGTTATCGAATTTTTTCTTACGAGGAGGTTGTCTGTGTGGTTGTTTGATGTTTGTGCGCGTCTGCTGTAGCTTTTAATATTCTACTTACTTATTGACCCTACTATTACTGACTGAAAACTATCTAGTTTTGAAATTATTTGTATTCTACCAAGTATTCTCTACACTTACCTACGAAATATTGATTGACTAGTGCCTTATATTTTTTAGTCCGACGCTCCAGAATTTTACGATGTGTTAGTATAGTACGCGTTGACGTGAATTCAAAGCTATAAACATGAGTTCACCGCTTAAAGATATAGAGCTGAACCCTGTAAAGCAGGAGCCAAATACGAGTTCTGCTACTGAACAATGCTTACCGGTAAATGATGAAGAAGACGTAATCATCGGAAGGTTTCGAAAAATAAGTTCCGCGAAGTCCATGGCAGCTACGAACGGAAATATACAGTACCCTAGCGAAGTCACAGCAAGGAATGATGACGTTGAAGCAGGGCTCCAATTCAGGACAAGGGAAACGAGCGAAAAAGACCGGCTGCTGTCTGATTTCATGACGAATGGCGGGGTTACCGTGCAGCCGAGCTCGCCGGCCACGAAAAGCAGCTTTCGCGATGTGGAGAAGCCTTCAAGGTTCAGGGATCAGCCATCGTTTACGAGGTTCCAGGTGAGAAAGAGCCATTATATTTTTTACTGGTTTGGTAGGCATTAGCATTTTTTTTTCAACTGTGAAGAGTCAAGAATTATTGAAACTGGCCAAGTGTATGCTGGACCGCGCATATCATAGGATTACATAATCATTATGTGGTTTTCAACATGTTACTAAAGAATAAGTATAAGTAGGTAATGATGAATCCATCCCTTTATTTTATTAGTTGTCTGGTATTATAGATGGAGAGTAAAAAAAAACACAAATTAAATAAAAATAAATCAGTGGAGAAATATCTAGTGTATATATTACTTACAAAATTATTGTATTATTTATTATAAGAATATTTTGTTCATGTTTTCAAAAAACCGGTGCAAAATCTCTGGATTCAGGGGTTTGTTTTCCCATTACTTAGATATACAATGGTACAATAAAAATAGGTACAGAATTGTACAGTACATGGTTTTATTCCATTGAGATTAAAGAGCGGCCTTCATGGCTAAAACCAATCCAGAGAAAGATAACATCTGTAGGCTTTATTGTTAAGCTTTTAATGTAGTGGATATAATTCATGCATATTTCTAACTACAAGTATTGTTCTAAAATTAGTATAAGTACCTAAATTATGGTTGTACTTTTCTAAGGTACTTATTTTAAAACAATATATTGTAAATGTCTTATGCTAAGCTTTTTTTTTAATTACCTATTGTGTCCCACTACTGGGCAACAGTCTCTCCAATTCTTTCCACTCATCATGGTCTATAGCTCTGTTGTACCTCCCGTCTACATGAGCGTCGAGGTCGTCGTTGCGCCACCACTTTCTAGGAGTCCCTCGGCGACGGCATCCTTGGTAATGGCAAGCTACCCATGATAAACTATGATGTTAAAATAACATAACTTCTGATATAGTACTAAATTACGACAAATTTCGTCCATACGTCATTACTTGGACGCCCGAAACCGAACGCCGTTATCGAGACAGGCTGAGGCGAAAATGGTGTCACATTTGGACACTTCCTGGTAATTGACTGCAACAGGCTTAAGATAGTCCCCTGGGCCATAAGTCTGTTAACTTAATCCACTCATAATTGAATGGTAACGGATTCGTAATAGTCACTTTTGAGTTACCCCATAATTAACAATGATAATATCCTAACCATACACCATAACCTACGACTCGATCCACGACCACACAATAGACTATTATCCCATGGTTATTGAACCTTGAAATCGATACGAATGATGCAGACATGTTGCTTCATATCTACGACTATAGAACCTCCTTAAACAGTAGCACCATTTTGTCTTAGTTGCCATTACGATTCACTTTTCTGATCTAGTACCTAAGAAAACTTACTCATGTCTACCTCAGGCAAACCTGTCATTCATCAATACAAAGGTAAACCTTGGCCCACTAACGGAAAATAACCCGCGGTAGAAGTCATTCCTGTTTACTTAATATGAATAAAGAATAAGAAGTAGTTCAGTCTAGTAATACAGACTGAGGATTGAATACGAGTGGAGTGAGTGAAGGTAATGAGAAAGGAGCCAGGCCAGTGATGTATCTCAGTTTCAAATTAATTAAGTTTAAGTTACTGCGCTTATCCGAAAATTTTCGACAGAGACATTATGACCACTGGCATCAGAGTAGGAACTGTGACCAAACCCATCACGTGCCTTCAGCCGGAGTTTCTATGCTACAAATTAGCCAACTATCATCTAATTATTAAATTGAACCACGTTAATAGTCCAAAGAAAACGTAATACACCATAATCTAGCTTTGATTCCTAAATGATTTGTGAAGCAAGAAAGGCAGGAATGATATATCATTGATAATGTATCAATAGCAGGTAATATCTTAGACTTGGCGCGGAACCGCAACCGCAACGTGGCTGTCGGTCTAGGTCAGAGGCGGCCAATAAATCATAATAGCGGCAAATTGGATAAGTGCACGGACAACGGTGAGCTTCCTATAGCCTCGCTATCTTATGGGCCTCTTCCAAGTACCTACTTGAAGACCTCTCCCATGATAAAGAAGATGTGGAAAACAATTTGATTGTTTTTGGAGTGAGAGTCGATATTTAGTGATGTCTCATATAATTATTTGAATACCACTGGTCCTGGAACAAGAAACAAGCAACCTTACCTATTATTTTTTCTCGCTGCGTGAAAATGCCTTCTTTACAAACGAGATGATTTGTTGTTGCTTTTGTTTTGAGGTACTAAGTGCTCTTAAAAAAAATATTTTCTTTGGTTAGCAATTTCTTAAAATAAGCCCGTCGGTATAATAATGATCAAGGTTCCAGTAGATCTATGCCGCCCCAACAGAACGGAGAAGGACCACCGTGGAGTTTTAGTCGGTAAAAGTCCGACATAACCCGCTAGCCTCGTCCGGAGCTTGCGGGTATCCATGTGGATTTCCACACGCAAAAAAGGTCCCTGATCAAATTTTAAGATAATCTGGAATAAGCAAACGTAAAGGTTCATTTTTTAGGGCGGTACTCGATGGACGAAGATTTGTCTTGATGCTGAAGTGTTACTCAAATAACAATATTCACAACAACCGTTCCAATGCAAATAATCCTGTTAATTTCAAACAGTTCTACCAATTTTGTCATGTAAATCGAGGGGATAAATAATGTTGAAAGTTTCTCAAATTATTCAGAAACGATTTAACTTACCTATCTCTAGCCGATGGTATTAACGATGGTGTAAACTCTCGTTCTATTGAGAGCGATGCATGCAATTTCTTAACAATGTCCAATTACTGAAGCATCGTCTTTACTCCGAGGCTAAGAACTGTTACTCACGTGTCGTGTTAACGACTCATAAGCATTCATCAACTTCTGTCTGAATGAGTTCAGAGCACTCATTCACATTACAAGCTACATCCTTTTGAAACAGTCTAAAAATAGTCCCAAAACCATTCACTTTAGCACGAGTCGTAGGCGCGGGAGCTAATTTTAGATGGGGATAAGTTGATGCATTAAATTTGGACTTTATTATAATCCTGACAGTAATTTTATTGGAATGACGCTTCCTAAAAATATATCAGCAGTTGCTATTGAATTTGCATAAAATTGTTCTTATAAAAGTAGGTACGTTCTGACGACGTACTTATATAACTAGGTTGTGATTTGATTGAAATTTATTTAGAAAGTAAGGAACTAGTGATCCATAAACTTAATTAATGAGAAATCAATTTACCACGGTCTCATCATTGATCTCTTTCCTGAGTAAAGCTTTGTACCTACTATATTTAGGTTAAAAGTTTTAATATAACTGATTCAGTAGCAACATTTATGGGACTTGGCCCATCACGCACTCCCTCAACTGACACACCTAAAATCAAAGATTACAGTGGTGTCCAACGAAGTAGGTGAAAGTGTCGATGTTTGTCCCTCAGAAAGTCCCAGAAAAGGCTTGTAGCAACCTCTTCAAACTCCCCACAAGCTACACAGATGGCGCTGCAGACGACATGCAGAACAAATGACGAGGATCCATAAAATCTTGAAACGCGCTACGAGAGTTTTCGGAGCACGTAACATATATACAAGATCCCGACAATAACCGCCGGGACATAGCGGTTGCCCCGCCAGGCATACCACCCGCCTGTCTGGAAGATCTTCCCTTTTCCGCTTAAGCTAATTAATTGTCTTGATACCCACATATACATCGTACGAAAAAAATGGAGTTGGAAGAACATCATCAGTTGCAAAGCTGAGACTAAAGAAACTACAAGAGGCTGATTGCCAGAGAAACAAGGCTTAGTTAAGCGAACAACGCAAGCAAAGGGATTCTCATAAAAATGAAGTTAACTTTGTTTGGATGTACATACTCATAACTCCGTAGTGAAGGTCAATCAAATAACTATGAGTTATTGCCGGTAAATGGTATTGAGCTATGAAATGATTAATGTTGTACAGTGCACCACTGCGTGTAAAAAAGGCGCCAATAAAGAATAATCGATGTTGTAGCTCGATGAGCTGCGTCAAAACCAACATAGAAGTCTTTCTGTGTGCGGTTATGGTCATGACACTCGTCCATCATTTCTGTGGTTGCCACCCATTAAACTGCTTTAGTTTATTGTTCTGCCTAGCGCCGTGCGCGGTCAAGTTTATGTGGCCAATATGAGGATTTCCCGCAACCGCAAGGACATCAGCGGACACCGTTGGAAATCAACAAAATTTGTGGGTACACTATGTTCGACACCTGTAGATATAGTTTCAAGTTATATTGTGAAGAATTCAATATGTTATTATCACTTAGTAAATTGGAAACACTGAACATGACCATGATTTCGTAATTTAATAAAAGGACACAAATTCGTGACTTTTTGTTTAACATTTTATTGCCTTGACGCTATACTTTATAGAATACAACAGTTACTATGTGGTATTTATTGAAATATTTTCGGAATAATAGCACGCTTCTTAAAGTCTCAATGCATTCGTCTTGATATTCATGTTTATATACCTCAGTAGTCCTATAAGTATTAGTAACGGTAAGATGTAGAATGTCGCGGCTGTTTGTTTGCTTTTGATTGTTACCTTAATTAAAATTTGTACTTTAATTAAAATAAAACTAATTTTAACGGATTTTATCGCGTTTATTTTATGTTTTTACGTTCCCGATGTTTTGGCTGCTTTATAGCAACCATGTTTACGGGAGGAAATAAACGCGATAAAATTCGTGAAAATGAGTTTTGTTTTGTTTCAATTATATTTACGCTAATACTGTAGTATTGGCGTAAATATAAGAAATCAATATACTTTTATTGTTTTTAAAAAGGCATGTTATGTTGTGACGCCTACGATGCCAATGGAATTCGGGCCAGCAGCCAAGTGCATATTTAATACTTTCGGACAAGTTGGACCAGCATCACTTAAATACCTGTGGCTTGTTAGGAGGGTCGGGATCCCGAACTCTGGTTTTCATTCGTATGCGAGCTAGCGAACAATTGTAACTGAGTGGTCGATTACAGATGAGAGAAGATGACAACGAGGAGCACACAGAAGACTCCGGCGGCTCCGGCGTGGAGAGCGACGATGCCCTCACTGTTACAGACACTAAATATGGAAAAAGCTTTAGGTAAAGTGATAAAGTGTCCAAACATCTATGCAATAAGGTTCAAGTTTAGACAAACGCAACTCCCTCTCAAGCAGTTTGCTATACAACTTCAGTTTGTATTAAAATATAGGCGGGCGGAGCATTACTTGCAACTGTTTGTACAAGTCATACTCAGCAGCTTTAAGGTCTATTAATATATTGGATAGAACTATATTGGCTTTTTGATTATCGATCAACTTGTTTGGCTTATATTTGGGAAAGTTGACAAGCTGAGGGTCAGTGGTAGGTCCCTCTTCCCTCATTTGTTTTAGTATGTTTTGTGTGCAGGCATTTCACGAGAGAAGCCCTGCCGCGATTGGACAACTACCGAAACGTTTTGTCCCTTCACGCCGCACCGCGACCTACACTCGATGAGCTCCACAATGCCTCTCTGTCTAGGAAGGTAAGTGTCTGCGGTAGCTGGTATTCAAAATTCTGTAAAGTTAAAGAAATATTACTGTATGTAAAGATTAATCGTAGGTAAATTTTCGATCACCTGATGAACGCCAACTCTTAAGTCACTCAAGCAGCTAATTGCGATAATAACCACGAAAGGACTGCTGATACATCACGTGAGTTGTTCCGGGGACAATTGTAAACATTTTGATTGATCGTTTGAATGCAATGGAGTGTTCTAAACCTCAAAATT
The DNA here is from genome assembly GCA_905404115.1 of Pheosia gnoma. NCBI lineage: Eukaryota > Metazoa > Arthropoda > Insecta > Lepidoptera > Notodontidae > Pheosia > Pheosia gnoma. Next base: position 8,107,633 of record FR989911.1, read on the forward strand.
TAGACATGAAGTTGTATCAGTCAACTTCACAGCAACATGCACTGTGCTTGTGTATATAACAATAATAGCGTAAAATATTTTAACAGGGCTAACAGTAACTTATAAAGATGCCATTCCAAAACACAACTCAAATGATTAGACATTTAGAAAAATACACCATGTACTAAGCGCAATGCACAACGCTACTAGGTCGCCTTGTTTAAAAAAAACAAATATCATTTGAACTATTATTATCTACATCAACGTGATCCATTTAACTTACTGATTCATCGGTTTAAATATTTTTGTTATATCTTTTATCATCACAAACCATTATGAGCTACCATCCCCGCAATGACTCTTATGTAACCAGCACATTTGTGATTTTGTCGGAGTATTAGTCCCATGTATCCTCTTGTAACAATCTTGTATTGCTCCATAAACCCAAACCTGGGCTAGGTTTTGGTCTTGGTCTTTAAGGGCTTTGTCCAGGGGGACAGAAAATGTATAATCTTTTGCATCGGGTGGTAAAAGGTGGATAATAATCTATGAAACTGTTCTATATAATTTACTCTATGGTTTTCTTTCTCTTCTCTATGGCGGCTGCTTGACAATGGGTGGTCTAAAAAGTGTTGTCTGTATTTAAATAAAATTATGATTGTTTAACTATAAAGAAGTATAATTTTCCACCCCAGGGCCCTGAAGTATATATTTGACAAAAGGTACAGTGCAGCTGAGGTGTCTTTTCATGCAGATTTTCTTCAAGTATTTTTTACATTATTATACGTATTTTATTTACATTTTCATACTATCTACACTACGTGCCATTTTCCCATACCGGCGATTATCAATTCCAACCTTGCTCAATTACTTGACCTCAGTCCAAGGGCCACCTGCTGCATCATTGTCGGTGTTTGTACTTCATTAGATAACGGTCATCGTGCATGATGATCTGCTGACCTTTTCATTAACGGAGCGTGAATCGATGTTTCTAAGTAATTGTTAATTTAAATTAATGATGCATCGGCGGTTATGATAGGTAAAATGCAACATGAAGTATGGGTAATCGGATTCCTCTATTCCAGCCAGGCCAAGCCCTAGAAAAAGACTTGGAGACTCGGACGATGGTGTCTACCAAAGTCAAGTTCGGCTGGATCAAAGGCGTGCTGATGAGATGTCTCCTTAACATATGGGGGGTGATGTTGTTTCTACGTCTCTCGTGGGTGGTGGGGCAGGCCGGGGTTGGTTAGTATTTAGTCTAATAATAATTGAAAACCAAATTGTTCTTCCTTTTCTATTTTATTGGAACAGTATTTTTGTATTTGTTCGTATTTCAGGTGAAGTGGATGGATCTCCTCCATTTCGACCGTCATCGTCTGTCAGCCTATTCCAATCGGCTGAGAATCTGTCAGCTATTGGCGCTTTTAGACGTACAGCCGGGCACAGACCTCCATAATGCGAGAGGGATATGACTATGACAATTGATTTGCATTAGCAAAAACAATGACATTGTAATTCTAACTTGTAACAGTTTTAAGCCTGGATTACTCGTAACGAATAAAATAAGAGCACTGTCTCGCCATTTGAATGGTTACGTGTAATCCAGGCATTCGTATGGGAAAACTGTGGCAAGTGACATGTACAAGTCAATTGTGTTAATTGTGTTAGCTGACTTGAGGCCCTGGGTATGACGGTTTCGCGAATGTCAAACTGCGAATAAAAAAAAATACAACCGAATTGAGAACCTCCTCCTTTTTGAAGTCGGTTAAAAATAATGTTTCCCGGCAGCGCAGTCCATGCTGCTGATATTAACGACGGCGGTGGTGACCACCATAACAGCGCTCTCAATGTCCGCGATCAGCACCAATGGCGTCATTAAAGGAGGTAAATAGACTCTGCTCTTGAGATTTGGCACATTTGCTAGTGACCCTGCCTTCTGTACCGAAAGGTTCTGTTCCTGGGTTCGAAATTTCGAATCACGGTAGGGCCAGAAGTTGTGTGATTATCACTTTGAGTATTTAACAAATGGAGCCGCCCGCCTACAGCCAACATCTGTACACTGTATATGTTCTACCAGTTATTGAGGGACGGTGGGGATATGGGGTAAAAATGGGCAATGTTTTTAGGGGAGGTACGCCGTACGCCTTTCGATGCCTCGTCCAGGCTTATTGGTCTGAGAATGAGCACGAATGTTTGTACCCGAGTTATTGACTTTAATATCTGTATAAATAAATATCTACTTAGATAGTCCCCAGCCTATTTTACGATACCAAGAATACAAGCGTTGCTTGACTTTAGACTGTACAGTCGGTGTGTTCGTGTGGTGATATTATTATTATCACCTTGTGATCCCAAGGTGGTACGTACTACATGATATCTCGCTCGCTGGGCCCCGAGTTCGGCGGCTCCATCGGGCTGATATTCTCGATGGCGAACGCGGTGGCGTGCGCCATGTACGTCGTCGGCTTCGGCGAGTCGCTCATCACGCTCATACCTGAGTCCGCTTATATGGTCAGCAAGAGCTGGGTATGTATCACTGAATATTGACAAATTCCTTTGTTTAATGTAGCTAAGTCGTTATCCATACATCGTTGCGTGAATGGGATAGCACACAGATCACGAGAGATATGCCGTGCGGTTCAAAATGTATGGGAACTCGCTGTCTCCGTTTTTTCCCCACCACTCGCCGCAAAACACATGCAATTACATAAAACCAACCAATACGAAGTCTCACACACACACGCGTGCCAATAATTCGGTGAGTGCTGCGTCGTCGCCGCATACAGCGGCCGTACCACGCGACGCACCAGTTTATTCAAAGTATCGTTAGACGATCTATCCATTGCCTCGTACATTCACTCAGTAGCGAACATAGGTGGTACTTAAAGAGCCATGTATTTTGTACAAAAATAAAAAAGTCGTTGTGCTACATGAAAACTAAAATAACATAATAAAGGCATTAAATATTTTTTGATTTGTTGTTTTTAATGATTTTAAAGACGAATAAATAAAATACTGAATACTGGCTGGTGAAATGAGATTCCATCTTTCGCGTAGTTCACTTTGCTGCTAGTATTTTTGCACACAACCACGGAATAACATGGCATTAAAAAAAAAAGTTAGAGCTCCGATACCGACGTGCAGTTGCAGTCGAGTGACGGCGAAAACTCTATGTTAGCGTAATTTTGGCTAAAGGTGAGCGCAAGCCCACCGCTTTCATAACATATCTCCTCTAATATATCTGTGGGATAGCATTATTGAGCTTTTGTGTGTAATAAAAGGCGATGAAGAAAGTCCTTGAGCGCTTAGATTGAAGAGCTGAATTAAATTTTGTTAAAGAAAACCACAAGAAATTAAGGATTTATCATTTACTTAGGTATCTATTACAATAATAACCATCTCAAAAATATCTTAGGGTTCCCTAGATTTGAGCACAAACGTGTGATAAAGAAGTCTGAGATGATTTCGTATCTTCTTTAATTTTTTTTTATTAATCGCATTTTCGATCTATCAGTTTTAAGATTATGGGTTTCATGGGTCCAAATATCTAACTCTTAGCCGGCATGGATAGGTACCAAGATCTACGGCCCAAGCAACATGTTATTACATAGCGTAGGGTAAGCGTGTTCAGTCCCCGTCACACCACAGGTTTCATAAATTCGAATGACAGTAACAACATGCTTTCTCGATAACGTTACGGTAGCATTAGAAGTTCCTGCTTAACCTATTAATCGATAAACGTCATCTAAATTAGTATGAACGGGGCTTTAAATTTAAAATTAGTCCTAAAACAAAAAATATGATTGCCAGGATCAAGCGATCTACGGCTGCATAACGATAGTCCTCCTGACGGGCATCGTGATCGTGGGCATGGAGTGGGAGGCCAAGGCGCAGCTAGTGCTGCTGGTGGTGCTGCTGGCCGCCATCGCGGACTTCTGCGTCGGCGCCGCCCTCGGGCCCAAGAGCGCCGTGGAGCAGGCGCAGGGCTTCGTTGGGTTCAACAGTAAGCATTCTTGAAGGCACTATACATTGTACAGTAATTTTATACTGTTTAACATAATTTTATTATTATTTCTTTTTACGGATTTGAATAGTTTCTGTACCTCAAGCACGAGCTTTTTGAAAACTTTCGCTCGTGCAAAGATGGTGTGCATTTACTATGAATTTATTTATGTAGTGAATATTGTGATCGCTTTAAAATAACCCCGCTGAAAATATTTTGTATTTTATATTTTGAACCGGTACTCCCCAGTGTCGGTCCTGCAAAGCAACATGGGCTCGGACTACCGGCTCTTCGAGGGCGTAGAATACAACTTCTTCTCAGTGTTCGCGATATTCTTCCCGGCCGCCACCGGGATACTGGCCGGCGCTAACATATCTGGCGATTTGAAAGTAAGTTCTTCAACTTTGAATTCTTTGAGCTATGTTGGTAACTTTAGTTCGTCTACGGCTCCTCATTTCTGATTAATATTATGAAGTGAAACCCCGAGCATAGGTCTCTCCATTGGGCGTTGAGCGACCTCGAACTTAAGGCCCGTAGTAAGCGACCACGTCTCAATGCCATATGCACACACTGGTTATTATACAGGGTGAATTTTTCATGTTGGCGTGGATGGCCAGATCGGAAACTATAGGGAATGGTCCCGGGTTCGAATCCTGGTAAAGGAAAAACTTAGTCACGGATGTTTTATATCTGTATAAGTATTATATATTGTGTTCGCCTCCAGTCCATTGTATGGTACCCATAATACAAGTGTGGGACCTTATAGTTGGTGTGTTCGTCTGGCGATATTATATTATTATTATTTAATAGGTACCCTTTCAACTCATTCCAGGACCCACAAAAGTCAATACCCAAAGGTACGCTGATCGCGATAGTACTGACCACGCTGTCGTACTTGCTGATGGCGCTGATCACCGGCTGGAGCGTGGTGCGCGACGCGTCCGGCGACGTGGCGGACGTGGCGCGCGGGACGCTCGGCGCCTGCGCAGCCGACCGCAGCTGCGGCTACGGCCTGCAGAACAGCAACGATGTTAGTATTTTACAATACAATACTCCAAGGCTTGTAAAAATCGCTATTTTGACTAACTTTGGTAGTATTGTATCGCTTTAGGTATTTTTTTAAGCAAACTTAATACATCGAGACATCCAATGCAAAATACTAATATCGCAAAAAACTAAATTACATCGTAAAGATGTCCAAATTTTTCGTAAAAAAATAAAAACCTTTGACATTTTGAATTTCGCGCCCTGACCCTGAGCTTCCCCCTTAAGCTGAAAGCGAGCGAAATTCTATTGTTTTTTTTTTAATAATTTTGTAGAAAAAATCTAACATATATGTACTTATATGGGTAGCATTTTTTTTTGTTTTTGACTGCGGCATATTGTAATGCATTTATTTACATTATTGACTTTGCTTCTAATTTCTAATGAAAGGACACTCCGAAGTTAGTAAACATAGCGGTTTTTACAAACTTTGGAGTATTATATTGCTTGAGTTTAATTTTTATAAGCAAACTTAATACATCGAGGCATCTAATGAACAATGCCAATGTCGAAAAAAACTAAACCATATCGTAAACATGTCTTAATTTCTCGTATACAAAAATGAACCGTCGAAATTTTGAGAGATTTGATATGACAGCGCTTGGGCGAACGGTTTCATCTCTCATCAAGTCATCACCCTCGCGGTTGGTCTGAACGCGGCTAACGTAATAAGTTTGTAGGTAATCCGCCTGGTGTCCGGCTTCGGTCCATTGATCTACGGCGGTTGCTTCGCGGCGACTCTGTCGTCGGCGCTCGCTTCACTTGTATCTGCGCCCAAAGTGTTTCAGGTAAATTAACTATTCCGCGGTTGTTGCAAACGAGTGACATTACAAAAGCGTACTCAAATTTGCCGTGTTTCTCTGTCGCACGCGCGCTGACTTACGACGATGACGTCACACGCTTGTAGCTCCGTGTTTTTCCGTGTTATATATTTTTTTATATGTTTGTATGGCTTAGAGTTTATGTAATGTATTCAATGTTATACCTGAAGATAAAAATAAAATAAACTATTCAATGGCAATACCATTGTAAACTGGTACTTTTTGACGGATTTGTCATGAGTAACAAGTACGATGGCAGTGTTATTCCATAGTCTTAGTAAACTCGGGCCCAGGTTGTATGTCCTGAAAAAAGGAGGTGGTGGAGGATGGAGGAGGGCGCTTCTTTCGCGAATTTTAATCATTATGGGAAGTCAGGATGTTCAATGTGTCAATAAAAAAAAAAACTAAGGAAATGATAATATGATTATTTTTTCTGAGCAACTTTTTTTAATTTTTATGGCTATTTTTTAATCGTGACATTTGTGTGGAACAGGCACTATGTCAGGACAAGTTGTATCCGTACCTGGAGTTCTTCGCGAAGGGCTACGGACCCAACAACGAGCCGGTGCGGGGATACGTGTTGACATTCATTATCGCCACCGCGTTTATACTTATGGGCGAGTACATGATTTTTTTTTATGATGAGGGACACCAGACAATTGGGTGTTTTTTTCTTTCTAGGCGTATTTATATTAATATTATAAGGGTGCAGGGTTGTTAGTTTGTAAGGTTATCTCTGGAAATACTAAAAATCTTTCATTGATAGCAAGCTATGTTATGTCTCAGTACTATGTTTCATTGAGGCGAGCACAGTCGCGGGCAGAAGCTAGTTATCTAAGTAAAATAAAAACACATGTAAGTAAAGTCAGCCATGTTTTTATAACAACTCCCTAGTTCATAAAAAGCTTGTCCGGGCTTGAACCTGCGACTCTTGATATCAACGCGAGCGTTCATCACTGTCTAAATAAATTAATAAATATATTGCAGGTGGTCTGAACCAGATCGCGCCGCTGATCTCCAACTTCTTCCTGGCTGCGTATGCGCTTATTAACTTTTCAACATTCCATGCGAGTCTGGCGAAGCCGGTCGGATGGCGCCCCACGTTCAGGGTAAGTGTACTACCGAACAAGCAGTCAGCAACAAGCAGACATTTTTTTCTTAATAATATAATTTCATACCGCAAACTGTACGGTCCCATACTAAGCAATGCTTGTATTATGCTTATCCTATAATGTACTGGGGCCGATACCGGTATATAAATAATGATGTAGATAGACTCCGGTCAATGACTCCGGTACAAACATTCTAGCTCATCACACAGAAAGTAATCATCAACTGTGCCGATCATGTTACTTAGCATTATTTTTAAAACCGGTGCTTTGGGGTGACATCGCTAGGTCAGGGTGCGAAATTCAAAATTCCGATATTTTTAATTTTTACGAAAAAAAAAAAAAATATGGGTCGTATTTTTTTTTGTTGGCGATCACGGCATATTGTAATGCATTAATTTATCTACTTATTAAATTTGCTTCAAAATTAATTTCAAATGAAACAACACTCCAAAGTTAGTATAAATAGCGGATTTTTGGAGTATTGTATCGCCTAAGGTATTTTTTTAGGCAAACATCAAGGAATATAATGCAAAATGCCAATGTCGTAAAAAAATACATCGTTAAAAAGTTCAAATTTTTTCGAAAAAAAAAAAGAAAAACAATCGAAGTTTTGATTTTTGCGCCCTGACCTAGCGGAACGCTTATGTTCGTACGTAAATATATTATGTTACGCTAAAACTCCATTGTGTTTATTGGCAGCTGTACAACATGTGGCTGTCCCTGGTGGGCTCCATGCTGTGCGTGGCCATCATGTTCGTCATCTCCTGGATCACGGCGCTCGTCACCATCGCGTTCCTGCTGGCGCTCTACCTGCTCGTGTCTTATAGGAAACCAGGTCTCTATTAACCTCAATTTTATTATTCTTTTATAGAAATATGGCGTCACCAATTTAGGTATTACGCCAGTATCGAATAAAAGTTTTTCTTCTCCCTTTCATTTCACTCGCCTGTAGTTTATTCATCTTAGATACAAGCATACACTAAAAAATAACATAACTTTGGTGTATACACAGAAAAGGAGATACCCTAACTTACCGCATACTGTGATTCTAAGTTAAGTCCTGATGTCATCACGGTGGGCCTGAACTCGGTAGTCTCTCGGCGGCCGTCCTCTGAACAGCACGCTCGCGTTTGCATCCGAGAGATTTATTTATTTTTTTAGTTTTATTACTTGAAACCAGACGTCACCACTACACACACTACTCTTTTCACTGGTGGCGCTACAGACATCTTGCATCATATAGGTAAACCACGTAGGAACCTTGACATACGACGCGATGAGCTTTCGCTGTTCACCGCTAAATGGGAATATATCGTGGGCGGGGTCCAACCACCCCTCGGTATCGTAAGATGCAAGTAGAATGTCTCTTGACTCCTCAGTAATATTCAGAAGATACGCCAGTATTATTGATCTGAGGGGAGGGGAACCGGTGTCTCCTTCAGCGCTTATTTTCAGCCGACACCTCAATCGCTTGAAGCGGGTGCCTGAGCAAGGATATTTGTCTCCACGTTGGCCGCTCGTCTTTGTTCGCCTCGACCTTTACGACTTGTAATGATATATATGATGTATGTATGATGTTTTGTTGATTGAATATGGCTTTGTTTGTTTTAGATGTGAACTGGGGTTCCACGACGCAAGCGCAGGTGTATAAGACAGCGCTCAACGGCGTCTACCAACTGAACAAGGTCACGGAACACGTGAAAAATTACAGGTGAGAAGTCAGCCAGTAGCGATCTCAATAGACTTGCCATTGAGATTATCGTCATTTTTCTATCAATGTTTATGATATATAGCAGTGCCCGCGTATTCTTACACATGGACTTTAGTTGTTTGTCCAACCTGGGGTCACACTTTCCCTTTACGGCCTTTTTTTTCTTCTAGATATTGATGTGGCCATCTAGCCATGTTTCAGTAAAGCATTCTAGTGGATTTTTGATTTAGTTTTTTGGGTATACCACGGGAACCCATCTATTTTCCGGGATATAAATTATCCCATATGAAGACCCGGATTATGACCCATGCAACGTTTTATCAAAATCCGTCCAATAGTTTTCTTGTGTTGCGCGAACAGATAGATTGACGAAACATTTCAAATGAGGGGATATTTCGCCGATGATATTTGGCCCAATATAATTGTGGTAAGCCTTTATGACCTTCCCCTTCAATTAGATGGGGATTCGGGCCATAGTTCATCTGACTGGCTCACCGCCGGTTGGCAATATTCACACAGCTTTTCAAAGACAAGTGATAATCATTATTGAAAAATTGCTGTCATTTTATTGGGTATAGTCCGCGACACCGTATGTAATAGATGTCCGCGGTTAATTTGATTAAATAAATGATGGTAAATGTACGCAGGCCTCAAATACTGGTGCTGACTGGATTCCCCGGCGAGCGGGCTATATTGACGGACTTCACCTATCTACTCACCAAAGGACTGTCGCTCATGCTTTGTGGACACATAGTACAGGTAAAAAAACTCGAAACTTTATGATGCACTCTTTTTTTAAACTTATTTTACTGATCGGAGTACCAGCTCTCTTTATTTTTCATTTTTCTTAGATTTTCTGATGAATAATGATTAAATGAAATCCCCGAACGCTATCGGTAAATCAATGGATGCTTTGTTGAAAAAAATGTAAACATCGAAATTCATCATTAGAACCTTGAGAGAACTTGGTAAAAAAGAGTCATAAATTAAACAATTAATTCGTCATAAAATCGATAACATTGCTCTCCAAAAAGTCCTGGTTTTAAAGTTAACCGTAGCTTACGCTAAACTGAGAACACAATCCCGTCCTCCCGTCACAACACATTCCCGTCGGCACAGTCTTCTCGTGACCATGGTTGCTGTAAATCAACCGAAACGTCGGTAACGTAAAAACATAAAAGAAATGCGATAAAATCCGAAGAAATAGTCTTATTTCAATGAGAACACATTCTTGAATAAATCTTGGCGCGATGTTATGCGGACTCAATATTCTGTTTATAAATAAGTCTGCGTATTAATGGTATTTTTTTATTATTTGTTTTATATTTTTTGTTATTGTCCGCAGGGTCCTATGAGTCACCGCGGGCGCGAGGCGTTGTCGACCCGCGCCTACAGCTGGTTCGGCAGACGCAAGATTAAGGCCTTCTACACCATCGTCGATGACGTCTGCTTCAAAGACGGCGCCAGTGCGCTTATACAGGTCAGTCATGACATAACGTATTGTATCCTCAGACGAAGAAATTATATAGACCAAGTATCGCGATCAAAATATTGGAGAATAAAATACCAAGCCGATTTGTGTAGTGCAAGCAAATTACGTTTTTACGTACACGTGAATTTGCGTGTACTACACAAATCGGCTTGGTATTTTATAGTGTAGTATGTTTTTCGCGACACTTCGTCTGTATTATTTCATCATCTAAAGTTGTATACACCAAAATATATAGAATATCAAATCAGACCCACTATCCTACGAAGTATGTTGGAAACCATTGCGTCTGGAATCTATACTAGTCGACTAGACGCTACTATTTGAAAAAGTCCAAAAATAATTTCTGTGAATTCTATACAAGCGTCTACATAGATACTAGCCATTGTTGTAATATCAATAAACTATAATAAGAGGATTTCGCTTGACATATATATATTCTACTTGTGCAGGCTAGCGGTCTCGGCAAGTTGACACCAAATATACTGTTGATGGGCTTCAAAGAGAACTGGCAGACGAGTGAACGCAGCGAACTAGTCGATTATGTTGAAGTTATGCAGTAAGTCCTTTTACAACTGTAATTAGCACTTTACCTTCAAAAAATCCTAGTAGAAGGTATATGTAAAAAAACAAGTAATTGGATACATGTAAAATACGAAAGCTCTTAAGATAATTATAATATAAATAAAAGGTAGTGATAGCCATGTTGGTAGTTCCCTCGCCAAATCTCGGCTCACACCTTTGGGATTTGTGGATCTCATGTGCGATTCTCAGTTTCAATCATGGTTTTTACTTGCTAAGCGGTGAAGGGAAACATCGCGAGGAAACCAGCATGTCTGAGAAAACCTCCCACAAGACGTGTCAAGTCCGCCAACCCGGATTGTCTCAGCGGGGTGGGTGTGTCTAATCCCCCTCGTGTTAAGGGTAGTGCCGTGCCCTACAATGGGACAAGGGCTGATGCTATTGTTTTGTAACAGCAAAGCTCTAGACGTGCATATGGCTATCGCGCTGCTGCGCGTGGAGGGCGGGCAGTACAGCGGCGTCGCGCTGGACGAGGACCTGCAGGCCTTCCTCAACGATATGAATGCCAAAGACCTGTCCGCATTCTCACGTGAGTGTTGCTAGCATTGTGGTTATTGGTTATGGTGTTATTAATATATCTTGATTTTTTTTTTGAACGACTGGTGATTTTGAGGGTATTAACGAATATCAGGGATGTTGAGATTGTAAAGTGTTTGTTTGTTTATGATGGGCTGCTCATTGTTATGAGACATCCTTGTATGTTGGCCTTTTTTTTGCTATTTTTTATCCTCTTTACTAGATTTAAAGTTTATCTTATTATTTGAATTTGTATTAATAGATAAATAATCTGAGCATCATGTTAGTGTAATATAAGTCTGTGCCCTCTGGCGTGTGGCGAAATATGCATAAATGAAAAGTATACTTGAATTGTACAGCTTATTTGGGTGCAAAACATTGTCTGAAAATGCAAGTACAACCCTATAAATACCAATCCGCGAGTCGATTGGCTTAAGACCAAGCGGTGTTCGATATTCACTGTATAACTAACCCATCAACGGCTTGCCCCATTCTGTGTCGCTTCAGTAAAGTATTCGCTATCATACACCGCGGCCATACACTCCAGCTGTTCCTCAGGTTCCATGGGCGACAACAAGGAGTCTAAGTCGACGGAGAGCCTCAACACGCATTCTAGAGGTGAGTGGCGATCGCATTTCCAAATTGTTTATTATCTATGACATGTGTAGTGGCTAGCGGAACCCGAAAAATAATAATTGAAAAAAATGGTGTTGGTCTATAGACAAATTGTGTTGCCAATAGCGTCCATAGACGAATGGTATTGCCATAAAGTAACATTGTTCATAGACAAATGGAGTTGCCATAAATTAACGGTTTTGTTCCGTAGACAAATTGTTTTGTCAATAGTGTCCATAGGCAAATGGTATCGCTATAAAGCAACGGTGTTTGTCCATCGACGAATGGTCCTACCATAAAACAATGGTGTCAATCCATAGACAAATGGTCTTGCTATAACGTAATAGTGTTTGTCCAGGCAGCAGCATGTCGGACGTTTCGATGGGGTCCCCGCAAATGCGACGCACCGTTTCGGCCGACCCCGCCGCCGCCAACAACAAAGACAACAAACAAAAGCCTCAAGAAAAAGATAGGTATGTTGGATGGGTTCCGTACACAAAAAAGTTGCAAAACCGAACTGTTCGGTTAAAACACGAACATCTACGACGACCTGACTAGCTCAGTTGGTGGTGATCCTAACTGGTGGTGGTCCTGGGTTCGAATTGTGGTGGGGACAAATTTTGTGTCATGAACATGAATGTTTGTATCCGAGTCATGGATGTTTAATATATTAATAAGTATTATACAAGGTTTAGCAAAAATTGTGTAAAAAATTGTAAGCGGTTAACGTGATCATTATCATCAACTTGTGATAATGATCACGTTTATGTATAAAATATATGTGTATACTGTGTTTCATTTTTCAGTCAGAAATTGGTTATTTTTTCAGGAATGTGACCCTTATAGCCTACTGATGGACCCCTTAAAATATTTTACACTATTATTGTTTAACCTTACATATCGGGATAGTGCCCCGTCCATTGTACGGTACCCTACCCTTAATACAAGCGTTGTTTGGTTTAGTAACGTACAGTTGGTCTATCTGTGTGGCGATATTATGATTAATATTTATATGGCAACCGATGCTGACAGCTTGCTGTTTGCACGGGCGCTGTGAAATCCATTCGTTATAAATAACCCATAGGGCCGATCCTATAACGCCTGAGGCTCACCCGTCTACGCTGTTAGTAGATGTTGTATATATGATTGCGGTCGCAGCGGCGCGGGCCGGCGCGCGGGGGCGGGGGCGGGGGCGGGGGCGGGGGCGGGGGCGGGGGCGGCGCGGCGCTCGTCCTCCTTCACGTCGGTGGAGCAGTTCACGCGGCGCCAGGCCGGCACCGTGGACGTCTGGTGGCTCTACGACGACGGAGGTGAGGCGACCACCACCTGCCGCAAACCATAAACTTCAACACATCTACCATTAAACTACTATCACATCTAAAACTAACCACATCTATCACATCTACCACTAAACTCTACTATCACATCTACCACTAATCATAATTAGCACGTCTACCACTAAGAACATCAATCACATCTACCACTAACCAAATCAACCACATGTACCACCTACAACATCTATCATATCTACCACTAACAACATCTATCACATGCACCACTAACAACATCTATATCATATCTACCACTACCACATCTGCCCCATGTATCACATTGCGCGTTAAACGTAGCTATATGACGTGCATCATTAAGAGAGTCTCGTGATTTGTCTCTATAGGATCAGTACAACTGTAACAACCATCTTCGACTGATCATGTATGCACAAACGATGTTGCTGAACAATTTTCGCGCCGTCACTCAACATGTTGAGCGATATGTTGCGCGTCAATTGTTGCCTAATTAATAAATACATGGCTTTATTGGTGCAACGCTAGTTTTCTAGTACATTTTGTCCCACATTCTGCGCAGGTCTCACTCTTCTCCTGCCGTACATATTGTCGACGCGGCGCGCGTGGTCGTCTTGTCCGCTGCGAGTGTTCACGCTTGCCAATAAGAACACTGAACTAGAGATAGAAGAGAGAAAGTGAGTGTCTATCAGTGGCGAAACTCCATATAACGCTCGTGCCACACCTGCGTCTAATGCCGTCGGTAATCGACGTAAATGTTATGTTATTACATGTCGATTAACGCGATAATTAACGACATTAGGCGTAGGTGTGGCTCGGACGTAAAACGATTCGTGTCGGCTTCCCATTCCAAATTTAAATTTGTAGCGGCTTGCAGCTAGCATATAAAAATAAAATAACTCCATAATTTACATTTGTATTACAAAGTACTTGTCTCCTGAAAAAATGTATTTTATTGCCACTGTAAATATGAACAAAAGATTGTCAAAGCAGAAAATCCTCTAATCGATGAGAAAATGGAGGTTCTCAATTAGTCCTTTTTCTGGCTCATGCTTATATGCGTCAACAGTATGGCGTCCCTGCTATCCAAGTTCAGGATAGACTACTCCGCTCTGAAGATGGTGCCGGACATCACGAAGCGGCCCAAGGACTCTACTCTGGCGTACTTCGACAAGCTGATAGCGCCGTTCAGGACCAACGATGACAATGATCCCAGTACGTATATTATATGGTTGGCAGAGCGGTTATATTGCGTCGTAGTTACGGTGCAGATGCGCGCAAGTTGATTGCATTCGGGTCTAAGATGAAGTGACGGACTAGTCCATTGTACAGTCGCGGACGTTAATATGGAGTCCATTTCTTTAAAAATTTCATCGACACTTATAGTGCAATAAGGTCGTATATCTGTAAATCGTCATATCTAAGAGCTGTTGCCTTTAGTAACGTCAGTCAAAATAGTAGCTTTTTAAGTATACGATTGCTGTACGATATTCAACTTTAAATGGGTCTCAAATAAAATTTTGCGACAGTACGGTACCCATAATACAATCATTGCTTAGTCTGGGATCGTATAGTTGGTGTGGTCGTTTGGCGAGAAAAATGAAAATTGCACTTTATTGCGTTGTAGCATCAGTCGCTATTTATTTAAATTCCTTTGCCGAGTATTTATTCGTTATGCTCCCGGTACACCTGCGTCCAATGCTGTTAATTATCACAGCAATTGATATAAAATGTTAGTTTTTTATTTCGATTAACGCGTTAATTAACGGCACTAGGCACAGGCGTAGCCAGTAGCGTAAGCGGCAGCTTCTAATGTGATCGTAACGTCATCGAGAAAACATGCTGTCACTGTCATACTTATTTACGAAATCTGTGGTGTAAGTGGGATGGAAGACGTTACGTTATTGAGACGGTACGTAAAATAGATTGTGTTTCTAGTAAAACGGCTTAAGCTTGATCTTTTTTCGTAGCGTTACGGTAAGGTAAGCATTTCCATCTCTTTCACACCGCAGACTTTATAAAAATTAATGACTGTGACAGCATGCTTACTAGATGTCGTTTCGATAACGTCCCGGACGTACACTACGAACAACGAGTCGTGAACCCGCGGAAGTTAGCGCCAAGTGGCTACGCAGAACATAATACCGAGTAAATTATGTTCTGCGCAGCCACTTGGCGCTAACTTCCGCGTGTTCACGACTCGTTGATCGTAGTGTAAGTACAATTGTTTAATATGTGCGATGTCGGCAGACGGCATCACGGTGGCGGACCTGGCGGCGGCGCAGGCGCGCACGCACCGGCACCTGCGGCTGCGCGAGCTGATCGGCGCGCAGTCGGCGGGCGCGCGCCTGGTGTGCGTGACGCTGCCCATGCCGCGGCGCCGCGGGGTGCCGCCGCCGCTGTACCTCGCCTGGCTGCACGCCGTCGCGTCCGCCGCCGCCGCCGCCAGCACGCTGCTCGTGCGCGGCAACCACGCCGCCGTGCTTACCTTCTACTCGTAGCCGCACCGCCGTGCTCACCTTCTACTCGTAGCCGCACCGCCGTGCTCACCTTCTACTCGTAGCCGCACCGCCGTGCTCACCTTCTACTCGTAGCCGCACCGCCGTGCTCACCTTCTACTCGTAGCCGCACCGCCGTGCTCACCTTCTACTCGTAGCCGCACCGCCGTGCTCACCTTCTACTCGTAGCCGCACCGCCGTGCTCACCTTCTACTCGTAGCCGCACCGCCGTGCTCACCTTCTCCTCGTAGCCGCACCGCCGTGCTCACCTTCTACTCGTAGCCGCACCGCCGTGCTCACCTTCTCCTCGTAGCCGCACCGCCGTGCTCACCTTCTACTCGTAGCCGCACCGCCGTGCTCACCTTCTACTCGTAGCCGCACCGCCGTGCTCACCTTCTACTCGTAGCCGCACCGCCGTGCTCACCTTCTCCTCGTAGCCGCACCGCCGTGCTCACCTTCTACTCGTAGCCGCACCGCCGTGCTCACCTTCTCCTCGTAGCCGCACCGCCGTGCTCACCTTCTACTCGTAGCCGCACCGCCGTGCTCACCTTCTACTCGTAGCCGCACCGCCGTGCTCACCTTCTACTCGTAGCCGCACCGCCGTGCTCACCTTCTACTCGTAGCCGCACCGCCGTGCTCACCTTCTCCTCGTAGCCGAACCGCCGTGCTCACCTTCTACTCGTAGCCGCACCGCCGTGCTCGCCTTCTACTCGTAGCCGCACCGCCGTGCTCACCTTCTACTCGTAGCCGCACCGCCGTGCTCGCCTTCTACTCGTAGCCGCACCGCCGTGCTCACCTTCTACTCGTAGCCGCACCGCCGTGCTCGCCTTCTACTCGTAGCCGCACCGCCGTGCTCACCTTCTACTCGTAGCCGCACCGCCGTGCTCACCTTCTACTCGTAGCCGCACCGCCGTGCTCGCCTTCTACTCGTAGCCGCACCGCCGTGCTCACCTTCTACTCGTAGCCGCACCGCCGTGCTCACCTTCTACTCGTAGCCGCACCGCCGTGCTCGCCTTCTACTCGTAGCCGCACCGCCGTGCTCGCCTTCTACTCGTAGCCGCACCGCCGCGCTCGCCTTCTACTCGTAGCCGCACCGCCGTGCTCACCTTCTACTCGTAGCCGCACCGCCGTGCTCACCTTCTACTCGTAGCCGCACCGCCGTGCTCACCTTCTACTCGTAGCCGGACCGCCGGACCTGCATGCCTCGCTATTAAGTTCGCAAATAGTGGGTCGACTTTCTTCGTCGCACACGCGTTGTCTTAAAGCGATGACATCACAACCCTACAGTATTGTTCTATTTTAATTTTATTTTCTCATCAATATTTATGATATTTAAAAAAATATTTTAACACATTATTTAGGTACGAGATTAAAACATTAAATGCTACCCCAATCACGATATCACCGTCACTCAATTATGGCAGGTATCGAGACAGCACGTGACATAGCAGCTTATTGGCTTCTTTCTCTTTTATATCTTTCGTATACAGATTATTGTCTGATTCGAATGATAGTACACGTATCGATACTTGATCTGATGAACCGTTTGGTACCAATCCCATTCGCGACTACGAACGGCATCCCTTTCCCAGTAAAAAATAAATAAAAGAAATTATACCAGTGCGCAGTGTGCAAACTTAGTTTATGCATAGTTACTATAACTAGGTTTTTTTTTATTATAAATTAGATTTTAAACGTGTGTTATTTATTTTACTAGATGTAAATCTATTATTATAACTTTCCCCACCGCTTTCCATGTGTAGTCGGATGTCAAGGGCCATAGTGACTCCAACTGACGTGCGCTTGCGCGTTCTTGCTAAAGCCATTGATAATATTTCGAAACTCACACAACTCTGAAAGTACAAATTTTATCGTATAATTTATCGTTATTTACCATTTAATTATAATAATTTATTGTATTTGATTTTAATTTAATGCATTGAAATCTCAGTACCAAAAATGTTACCAAACGTTACAAGGTTATTTAGGTAATATTGTGTTTAGATATTTAGGCCAATGTATAGGGTATATACCTACCAGTCTATGTTTATAAGTGTGTAGACATATCGATATTGTTGTCGTATAAAATCGATATATAGAGCATCGAAATTATAAAGCACCCAAGTACATTAATGGACCAAATAAGATGTACATTATTATTTAAAAGATGCAGGTGCATAGTGTGATTATTCCTAGTGAAATGACGTATTTTTGTAAACTTTTTAATAGTGTTGCCTTATAAAAATAATATAGGTAAGTAATATACATTTTTGAGACATATTATCATGCGACACTCATGTATGTACATGTATGTAAATACATACATCTACTATACAGTACAATATTATATTTTATACTTAATTTATTTGTGAAACTTTTAATGAATTTTAAAAAATGAGGCAACTATTTTTCAAAATTTGACATAGAATATAAATGAACTGAAGTGTTAGATTTGTAGTCAATATCCAAGATGTGTGAATGAAATGAAAGTATAAAATTAAACCAATGTATTTTCGCAATGTATGCGGACATTGAGACCTATAACCCGTTTATTATAGTACTAACAGCGGATCAAACTTGAATTGGTCCACTCCGTGCCTAATCTGTTCGTCTAGCTAGAGTAGTCTGCCGATAATACGGCGGGAGGAAGAGTGGGTCTCTCCTAACAGATATATTTTACTTGACAGGAGAGTCCCAACCCATATTACGATAACCTTCAACAAATAAAGAATTCAGAATTTGAATACTGAATGGCCGGTTGGTACGGACCGGACCACGATTTGGTCCGGCTCGCACAAAGTTCGATCGTCTGTTAATACTAGAATGAAGATAGGATGAATGAGATAAGCTAAGCTACGCGATTCATAGTATCTGAGTTCACACGGAAAACTAAGGGTGTCGTGACATGCGCGGGGTGAACAGAGGCGAAGGGCGACGGAGGTTAATTTAGCTAACCTATGGGGAAAGAGGACCCACCACTGACCCTCGGCTTGACAACTTCTTCAATTATAAACCAAACCAGTTTGATCGATAACAAAAGAAGCCAACAACACCCGAACTCCTTTTAGATGTTAATCGAGAATCTATCTATCACGGGTGACGGGACCTCAAATAAAATGCAATTCTCCGCGACACTAAGCGAATCTAAAAAAGTATTCGACACGTGTTTCGCCTCTAAACGAGGCATCCTCAGGACCGCTGGGCTCATACGTAGCCCAGCGGTTTACATCTTAGAGGAGTTCGGGTGTTGTTGGCTTCTTTTGTTATCGATCAAACTTGTTTGGTTTATAATTGAAGAAGTTGACAAGCCGAGGTTCAGTGGTGGGTCCTCTTTCCCCATAGGTTAACAATGGATTTCCGCCAAGTGTCGCATAGTTCTATGAATTATTTATGTTAATTTAGCTGGCATCAGAACAACAATAATATTCTTGTACCTAAACCATTAAATTACTTTGAATCGTCAAAATCTTCGGTCGTCAGGTTGGCTATTCCAAAGAGTTCACATAAATATGTATTTCGGTTGGCTCGCTTAGCTTAGCTCCGTAGTTCGTTTGTCGTGTAATTAATTTAAAGTTTGATTGCGTGCAATTTTAGATGGATCTAATGCAAACTCGCAATTTGTTGTAGTGATTAAATGGATTGATGATTATGATGTGGTTTGTTTTTCTATCACCCGAGCAAGTTGGCGGATGATCACCCATGTCTTCCGCGTCTCCGGCCTGTCCGGCCTGATCGGTCAATGATAATGGCGATCAGTTACATTGTCAACGGTCTTAACTCTTACCCTTATAGGTAGAGAAACCTGTTGTCCTCCCATTATATTAGTAATACCTGGCTGGAGGCATCTTTCCAGCTATTGCCTCTTTCGGAGATTCTTGTTTGCAAATATTTTCTTTCAGAAAGGGTCATGGCTGTGTATAGCCAAGTCCCCGTTCTTATTTTGAAGGTGTCAAAAGTTATACGAAACCGACTGCATCGGATGCTGAGGTAACCTCTGCTGTTTTTTCTCACTGCACAGCTCACCAACTGATATTTTATTGCAAATTGACCAAGAGGACGATTGGATCGGTCGGACTGCTCAGTATTAGCAAATACACCGTATCTTTGCGATTTATTCGTTTTCTAATACCGCCTGGCAGAATGCAATGATTATCATCTCGATTCTCGGTGCGTCTTGTTCGTCGACCAGCGGTGTGTAAGCCGGCCAGTCGTTTCGCGCGCGCGCTGTACAACGCACGCGTTTTCCCGCTAACGGACTTACGAAATACAACGCCGTACCGCCCTGTTTTGCGAAAAGTGAACAACTATTTGGTGCTATAAACTGAGTGTTGTGTGTTCGTGCTAGTTTATTTCATAAGTGCTATCCGGATCTGAGGGAGGGCCCGTCGAGGTAAACACGTGATAATTTATGTTTTTAATTTATTTTTGAGCGCGTTCAACTTGATATTACTTTGTTTTTTTCTGTTGTTTTCAAGCGATGAATGGAATTAATGTTGATAATTCGTAGAATCTGCATTTTATGTTATTTATTATTGGTAGATCGACTGGAAAAATCGCTTTGTAGAAGCGTTAGATTAGATTTGAAAGGATATTGCTCCTTACCTTGAAAGTTAAAAGTTTAGGCGTCGTCTGATTGCTTGTGTACATTAGTTTTACAGACATTGCTTTAAATCCGCTTGGCATTAGGAAACTTGAATATTTGTGCAAAGACGCACAGAGTATACTGCTGCATAATTAATGTGCTTTGGCAAGTTTTCCAACTACCTATCTATAATATACTTACCTAATAGAGCACAAATGAAGTAGTTTATTTAACTCGGTTATTATAGGTAATAAACTGAAAAATAGGTGATTGTTACATTTTTGTCGCCAAGAAGTTTGCCGAAGGACGCGGCGAATTTTTTTTTATAGAGAAGTTTCGACTATTTACAATGGCATAATGACAACGATTTTTTTCTACGTCGTTAATTAAATATCTGTACATTTTGGGGTAACATCTACAATCCCACCACCACATACCATTATTTGAGCTTGTGGTTTATGCCATTTATTTATTTGTTCACCGTGTAGCACGAGAACATGGTAGGAAGCGGCATTTAATGCCGCGGCTGACCTATCACGATTTAAATGAATGAAATTGATCTTGCTTTAGGTGCAAATGAAGTTGGGAAACTTCGCTAACGGCACACTGCGTGAACTTTAATAATACTACGGTGTGTACCTACTTGGCAGTTCTCAAGACTTTAACGCGTGGACCTCATACATACTACATATTGAAGTATAAAAAAACAAGCTGATTTCTGATACCTTTTATCCAAAACAAATGAAGAAAAATATGATTAAATCATAAAGTGTGTCAAATCGTCCATTCGGATAGACTCGCGGATCCAACTCGTACAGAAGTATACCACAGTGACGATCGGCATCCGATACTGTCATGGTCGGTAAACACTGTTCCGGGGTTCGATTCCGTTATGTCCAATTAAATGCACGCGTTCAGATGCATCTTGCTTGTGTTAGTTTCAGATTTATTTTTACCTATTTTATGTTGGCTTACGATTTCGGTTGCGTCAAATTGCGGATTACTGTCGATCGAACTACCGACATTATGTTACTAATTAGGTAATAAAAACGTATCGTATCGGAGAGACCTCTTCAATCTCGCTACAATATACACAGATGGCACTGCGACGACATTCAGAACAAATGACGACTCTCTATACAATCCTGAATGCGCTATAAGAGTTTTCGGAGAACGAAAGATATATATACAAGATCGCGACAATAGCCATCGGGGCACAGCGGCCGCCCCGTCAGGCATACCACCCGCCTGGCTGGTAAGATCTTCCCTTTACCGCTAAATTGGTGACGAACAGAGATAGGCGAAGGAAGACTGCTGCAAAACGCTCAAAATGCCAGCTTCCGAAACAACAGCTTCCGTGAAATAGATAGATAAGTAAGTAGACATATAAACGCGATAAAATTATTATGAAGTGTATGTATTTGCGTAAGTTTAAAAAATCGGGACCATTGTTATCTATACATATAATAAAAATACAACCGAATTGAGAACCTCTTCCTTTTTGAAGTCGGTTAAAAATGTAACTAATCGCTTTCTGTACATGGAAAATATATGAGAAATACTATTATTGGGGGCCTTTATCAACGCAATAGAACCCGAAACAATGGTTGTTAGAATTTTTGTCTGTTTGTCTGTGCGTCTGTGCGCGCTAATCTCAGAAACAGCTGAACCGATTGGGGTGTGGTCACTAATGTATTGTGGGAAGCTTCACTTAAAATTTAGTGTTGGTTTTATTTTCATCAGTAAATAAATAAAAAAAGTTATAACAATTTAAAGACGCGGATGAAGTCGCGGGCACGCAGCTAGCAGTTTCTTGAGGTAACTAGGCATACTTATATACATTTACTGTCTTATGTAGTTGACATGAAGGATCAAAGTAAAATAAGCCATGATAAAATAGGTACTCTAATACCTACTCTATCAAGTATCTTTTAGTAGAGTTCAATAGATAAGCACTTGATAGATAACATGATAAGGTTTTTCCCACGATGATCAAAGATTTGTTTTTTAGAGGTGGAGAGGAGGGAGGCGTGACTGAGGCTCAAACATTGCCATGCTTTTTATTGTATGAAATACAATTTTTAATCATCATTTTTTTATTATTTCTGTGACTCTATTTTAGTTTTAATATGCAGCCAACAGATGTGACCATATATTGTCTAGATTCCGAGCCATGTTTTCGACTGACTTCGCTATACACCTACCTAGTTTCTCCTTTTCCTCTTACACAGCCAACATATGATTACGACCATGTAGCATGCGGTTAATTTGTTACTTTCGTAATATCCGCGCTAACGCGCCCGCGGTCTCGCGACCAGTCGCAGTAACGAGACGACCATTAACATTACCTACGTTTACACGACTCATTTATAAAGCTCTATAGTATTTCTATATATATCCTTCTATTTTCGCTTCGATTAATTTAGTTGCGGGTTCCGAGAAAATTAGCTGATCTCTGGGACTCACCGCTTCGTTGGTCACTGCTGTGGATTCTGTCTTACAGGAGTAACCGTGGGGAGGTTAGGGAGTGAGTGGCGGCTCAAGTCCCATTAAAGAATAAGATTAGTGAAAGCATTCTTCTGTAAGCATCAATTTGATGCGCAGATATGTGAAGCCCACTAATATAATTCCACTAAGCGCCCCATGTTCTTTGTTGGGTTACAATTAACCAGAGATGCGGGCTATGTCATGAAATATCGATAATGGAATTTATTATTACATGCACTAGCATCTACTTATGCATTGTCACGCTTTTGGTGCAATTAAGAATTTAAATAAGTAAGTATCAACAAGTTACCAATGCTTTACAAAACCAATTTAAGTTTCCAATTACGCCCTAAAAAGATTGTGTTGCGTTATCTAGGTCTGTTTGTAAGAATACGATAGGTTTTCGCAACAAATCGTTCAAGCTATACGATGGGTTCATTTTGTATTTTTTAACATCCCTATGTTAAAAAATACAAAATGAACCCATCGTATAGCTTTAAACTGCTTCCATTTAGCCAATATAAGTGCTATGGTGTACGTGCTATTTATTCGCCCGCAGTGGTATGCAACATTTTGTTATTTCACGCCTTAATATTGTTAAGATTTTATATTAATTTTATGACAATTATAAATATACCACCAGCAACGCTACCTTACATACCTACTAGGCTTGAGCACAACACCTACGGCCATTGAACATACCAATGGCATTTTCCTCACCATGCAATGCGATCTCGTTATCGTCTTGCATAAATTTATTTGTCTTGTAAATAAGGCGTGAAAAGAGTTAATAATAGTTCAGTTTTTGGAACTAATTTATTAAGTTATCTTTATTATTTATGAAGCGGAGTGAAAATAAAAATATCTTGCGGCTTTACAAAGCTACTTTTAACTTTCATGCTTACCTAGATCGTCTTTAACTGCCTTTCTAAAAGAAATACATATTATAGAAATCTTTCGTTGTTGACGCGAGCTGTATGCATAAACATTTATGAAATAAATCTTCATAATACTTACTTCCATATAAAATGATGCAATAAATCTAATCTATCGCGTAATAAATAAAGAACGATAATAGAACTATAGTTGAAATGGTTATTTTTTTGTTAAAATTATTCCAAACACGTTCCGTAATCAAATTTCGCCTAATCGAACCTGTATAATTTTAGTGCTGATGGCTACTCGTAAAAACTTGTTTTTTTTTCATTTAAATTAACAGTTTTTATCTATTCTAAGTCTGTTTGTCAGCTTATGGAAAGTACCTATTGTTTTATTGTTTAATATTTTTTTTAATTTAATTCTGTAGTCGATTCCAGCGATTTTATGGGATTAACCCCGACATCAGTATAATTAGATGAAAATTAATTCGAAAGTAATTCATAAGACTTTTCAGGCAACATTAAATTACCTTTAATAGACAACACAAATATTTTTTGTGTTGTGGTTGATAGGAAGTTAGTTTATTAACCAATAGGAAGTGATAAACCTATTTATAAATAGAACCAAAGGTTACAGAATTCTGATAATTTGAAAGAAAAATTGGAAATGATAGGTATTCTCAAGCCAGAGTACGAAAGCAATAGGCACAAGTGAATAATTTCTTATAAGTTGTTCGTAAGTGCCTATATCTACTAAAAAATGTAAAACGTTATGGTAAAAAACAAATTGCACGTTACAAAATTGCCAAAGGTTGCGCGTTAATGGCCGCGGGGTCTATTGAGTATGAAGCGAGTTTGCAAATGATAGACAGTAAACTAATTACATTGTTACGCCAATCTTGTAACATGTATTAGCAATCACAAAATTTTGCATACTCTTTCGTTTGAATAACAAACGCCAAAGGTTGCGGGCTACTGGCCAAGGGGCCCATTGTGCGCAGAGGCAGTTTTCAATTGATATTCTATTATGATAGCCGCTGGGGCAATTTGGTTGCTTTTTATGGGCCTGTATGTAATAGCAACGTTGCGAGGTTACATCATGTAATTAATGAAGTATGGATTTAGTTGCCTAAGCGTTAGCCCTATAGGGTAAGCAGCATAGTTATAGATTATTTTTTTAGATTGGAAAGCGAGTTTTATCGCACGTGCTTTATGCCTAATATATGTGGGCAAACGCAAACCTTACTGGAATTATTTTTATTCCGAGTAAGGCCAGTGTTAACAATAAAATATAGCATACGAATTCGCGGGCACTGCTAGTCTAAATTATAAAGAGTATTATAAAGTAATATAGGGGACAATCTCCGGATCTACTGAACCGATTCTGAAAATTTGTTCACTACTATTAGTGAACAATGGTCACAATAGAATAGTGATAATTCAGGTTCTTATGAAGCTGCATTATCTCTGAGTGCTATAGGATAAAGTACATTGAAGTACCGCAGGCGCAGTCACGGACAGAAGCTATAGTATTTAATAATTCTAATCGAATTTGATAATTTAATGCCGGCGCTCATCATAGATTGAGCAACTGGGTTGCGCAAATTGACATCAATGTCGGATCGATTCGCGCCGGCCGAGATTTGAGTTGGTATCGTGTTCTTGTGATGTGCGTGGAGCCATCGACTTCCGTTCCTATCGTGTTTTGTGTAACACGGAAACACTGCAATGAAAAACTAGATTAGATGATAGTGTATTGATTTCTTATATTTACGCGAATACTATATATTATAATAATAACAATAAGCAGGGCAGCTTGTGGCGAGCTGTTGGTGAGTAGCGTCAGGTCGTCGTCAGGACGTCGGTCAGGGCCCCCACCTCAGCGGGTCTTCGTCGGCCGAGTGGAAACCGACGGGGGCCCACAGGACTCTCAGCTCTGTCTTGCCTTCGTTGGCTCTCCAGAGAGGGGTCGTTAGAGCTATATACTCCAGGCGTGGAAGTGCTAAAGGCCATAACGCCGCGAGTAAACACGGGAGAAAGATCAGCACACCTCTTTACATTGCACCCCTGAGCCGTTCGCGCCAGTGTTGCCCCTTATCCTCTTATATGATGGCCTTTTTAGGGGGCCCACCTAAAGAGCGACGAATCTCCACCTGCTAATAGTAATTAGATACAAGCTGATTATGACAGGTGTCCGCAACCCATCCCTTAGTCCTATCTCATGTCCATCGAAATCTCAATCCAGAGTCCCAATTATCTTTCCAGCAATAGTTCCTCCGCCTGCTGAGGTCGATCCGTTGTTTATGCTATCATTTTCAGCAGTTGACCCCAGCAGGTGTCTAACATAATACTAAAATTCTCAAAAACGGCCTCTACTTTGATTTCATGATAAAATCAATTTAAAAATACCAAAATAATACATAGAATTCATGAAAAGATCAACGGAAATTTCCATTTCTGGGGGTCTAAAAACAAAGTAGAATCCATGGTATCAGTTTTCGTTACGAAGCCACATACACCCTGTATACGCTCCAATATTTATATCTAAGGTGTTGAGCATCTTACTACACAGGTACGTACGTCGATCACTGCGACATGTGTATTGCTAATTGATTAAACGATCAGAATAAGTTACTGAATGCGTCGTAACGTATAGTATACACACGTGCTTTAGAATAATAAATTTGGGTATACTTAGTACTTGCCTAGTATATTTTAGAAGAATATTGAACTGACGTTTTTGAGTTGTAACTCTGATGGAGCCACAATATTTAATTGGATTAGGATTGTGTTGTATATATAAGGTCTAACCAAAATAGTGTAAAAAAAAATTCACGAGGCTAACAGTTGGTTACAAAGATAACATTCCAAACGAATTAAACCAAATTATTAGACATTTAAATAAGGACACCCTGTACTGAGCGCACGGCCAAACGCTAGTGGGTCACCTTGTTAAAAAAAACAACCTTCATTAAGATAATTATTTTATACATCAACGTGATCTATATAACTTACTGATTCATCAGTTAGAATATTTAACACTATTGTGTATACCTTATATATTTTCCTATAATGACCTTCACTTATACACCCGTTGCATCGCATTAATGTGTATAACAGACATCAATGTTGTTCATCTGCGGCTGGCCGGCGCACGCGCATTGCCTTTGACGATGTCTGTCAACTCGATAATCACATTGACTCATGGATTTAATGAGATAAACGAGCATCTTCCAATCCAATTATATATCTATATTTTTATATAAAGCAAAGTCGTGTTAGTTACACCCTTTATAACTGAAGAATGGGCGGGCCTATTTTTATCTTGTTTTTTTTTAATTCGTCACTGCTCCGAACAACAAAATAATAGTTTTAGAATGTCTCATACATTTGATTCTGAAACGGTACGTTAGTTCGCCGGGACAGCTAGTCTATAATAATAAATTCGTGGAACAGTTTGTAACTGCTGAATTATAAACTAGGTAGGTTTCACTTTTTAACAATCCCACCAACTCTAATTCATTAAACTTAGGTACAGCAATAACGATGAACTATTAATCTGCGATTGTGACATCTACCAATGGAGCGGATATTAACAGAACAAAAGAAAAATATTATTGACAATTTACTGTCTCACCGGTTCGTTTAACTTCCAAGGTTAAGTTATGAAATGTTACAAAAAATGGAAGGGCGTAACGGTATAATGATACCTACCCCAGGTAGGTATCTATAGATCATTTTTTGCTCTAAAACACGTACCATCTCGTACCATAGATATATTTTCTTCTCGATTTATCCATAGAGATGACTTATTCCATGGGTTTACCACAAACTCATCACCGCTACAGCGAGTAAGTTCAGTTTAAATTAACTTTTTTTTTATATTCTTTGTGAATCTTGCGTCCCTCGTAAGTAGGTACCTACCTTTTTATTGCGGAATCTTTATTCAATTTATTACAAAATCAACAGGTAACTATTTTATCAACATTTCGCAAAATAAGGAAATCAAACAATTTTATTTAGTTTTTGTTACAAAAATTAAATTAAGTGCCATGAACTCAGTTCAATAAGTACCTACCTACGTACAATGACGAATTTCCGCAAACCGATAGTCTTCCGATTGCAATCGACAATTTTGATTTAATCATAATTTTAATGCAAGATAAACGACGTATCCAACGCGCATACGCAGCTATTATAATTTATACGTATATCAGACATCGGCAGATTCATTATTTTTAGTCATTTCTTAAGACACTAGCCATGTGCCCATATGGGATATCCCGTGGGTAACATCTCAGGAACCTTCCGACGTAGCTACTTGTTACTATACCGTTACCGACGTCGCGTCGTCTCTTCAATACCGTTGGAACAAACCCAAACTCCATGGGTCTATTCGATTCCCTCATCGAATACCATCCTCCATTCGACTGCACCATCAGACCCTGGTCACCATGGACGGATATACTTCCAAAAATCCCTTCTTGGTGCTCACCTACGTCACATAAGGAACTCCTGTGCAGAATTTCAAGGGTCTAGGTCCACCGGTTTGGGCTGTGCGTTATCAGTCAGCCGGTCACTGTTAGAATTTTATTAAGTAGAAATTAGTACTAGTGATATGTATTAGTACTAGTGTCATCAGTTTCCTATGGTAATACTGGCATACTTGATAGAAAATGATCGTTCTAGTGCATGCGGTGACATCCAGAACCCTACTAATGGGCCATCCATACGATCCGCGATTAAAATCGGTATATATACGTACCTATTATATTTTCGTTTCAACCTTAATGATCTCTAGTCTGCTCATATAGATGAGTTATTTATAAGTCAGTTCTCGTTGTGCAATACAACAAAAAACTTGCCTCATTATAAAAACCTGTAATCACACAATGTCGAGGCGCTCGCGTGAATCGAAATATCACAATTAACCGGTAAGAAATGACGAAAAACTTTTTTTGGTGCGATGTTGATCAGCAGACCGTACGCGTCTTGTTCGAAATCAATGGCCAATCATCAAGGCAGATGCCGTGAAGGTGATGAAACGAAGGACTTTGTTCGCACTACGTGAGTTACGTGGGCCCGATTGGTGAGTTGCAATGGTAGGTGCCTGGTACTAATTGAGTAGGTAATTGAAGTGGCCTTATATAATTTTGGTAAAAATAATTGGATGGCTCCAAGCCAGTATGTCAATTGCGAGATTATTCGTAAACTAACCGTATACTTTATAGTCTACGCATTTCGACATTTTAATCGACTATTAGTTAATCAGTGATAACATATATCGGTAGTGCTACCACTATTTTAAAATAATAAGGAGTGCGCGATGTATGGTTAAATTTTACTACCGTCAAATCTCTACAGCTGTCAGATCAGTTAATTTAACCGTGGAAGGTGCAATTCACCCTTGTAGAAATAATTTGATCAAAATACTGTTAGGCGCATTAGCCGCTCCAACTTCTAAAATACTTTTGCTCTGATTAGTTTCACTTCAATGGTATACCGCCCGATATATTCCGATTCGAACTCGTAACCCTGAAATGATACGACGTACCTTACGACCGGTATACTATTGGATGGTTCAGCATGCCGCGAAGCTTTTCGACAGATTCAATTCTACATTTACATGATGGTTATTTGCATATTTTGTTGCAGGCTAATAATCTTAGTTGGTTTATTTGCATATTAGTTGTTGCATTCATTACAATGGCGTCGGACCCGTTAAACGTGCTTAAATTAAGGTGACCAGGTCTATGTGTTCCAGTATTAGCATCAGCATCACTAGAGCCTCCCAAACCGTTGTACTCACAGTTAAGATATTGACGATCTTATTCAAATGAATCATGACATAGGTCCGTTTCGGGCACAGTGGGTCAGCGGCTGCCGGGAACCGAACCGGTTCCACACACCTACGTGTGTTTTCTTGTACAAACTTTGTACAAGCTTTGTACAAACTGCCTGCGCAGCTTCGCGGGCTGCCTCGGTTTTGACCCCGCGAATTAGTTCACGCGCTGATGACTTTATAGTGAAATATGTTTTGAAAACAACTTGTCATAAGTCTACCTACTTATAGCTTAATGTTAATTATCTGTGATACAAAATACAGATGACAGCTTTGGTCGTGACAGCTCGAGCGTTTGACCCCGGCGAGCCCATAATTATTATACTGACTTAGCAAGCTGAGGCAGCCTTGCGAGGTGCTCTGTTAGTCAGTACGTGCCTAATGATGCACTAATTTGAGGTACAACATAGAGCTTTTCACACTATGCTTTGGATGATTGCGGTTTGTAATTAACATATCTCTGCGGTAAAAGAAATGTCTTATTTACTGGCGTAGATCGTTTTGTGCGTTTTGGAACCTTAGCTAGGTATAATTAGTTGCTATATATAACGGTATTTTTTAATCCTTATGATATGATCCTTTTTGCATTGAGCCTTATAGAGCTGATACCGATACGCGCTGAGCAGTTGCTATCGGCCCTCTGAGCGAGACCAAAACTAGTGGAACTACCACTATCTTTAAGAATAGGTAACGACTGCCAAAGATGTTAGAATGATAACAGGGACCGCCCGCTTAACTTAACCCCAAGCTATGATTGCTTGATCTTTTACGTCCTAATCTGTTATTGGCGATACGGGCACGTTCCCGAAATTATATCGTTAAAGATCCTGTTAATGGCTGGCCTCTTTAAAAACCTACCAGGCAGTTTTTTTGTGAAGTGCTGTTAAATGGACTTACCTAAAAATGGGCTTACAATATAGAATGATGAAATCAAGCATTTTAGGTTGTCATGTGTGCATCTCATTTTCAATAGGTAAACTTTAGTCTTGCAAAATACCCACGTCCTGTTCTGTACCTGAAGGATTGGTTACAGTTGCAGCTTCGCTTAGTTTGGTTAATACTTCTTAGGTAAGTATTGTTTTCCAATCGGTATTGGGGTCAGCCTTTAGGCCCAAAATACATTGACATGACGTCATTCCTTGAACGAACCATTGGCGGGTTGCTAAATGTATAACTGAATAATTCTTATGTTCGTACTCGGTCCACTAAACGCCTTGGAATGCCTTGATATACTTTACACAATAGCACTGGGAACCACACATAATTGCTCAAATCAGAACGTCGTACCTGTCACCACCTTTCATTGCCATATTGAACTCTACACGTTATATTTAACGTTTAAATTAAGTTCATGTTTTATGTTAGTTCGATTGAAATTGATTTGTTGTTGTAATTGTGAATGGTTGAATTAGTAATTATGGGTGATTAGTATCAATTGTGTTTACTAAGCTGCGAACATCGTTAGTTAAGACAATCGCTTTGCAATTAAGAGGCCCAGGATTGATTCTTGTATTGCATAATGTGTGTTTTTAACATACTATGCTATCTGGCATAATGTTTATGTATCGTTACATTTCTGAAACACTAATAATGTGAACCGGACATTAATTGGTGGGTATCTCTGTCGTATTGTGAGCTACTTGTTAGATGACTATGAATCGTTTATTCGTCCATTTACAATATGTACATTTATGATTTGACCGTCTGTCGCCGTGCTATAAATATCGCTGTGCATTATGCGCATACGCAGCGCGCGCTGGCGAACGTCTGACCTCTGTGTCAAATGTATTCGACGCTGGTCGTGTTTTCCTCGACAATAATGTACTTGTGAGGACCTCATAAGGGTGAGATTAATGTTAACTTGAACACTTCGTTGGCCTCTTTAATTCCATACACTGATCGCGTTGTAGCTAGGTAGGCACATACCTATTACTAGAAAAAAAATACTCCGCAAAAAAAAAAACTAGAAAAACATAGTTTTTAAATCATCATACACTCGTTGATTTAGATGAGATATTTTTTTCGTTTATTAGTAAGTATAGGTACCTAGCTTAAATAAGAATCATTTTTAGGGTTCCGTAGCTCAAAAAATATAGATTTGTTATCATGTAGGCTAAAAAAGCACATATGAATAGCCAAAGGTTACAACCGGTTCGGAATGTAGGTTCCTCTGAGAAGAGCCGGCAAGACACTCGGCGGATACAGAACTAATGCCTGGATTAGACGTGACGAGTGTAATGGCGAGACAGTGCTCTCGGTCGAGTGCTCGCTACCTACCAAACACTCGGCCTACCTATCGAGCGCTCGGCCGAAAGCACTGTCTTGCCATTTCAGGCGATACGTGGAATCCAGGCATCAAACTAGACAGGCATAACGATACACTAGCGGTCTCTTAATAGCTCGTTTCTGAATTCTACCAATCGTACCATAGTGAGTACCAATGTATTTATAGGTACGTAAAATTAACTACGGGTGATCCCAGTAGCATCTAGTTAGCGGCAGATCATTTCCGAAATATGCCCAGGCGGGAATCGAATCCGCCACCATGCGGTGAGGCAAACGGTCCACATTAAAACTACTGTCTTACCAAACAAGTATATTTTTTTTATAAAATTCTAAGATTCACTGAAATATTATCTAACTAAACAATTAACTAGTATGTAGATAGTAAGTAATTAAGTAGTATGCCAGTAACAATTAAAACCTGCCGTGTATCAGAACAGATAACATCAAACTTTTATTATAATTTCTTGATAAACAACACTTTAAATTGATAAACATCTTATCGATTGCAACTACATTATAACGGGCTTACAACGCAAACTCTTGATCTTACCGATTGTTAGATATAATTATAGATCTCTCAGTAATGTTGGTACCCTTAACGTATTCATCGTTCCCGCCAAAAAACCCAAGCCTCTTTCAAATCAAATACGGAGCTCAGAGAAAGCCATAGAGCTATAAATATGCATAACTCGCCAAGTTGATTTCTCCATTTGCACGCTAAGATGCGCGCGCGTAATTTCTTCTACGAAAATATCACGGCCAGTAAGTATTGAGTAATCGTTTATTTCTTTTTTAATGTAATTATAATTATTGGTGTTATAATTTATGAGGCTGGTTTGTGCCTATCAATTAATGTAACAGCAAAATAAACGGTAATAGACAACGTA
Organism: Pheosia gnoma; assembly: GCA_905404115.1. NCBI lineage: Eukaryota > Metazoa > Arthropoda > Insecta > Lepidoptera > Notodontidae > Pheosia > Pheosia gnoma. The sequence continues at coordinate 8,140,269 of FR989911.1, forward strand.
AGGAAAAATAATTTATATTATGATGAGAGCATTTGGCTTAATAGGAATATGGGTATGACCAATTATGAACCCTATTATGCTTCTTAAAATAAAGTTTAAGCTAGGTAGCGCAACATTACAAAAGTTGACTACCGTGGGTAGTGTATAAGCGCTTGAAAATGACTCTGTGTTTTTCCTCCACTTGAAATTGTGGTAATCTGAGATTGGCCGGCCATTTTAAAGTTTTGGCTTTCCTAATTTAAACTAGTTGCCGGTAAAAAATATTTGATTTGCTCCGTTAAAAAAGTGTTTTAGATAAATTCAATTTTAAGGTGAGGCGTTTTTCATTAGTTTGTATTTAATACTTGGCAAATGAAGTCATGTTTTTGTTGACAGTTCGTATTTTGTTTGCTTGATTTCGACAAGTGAATTGCATATCTGGGTTATTGGGATGTAACTGACATCTCTTTCTATTACACATCCATGATTAACGCTATGTTTAACAAAGTAAAATGCAATCTTTTTGCAGGCATGTAGGTAAGTAATTTTGTGTTATTGCTACGTACCGACTTACAATAAAATTTATAAGTAGAATCATTTTTATGCGGCGGTTGTTAACCTTTAAATGTTACTTTACATCTCAACAATATTGAGATAGGAAAGGATATATACCTACATACTTAATTATATTGTTAATCATTTTTAAACTACGATACGCTGAAAAAATATTATTTTGAAGTAGATACAACTGAATGTTTAATATTTATAGCGATGCTTCTTGCCAATTCTGTCTATATTGTAATATGAATGAAGCAAAAATAAAAGATAACAATACAGGAACAGAAAACTTGTGTCACTTGACTTATTTTGGCTGTATTCATGATATATTTAAGAATCAATACAGATAATGCTGTATATACTTAAGATGAAAAATATGAAATAACATGACCAAAAGTAAAATTGAAGATTAAAAAACCGTCCAATTAAAACCAACAATAGTAATGTTATTTCGAAACGAGCGAGGCTCGACTGAGCGTGACCGCTTCACGGTCGATCGAATGCTGACTGATGCTGCGGTGGGCTGGTCCACTGAGCGTTGACTTGTTGTTGCTAATCCTTACGTGTTTATTTTTTTATTAATACAGTATACCTTAACATATGAAAGCAAGCCAATATAAATGTAAAATTGAATTCGTTTCGTGCTGACTGTAGAAAAACTAAGAGTGTTGAAAATTATGATCCTCGTACGATAATTATGTATAACACCTTGATTTATAATATGTCTGAAGAACAGCGTAGACTATCTCTTACCAACTCGGGTTCAGACGGTAAATCTTTCGTTAGGTATGCTTTGTATTCGGCAATTTTTTTTTGATAATCTTTATTTATCTTAAGAAATTATTTAGTAATTATTTAGTAATGATTTTTATATTTTTAAGAGACAAATCCATAACATCCTCAAACAATAGTTATAGTTATAGCATTCGCCTAACTTCTCACACTTACCTATGTTTTTTAATTAAATGCATTTGGTATTTGGTATTAATTATGATATAGTACATTAGTAGTGCCTAAGTTTAACTTCTACTTATCTCGTATATTGTATAATTTTGAAAACACAAGTTTTTGGGTTATAATTATATTTAAGCAACTATATTCCATGTCACCATTAATGCATACTTGATTGTAACCTGTTTTGTGTTCAATAAATAAATAAATAAATAAATTCTAAGCCTAGTGTGGCTTTGCTCAGAAGGTGGATATATGTTTAAGACAAATATTGAAACAGGTAGTTTTATGTGTACACATATTGAGTCTCAATAGCGATTAAGATGATTTCTTGTTATACAACAAAAATATCTATTTATAGTCTTATACCTATTATTAATCGCGTGAAGGATAAATTATATATACATGTATGTTATTAATTAAAAACTCTTATAATAAAAATGCAGTTGATACAAGACGAACAAAAAATGGCTCTTGCACAGCTTGGCGATAATTATGCACTTGACTTTGAACTGAGAGATTTATGTCGTCATGCCTACTTGTTGTAATGCAATTTGCAAAAAAGTACTTTAAGTTGGTATATACACATCTTACTTTGCTAATAATTATTATCTACTTATCCGGTCTGTAAAGTTTTTTGAATGTATGACCACAAATAATATTACTAAGTGAGGTTTTTCTTTATTTTCTCAAGTGTTGACAGAGAAATAATACTATCGTTTAGAATTGAGACGTGAGAACACATTTTTTAAAACGATTTATTGGAGATATTCATATAGGGTTGTCCGACAGAATTTTACTCAGAAAGCCAAGGTGTGTAAAATGTACATAATTAAATATCATTCTCTCAACCTACTTGATCATGACCTTTTGATGTCAATCTTATTTACGAGGACACGTCGAGTTTTTTTTTATAACAACAACTGACTGACTTGTATATCAAGTTACATAATTGTACGTAACTATATAGTTTTTATTGCCTAATTACAAATTGGTAACTGGCATCAATTCTTTTACTTCTTCTTGCTGTTAGCTCTGACAGAATAAAAGGCGAAAACTTTTTAATAATTTGTATAAGTAGTAGGACCCTGTCTATATATGTATCGATCTGTGGCCGGTCGTGTTTAGACCGCAAACAACCAATCTTGACCCACTGGTATTATGTGAATGCTAAACATTCTTGAACTATAAAATGTAGTAACAGCTCTGAATTCATTAACAAAATGTGTTTTCATAATTAATTATATTATGTATTTCGTGACGAATACGTTTCTTTTCCACGGTTGCGTAATTTCCGTGCTAAGGTATTTATATGAAGTAGGCATAAAAAAGTGTAAATTAATTATTTAGGTACGTGCCTTTTGTGTAAACATAAAAAAAATGAAAATCATTGGCTAAAAGGTGCCCACATTATGTGTTAACGGTATTGGTATAGAGATATCAACAAACATTGCTTACCTTCATAATGTAAGAGTAGAAAAAGATCTACTAAATTTGTGTGTGGGTGGTGGAAATACCTACAGAGGAGATAACTAATATACAATTTTCTGAAAACGCTATCTGGAATTGAATCTGTGATCCAATCTTAGATCGAATAAAATTTGAAGCTTATTTGCCCCAATAAACTTTAACTAAATAAATAAAACACTGCTTAATAAAAGCCGGCCATTGACAAGAAATTTTTTGAGATTGGTAGTAACTATATCGATTCTGTCTCATTCTCTTCTATGAATTAATAAAAGTGACTCGGTTCGACATAAACCGTCTCATCTTGGCACGCGTCTTAGCCCAGCTGGATCGTCTTACGAAGTGCTTGTGTGCGCAAGCGCTTCGAGCACGAAGCAGTTGGCCTTCGATCTCATTCCGGGTGCGGTGCACCAACGGTTCAGCTTCCGTAATCCGTACCTACTGTCCTGCGGAATATTTCAATATATTAACCTTTTTGGATGCAACACTTTAATTAAGAAAACGCTCTTATGTCACAACGTATTCATCATTCAGAAATGATTACTCACCTTCTTAAATTATGATGGACCAATATCACCTAATGACCGCCTGCGTGCTAATGGCAAGCCTCCTATCAATATGAGGGACATTCTAGATACTCCAATACACGCTAGCTAAAATCAGAAAGGTGCGAGTTGGGGATTGAACCTGTAGCCTCTGCTTCTGTCATAATACGTATACCATTCAGTCCGCACCGGCGCGGGCGACGTGATGACGATCATGACGGCCCAATTTTTTAATCAGCACTTCGATATGCAAATCAAGGTTTGAATGAGGATGCAACATTGTGTCACTAATTGCATGAAGTGGGGCGAAACATTTGGGGTTTGTGATAGTGCTATTACCAATGTCACTTATTTAATTTCAGTCTAGTTAGCGTTTTAAGTAAGGCACTAACAGCCAATTGGATAAGGCGATTCGGTAATCGAGATGTTGCGAAGTCATCCCCACCGGCCAATTATGCTATTGACGTGAGCACTTCGAGCACGAGATTACCTAGTCGGAGGGGCTAACGGACTAAGTAGTAATATGTTTATCGCACATAACTAACATTCTAAAACATAATGGATCTTGCTTCCGTTCCCTTCGTATTATTTTTATGCTCGTTTGACAAACATGACTAGGCGCCAAATTACATCGGGATTAGAATCAGAATATTTTTATTCATGTTAACCATTAACTACAGTACTTATGAATCATCAAAATAGTTACAAAATGCTAAGCTGCAACTTTACCACCCGTTTGGAATGCCGTTCCTATGGAGAAGAACTGACAAGAAACTCCATGGTTGCTCTTTTTAAAAAGATCTTTTTCATTTTTGAGCACTTCACGGTAATGGGTATGTGAGAACAATTATCAAACTTAATCTGTCTAGTGACTTGCACTATTCAACAGAATATGGTACCCTGGTACCTTGGATTCGTATATTAATACGTAAAACTCAATACAACATGGAAGCTAATAGCGTGTCGTAGGTACATCTTCATTATCAGGCTAAACACTTTTATTGCCTATAAAACACGGACACCAGGCAATTATAAACATTATAATAACACAGTATGATCAATTGAACATAATTCAATGCCGTTGACCGGTTAAAAGTAAAAGTTCAATCACCCTTGATAACCACCCTTATGTATGTTAACGCCTTTACATTCTAAAACGTACTCTATTAAGTGGGATACAGAGGTTAAATTCTCAGGAAAGAGTGTACACAGATATCCATTTTAACCTGATCTATGATTACATATTGTTCAACCAGGAATGTGGACCTATATATGAATGGTTGATAATAGGGTATACGTCCCAAATGGTGACATGATTACACGCGATGATCGAGGTGGAAGCACTAATTGACGTGCTCACGTGTGAGAATTCAACAGTAGTTGAAGTAGGTACCTACATTTTGAACGTACTAATCCAAATGATTACAGCAGCTGTGTAGCCTTGATTAAATTACAGACATTGACACAATAACAGGTAGGTATTAGTAGGAAGTAACTAGAATTCGCAAATGATTTTTTTAGGGACCCAAATTCTGTCAAGTCATATTGGCATACAATGGGCCAGGCAGGAAAAACTGGTACTGTGTCGTTTACCTTCATGTAAATGACTTTTTTGAGATGTAGATAGGAATAATTTATTTTCTTTGTTTCAGAATGCGTGTTGAAGAGTAGATTAGAATAAAGGTGATTGTTGTTTTAAGTTTTCTTTTAAGACATAGAATTGCTTTTAGAATTTAAGGAAATGCTTGGCTATGAAGGACCCTAAGGTTTGGAATATACAGTTACATGCATGAGATTGATTATCAAGAAGTACTAGGTATGCCTTTCGTAAAGGTCAGGGCCGTAAGCAGCCCTCCCCCCCCCCCCCCCCGGGGTTTCAAACGCGGATTCACACGAAATGCCTTAGCTAATCCAACGTTTTATGCATAGGTTAATAATATTTAAATATTTCCGACTCATTTCGATTGGTTGTTGTTATTGCTTATTGTATCTGGTCCAGAGATCGACCTCCCGAACTGTATATCCGGCTACGGCCCTTATAATGGTACTAGGAACATATAAACTCACATAAGTGATTTCTGTTCATCACGTCGAGTGGCAACTAATAATTATTTCATGCCCATCTCCTTCGTGTCACAATTTCGTGAGTACCAGTCTAGTATAGCACAGAGTATGTGAGCCACATGTCGTGACTGCGGAGGAATGGGCTGGAGAAAGCGTAAAGAGGACCGCTGGACCGAGACTCGCGCTCTGTTCATCACACAATAGGGGTGTCCCGTCGATGTGTAATATATCGCATTAATATTCTCAAGCTTTCCTTATGCGAATTGCACACGCATCTTTGCCTAATTAACAAGCACGCCTTATATGTTAATAATTGGATGCAATTGCGAGGTATCATTTTCTAATAGATACATTTTAAAGGCTTTCTGAAAATGAAAAGGTATATCATGTAGATTGTTAGGCACTCTAAAATTGCCGGTGAAGAAACATTGAAGTAAGAGCGTGTGGTATCCGTGGTGTTTTATTTTCACCGAAGAGCCAACCCTAACCACCCACTCTAGCGAGTTGTTCGTGAGCGACAGTCATTACACCAACCCTATGCTTCTTTTGTGTTTGTTGACACGACTTCTGTCGATCGTGATGCATTCGATAAAATGTCGAGCGATATAAAATTTGTACAACGTTCAACGTCCCTATAAGTTATTAATTTATTAATTTCATACATAATTTTAAGTGAAACATTACTTATTATTTACACTTTTAATGTTACCTAACATTTTATGGTTATTACTGTTACTTTCGGCGACTCCTTACTAAGAAACAACTTAGTTTGTTTGTTATTCATCGAATATGTGATACGATGTTCCTTTTTTTTTTTTTTTTTTTATTACATTATAGGCAAGTATTTGATCTCAATCTCACCTGATGGTAAGTGACGATGAGATCTACGATGGAGCATACTTGCCTAGGTAGGAAGGCGGCAGTAGATCGAGACGCTACACTCACTAGGCACATGCAGCGCAACTGATCTGACCCGCCATCCATGAATGGCAACACCGAACATCATGCCGGAACACGGCTAGGCCGCTTGGCGACATGGCTTTGTTCAGTGGGTGGTGACTAACCACGGCCGAAGCCTACCACCAGTAGAGTTGTCACCTGGTTGGCACCACCCAGGGTCACGTGTACTTCTTCTTCTCCTCCTTTATGTACCTCAGCGAGGCATTTATCATTTTCGATCTGTTGACAACTGTGCTGACATTATAATCTTCTGCCTTCCTAGCCCGCTAATCACCTTAAGTCTCAGTTATCTATGCAGCTACAATGTCCTAAGATTATCTATTTTAAACGTTCCGGTTATAACATAGCTTTATATTTGACATAAGCTGGTGATTGTTATGCTTACAATTGTTTGCTGTACACATTTGACTTAGATAATGTCTTGTTATTTGGCAATCGTACATTATTCATACCGCACGCCACGCTCAGTTTTAAACGCTTACGAAATAATGGCATTAAGCTCAAATCATTTAATGGAGGCAGCCGTTCAAATGGCGTATGCGACATTTTGAATAACGATAAGTATAACGTTTTATTATTAAATCATATATTTCGACGTGGATAGAAATGGGGCCAATGAAGCATCCCTGGGGAACTCCTATTAAGATAATATATTGGTTTACATGAATGTCAATCAAGAATCGTTGTATGATATCTTTTCCATTTGAAATAAAAGCTATGTAATAACATTTGTGAAAAAATACTGTAATTTATTTTATTTAAAAAAAACACAAACACGTTTATTTAATGAAGGAATTCAAACTTGTTCATCTGAATTAGTGCTATCAAAATATTCGTCGCATTTTGCCAGGTGTTTCCTAAAATATATCTAAAAGATTATTTAGAAGATTCAAACACGTAGATAATCAAGACTACTTCTGGTTACAAGACAACTCCGAAATAACAAAATACCTTCGTAGCTTCAAATTACCGTTATAAACTAGTTTTGGATATACATATTTTTAAATAGTATAGGTATGTAATATTAATCGATGACCGGAATGTTGTATAATGTTAGTAAAATCATGATTTTACGAAGCCATTGTATACCTATTAATGATTTCAAGATTATCCAGTCCATGCAAAGATCGAATTAAATGTAATCGATCTCGCAAATCGAGTGAGATTCTTATAAAATTGGTGGCGTACCAGTGCCAAACGAGAAGTTCTCGTTTATTTACAATGTTATTAATAATACCTCTCTTTTTAAAATGCATTGTAACGCTCTTGTAAATTGGTTAAAACTGCTATATATTTGGGAGTAAAGATTTAGTGATAACGCGAACCAGCGGTGCCAATGCTGCCATAGACGAGATAAATAGCTTAGTGTAGATTTTACAGTATGTCTTCGTGAATGGTATTGTTTGGGACTCTATGATGATAAGTTTGTCTACACTACACTACATGTCTAGACCAGCTCCACGCCTTTCTATCCGATCCCAATTATCAGATGAAATAGGGAAATCGTCCGATTAGTCGTGACGCTTTGTTTGTATCGCTACTCCATAAATATCCCAAGTTAAATCTGCATAATCGAAAGTAAAACACGACCGTTCTTGACTAGTTGTGGAATGACGTCATCCGTGTCAGGCTGTGCTCTGTATGCGACCGTAGAGATAACTAGACCAGAGCATATGGCACGAGATAATTGTCCATGACCTGTCGTTGTTATTTTGTGTTTAATCAAAGATACATATTATGCTTTATGGAATTGTACCTATTGAAGAGTTTACTGCCTGTTTATAAATAATAAATAATAATACCACCCCTTTTTATGTCCTACTATTAGGCACTGGCCTCCCATCAACGCAACGGGATTAGGTCATAGACCACCACGCTGGCCTAGTCCGAGTTGGCGGAAATCACATGACTTTAGAGGGGTTCTCTCAGACATGCAGGTTTCCTTACGTTGTTTTCCTTCATCGTTTAGCAGAGTTTGAGAATCGCATATGAAGCACAGAAATCCCAGAGGTGCGATCTAGGGTTTGAACCTGTGATCCTCTTTACCACAGCTAGCATTCTACCAACTTGGCTGTCACGGCTTTACACGATTTGTCCTGCTTACTCAAGATTTTTTGGTTTTAACAATTTCCGCACAGGGCTAATTATCCTATATCAAATTACTTTAAAGCATTCAAGGAATAATGTTCCCGTACATGCAGGCTGCGCCAGAAGGAAACACCCAGTTTATATGTATTATCTATGGAAACATCTAAACGTAATAGTGTCATAACGAATGTTGCCTGCTTGAGTGTTTGATTTTGATTATAATATACTTTACATCAATAGAATATCCCATTTATACTACTATAAAACTGTAACTGGAGTGTATCTGAATAATGTAGGTACAGATATACATATAACAACTTTATTGTACAGTGTACACTGTGTACATTGAAGTTATTAACATCGTGCATAGACTATTCGAATGTCTGAATCCAAAACAAGTATTATTTTTATCTGTGACTGTTTGTTTAACCTATTTTAGTGACTTATGGTTGGACAATCAATAGAGTATCATCACGCTGGGACCATAAGGGGTCGAGCAGCAAAGCAAAATCGGGACTGTAGCGGGGAACCGGCTGGCAATAGTTAGTCAATATTACCATAGTTAAAGTTAACAAATTCCAAGTGACGGCAAAATGCGCCATGACTACTTTGTCACTGTTATTTTTTTAAATTGATGGCGATGTCGAGATGATTAATGGAAATGCTCATTGACTTATATAATAGGAACATTCTGTTTCGTGTCATCAGCGTGCTAAGTGATTTTATCGATCGGTTCGATCGATTCGTCCTACCAATTGGTTTTGTTCCCATCGCTAAAAGAGTTATGTAACGGCCGTCGTGTGATTAGCCTTTATTTAAAAGTAAACAAACTTGTCTTTTTTATATTTAGTTAAACAGTGTGCCAGTATTACAATCCGTTAGATTCTGTGTATTTTTCTGCTTTATATGATCAATTGAATACAGAGCTTCTACCAGACGGTGTATAAAACATTTGATACCTCAAAGTTGATAAATTATAATAATTGACAGAAAGTTTACGTCCATTTATGTACCACAACATTGTAAATTGATTGGATCTTTTGTGAATTCGGGGAATGAATATCACCTATATTGTGTGCGCCTATATTGTGTGACGAGCATATTATATTTATTTGTTTCCGTTGTTCCTTTAGTTCTTAGAAACCCGACTTTTATCATCATCAGCAATTTGATAGCCACTGCTGGATTGAGGTCTCCCCCAATGCATGCTACAGAGCTTGGTCATCTACTATCTGCATTTAGTTTCTGCCCGCCATTCTCCCTGAGCTAGTCACTCCACCTAGCTGCAGGTCGCCCTACACTACGCTTGCCTTATCGTGGTCTCCACTTAAGATCGTCTCCACTCGTCTTCTCCAGCGGCTGTCAGCCGCATCCGTACTCAAACAAACTCAACCAGTGATCCCGATTTTACTCTGTTTCATACTTCGCTATTGCACCTCTTAAGGAATATCTTATGTGCGTTAAATGCGAATGAGATTGTAACCATCCAAATGATTCCCAAACGAGTTTCTTCTTTCTACAATTGCCCGAATGATTCTTGAATGAACGTTCGTCTATCATCGAGTGAATAGTGCCGTCGCTTGCGCAAGCTAGATAGCGTCTCACAATTCGTCATTTCCTTATTAGTTTCGTGGGTACAATTCTGATTATTGAATTGGCTTTCCCTTGGAAAGATACCTCCATTATTTTGTATATTGAATGGTTGGTCTAAAGCACGCGAAGTAGGCACAGTTCAGCCCTCGTAATAGCAAATGGCAGTACCCGCAAAATGGCGGCTTCGAGAGAAAGGTGAATAAAGGTTTATTTAAGATTTCTAAAACAATGTTTTGAAACGATAATCATCAATGAAATTTGGGTTGGAAACTCTATTCTGCCATAGGGAAATGCTTTAAGGAGTTCACTGAAACGGTCCATATTTTTCGTACAATGGATGATTTTGAAGAAAGCTGCAAATATCTGTGTTTTATGGTTCACCCACTTTCTATCATGCGCCATTGTGTTGCGGTTCTTTGTTGAAGGAGTGTTTAGTGTTGTGGTTTAGGGGTTATGATCTACTGGCAGTTCCTTGTTTTGTACAGCTAAATAGTTCGTTGTCATTCGTATGCTTATTGCCGTAATAATGCTTTAATCTGATGCCTCGTGGATCTAATTGAATAGTGAGTCTTTTTATCATCATGTCGGCATGATTGCTTACTTACTCCTTAGCTTACTCCTTCCTTCTAAGCAGTAAGCTTCGATGCACAATATCGGCTTTACCCGGCCTCTCAATATCCTATCATTTTACGATTACCTGATAAGTGCAGTTGATAGTGACACTGCTTTCTGCGCCGAGGGTCCTGGGTCCGTATATTGGTGGGGACAAACTTTGTGTGATAAGCACGAATGTTTGTACCCGAGTCATGGATGTTAAGTATTATATACATCGTTCGCCCTCAGTCCATTGTACAGTATTGTTGCTTAGTGTGGGACCTTATAGTTGGTGTGTTCATCTGGCTATATTATTACATATTAATATTTTCCTGGCGCAGTTGAGTATTTCCAAATGTTCGTCTGGTGTATGTAGTGATGCATTTAATGTACGGTATTATCTTGACACACCACATGGTTGTAAACGGATACTAGTACGCCCACTGTTACTTTGTCATGTATCAATGTTTCAATCAGAATAGGTATTCCCATTGGGATGTGTCCATGTTAACCAAAGTCATTTGAACATCTATGATAAATATTTTCGATTATTTCACCTTTTATACCTTAGTGCAGTGATTCCCAACCTTTTTTGCATGGTGCCCCCCCGGATTTAAAAAAAAATTCATGCCCCTCTATATTTTTCTTCATTGCTTCAATAAAAAACACAAATTATTTTTACGATATTTATTTCACACGATTTATTATTTATTAATGGGATGTTTGCGCCTGCATTTTTTGAACCAGTTGGTCGATATCAGGTTCTGGTTTTGACAGAGCTATTATCAAATCATACACTTCATGCCCCCCCTAAGATCTCTCTACGCCCCCCCGGGGGGGCACGCCCCACCGGTTGGGAAGTCCTGCCTTAGTGCATTTTAGCATCTTTCGATTGTTCTCCTGCGAAAACCAATTCAAAATCATGGTAACTCCGTAGTTTTTGTCCCTGTCATCATAAAACAAAGTCATGTTAGGCACACCATTTATAAATGAAGAACGGGTGGGAGTTTTATGACCTTTGATTTTTTGAATTTGTCTCCACCCCATATAGCAGAGTAACTATTAAAACACGGAAAAAACACAAAAAATATAATAAAGATAATTCATTTTGTCATACATCTGATTCCGAGGCGGTACGAAGTGCGTCGGGACAGCTTTTTGTAATTATAAAATTATTGTCAGAACTTCATATCACACAACAGAATTTACATGAGTTTTATAGGCTTCTTAAAGTGTTTTATTACATTTTGTAGCCAATTATTTGGCTTCGTCATCAACCTACGGCCTCGTCAGCTATTGCAGTATCACATTTATTATGTATAAATGCTTATTCGCCTGTCAGTAATTTAAAACCTAATCGTTCACAATCATTTTATACCATCACAAAGCACTGACCCTTTGAATGAATATTACTTCCTATTATGTAGCCATTATTCGTTACTATTACTATAATTATGTATACTTTATGCATCTTTACATAGCGAAGAGTCATTACTTTCACTTAATTACTAATAAGTTTTGGCATTTAAATGAAAGTGAAAATGATATTGTAATTTGTAGTTAACAGACCGGAGAGACGTTTGTACTTTGGGCGGTTGATGTTTTGTCTTCATTATAAATCAACACTCAGTATAATATGTTCCTATAATATTAACGTGATGACTTTAATATCTGTTTATTTTTTGGTTTTTAATTAATAAACTTTTTTTTTCGAAATATTGAATGCTGTTCGGTGGAGGTGACCTTTACAGCTTCACTTATGGGAGGGCGAGCGCTAAAGGCGCCCCAGCCAGAAAGTTATTTCTACTATTGTTTCCCGGTAAATGTGGTATACTTCTTATGTAGTCCATAATTCCTAATATACTTAGGATATAACTGATTGATCGTACTGAGCTATTGCTGTTGGAAGGTGCAAATAATTATACTTATTAACTAGTAGGTACTCATCATTGAAATAAAACTAATTTTACAGATTTTATCGCGTTTATTTTATGATTTTGAGGTAGGGTTCGCGACCTTTCGGCTGCTTTACAGCAACCATGGTCACAAATAACCGCTTTTTATTAAGTGCATTTGGATGTATACACGGTACATATACCAAAACAACATTTTTTAAAATTTTTGTCTGTCTGTCTGTCTGTTTGTTGCGGCTAATCTCTGAAATGGCTGGACTGATTCTGACGGGACTTTCACTGGCAGATAGCTGATGTAACAAGGAGTAACGTAGGCTACTTTTATTTTAGAAAAAAACCCCCAATCCCCGCCAACGACTTAATATCACAAAGGCTGCCGATCGCGCGGGCTCAGAACGCGCGAGCGGGCTGTTGCTAACGGTTGTGTCTTTGTTAAATACCACGCGGACGAAGTCGCGGGTAACAGCTAGTGCTTACTAAAATTAAATTTCATTTTGACCAATCCAATATTTCAGGGTCGGTGTCGTTAGCACTGAAACTAAAACGAATTGCCCACAAACATTGCTGAGCGATTACTCCGTGAAATCTGGCTACAGAAATCTAGACAGGCTATATTTTTTAATTTCTCTCCATTTCGAAATTCCCAAGCTGGGGTTTAGCGCATAATTACTGTATCCAATCAGCACAACTGAATATAATAAAATAGTTTATTATTGTATTTACGATTGGTAAAAAATCAACTGATTTGCCAAAGCTTGCTATTCTATTGTGTTAAGGACTTCGGGTATATAGAGATAAATACATTGAGAATATAATCAATTGATGACCAGCGTAATGACCCGGCTTTCCGCGCCAAGGGTTTTGAATCCTGGTAGGGACTAACCATGTGTGTTAAGGATATTAAACATCCATGACTCGGGTACAAACATTCTGTACCCGAGTCATGGATGTTTAATATCTATATAATTATGTATACTGAGTTCGCCATCAGTTCATTTTATGGTATCCGACATACAAGGGTTGACCGTGGAAAAATCCGGTGTCAAAAAGTCGCAACTGTCATTTGGTTGCGAACAAAATTTATTTTTAAAATCTACATATTGAAATTCTAATTTCACATAATGATTAAAAATGCGCTAAGAAGTGCAGGTCCAAGGCTTAGTATACCCTTTCTGAATCACCCTATATATTTAACAATGTGACTGACTGTCTCACAGTCACACAATTTGGAGGATATATTCCTTTCAGTACCCTAGGCTTACATTAAGCCGGGATTTTGGTAATTCGACCCCTAAGTGGGTCAAATGGGGGGTCAAAGTGTATATGAAGTAACATTTTGTTTTCTATGTTCCGATCGGGCACATGGCTATTTGCTCTATAAACTCTCAATGAACTACAAAGATCAAGCAAGCATACAGACAAAAAATACTCATTAATTTCTGCCATAGGCAATCTGGTGTTCGTGATTGCTCCCAATGATTTCTAAGGCCTTGGCAGAGTGTTTGCGTCGGTGCAGCAGTTGTCCAATAGTTTGTGTGTAAGGGCATGGCACTATCAGACATGGGTATGTATCTAGATTAAATAATATGGGTGGTATAACCGTCGATAAAAGTGCTTGGGAGGGGCCAGTTCGTCTACGGTATATAGACTAAATATTTCGGACTAAATATAATATACTTTTGAAATAAAACTAATCTAACGGACTTAGATGTATATACTCTTTGAAATCACAATCGCATAGGATCAAACTCCGTCTGGAGTGTATTATAAATTTGACTTACTTTGAACATTTTCCAACACTGGTGTAGACCGTGATTACTAAGCGAACTATGAAAAAACTGAGGCCAACTAAAGTTATCGATATAAAACTATTTTAAGTTAAATTGGTGTGTCACATTCGACTCAACATTGTATTAAATAATATGTAGTAGCAATATTAGATTTTCCCCAAATCTGTATCTATTGCATAAACAGGTTTTTTTTATTATGACGGTCTCAAGATCTTCACAAGAATAATCTTGAACGTGCATAGCATACTTAGTTTGTAGTGTTTGTATTACCATTATCGGCATGTTATTTTTTTTTACATCATAACAAAAGACGTCTCGCGTCATCGACGCGCACGCGTCGCATCGCGTTTCTCGGAAAGTGTTTTTTGCTCGACTGTACGTAGAGTTTAGTCCATCAGTGAGCTTCAATTTAGGATTCGAGTCACGAGCGCTAACACGCTTGCTCTATGTCGACGTAATTTAATTTTAGTGATGGGACATGATTTTATTATTTGATGACCTCTTTTTAAATTGTTCAGGTACACATTTATTTAAATAAATACTGCTAGATCGTCCGTAACAATAATAGTGTAAAATATTTGAATAGGGCCAATCGTAGGTTATAAAGATAACATTCCCAAAGAAAGAAGTAAAATTATTAGACATCAAACAAATTTCACTCTGTATCAGTACATCATTTACACAATTATTTTATACATCATCGTGATCCATATAACTTAGTGATTCGTCTGTTAAAATATTTTACACTATTTTGGTTTATCCTTATAAAGGTCCCGTCCCCTACAATGCACTGGGGGCGATTCCAGTAACACTTAGGCCAGATCTTATTCCTTAAACTCGTCATACATTCTGAACGAGTAAAGTCTAGGTTCTGTTAGTGATTTGAGATAGTCATATGCTCTATCCTTTTCAATATACTAGAGTTCCGTGGACGAGAAATACCGGGTTACTCCATACCATCATTAATGTTAAATATCGATAGTAATTATCGACTACTTTCGCAACACTAAAGTATTGTACTCAAGCGCATTCTGTCACGATCTTCGTGCCTGCACCCACCTCTTAGCATACACGACTCCATCGCCCATTTCACATACCATTACAAACTTTGTACAAATTTTAGAATTTTGTAATGTAATAAAACCTGCTATGGATTTCGCAATATTATTATCTTAATATATCAATGATGATTTTATAATGTCGCTACCAGTCTTTTATAATTCTGAACGATATGTCACGGATCATTGGCTCATAACACAAAGGTTCCGGGTTCAGTTCCCAATGGAGTATGTTGTAATTTTATTAGCAATCGTCGTTGTGTAACTTGCCATAATAAACTTGTTGATATTAGAAATAGGTATGTACTTATTTATTTTATCATTTTTATATTGATAGTAGTTTAGTTGTAGTGTAAGGTAGTCGATAAGTAGGTACTAGATCCATGGTATAATAATATGGCTCAGCCGTAGGTATTCTCTTTGCGTGACAGCTAGGTCACGTGATTGGCCCAAGACAGCGTCATCGGCCATCTTCAACCAATGAGCGATGTCAATTCTATTTAAATTCTCAATTAATGGCAGCTCTGATCGTGACGTAGTCTTGGGACATCGTCAGGAGAAAATACCTGACGTATCTATTATTATACCATGGGGCGATAATACTTCTAGCATGCGAATACACTTCCTGACAGTACATATATTACCCCTGAATATATAGACGTTATTTAACATTATCAACCGTCATATAGTACTGCGCAAAGCAAAAATCTGGTGCGCAGTACTATATGACGTTTAACAAAGTTACAGAGCGTCTATAAATTTGGGAGTAAGACTATAACTTGGTACACAAGATCTTAGCTAATAGCTTTTGAAACAAAAGGAAATAAGTATTTAGTCATGTCTGCCATAAGCACTTAATTGGCATGATGACTGTAATTTTTATGAGCTATTTTTGCTTTAAACTAGTTTGTGTAAATGTCAAGATATTGCGACCACGTTATGATATATGACCAAACTTTATGTAATTTATAATACAAACTTGACTATTAATTGTACTAGCGACTTTTCTATACCGCTCGAGCCCTATAGTCAAATTATATTTACGCGAATTTTAAAACTAATTTTGCGTGTTTTATCGCATTTATTTTAACGCGATAAAATCCGCATAATTAGTTTAATTTAAATGTTTGTAAGTTTAAACATAGTTTGAAAAAAAAAACAATTTGAAGCACCACCGTGATTGTCTTCAGAGTTACATTGGCTCGGCTTAGTCCAGAATTGTAGCACATAATATCATATGTTTCAAATGTAGTTCATTGAACTAATTGGTACGATTAGCGGCAATCAGCGCCAATATTACGAGAATGAAAGACGTAATGGTACAAATAGTAAAGATTCACAAGTCTTGAATAAGGTGTTGTGTTTTTTTTTATAATAAAGTAGTCTTTAACAATACCGAATTTGGCGAAAATATATTGGAAGCGTACAAGTTTCTTGAAAATAGAACAGTTTTTTTTTCAAAAGTTTCTTGAAAATATATAGGTGTTAGTACTTTTTTGACCAGCTCCTCAAGCCTAGAAGTTTCTTGGCGGTTTTCCTCATAAGGAAAGGCATTCCGAACGGGTGGTAAAGTTGTAGCTTAGAATTTTGTAACAATTTTGACGACTCATAAGTACTGGTCTTAATGGTTTGCACTTTACATGAATAAAGAATAATCTGATTCTGATTCTGAATAATAAAGCAATCCAACGAACGATCTATGATGTATCTTAACGAGCTTGCTCAAGATGGCGACAACAGCTAATGAACGACCTCGGATTCGTTACACTCCGACGCGACTGGTTCTTCTCACCTAGATTGTCATTTTCATCTTAGATCGGTTCAGCGGTTTACTGCGCAAACCGTCACTGAACGTCACAGATTTGTATCTCATTTGGGCCATTTTAAGATCTTAAATCTGCGAGATACAGCTTTATCTTGCATTCCATGATCTTACGCTAAAAAAAAAAAACAAATATCTAATCTGACTCAATGAGAAAATTACTTATATTCGTACGAATGATCGCTACGTCTCAGGCTTGTAGGGTTACGATAATTATGTATGTGGGTCGAGCGGACTCCATTGATGTAATGAGTGTTGTTACATGCTCGTACTGTTAAGGCTAGAGACCTACAAGGCTATAACATAATGGACTGGGAAGTGAATGAAACGTCTAAGGACATAGTACTCATGTAGTAAGCATGTACTTACCTACATAACAATGTAATATGTACGTCAAGTGCGAGATTATTCGTAAGCTAACTGTATAGTTTATAGTTGACATACTTCGACACAGTGTAAGGCAAATTGAACAGTGCCTCTAGCGGGCGGTATTTAAAACATTCAATTTTCCATACAATGTCTCTATCAGAATCAGAATCAGAATATTTTTTATTCACGTAGACCATTATTGTACAGTACTTATGAATCGTCAAGTTACAAAAATATTATGGTACTGCTTTACCACCCGTTCGGAATGCCGTTCCTATGGAGAAGAACGGGCAAGAAACTCCATGGTTGCTCTTTTTTTAAAATAGATCTTTTACATTTTTGAGCAATACATTGTTATAGGTATGTGAGAACAATGTAGGAACGGCTAATCAAACTTTAGCAGCAGGTCAAAAAAAAAAAAAACAAAGTACTAACTAAGTATAAAATTACAGTTAATGGCTACATGGTTCCCACATTTACAAATTACTTATGTAAATGAAAATAAGAAGGAAGAAGATAAATACAAAATCTTAATAGTCTGCTCAAACAAGGTCATTTATATTCCTGAGGAGCCGGACCAGCATCCAACCAAGCATTTTTATCCTTAAGATAAGCATCTAGTGTATAGTATGCCTTCTTACACAGCGTACGTTTTATGCACGCTTTGAATTTATTTTCACTAAGTTCGGTAATGTCAGAGTGTATTTTATTATAAAATTTAACACAATACCCCATGAAAGATGTGTGAATCCTTGCTAGTCGAAAGTGTGGTTGATCTAATTTGTTTCTATTTCTTGTATTATAACGATGTTGATCACCGAGCCTTTTAAAGAGAAATAAATTTTTCCTAACATACATAATGTTTTCATAAATATATTGGCATGGTACTGTCAAAATATTAGTTTCCTTAAATAATTCTCTTAGGGATTCGCGACTGCCCAAATTATAGATGGCCCTAATAGCCCGCTTTTGTAAAATGAAAACCGATTCGATGTCAGCTGCTCTCCCCCACAATAGTATTCCATAGGACATAACACTATGGAAGTAGCTGAAATAAACTATTCTTGCGGTGTTCACATCGGTTAGTTGCCGAATTTTCCTAACAGCGTAGGCAGCGGAACTAAGTCGTCCCACTAAGACTCTGATATGAGGACCCCACTGTAACTTAGAGTCGAGCGTTATCCCTAAGAAAACCGTGTCGTTAACAAATTCAAGCTTCTCATTATTCAGTACTACATCGCAATCACTACTTTTGACATTTGGTAAAGAAAACCTTATACATTTAGTTTTCTTGCTATTTAACGCTAAGTTATTAATAGTAAACCAGTTATGTACCTGAAGAATAGCGTCATTTACGTCGTCAAAATTATTTACATGTCGTCCCACTTTAAAAATCAAGGAGGTATCATCAGCGAATAACACTATCTTCATCTTATTTTGAATTATATGCGGTAGGTCATTTATATATCTACATACGTAGACTATGAAGTATACCTACGGTTTGCTTACGAATAATCTGGCACTTGACGTCCAGATAATTGGTTATATTTTAAAAATAAATAATGTAACTAGCAGTCAAATGGTTGAATGTGTTTCGAATACTTTTTAAGTATCAGTTATCCTTTATACCATTCTATTATTTTATTATATTCAGTTCTATTCTATTCATTCATTCACACATGCCTTCCCATACACACTTGTAAAATCACACAAAACATACACATTCACACACACACAAACTCAAACATACACGTCTACGCACACATACGACCCTGCCTGTATAAAGTTCACGGCCTGATTAGCGCAGTGGTAGTGACTGCTTCTGCGCCGAGGGTCCCGGGTTCGAATCCTGGTAGGGACACAAGCTTTGTGTGATGAGCACGAATGTTTGTACCCGAGTCATGGATGTTTAATATGTATATAAGTATTATATACTGAGTTCGCCCTCAGTCCATTGTACGGTACCCATAATACAAGCATTAAGCTTAAAGTGAGACCGTATAGTTGGTGTGTTCGTATGGCGATATTTATTTATTTATTATTATTATTATAAAGAGAGTGCTAATATTTTATAGTGTTTCACTCTGACATTTGGTTTTATTTTAAGAAATTCTATAACACGTATCATTATACCTGTACCATAATTAGTGTACCAAGCTCCAAGATACAGTTGTCTAGTTTGGAGCTCACCAATACTTTGTTGTTGTCGATGTAACTGGGTAAACTATTCTCATTCTCATTACGCTCGGTGAATCGCGACATCATAAGCCACGGGCGAATCTATACTAATATTATAAATGTGAAAGTTTGGATGGATGGATAGATGGATGGATGTTTGTTACTCTTTCACGCCCGAACGGCTGAACGGATATGGATGAAATTTGGCACAGAGATAGATTATAGTCTGGAATAGCACATAGGCTGCTTTTTATCCCGGTAAAATGTATGGTTCCCGTGGGATAGATGTTTTAATTTTTCATACTTTTTATCGCGGGTAACACCGCCGGGCGCAGCTAGTAGTTACATAAGGCTACACATATGCTGCAACATTACTAAGCACGTATCAACGGCACACATCTGGGGAAATTGAGATATTACCGTCGAGCCTCAGTTACGCTTTATTTGTGCTTTCTTCATTATTTTTTAAAGTAGCAAACACGGTAATTACTTAAAGGTAGTACTGAAAATATTTAATTGTCGATACAGAAAATAAAAATAAGGGTTTTTAATCTTTCCAGGGTGAACCATGACAGAGTCAGGGTGAATTGGGTGCCGTATTCCGATTGAAATCGCAAGATGATATAAAATATGGAGTCGCCAGTGAGAATATGTTTAGGTGAGTAATAAACACAGTACAGTACATTACATTAATACTAACCACCAAAACAATCAGCCCATATGTTTTTTTTTTTTTGCGGCCTCTAACTATGATTATAGCTAGAGGGGTTTAGAGTTGAATATTTATCGCCTTCTGATCTCGCTGTTAAAGAGCTTGTTAAAGAGCTTGTTAAAGAGGATTGTTTACTTTTGCTTGTAGTTTTGTATTTCATTTTATAATTTGTACTAGTGTTTCTATTTTGTTGAGTTGCTTATTTAAGTGATTGAGGATTGAGTTTTTAATTGCGAAAAGACATTTGCAGTTTGATTTACGTGTTGTTATACTCTTTTAGAGTTGAGACTATTTGTTCTGTACATGCCATATGTTAGGCATTATACAATAAGGTCAGGTGATTGATATCCATTATAAAATGCGCCTGCAAAAAATGTCATAACTAATTATCAATCAACAGTATTGCTATTCCTAAAATTCAGGCGCTGTATTCACACAACAGATTACTTACTTTCCATGCTATTTGAGAATAACATTTACATAAAAATGAAATTGCCATAAGTGAGTTTCTTGTTAATTTTATTTGATAACATTGGAATGAATCAATGTAATAAATAAAAAAGGTTTGTCCCTTCCAGGATTCGAACCTAGGACTCTCGGTACGGAACGCTCACAATGGTCGAGCGGTAAATGAATGAAATGCAGTTTTAGTGACATTAAATTATTTTTGAGTAAAAGCATTACATATAACAGCCATACGTTTATTTAACTATTAACTTGTAGGATACGTAATGAAGCTTATTGCATAAGTTATAGGATAAACTTTCAGTATACACTTGATAGTATAACTCTATTGTAAAAAAACACAGTTATGCCATAAATATTCTCGTCTGAGTAATTATATCTACTCTACGAAATAACTAAAATTAAATTAATATATTTTCAGGTGCAGCATTAGTAGTTAATATACTACTGTTAAGCGTCACATCAGTTAATAGCATCGCTTTACCACACGACACGACACCGAGCACTGTCAAAGATGAGAGAGTACCGCGTTACGGGAGGATCAACGGCACATGGGCGGCCAGGAACAAACCCAAGTCCCCCGATGACTCCATAAACGAACTGAAACCAAAAGACACTACCTCCGAGGAACACACGGAAAAGAATGCTAAATACAAAGACAGGGGAAGGGTCAGGTACTTTGCCCAGTCCAAAACGACCACAGAAAGTCCTCTTAGAAGGATCCGATCCACGGAGGCATCTAAATTAGTTATAGTAACTCCGACTCCCGAAGTAAAGAAACCAATTGATATTATAGACAGTATGCGAACTTATAAGAGAACTAAGTTACCACATATCAGTAGCACCACTCCAGTGACAGTGAAGAAGGATGAACATAGCGAAGAAGAAGCATACGAGGACGAGGATGATGAAGATGACAAGGAATCTTTTGAGAAATTCGCTTCGAGCAAATTCGAGAATTTCTTTACTATACCAAGCTACAATTATGGAGAAGACTACAGTCATGATACGGATAATGAAAGTTCCGATAATAAAGTTAATAAAAACGATTACAGCAGTCCAACTTATGGCGGGTTCTCGAGTCTTTTCCCTGGAGAACCTTCATATGGTTATAAAGACACCACTCACGACGTTTTCAAATCTGAAAGTTTCTTTAGCTTTGACAGTGACTTGACAACACCAAAAAATGATTTCTTCGATGAGAAATTCCAGAAAATAACTTCAAGTATTATAAAAAACTTAGACACTATTAAGGCTAAGGCACCTCCCGCTAACACCACTAACGTTCATAAGATCGTGCAAGAGAATGTTGATATGGAAAAAGTAGGCAATAACACGCCCAGTAATAAATCATCAGTATTTATTAAAAATACCAAAGAGATACGTCTATTAGATAATGATGGCGCTAGTAGCGCTAATAAAGAGCTATCTGATGTACAAGGTACAAGTATTTATTACGAAATGTCTGTCCTATCTACTGAGACATACGCTATTAATTCTGAAGACGACTGTGAAAACGAATCTCTATCTGCTGAGCCCACAGTCGGTACTGCATCTGAGGAGGAATTGGCATCATTGAAGGCAAAAAAAGAAAAGATAAAAGGAACTGCTACACCAACATTAACAACTTTAAGCGTAGATTCTGTAAATCCAACTATTCCTGATATAATTACGAGCAGTGAAAAACAAACATCTCCAAAATCAAAGCCTACTACAAGATCAAAATCGCGGTTTGAGCGTATTAAATCGGTTAGTTCCAATATAGAGCCGACATTGTCTACTGAGAGGTTCGAACGAGTAAAAACGACATCATCCAATAATCAGTTTAGTAGTGCTAAATCAACTTCAGCCAGTATGAGACGTGAAAGCGCTAAATCATCACGTTCAGGCAGTTTAAAGGCAGTAAGCACAAATACAACATCTAAGATAGAATCTGAAAGAGTGAAACCAACGTTATCTGATTACAGTGCTGAGAGCGCGATGACAACTGGATCCAGTTTGAGATTTGAAACTGCGAACCCAATTTCAAATTTCAACTTTGAAACTTTATCTACAATGCCTACAAAGTTTGACACTACTATATATCCGTCATTCCCGAGTCCGACGTTTGAAGCTATAAGACCAACATACCCTGATCCGAGCTCTGAAAACGTTCCAATATTGACAACCGATATCTTACCCGTATCCAGTGTTCTACCAATATTTAATACAATAATCTCCGTACCAGAATCAACTCAAAACATTATACCTACAACTGAACGATCTTTGAAAACATTTTCAAATAGCTATACTAGAAATAGAAGTTATTCGAAACGTTTAAACCTTAATGGGAACAAAGACTCGCCTAACAGTGTTACATCGAAACCAGATTTGTCCTCAACTACGAATCCGAGATCACTCACACGTAAGTTCCATCACAGCACTCCAAGAACTAAACCCATCTGGATGGTGCCTAGAAGAAACGTGACAAAAGCATACGTTAAACCTACGTATCCAACCACTATCTACTCTGAACACTTCAATATCAAGGATAAGTATAAGAAGTTAACCACAGTTCGGCCTAAGCCATCATACAAAACAGTGCTCACAACAATATCTTCGGATATAGACCCGGTATTGGAAGGTGATGTAAGTGGGACCAAAAAAATCGTACAATCTCAATCGGTTGCCGACAATACTGTTCCTGGCTTATGGAAGAGAGGTTCAACGAAAATTGGCACGTCAACTTCGAGTTCCACTGAAGTTGATACTGAAGACGAATGGCAGATACCTCCGACATCGACAGTGTGGGCTTTGGCTAGTTTGAGAAGTCCACCACCCACGCCGAACGCTGCCTTAAATAGAACTAGAGCACCGCAGAAGAGTATGGATGAAAATGAACTTCAGAAGGTCGGCGATGTTATAGGTAAGATAACAATAGTAAACTTGTAATATAGACATGGATGAGCAAATACTAAAGGCCGATGATAATATCCAATACGTAATAGATAACAATCATAATCTTTATTAATATATTACATGATTAACTCTTGATAGTATGCTATAATACAGCAGTATTAGTTGTATTACGTGTAAGTAATAATCTTATATGTAACTTGCGGCGTTTAAAATAAAATCTTAATAAATAAATGCAAATACGTAGGTTCATATTAATTCTAAGTTGTGTTACAATATTAATAATCCAACAAATATGTTTCAGATAAGAAAAAAACGACAACTGTTTCATCAATCCCCACAACCATCAGCCCAATAAGCAACGACATCATCCCTAAGAAGGTCATCGAAGTTGTCCAGAATAAATTGCCTTGGCAATCAATATTGGCTCCAATAACGCCAAGCTCAGAAACCCAAACTGAGGCACAAAATGAGATAAAATCTGAAACTGTACCAGCTGAGAGTAATATATCTATTCAGAGTAGTGAAGATCCTGCTACTACAGAGTCGCCTAGTGAAAAAGAAAACCAAACCGGATCATGGGTTCCATTAACATTTGAAACAACAAATAAAAGTGAATCCAATTTAAAAACAATGCCACTGGTTGCAAATACTAAGTCGACTGGTTTCGAATCAATTACTAAGCTACCAGCAGGTGTTACCACACCTCAAGATGAAACAGTCGCTGGCTCTGAGGATAATCAGACTGAAGCTGATGAAAATCCACAGACAACTACTGATTATACGATAACTACTATTCGGTTCTCCTATGTGCCAACAGAAAACGTAGAAACTGACACACAACCTACAGATATAGATCCGACGACGTGGCATCCAGTCTTCCCTACTAGAACTAGAGTTACACCAGTGAAAATCACTCCAATCACTACTTATAGACCCACGTATATGACTACAACCGAAATGGCTGATGAATCAACGACTATAATACCTGAAACGACTTCTCGTATAGAAGTTTCCTCACAGGTTTTAGACAATGCCTCAAAACTGTTGCCTGTGACTACAGAAATGAATGAACCGACAACTACTATACTAGTAACTACAATGGAAACTACCCAAGCTACAACTACGGAAGAAATAACTAATCCATCAACTACAAACGAAGCAACTATCCAACCGATAACAGTTAAAATTACTACCGAACCTACAATGATAAGATTAACAACCCAACCAATAACTACCCAAGCTCCAACGACACCACCCACTACCACTGAAGTCGAAGACACGACAACCATAGTTGTAGAAGTTGTTACTGAAATAAATACAGAAAGAGAACGTATAATTACATCAACTATACAACCAGTAACGACAGAAACCCCACCGAGCGAACTTCACGATGACTGCACTGAAGAAGGTAGCGGTAGCAACAACATTATCACCGAAGAAACACCTGTAGCATCTACTATAGAAGCTACAACAACGAAAGTGACAACCACCTATGCCATAACTACTCCACCGAAAACTCCTAAACCGACAACATCTAAACCAACAACAACTAAATCGACAACTCCTAGACCGACCACCTATAGAACCACAACAGAGATTATAGAAGAAACAACTAGAATAGAATTACCGATCGAACCGAAATTACCTGACACTACAACAAAAGTCATAACAGATTTGATGCCGGAGACGACACAGCCTAACGCTAAGATCATGGACACAAGTGTTGGTGATATAACAACGGATACTTATTACATAACTAAATCAGTGAATGAGCTCGAAGATGTGAATGGATACGCTGGTGATGTGACTACTAAAGCATCTTACATCGCCCAGAATGATAATGATACGAGCTCCGGTGCAGCGGTGGCGATAGCTGTTAGCACTATCGGTGTAATTGCTTTGATACTGCTCATCGGGTTACTGGTAAGTAAATTTTATTTATAGCGTCATTCAGTAGGAAACAACTGAGCAGTGTTGCCAGATTGGGTATCTTTTTCGCAATTCTGGGTAAAAATTTTGGCTCTGGAGAAATTTTGGAGAAATGAAATTCTTGGAGAAAAATTTGGAGAAAAAAATACCCATGCGTAACGTAAAAAAAAAAGGTCATTCTATTACTTCAGTTTGGAAATTAGAACGATACGTAAGGTAAAAAAAAAAAAGGTAATTCTGCTGCTTCAGTTTCGAAATTAGAACAGTATTTCTAGGAAAAAATAAGAAAAAGGCAAAAAGCTAAGCCGATATTATTAACTTTTTGCCTTTGGGTAAAACTCAAGCAAATTGTATCATTTAGGAGAAAAATAATTTCAAATTTGGGTATAAATAGAAAATCACATCTGGCAACACTGCAACTGAGAAACCGCACAAACTACGTGGGGTTCTATAAATTTGGTAAATAATCCATTTGTTTATTTGCTATGTAATATATAATGCTTAGCAAAAATAGTGTAATTTTTTAAGGGGTTAACAAGTAGGTGATAACGACCACGTAATGTGTAAGACATATGTGTATACGGTGTTTGTTTTTTTCTGTGGGAAAGCGAGACTAAATTTTAAAATTTCAAATAATTTGATTATTTTTTTCAGGAATGTGACCCTTATAGCATACTGATGGACCGCTTAAAATATTTTACATTATCATTATTACACCTTATGTATCAAATGTTTCTCTAATCTAAATATTCTTAAAAAAAACATTTGAAAACGATATACATGAACAAAGCCATGTCGCCAAGCGGCCTAGCCGTGTTCCGGCATGATGTTCGGTGTTGCCATTCATGGATGGCGGGTCAGATCAGTTGCGCTGCATGTGCCTAGTGAATGTAGCGTCTCTGTCTACTGCCGCCTTCCTACCTAGGCAAGTATGCTCCATCGTAGATCTCATCGTCACTTACCATCAGGTGAGATTGAGATCAAATACTTGCCTATAATGTAATAAAAAAAAAAAAAAAACATATAAATTTAAATTTTCACCAAAAGAGCGCAGGATTATAGGTAAACGGCACGCGTTAGTTTACCAATAGTTTTCCCTTTAATGTATTTTTAGTAGAACTTAACAACATATTATAAAGCAAAAATAAAAGCAAATATAAAAAAAAAAAATTTACTTCAATGGAAATTTTAACAAAACGTACAATATATATTTATACCCTCAAATAAATATCGCTTCATGGTGAATTGAATACAATTAATAATATAATATCTCCAGACGAACACACCAACTATATGGTCCCACACCAAGCAGCGTTATTAGGAGTACCGTACAATGGACTGGCGGTGAACCAAGTATATAATACTACCTAATATATATATTAAACATCCATGACTCAGTAACAAACATTTGTGCTCATGACATACAGTTTGTCCTCTACCAGGATTTCAACCCTGGACTCTCGGCGCAGTAGGCACAGTTACTACCAACTAACTAAGCGGGTAGTCTTGTTGAAATTTCATTGATTGTTATTTCGTTTTAATGTACAAGTTCATAAAAGTACTCATACATGTATCTTTCTTCTGTGAATACACCTTTCTTATCTCTCAGCTGCAGCCTCGCAGAATATTCTTACAACATATCCAAAGTAATGAGCATAATATCTATAGTCAGTCTCACGATAATTACGTTCACTACTTTGGAGAACGTTATAGATTGTAACAGGGTGCGCACGCGCTCCTCAATCTGAAATATTGCAATGATTTATTGAAATATAGAATTTAAAAAATCAGTGGGTATATACATTTTTATTTCATAGCTTCTGCCCGCGGCTCCTCGTTGAAACATAGCCTAAAGCACTCAGGGATAATGTAGCCTATCTATCAGTAAAATAATTCTTGGAATCGGATCAGTAGTTCCGGGGATTTCTTTTCATGAATAAATGTACATGTGATATTTATGATATACTTACATCCAAACTTACAAAGTTAATTAATCCATACAAAGTTTTCAAATTGAGTTACAAAATTAAAATCTTTGTCGTTTTGTGTGTTGTTGAATTTTTATAAAAAAAATAATAATCTCAAACATGTAAAACGTCACTACATTTGACTAATAAAATTTCTCCCTAAAGTTTACTAACCTAAGTATCACATTGTGAAGAAAAGGGCAATTATTAATTTCATTATTACCTTGGCCTTCGGATTTCGATCCCGTGCACATGAAGTAACTGGATACGTCTTGCCTGTAACAGAAATAGGTTTAATTTTAATTAATCCCGCTCCATGTATAAATAAATGATTTGCTTAACTTATACCGTAAACATCTTGTGAGTGTCAATAATCTAATGTTCAGTCTAATTCGTCGATGGCTACTACTGCTAATTTGGTAACGTCACCTTAATAGAACCCTATAAAAAACTAATTTAAAAAAAACAGCTCAACGATATTTCCATAATGAGCTGTAACAGCAGCAATGTCCAGATTTTAAAAAAATACAATGCATTTGTTGTGCCGTATTTCTTAGTATTACGGCCTAATTTGATATCACACAATGTTGGCATTAATGAATGAACTTTGTTCTCTATCAGTATTTAATAGTAGCGTATACCATGACTTTTAGTATAGCTTATTTTTAAGATGCCTAATTACCAAGTTACATTTAAAATTTGCCAAAAAAATTTGCCTAGATACCGAATACTTTCTAAACATTGAGGATGCCTGAAAAGTATGTCATTGTATAGGAATCGATACAGTTATTGAATGAAAAGTACAAAAATATATAAGGTTAAAATCTAGGAAAACTAAAATTGCCAGACGAAAAACCCAGACGGTAAACACTTGTTGACACAAATATCTTTTTAGAAATATGCAGAGGTAGCTATAGATAATTCTATCTGCGGAACCGTCAGTGTCGTCCACCAGTGGTCGTATCTGGCGATAAAAATTCCTCCGTTTGCAACTCGAGGCGGTCTAATGTGGTCACCCGACACGGAGATACGGTTATCGTTCGTAACGAGAATTGGCATACTTGGACGGCCGTTACTTATGTCGGTCACAAGTTTGGAGAACGCTTCTGTTGCTATGAATCCCTGGTACTTTTGATTGTTAACCAAACATATCTGAGATATAATATTATAATTATGATTTTCTTGACCACAAATGAAAAGTAAAGAAATTACAGCATACATTATGCTGCTTATTATAGGTAAATTATAATTATTTAAAAATTGCTTTACAGTTAAGAACATTTCAACATGATACTAAGATAGCATTTAATGAAATTTGTTCATTCATCCGTTCATTTATAATGCCAAAGACGAGGTAACAAGACACCCTGACATCGAATACAAGTAGTACCCCTCATTCACTGCATAGGGCTTCCTCAAAAAAGCTTCAAGTTTATACAAGTTTCGATCAATTAATAGAACGATCACAAATTATTTTACAGAAGAAACGTGCTTTGTAATGCTATTATTAATTCATTAAACTTTTCTATAGATAAATAAATATGGGAATTAATATGTAGATCAATTTTATAAGTTGGGTTTGCGTACCTTGAAGTAATGTTTGAACTGAGTTCATTCGCTCAAAAATCACAAAAGGACTTAAGCATGAGGTTTCTGATTCCACAATCAAATCGTATAAGTGAAACACGAGTTTCTAACGGCGCGCGGCGTAAGCGCAGAACCGTACCTGGGCAACCAAGGCAAGCTTTTCATTGTGTAGAATTCGAAAAACTGTTGGCTGTTGGTAGTAGGTGACTGAAATAAAATGTCTCTGGTTTTTCTGGTTACCCGGGTATATTTTGTATCAGGATGGCGTGGTACGCTATGTCAGGATAGCTACATGGACGTAGCATTTTTTGGAACGAAGTTCCTTATTTTTATTTTATGTTTTTATAACTTCAAACCTGTTCACGTAACAGGTAGACAGAGATCATTGAGTGTCATGAAGCACAGTCTATGATTAAACGCATTACTTTATTACCTACCGTATATATCTATGCCCTAATTAGAATATATTTTTTTAGAAGAAATCAAATAGATAAAAGAAAAATTGCTCACCACAATTCCCGCCAACCGGTAAACACCATAAAATAAACTTTATAACAACCGTCTTGATTGTTTACAATAATAAAGAACATTTAAATGAAATTTAAATTTGGAAAAATCTAAATTGCAAGTGAACCACGACGGTTGCGCGGGCGCATAAAGGCCCGACCGTCGCGTAATACGTCACTGGTGTATGTGAGTACACTGAGAGACCCGCGTGCAGGGCATTGGGCGGACCGCTCGAGGGCCGCGGCTATGGTGAGCAAAAAAGGTAGAGTAGCGAGAAAGTATAATTGTGTTATTGTTCAAGCCTCTCTCTATTTCATTTATAGGCTCTCCAATCATTATTAGTTGACAGAGATCAATCTTGCGAGTCTCCGTCACTCAAGAATTGGCCGCAAAAGTACAATACAGATGTTTGCTGTAGGCTGCTTCATTTGTTCAATACTCAAAGCTTTTAGCCCTCCCTACTTTTCCTAGTCTTTCCTCTTTTGACCGATTACCGATTGCCTTCTACCCTCTGACATCCAACTAATGGGATCACCGGTAACTTAGGGGGTAACCCACTATTTGGAAGTTTTCAGTCTTCTCGCTGGCCGTAATGACTGTCAAATACTAGAATGTCGACCGGCATGTCTTTTCTTTTCAAATAAACTACCCAAAGGGGTAAACATTTAAAGTGCTTCAGAATGATAGCGATTGAGTATGAACTAGTTTTCAGTGTACAGTTTTTGTGCTTATATTCATAGTTTTTGGCAGAGGAGTACGTCTTGCGATCCCAAGCCCACGCTATTTGGTCTGAGGCTAAAAGAGATGGCAAAATACTAGATCCCAGCCACTGCTCTGGGTCGGTGAATGGTGGACTATGCCCTGAATCTCCCTCGTGGAAGGCCCTTACCCAACATAGGGTCATTAAAAAGGCAAATTAAAAAGGTCTTATTGTCCGCATCGCCGCGTACTTTCTCAGTGCCGTACACATTTCACCTATGTTCCTAGTAAGCTGTAGGTGTCGCCGTATCGCGGCCTGGAGGATGTTTTTACAATGCAAATTATAAACAAAGCCTCGCTGATGACGGACCTTTAGTGCGCGGCTCCATTGCACTTACTGCAATGCGACTCGGATGTGGGGGCTAGAAATGTTGTAGACTAAAAAAAATCGTCATAATAGGATTGTCCACAAAACAAATAGCGTGGTCAACCATTCAAGAAAACACATATATACAAGGTGTAAAATATTTTAACAGGCCAACAGTAGGTAAGAAAGATAACATTCCCAATGAATTAAATAAACTTAATAGAAATTTAAAAAATACCACCCCATACTGAGCCTAGCCAAAGGCTACTGGAATGCCTTGTTTAAAAAAAATACACACAATGATTTATACATCAACGTGGTCCATATCATATGTTATAATATTTTACACTAGTTTTGTTACAGCTTATATATTATACGTACTTGTGAAATTTACAAAATCCTCCTAATTTTTAGTCGCTTAAAAAGTGCAATAAGGTTTTAACCAAAATAAAATTGTAAATTAATTCGAAAGGCAGGGATATAGTCAAAGGACGAGCAGTTTTTTCTCAGGCACACGCGTGTTATAATTTGGCACGACGAATAATTTATTTCGTATAGGCCTACGGGGGCACTTACAAATTGTCATTACATTTTTTTTTTCTTAAGTCTCGTCGGATCGGTACGCGACCTCAACGAACGAAGAACAAACTTGCATACGGTTCTAGAAGAATTCGTGAGGATACATGAAAGGGGACTCATAAATATTTGGTTATAACAACCAAATATTGACGAGTCCGTCATTTAAATGACGTGTGCGAATGGACACCAATAACATCTAGAGCGTTCATCATAAATTAAGGTTTCAAGTGTAGGCACGGCCCTTGAAATCGTCACATTTTCACACGTCAAGCTGGCCCCGTCCCGCCCCGACTCGCCCCAGCTCGAGTGCCAACTGGCCTCGCTCTTCTGAGAAATGATCCAGAATACGTTTGGGAGCACTTAGAAATTTGCCTCTTTAGCGATAAGTGCGCCTCTGCAACCTGATAATGATCTAAGGGTTATTGAGTACTTATTACTTAGCAAACTAATCACTTTTCCAAGATACAGGCTTTCGCTTAATTTGGAACCGCAACTTACCATGTCAAATGTCTTAACTGAAATAATTTTACTTTTATTTACTTAACTTTGAATAGTGTTTTTGTACGGGCAACAATTACGTAGGTATGTTCTACATTACACTAAAAACTTCATTATATTATTTCTTACTTCAATGTTCTAGACTGGACTATGTCTTTAATTATGACCAAAATGGATCCAGATGATGGAAATGAAGTACCTATTTAATAAATGTGTAGCAAATGTACCTAGCTACACAGAAATACATTATATTGTCACGAATCGAGCTAATATTGATTCTGATAATACTTGGTAAAATAAAGTTGCCAGCATAAAATGCGTGGTTGCCAGCTATTATTTCGAAAATGCTTTCACAGAATTTCATACAGAAATTAGTGCTTGCTTATGGTTTAGAAAAAAAAACATATTTAATATTTTTTTTATATAACTGCCTATCAAAAAGCCGTTACATCGAACATATTCGGATTGCAATCGTGATACATAGTAGGTTTATCATACGCCATTATGAATGAACAATGTTTCCGTCTGCTCCCAAACGCTGACACCACAGTCTAGCGATCAGTCAGCAACATCCTGTCGATAAAACTTATTGTTTATACTTGTTGGACAAGGAGGCTTGTTCATCAATGGCTGTGATTTTTGTTAATGAACCTAGATCTTCATTATCAACTCATTCTTTTTATCATTAATGATTTTATGCGGGTTAGCTTGAAAGAGAAAAATAGGCCACCAGTGTATCCAATTATTTATTTGTGTAGGCACCTCTGTTTCACAACATGTCTGGAGTTGTTAAGATAATATTCCCAATGAAATAAATCGAAATTTTAGGCATTTAAAAATATCAGCACATACCTACTACCTTTGTGTGTATCTTTCTTTAAATAAAACTCGAACACCAATTAAACATATATTTAATCGACTTCATAAAAACGGAGAAGGTTCTCAATTCGATTGTATTTGTTTTTCTTTTATATTTTTACACATGTTCAGTATAATCAACTCGTTAACTTTTTAAAATATTTCACACTATTTTTGTTACACCTTATACAGACTGATGCTGATATCGTATACTAACTTTTGAACCTGCGCTTAGTGCATTTGTATAATCATTATTTCGGTAATATTAGGTCGATTTTACAAAAAAATAATTGTTACAACTAAATGACAATAGCGATTTCTGGTGAACTTTTTTAATTGACACCGAAATTTTGATTTCAAAAGCGCCAGTTCAAAGCTTAGTATACCCTTTCTGAACCATTCCGTATAAATTAAATAGGTAACAGACCGTTGTCGCTGTGTGAACGGGCTGTCACATGGCTGTAACGATCAAAATAGTTTAGATAGCTTTTACGACTGAAATCTGATAGGTAGGTACCATTTCGCTCAGACGCCATAACATTCTCACGTTGTTTTCTAGTGTAACGGCAGCATCTCGTGTCGCGATACCCATAATCATTTTTATATGTTGCTTTCGTCATAACCATTGGGGGTCGAGCTGATGAACATAATTTTATAGGGCTGCGAAAACATAAATTAAAAAAAGTGCTCTGCAGCTCAAACCCCAATGGTGATAGCGTGATAGTATGTAAGTACTTTTTTTGTCTTACCATAGACAATATGCCAATACAAAAACTCAAAAGGGAGCTGGAAATAAAAGATTATTTAAAAAATAGTGTTTTAAAATCCTACATAATATTATAATATATTTTATAAGTATTATGTACTGGGTGGCCTCAGTCCATTGTGCGGAAACCCTAAAACAAGCGTAGCTTTGCTTAGGACCGTACAGTTGGTGTGTACATTTGAAGAAAAAAAACATGGTGAGACACTCGAAGTAAACCTGCATGTCTGAGAGAACCCCTCGAAAGACGTGTGAAGTCCGCCAACTCGCACTGGACCAGCGAGGTGGACTATGGCCTAATCTCCCTCGCATTGATGGGAAGCCCGTGCCCAACAGTGGGACATTCAAAAAGGGGTCATGTTCTTATTATAATTTGGTCCTTAATTGTCCAGTTGGTGGTCCGTCGGCGCGGGCGCCGCGGCGTGTACGCGCAGCGCTGCACGCCCGTCTCGCTGGACGCGTACAGCCTGGACAGCGTGAGCGTGGGCCACAGGAAGGGCAACCAGCGCCTGCGCGCCAGCAAGAGGAGCTACGGGAACCCGGCTTATGACGATGAGGTAACACCAACGAGCTATTAAGTAGGGTAACGCCAACATTGTGTGTGTGTGTAAGTATAATGTGTGTAGTATGTATGTAGGGTAAGCAGGAACTCCTCATGTAATAGTAACGTTATCGAGAAAGCATGCATTAGGCATACTTATTAGTGAAACTTGTGGTGTGAGCGAGATGCAAGACGCTAGTCACTGAAAGGCTACGTAAAAAAAATGTGCTTGTGGATTAGTCCCAAACTTGCGACGTTTGTGTTATGGGTACCGTACAATAAATTGGGGGTCATTCCAGTACATGTAAAATTGATAACAGTAGATAGAATTACCTAATTAACGTCTATAGCGCTAGTAAAACACGCTCTCTGCACAAAGTTTGCCCAAAATAATATGAATTAATTCTACCACATTTAACTCTTCCAGGTCACCTCCCACCCAATGCAGTACGCGGCTCTAGCGAACTTCGCGCTCGACATAGAGTCCATGACGGCGGAATTCGCCGAGATACCGTCAGTGTCAGTGAGGCCTGACGAGGTGCCGCCGGGGTGCGAGGACAAGAACCGGTACTCCAACGTGCTGCCGCTACCCGAGACCAGGGTGCCGCTCAGAAGGATCGGGAACGATCCAACCACAGAGTATATTAACGCCAACTATGTAACGGTGAGTTGGTTTCAAAATCTGAACACTACTAGCTTTTGTAAACGCAACCGAGTATTTTGCTTTACTGCTCCAACCCTAATCAACAATCAATCAAAACAGCGTGATAATACTACCCTATTATAATTATATTTTGAAACGAAAGTTATTCAGTAAGCCCCATTGAAACGACGAATGCTGGCTCCTTGACTAGCTCACTCTAATGTGTAATCTAAGCGCATATTGGCGTTACTTTGTTTTCATCAAATAACTAGAGTAGAGCTAAGTAGCTAGTAAAATAATACATCCTATCATCTCCATTTATAATAATCAAATCTATAATGTAGGTAATGATTCCCAGGGCCCGGGCAACATCCGCAACTACTACATCGCCTGCCAGGCCCCACTCTCCAACACGGTCGTGGACTTCTGGCGAATGATATGGGAGCAGAACTCTAGGCTTATAGTCATGTTGACGGAATACATGGAAAACGGAGTTGTGAGTATATTGAGATTAGCGCCATCTAGAGAAAACGTGTTGAATTAGTTGAAGGATAAGGGGGTATGGGTTGCCAATTAATTTGTAATACCCCGTTTTGTGGTAATTTTGCGATACGTTTGCTTGTTTACCTAGTAATGTTAGTTTCGAAAAGGGAAAACTTATTTTTGTTACCGTGTCCATGACAAAATTATTTCTGCCAATCGATAAGTTTTTAATGGCCCAATACATGCCGGACGCCGAATCATATTTAAATTTCGTCCCTTGGGGAGGTTTCTTTCGCGCACCCTAAGCCACAAGATGTTTTGCTATATTTAACCTAATAAATAGGTATTCATACAGTTAGGTACGCATAAATAATTATTCTTAAATCAATTTTCAGGAAAAGTGTTACGAATACCTACCCCCTTCGGAAATTACAGACAACAAACGTACATTCGGAGACTTCAAGATTATACTAAAGAAACGCGAGCAACGCGACAAGTACGCCATATCGAGCGTTCAAGTTATTAACATGACCACTAGGACGTGGAGGGAGGTCACTCATCTGTGGTACTTCTGGCCTGCTAAGGGTGTGCCTGATGATTATGACTCTGTAATTGACTTCTTATGCGAGATGAGGAGCTATATGAAGACCTCGCAGACCGCCAAAGAATATGATGAAGAAGGTAGTTATAAAAAAAGTTGATAAATCTTAGTATAGTTTAGTACTAGTATATGCTAGTATATGAATAATATATGCTAGTTTCTGACTGGTATGTGCTAGTATATGAATAGTATATATGACTATATATGTCATATACTAGTGTATATGACTAGTGTAGTACGAGAAGTAGTACTAGCAATTAGTTTAAGAAGTTCTTAAATGATTGTTCAACAATCAGCTGATAGACGCCTACTGTAGCACATAAGTCAATAACTCCCACATAACTCGCAACTATAATCACGATCTTTCCAGAAGTGCCTACCCAATCCCAAACCCATTATAATCAAATTTGTAATTTGTTTTAGGAGAGGAAGTTATATATGGTGACCAGAGCCGGTCATCATTCAACAACTTGTCCAAACTCCGAGAGGACGGCGTGGCCGGACGCGGTGTGAACGTGTACTCTCCGGCCAGAGCCGAGGAGCAGATGAGAAGGGGGGTCTCCAATAACGGCACCCTGGGCAAGATGAAGGCAGCGTCTGAGCTTGAAGGTAGGTCGTTATTTTCAAATGAGACAACTTATATTCTATCCGTCGAGGTGTATTGGAAATGCAAAGTCTAGTAATACTACCGTATAAATTATGAAACTGTGAGCATCATTCAAAAACAGCTGAACAGATTTGGAAAAGAAATGATAGGGTTATATTTTAGTTTCGAAGCGTACATTATTGAAGCTAGTTCTCGTCCCCAGGCATCCGTCCGTGCGTGGTGACGTGCGCGTCGGGCGCGGGGCGCGCGGCGGCGCTGCTGGCGCTGGACGTGTGCGCGCGCGCGCTGCCGGCCGGCGGCGCCGACGTGCCGCGCGTCGTGCGCACTCTGCGCGCGCAGCGGCCGCATTCGCTCTCTAACAGACATCACTACATCTTTGTCTATAAAGTGAGTCCACAATTTCTTATTTTCAAGTGTGATATTGCCCCAAGCAAACATACATAATACGTGCGTTAAAATGTAATAGACAAATTTCCAACCGACTTTTGTAACAATGAGGTACTCTTAGCATTATAATCAGCTAGATTTTTTTATCATTGCTATACAATTACACATACAGTAAAGTAACAAATATTCATAGGTAATCATTAGAAAAGGGAAAATATACATAATGAAATATTCTTTCTTTCAGGTGCTAAGTGAATACGGCAACAAAATGCTAGGTGGGGGAGTGGATACGATATAGACCACCATTCCATTACTAACCTAATGTAAGACTCGACTCCATGACATAAACGCACACACGCAAATCCGTTATAGGTGTACTTAGCTTTAGAAAAAATAAACTATTTGGAACATACCAAAGCATAAGTTACGAGATCTCCTTCAAAAAATCGCTCAAAAATATTGAAAGTTTTTATTTTTGACAAATTCGATTTTATCTCTCTGTAACATATTTAATTATTGTAGGTATAAAGATTAAAGATAAGTTGTTTACCAACCTTGATTGACATTTGAGCTTATTTTATTTTTTTATACCAACGTATTTTAATGTTATCGAGGAAATAAAAGAAATAGCACTCATATTGGAAACATGCATAATTTTTAAAGAAACCATGTAAATAACATATTATTATTTTTAGATTAATATATTTCGGTCGAACAATTTAATTTAAGTTATTTATAAGGGACCGTTCCACTAGTCTATCGATTCGTTTTCCTAGATCATTGTAAGCATAATATTTCTATCACAATTTTCATATTTTAAGCGTCGTTTGTTGATATTTGCTGTGATTTCTACTAAACTTTTTAATTAAGTCTAAATAGGTAAGTACATAAATTGTAATAATATTTTATTTATAATATAATTTTAACATAGCAACTTTTACTAGGTACATCGAAAAAGGGGTAATTTTAAATTATAGTCTGCCAACACAGGTAGTTAGCATAGCAGGCCTCGAATTGAACTTCATCTGCCTGTTTTTAAAGTTTAATTTCGCAATCGATTACGATGGATTGAATTATACGTTATGTAGAGTTACATTTGTTGTACACGTATGTAGAGTTGCCAGCTTTTCATGCTTCGTATTGTTTTTGTAA
Source organism: Pheosia gnoma (assembly GCA_905404115.1). Lineage (NCBI taxonomy): Eukaryota > Metazoa > Arthropoda > Insecta > Lepidoptera > Notodontidae > Pheosia > Pheosia gnoma. The sequence goes on from FR989911.1 coordinate 8,178,441, forward strand.
ATAAGAATTTGAAATACTCGCGTGCTACTTTGGTAATGTTGATACCTAGTTTGTATTACAACCACATTTGTTTTACATTCCATGTATATTTATTTGTTGTTAAGAAAATGTTGTTTATTTACATAATTTAAGTATGTTATCAATACGAAAGTCTTAATTATTCAGTTGTATATGATATATGTTCCGATGACAGTGTCGCCAGCGTCGATAAAAAACTACCTATATCGGAAAAATATGTTGTATTCTATCTTGTTATTTCAAGTCCCAATATATCGGGACATTTGTTCGGATACACTACCTTTTAATTTTATCGAAGTTTTAAGCTATTTACAATGGTTTTACAAAAATATTTAATAGATTAACGCTATCTATAAATTCAGGGGTCCAGCTGTGCGGCAGAGCCTAGCCAATTACATATCTACTTATTTTTGTTTTAAATAAAAGTCGAAGCATTTACATAATTAGATGAAGTGCACTATTTTATCCCACACGTTGTTAATTAAGTTAACTTTATGTTAGGCTATCATTATAAACTATATTATTGACCAAAAACTATATATTGTATACGATAAGATCTGTATTGAAAGTAAATAAATTTTATTATAATGACACATTTTATTTTGACAATTATTAATTAAGAAGTATGAAGTATAGAAGTCAAGTATCATATTCCTTCACACGACTTGTTACAAGTCTTGCCCACTACTATCGTCCCCCATATACTCGTATAGAAGTCAAGTATCATATAACTTGACACGAATTGTTACAAGTCTTGCCCACTACTATCTTCCCCAATATACTAAGTATGACGTATATGAGTCAAGTATCATATTCCTTCACACGACGTGTTACAAGTCATGCACTACTATCTTCCCCTTATTACTCGCCACAACGATCATCATTCATCACATATTCTACTCTATAATCATCATCGACGCTCTCTAGATCTGAATTTTGTCCGTTTTTATTACCATGTTCTATGACGCCACATTTAGGATCATTATCATAAGGTTTTAAACTCTTATCATCATGAGTTACTGCTTCATTTTCATCAACATCCAGATCTATAGCGACTACGTTATCATCATTTGTATCACTGATGCCTTCCAGATCAGTAGCTACTATTTCTTCATCGATCTGCTCTTTCTCTAGTGCTTCACCTATGTCTTCATTAATCTCTTCATCATATTTGATAACTTCAGGAATAGAGTCCTCTTCACTGTCTAAATCAACATCAAAACTGATTTTTCTCTCTCTGCATATGGGATGATCGGGATCGGGAGATATAGATACGTACGTTCGTGGGTTTTCAGATGTGTAGTCAATGTAAGCGTGTTCTTTTTCAGGCAATTCTTCTAAGTCTGAAAGAGATCCGGTGTGGTGGGCGGAATAGGGCATGTACATCGGCAAGTTCATGTAGGATCCCGCGAGAGTTGTGGATGACACTGTATAGATTTCTGGCAAGGAAGAATATTCATGTTTAAAGATAAAGAAGAATATTGATGTTGGGTAGGTAGGTGGATGTGTGGAGGGTACTACGCAGTGTTCCTTTGAAGATAGTTGAGAGAGATAATAACGTTATCCGCAAAGCAAATGGAAATCATTCTTCAACCATCTATATTAATGTTCTACTGTCTGAGTATGTATTGTGATTGGATGGCAACTTACTTTGTCTTGGAAAGCTAGAAGCAGACGCATGCGGATCTTCGTCCTATAATTTAAATGAAATATCAATAAATATCGCCAGTCGAACACACCAACTATACGGTCCCACACTAAGCAATGCTTCTGTTATGGGTACCGTACAATGGACTGGGGGTGAACCCTGTATATAATACTAATATAGATAATAAATATCCATGACTCGGGTACAAACATTTATGCTAATAACACAAAGTTTGCCCCTTCCAGTATTCGAAACCGGCACCCGCAGCACAGAAAGCAGGGTCACTACCCACTGAGCTAATCAGGTCGTCGTAGTTTTCTAAAAATCACACCACGATCCGACTTTCTCATGTGCTAAAGCATTAATCCAAGTCATTGACTAGATAGAGGAATTTGAATTAGAAAAAAATAAATTTTCAGTTAATTCAATAAATGTTACCTCGTTCTCATTAACAGACGTTTCAGAGCTGCTAGCCTCAGGATAGTGTTCGGGTACCAGTAGCTTGACAGTCCTCTCAAACACTCTCTGGTGTTCTTGTATTTCAAGGGGCTTCATTTCACAATATCGTTTTACGCCATAAGCACGATATGAAGCCTGCAACATGTATTTAAACCTATTCTAGCCCAATTCATTGGAGTCATACATTACCTTTCTGCTACGCTATAGGGCACATAACACCACCATCATGTACCTATCATGTTGCACAGAAAAAGAGTTGTTAAGTGGGTGGCCTTTAGTTGTAAAGTTCTTACAAAGCCCTTATATGATTGTTCAGTCAAATTCAAGACAGGTTACTAAGCAGTTGCCGTGTTGAATTTTATAGTTTTTAAAGAAATTCCTCATTAACGTTTTTTATCAGGATCAGATCAGGATAGTATACCTGCATATTTAAGATTTGGATAGCTTCCTGTATCTTTTGGATCAGGATAGCCTACCTGTATCTTTTGGACTATGATCGCATACCTGTATCTTTCGGATCAGGATAGCCTACCTGTATCTTTTGCGCCATAGCCTCGTACTCAGCCTCGGTGGGCTGGGCCTTCCTGTACACTTGCAACGTGTGGCGCACTGCAGTATCTATCTCGTCTTTATCACCTTCCGATGAGGACTGAAAATTAAAAAGATTCTATTCATGTGATCATAATTATACACAATTGATTTGAGGTCCATGCCCGGCAGAGGCACATTTAAGAGCTAATGATGACTTTAAATTATTTTTAAACCATATCTTATTTTTTCTTAATTAAAGTAAAATTTTTGCACTGGTGTTCAGTGCATGTGCAGTCAACCCAGTTGGTCAACTCTCTGCTATTATATCATCTGTTAAGTAGTCTTTGGTAGTGTGTGTAAGTGCCGTGATTGTAAAGGAAGCACTAAAACTTCGTACTTCAGGGTCCTTTATAGTAATGCAATACTCGAATAATGATATAAGCCCGAGCAATTGTTATCTAACGATATTGGTCAAACTATGTTTGTACCTTTATTTTCTTCTGAAAATATGTTTCTTGAAATATATATTCATAATACCTCATAAATAGTTGTATTGTTAGCTTGGTGTCGTATAAATGCGTTGCGTATAGCCTCTTGTACTTTTATCAGTTGTTCTTCGTCGATGTCAAGCCGCTTCACTAACTTCATCATCACATTAGATTCGTGTACTGTAAACATAACTTGAACCAGTACTACTGTGAAGCTCTTGATCAAACATTTGCACGAAAATTAAAAAAATGCAAACTTAATGGCTCCCTTCACACAACCAATCTGGATCACGATACTGAAATCACGATCTGGATTCAAGGATCGCGATCTACAAAAGGCCGTGATATGAATCGCGCGTGATAAATTGTGATAATGCTGTTTTACACAAAAATATTGGGTGATGCACATGTTATTGTAGAAGTCTCAAGTCATTTTAAGGGGATGATCAGAAGGAGGACGGTTTCCTATTCTATTTGTTGGCAAAACGATCCCACCATATGTTGCGGCTACTGAGTCCCTCCACGAGACTATGGTGTATCCATCAAAATGGGCTTTGTTTTAACAGTGAGGAGAGGTTGGATTTGCTTTCCTCCTGCTACTCTATTTATAAGTAAACATATTTATATGTAAACCTTCGCCTTTATTAAAATGCGCCAAAATAATTTCTGTAGCAACCGCTACTTCTTCATCGCACAATCCAATCTCTCTAAGTTCTTCCTCCAATTCCGGCTGACAGGCGCACGTGCACACGTCCTTGCATATCCGGCTGGCGATGGATAGGTTTTCACGCGTAACCAGCAAAGCTGACAGATAGTCGGCGATGAAACTGAATAGGTCTGACGGTTCGGCTCTTAATACCTTTTGTATAACGAAAGAGTTTATTGAATATGGACAATTCACCTCATAATGTTTGCTTTTCATACTTAAAATGTGTGAATCGGTTTTCAATAGCTGAACCGTGTAGGCAAACATAGTGGGGAAACGAACACATCTTTCGAAAGCTGTGCGAAGTTCGTCAACTTGAGTAGCGTGGTGGACTAAGCCAAAATGAATCTCAAATTGAGGGTGAGTGTGCCCGGTGCTGCAGAAGGCTCGCCCCCTTAAGACATTGGGATCAAATGTCATCGGTGGAAAATAAAACTCACTTCTCTAGATATATCGCTCATCAAATCCTTGAGGCCTTCTGGCAATGCTAGTATGCAGCTTTCTTGTATTTGGGATTGCAATAAATCTGACATGCTTATTTTATTATCAACGATAATTTTTTGACAATAATAAATCAAAAAAATCGGGATGGTGTGGATTTTGAAATACATAAATACATTGTTTACTACTATAGACCTTATTAACACTGCCATTTTAATTTTGGCTTCCAATAGATCATAGAACAATACTGAACTCATTTTTTTATGTATAGATAGGCTAAAGAACATTTCAATTAATCAAAAAATCCATTTGGAATGTATTATTTGCTACAACCGCAAATATATATTTTTGAGTATTAGGTATTTAATTTATAATTGGCTCTTCTTCCCCCACATCACTGACGATGTCATCCACGTCAGAAGAGTTTACCGACGATGCTGTGGTTACGGTCATGTCACCGTCATCATCTAGTAAAGAGAAAATATTCGTATTCAATCTATACATATAAATAAAATTGGAGTGTCTGTTTGTAATATTAAAATAACCGCTTTTTACTAAGTGCATTTGGATTTATACACGGTACCTATACCAAAACAACATTTTTTACAATTTTTGTCTGTCTGTCTGTTTGTTCCGGGTAATCTCTGAAATGGCTGGACCGATTTTGGCGGCACTTTCACTGGCAGATAGCTGATGTAACAAGGAGTAACTTAGGCTACTTTTATTTTAGAAAAAAACATAGGATCTCACAAAAAAAAATTAAAACCAAACCAAGTTTGATAGCAACGACCTGAAATGCGTCCCGCGGGCTCAGAACGCGCGAGCACGCTGTTGCCAACGGTGTGTCTTTGTTAAATACCACGCGAACGAAGTCGCGGGTAACAGCTAGTCTATAATAATTTTGTTAGAAATTAGTTAAAGCTATAATTCATCTGGCTTGGCAGTTGTGGCGTAGGGCCTAGCACCATACAATGTGTACATTGCCAGAAACTGGAATATACAGGATATAACATCATCGGGATGCGTCAGAATGAGGGGGGGGGGGGGAGGATTTCCCAAAATACAGGAGTTTGAAAAATATGTTCAAAGGATCGTCGTGTCGATTTTAGAAATAAGGAAAACTACATTCATAGATTTAAAAAAAGAGAGAATCGAATTTGAGAATCGAACCCAGTCATTAAAAAAAATAAACATTGTTATTTTATTGCGATATTGATTGCGTAGATCGTAGGGAGTAAATATTGCTATGAAACCTTGTGTCCATATTGAAAAAAAAATGCCGTGTTGAATATTATTTAATTTATTTCAGTACCAAAATTTCAAAATGACAGCCTTTTTATTGAATAATAATCAACTCTTTTCGGTAACGATTGAATTTCTTTTAATTTTGGACACAAGGGCATAACTTAATTGACTCCTTTGAACGTACACAATCAATATCGCAATGAAATAACTACTACTGACTGAATTTGATTCCCGATTAATGTATGAGTTTTTCTTTATAATAATAATAATAATATTGCCAGACGAACACACCGACTATCCAGTCCCACACTAGGCATCGTTGGGTGCGATAGTACCTGCGATATCCTCGGGTACTTCATCTTGCGCATCGCCCAAGTCGTCAGGGAATGGCCATGGTGCGTCCATTTCTGGCGCTGGTAGAATTGACTCAATATGATCAGCAGGTTCATCTTCATCTACAGTTAACACTTCAGGTGGCACCTACAGGCAATATATAAGGTGTAACAAAAATTGTGTAAAATATTTTTAATAATATATGATCCATGTATAAAATAATTGTGTAAATGAAGTTTGTTTTTTTTCAAACAAGGCGACTCAGCCGCGTTTAGCCGTGCGCTCAGTATAGGTGATTTTTTTTAAATGTCTAATAATTTTATTTATTTCTTTTGGAATGTTATCTTTATAACCCTCTCAAAATTATTGTTACACCTTTTCTATGAGTATGTATAGTAACGTAATTAAAATACACAATGTCAGCTAATTATATTTCATGTAATTCTACCTGATACTATTTATAGCAAAGTAAACAATTAACCACAATAATAATATATTTTACACTTATAGTACCTTCCTTATGTTGAAACTTTTCCCCAAAGTAATACATAGCATGTGGACTAACGATCATGATTAAAGCGGTTCTCGATCAACTATATTAGGTAATAGAACATAAGTCTTTCAAGGAAAACATAAGACGCTCACATCTGAAAAAGCGATGATAGGCACAAATCCTTCTTGGCTTATCCCACGGCTTTGTAGGCCTCTGACAGAGGGCTTTCTAAGTACCTTTTCTTCGTCTACAACATCCAAGGTCTCTGGCAGCTGGATAGGACGGAACACAGCTGAAAAACGGTCAACTTGGATTATGGACTGTGGGGTCCAGTGGACCTAGATATCGCAGAGCCAGATTAGTCACTGGGTCTCACTTGTTGCGAATTCATTATTTTCCATGGTCTCAGTGGTACTGAGAATAACCAACTCCTGCATTTTGAAGTTATGTAAAAAGGGCGACTTTATTGCCATTTATCAGTCACACACACTATAATATAGCCATGTGGGTGGGTTACTGCTTACAATTTCTATATAATTTACATAGGGCTTAGCAGAACTTGGGAATAGAACCCAGCCCCCCTAAATTGTAAATTAATCAAAATTTGGAAATTAATACGATGATAATTCTTAGTTTAGGAAAGAATATTCGCAGGGTGCAGGTGAATACGAGTTGAGGCAGAACGTGATGTGGATAAGTTATTAGGGGAGGCCTATGTCCAGCAATGGACGTCTTTTAGCTGATGGATGGATTCATAGTTTTGTAACTTACTCTCAATTTCAGTCCTCATCACCCTTTCACTCTTGGTTCCAGATGCGAAGCCTCCAAACTGCGTTTTTTTCTTGTCATCGCAATCGCTTGCCATTTTAACACCGCGGCCTTTGCCCGGCGTGCCTGGCCTCTCTCGTTCTTCATTTTCCACATGAGCGATAGTCCTTTTCGGATCGAATTTGAGCCCCAGTGTCTTACCTGCTGCAGCGTCAAATAGACCACCTATGTCGTCTTCTTGAGTTTTTATAGTCTAATGTTAAAGCAGAAATGATTTGATGTGTTAGCCAGATTTTTACCGATGGCGATACTTTGGAAATCATTATCTTCTTCCCGAACATGAATGAATGTTTTCCTCTCGATTTTTATATTACCGTAGAATGAAAAAAAACTTCTAGCTACGAATAGACACATTTAAGTTTATAACATTTTCTGTTTGTTTCACTGGATGCTTACGATAATACGGCCTAGATCAATCTCCCTAGATCCACCAACGTCTAGCGGTGGACCCGGCAGTTCCAGTTTCGGACCAGACTTCGCCTTCTTAGACTTTTTAAACTGACGTAGTACACTTCTTCGAACGTGGTAACCTCTGTATGCAGCCTATAAGACAAAAATACTTTTATAGTTCAACTTTATGTGGTAATTATTGTCCATGCAATTAATTATTTATCTTGCTTACTTGAATTTTTAGCGTAGCTCTACTTAGTTCGTCGAATGACGGCTTAGTTCTTTTATAGAGCTCCAATGTGTGCTCAGCAGCAACCTCCCAAGGTTCTGAAGGAGCGACTTTCATATTCTAGAAGTAAAATACACAAAGAAAGTATAATTTCTGACTGTGCATTAGATGGGCGATGTTACGCTGTAAGGTTTAGTGGTCTGTTAACGATCATGTGTACCAGTTGAGAGAAACAGAGATAAGTATGACAAACAAACAATAGCTACACTGTAAGCTGCCACTGTAACTGTTTTTGGCTGACCGCGGGTAGAATCCCATCCAATGCAATAATATTCCATATTCAACTGAAAGAAAACTGTAGTATTAAAATTATTGTCGGCCCACCTCCCGTAACAATTTCTTGCGGTACCAGTAATCCCTGTAAGTGTTCCTAATCACTTGACACACTCGTGCTGACATTTCTTCATCAAGTTTTATTCTTGTCAGTATCTTCTTTACTATCGTATATTCTCTTACTTTTTCTGATAAAAAAAAATGTCTTATTAATTTAGAGTTTGTCATATCATCCTAATTCACTATTATATCTTGTTGTCGATAATAATTATACTTTTTTTTGAAGTTATCATGCTCGGATCGGCCCTCCTTTTAATGCAAGGGGATTCCAGCCACACTGATCCATTGCGGGATAGTAAACTTCACACATCTTTCAAAAACAAGTTTTATTTTATGATTTTCTTTTGCGCTGATTAGGATGTTACAATATTATTTTATAAAATGTTATTAGCATCCGCAAATCTGGAAGCTGAAAATCGATAGTACGCTCTTTCTGACATTCGACCAGTTTGGCTATCATTGATCAATTTATAGCGAATACATTAAAATCATCAACCTTTTCCAGAAACCGGCTCAAGTCCAGCGATCTCGTCATTAATGATCTGTGCCATCATCTCCGCCTGGTCGCGGTCCAGCCCCAGCTCAATCAGGTGTTCCGACACCGAGAGTCGACAGTCACACAGGTCATCCAGAATCTTGACTGCCATGACGCCGTGCTCGCGGGTGATGAGGAGAACGGAGAGGTAGTTCGCAATGAAGTCTAAGATCTTTTCAGGTTGTTTGCGGAGAACCTGGATTGAAATTATTGATGGCTTAATTTTGGACCTTGTCGACGTTACAGACTTTTCAATTCAGGTAAGAGCCAACTTAAGGGGGTAACTTAACTAGCTTACCTTGTGTCTCTAAGGTTGTTCTGAGAGGCGACTAAATGAATGAGATAGCATATGATAGATAACTAATGCATCCTATCCGTATCTGAATGTGGATGTTCTAATTAGGATATTTCATTATTATGTACGGTCTTATGTTAAGAGTAAGTTACCTCTCGTGTGATGTCACCCATAAGTTCTTTGAGTCCTTCGGGCACATTGAACACGTTGGCGCACCCATGTTTCTGAAGCAAATCGTTCATTTCTCACGAATTACTTTATCAATATCTTTTTTTTTATCGTCTGCCATCAATTTTCAAATATTGTCATTTCGCGTCAGATATATTTTTTTCTTCTTTATTTGTGTTTTAGATTCAGTTAAATAGGTGCGATCTTCTCGTAGAAGTTTTGTTTGAATTCTAGAAATATGAGTCTAGTGCTGTGGTCTAGTGGTATTCACGCGTGATGCTAAGTTCCTTCCACTACGGCTAGACCAAACTATCGTCGTCACCACACTATCTAGTATCGTATTTATCTGAGTTTCTTCTTCCTTTTTTAAGGTTGGTAATGGGCTACTAAATTGAGCCTTTTTTGCCAGGGTCGAGTATAAAATAAAATATAAAATAAAATCATAAATTTGGCAGGCATCTTAGGTGAAGTTAAAAAGTCAAGCTATACTATATTTTATTTTAATTTCCTTAATTATTACGTTAATATCCGTTCGTTAATATATATACGTTAATATCCCACTAATATTACACATTATTTATCAAAGAAACTCATTTTTTTTTAAAATAAAACAAAATTACAACTTCCCTGATCAACTTGCCGCCCAAAATAATTATCTGCGTTTATTCCCAGTTTAGGAGCTAATGTCATTTGTTAAAAGTTCATTAACTATATTAGTGTTGCGCTGCCCCGCCTAGGAAACAAAGGTCACAGCCACCGGCAAACTGCAGACAGACGCAGCACTGATGAGAATACATTTACAACGAAGGTAATAAACCAAAAGGGTAAGTACTTTTTTGTTGCATGATACCTACCTAATATAAAATATGTGCAACTTTCACTACCAGTGAAACATAGGGGCCATAAAGTTCCCGATCCGGAAAAGATAAAAAAGTAGGCACACAGCTACATACCTGCATTCCCACTAATTTGTGGATGAGGCCATATCTCATCTTATTCCATTTCATAAAGAATCATGTGTTGTCACCGCCATATGTCTGCCTTAGTGCGACAGAGAGAGAGATAGCGAACCAATCTTGCTGCATTTGATTGAAACGATGTAATAAGTATGGTACCTATATTTTGAAAATGATTTCACATTATGTCATAAGATAATTACTTATAACTTAATACTTTGACTTAAGTACTAATATGGTGTAAGTCCTTATACATTTCTTTTAAGTTGTTTTGGCATCTGTTACCGGTCAGTATTTCGACCCCATAAGTGTGTATTAACAGGATGTTGAGTGACAATTTTGTTTAAGTATTCGCATAACTAAGATTTAACCTTGTAAGAGTCATGGTGAGCCATTCCACATGCTATTACAACTGCAACGTAATTATTTCGTTACAATAACTCACATTATTAGTTTTAAGTATTGGAATATAGGTAGGTATAACGATAAAACACAGTTGTGCATAAGTTTTAATTTTGTTTACCCGCTGGCAGGCTTAACCCTAGCCAATAAAAAAAAAGAACAAGCCCGCTGAGTTTCTCGCGGGATCTTCTCAGTTGAGGTCGCGTTCCGTACCGGCTGTAGAGTTAAGAAAAAAAAAAGTAAGTGACAATTTATAAGTGCCCCCGTAGGCCTATACGAAATTAATGATTTGACTTTGACTTTCATTCCGATCGATAATCGTGGGTGTACCTAATTGTAATAAGTATTTTTTTTTTATTTTGAGCTTAGTTGAGTAAGAGTTAGTACCCACATACCGATTTGACTTTTATAAAATTGCAACAATTCATTGTTACATAACCAGTTATCCGTGACCTTTCAAAACGGTTTTATTTCCTCCATCACATCTCTAAAATGATTGGACGGGCCAGTCTCATAATAATGGTTAGGTATAGGTACTTTATATACTTAGATATATGTAAATACTTCTGTATATATAACTCTTATTTCAAATTAAGCCTTAGCGAGCCTGTATACGATTGAATGTTCAAACATAATATTATTAATTTATCGTCAATTCCAGTTATTTGAAATCGAACTTAAGTGGTTCATATACAAGGTGCATTATTAGTTAAATTGGTAGGGCATGTTAATTTGTCACGACCGAGCACTGATTAAACCGCAGGCGCATTCGGCGTGGGATCGCGTCATGAGTGGCCGCGTGGGGACAGATATTAGATAAAAACGTTATATCGATAAATAATGTAAATAACGCAGTTATTTTTTATTAAATCAAAATACACGTTTTTAACAGTTTGTGTAATCGCTGTGTGGTGATTCAGTGCGAAAATTAGCAAGAATTCAACTAAATAAGTATCAAAATGTTGATAGCTGCATCTTTTTCTGTATCCCAATCGTGACTTTGGGATTAATTATTCTGATTTCGGTTGAAAAGTGATATCTTAGCTAATTCATAGCTGCGAACTTCAATGTAAACAAATATAAAGTTGAACTTCGCAACAAAAACGCTCTTATGGATTTATAATTAGTGTTTATAAATGAAACTGCTTATAACAATTTAATGGCGAGACACACGAAGAATTTCAGATAACAAAACCGTATCTGACTACCTACAATATAAAAGAGAATACTACATAGAAGAAATTAAACCTACCCGCACTAAAAACAAAAGGCAAAAATGGACGTCACAACAGCACGAGCGCTCTCCATGCTCACTTTAGGCCTCGGTAGCTTCCTCACCGGCATGTTGCCAGCCTTTTTTTCCGAAGGAGCGAGGCAGAGACACCCGCTCCTCATCTCCTGCCTTCTCTGCTTCGGAGGGGGAGTCCTACTCTCCACATCCTTAGTCCACATGCTGCCGGAAACAAGAGAACAACTACCAGAATATGCTGAGTTAATGCTTTGTATCGGATTCTTCACTGTATACTTAGTGGACGAGATATCTCATCTATTTTATAAGAACGAGAGCCATGACCATAATGGTTTTGGAGAACAGACAAGATTGCTGAGTGACTTGAGAAGTCAGGATGGAGACTTGAGGGAGAGATGCGAAGGCAACTCGGACCTCTGTCACGCGAGTCGTACAGAACCCTGCAGTAGAAGTAACTCCAGCGTGGTCAGCTTGCTATCGGCGCTGTTTGTACATAGTGTATTGGAGGGGTTGGCGATTGGACTGCAGGAAAACACTTCTCAGGTAAGGAAGAATCTTCTTATAATATCCCTTTTATGATCAGAATCAGAAAATATTTATTCATGTATAAACCATTAAGTACAGTACTTATGAATCGTCAAAATAGTTATAAAATGCTTAGCAACAACTTTACCACCCGTTCGGAATGCCGTTCCTATGGAGAAGAACAGGCAAGAAACTCCATGGTTGCTCTTTTTAAAAAGTTCCGTTATGTTTTGAGCAGTACATTATTATGGGTATATGAGAACAATGTAGGAACGGCTAGGCAGACTTTATAGCAGCTGGTAAAAAAAAGTACTAACTCTAAGTATATCATTACAAGTTAATGGCTATATTATCAGTCAGGTATAGACCGCAGTTAGCATATATTATCAATTGTATTTTACCGAAACGCGATCCAGATTATCAAAACACAAGTAATCTAGCTTCGTATTGTGCCGAGCAGAATATCACTCCTAGTCAGTCTGTGCTTATTGTAAGTAAATCAGCAAAAGAGTACCTAGTCAACCTATAGGGTCAATGAAAATTCTGATGGACCTATTTCAACAGGGTTTCCTTTTAAATATAGGTTAGCCTATGGTGAACCGTAAAAATAGGGAAGCATATTATGATGTCCGTTGGGGGTCGAGCTAAATAAATTGTTGCATGGACAGATGTGATCAAAATTTGGATAGTAGGATTATTCATTAACAAATTTGAATCAGTGTGCATAGTAAGTAAACATACCAAAATCTCGATTTAAGTTTACGGCTGCAGATTTTTGGATTGCCTTGTTTATAAAAACATTAATGTTTACGTTTACAGTAGGTATGTTTGCATTATTTAACTAGCTGCTGCCCGCGAATTCATCCGCATCTTTAAATTGATATACCTTTTTTATTTATGAACTGATTGAAATAAAACAAACACTCAATGTTTAGTAAAACTTACCACAATACCTTAGTGGAAACCGCAACCAAATCGGTCAAGCTGTTTCTAAAATTTGCGCGCACAAACGCACAGACAAACAATAAAAAAATATAATAAGCACTGTTTCGGGTTAAATTGCGTTGATAAAGGCCCTCGATAATAGTTTTTCTCTAATATCTTCCATGTACAGACAGCGATTACATACATTTTTAATTTATGTATAGCTCAGTACTCAATCATCAGTCAAACTTGCTTCGAGTATTTAGTTGTTATTTATTATTCATTCCGACTACCCATTGTTTCAATAATACACTGAAAATAAATGAATACCATTACGCCTGTAGTTTCTTAAATGAGTCGGCAGAGGAGTTCCTTTTGGATATGGTGCGCAAACTACAAACGACATATTTTTTAAATATAATAACAGCAATATAAGAAGTAGTGATAGCCAAGTTGGTAGATCGCTTGACTTGGTAACGAGGATCGCAGGTTCAAACGCCGGCACGCACCTCTGAGATTTCTGGATTTCAGGTGGGAATCTCATTTTCAACCATGATTAACACTTTCCTCACGGTGAATGAAAACATCATGAGGAAACCTGCATGTATGTAAGAACCCCTCGAAAGACGTGTGAAGTCCGCCAACCCACCCGGGGCCAACGTTAAAAAGGGCCAATATTATTTATTATTTTTAAATACAATATCACATAACTACTATGAGAATGCAAAAATGTTAATTGATGTACCTGGTGGTTGGCGAAATCAGCTCGTCCCACCAGACTGGTATTTTTGGCCTTATGCGCCAAACTCATGGAACCTGTTTTCGAAAAGTTTCCTTGTGCCGTCTTTTCAATACCCTTATGCTATCTCGGAGCAGTGGCGTAGCATAGGTCATTAGCACCCGGTGCGGGTTTCAAATTTGCCGCCCTCTTATTTTGGCTATTCATTATAAAAAAATTGGGGCATTGGACCCACAAAAAATAATACGAAAAAAACATTGAATTTTTTTTTTTTCATATCTTAATTTTTTTTTCTCTAACCGCCACCTGTGAAATTCCTCCCCCGGTGCCGCCCGATGCGGACCGCACCCTCCGACCCCCCATGCTACGCCACTGTCTCGGAGTATTTTCAATTCGATGCATTTTTTGTATGTATATAAATGTCATTTCCAGAAAAGGGTAGACGATACACTGCGAAATCCTATAAACAATGTCGTGTTAGTTACACCATTTATAACTCAAAAATGGGTGGGCCGATTTTTATGATCTTTGATTTTTTGAATTTGCCTCCGCCCGGAATAGGAATAACACACTTAAAAAAAACAAGTCATATTCTCATCCATTTGATTTAGAGGCGGTACGAAGAAAAGGACAGCCAGACGGACACACCAACTGTACGGTCCCAAACAAAGCAGGGCTTGTATTATAGTTACCGTAAAATAAACTGGGGGCGATTCCAGTATATAAAACTTATAGGTAATACACATCCATGACTCTGCTACTAACATTCGTGCTCATCACACAAAGTTTGTCGCTACCAGTATTCGAACCCGGGACCGTCGGCACAGAAAACAGGGTAACTACCAACTGCGCTAATCAGGTTGTCATATATAAGTTGCTGTTACAGCTAAGTATACACGGGACACTAACTCTCGACACTAATGTCGACTGACACTAAGCGACAAAGAAACTAATCTGTATCGCTGCGGTGTACACACCATGACACTCTGACTACATATTACCCTTACAATCTATTTAAAAAAAAATTGTCGGTCAGCGCACCATTTGAGAACAGCTGAACTGACATGCCTAATTTCTTTTTAAGATGTTCGTAATAGCCTGGATGGGGTTTGCAGGGTAAGAACATTATTAAAAAGTGGACAACTATTAAAATGTTTCTTGCATATTCCGGAAACACTTTAAAGTACCTTTTGACAGGACAGCGCATGCCAGCTAGTTACTAATCATTTTTAAAGCGTTGAAACATGATTTTTTAAATCGAAGCTTGTATAGAGGCAATTTTCGAGATTATTAATATTGGTTTCATATTTTTATTCAGTAACGTCGTGATATTATGTTATATTATAATAAACCTATTAATATCTATGCGCCTACCTCATAATTATTGCAATTAATGCCGAGTACATTTCCTTGTGCTTACATAATCATTTATTTATAATAATTCCATCGCTTGACCTACATCTAGTGATAAGGGTGGAGCTCTTCAAATAATCGTAGAGCGGCATCGTTGTTACTTTGTAACGAATCCGTTAGCTCCGTTGCTGATAGCGCCGTTACTTGATAGATAAGCGTATCTACCTTAAGTACACTTCACTACTTACTTAATTTTTTTATTGCTCTGTGCGCGCGATTATACCTTCCGTCGCCCTATACTTGTTAGGTGGACCTGCGTGGGACACCAAGGCTTTATAAAGCAAGGGGTACACGGGTAGAGTAAACGGTAGAGTTAACTAGTATACTACTTTAGCATTTCTCAGTACTCTACCAGTTATAGTAGAGTAAGTGTATTCACATAAATCTATACTTTGTTTATAAAGGAGTCGGTGTTTTCAAGAAATTACGGTATGAACGTTACGTTGAGACATTATTGAAAAAAAAAACACTACTAATTGTACACCGATATGGGTAAGTTTTAATTCCTTACCCGCGGTGCTAGCTACACCATTCTTCCAAATTTTAGGTTTCTACTCTACCAATACCAATATTGGTATAGTTAGAAGCATATTTAGGACTCTACTGCGTGCTATAACTACTATATGCGTGTAATAATGTCACACACTTGTATAGAACTAATTTAATTGTTCTCTATCTAGTATGATTCAACTAATACTTTCCAAAATATTTTACTTTAATTCTGTCGTTGAAGTCTAATGATGTGACGATATTATTAATGTATATTAATAGGTAAGTATCAAATATACGGAATGTTTCTGTGGATATATTATGTAGACATATGAATGTATATGATAGGTGATTCAGACGCGGAACGTGAAAGAAGGACAAATATACACAAAGGAACATACGCGCCGCGGACGTTCACTTTTATCATACAGTTTCACCTTTAACATTGAAGATTAAAAAAATGCTATTTATTTTATTAACGTCTTCTGTTATCGTCGTATAAAGACGTCGACATACAATGTATGTCGTCATACAACCTTTTCTAATTAATTCAGCATAACTATCAGTCTACATATAATAATTCCTGAACCACATTCTCATATTGTTGTGTTAACATAGCCCACAAAATCAAACGTGCATATTCAATTACTAAGAAGATACTCAAGTAGATGTAACATTGAAATACAAGCGATTGGAAAAATATTTGTTGGAAAAAAAATATTTTTTAATTGTTGGAACGAAGTTCCTTATCGCGCGTTGCGAAAGGGGGCTAGACGGAAAAAAATCAGACGAAAAATTAAGACGAAAAATTAAGAGGAAAAGTTGTAACGACACATTTTGCATTTACATAATGGTCAGTATTTTCGAGACATTGCACAAGTGCATCCGTGGCGCAATTGGCTAGCGCGTTCGGCTGTTAACCGAATGGTTGGTGGTTCGAGCCCACCCGGGGCGATATGTTTTTGTTTCCCAAAATTATTGATTTTTTGTACATAATAAATAATAAAAAATAATAAAGGAACTTCGTTCCATCCGGGTGTCCCTTGGCACCTCTCAAGTTTTTTTTTTTCGTATTAACTCGCTGATAACTTGGCCATGTGGCAATCGTACAACATGAATAACGAATAGCTTATAAGCACGTTTATTGTGAAACCAATGGATAACAATTAGTACGAAATAGGTGCTTATTTCATCAGCATGTCTCAACACAGAGTAGGTACGTACTCTGTGGTAAATACTCACCCAAGCTGTTATCTCAAGAAATAGTTTCCAAGTACAACATTGTCCTTGCCAAGTCGATACTTACTTGGCAAGGACAATGTTGTGCCCCGATAATTTATATTATAATCAATCGATCGATCGCGTATTTGATGCTGTCAAACTAGTACTAAACCCACTGAATCAGAAACCTACTTACATACAAATGGAGTAACCGCACTCTTTATTCCCTGATCTTTTCCTTGGGCGATTCCTACTAATGATAAACCTATTACAATGAATTAGAATTATTTTATTTTATTCATATAAACCATCTATTTCACAAAATGTTATATACTAGGTTCTCCTATGGAGAAGAACGGGCAAGAAACTCCATGGTTGTTCTTTTTAACTGACGACTGAAAGGAGAAGGCTCTTAATAGGACACGTAGGTATATATTAGTTTTTATTTATAACGATGTTTTACATTATGTAGGTCATTGTGGGTATGTGAGAACTGAGAATAATGTGGAAATGGCTAGTTAGGCTTTAGTAGCCGATAAAAAGTAATAATCCTAAGGAAACCTAAAAAGCATATGTAGGTACTTACATATGGATCCAGTTAGTACCAAGCATATGCTTGCATATTTATTTATAAACTTGGACGAGATGATTTTCCTGGTTTTCGGGATTTCACCGCAAGATAGCACTCGCATGTTGCACGTTGAGGAAAATAGCAAAGAACGCGCCAGTAAATCATCAATTATACAATAGAAAATATCTTATGATATTTTCCTTAAATTAGAGCCTTTGCGATTTTTATCGCGATTAGTTTTGATAGATTACGCTGTTTGCAAACGGGGCAAGGCTGCGACCAAGCTCTTGCGCTAACGTATACTATCGCACGATAACATAGTTTGACTACCTACCACCTTGAACTTCGAATACGGCCCATTAAAAAAAAATAAGTACCTCTACTATACGACTAATCCACAGTGTGGACTAATCCCCATGAGCTTGTTAAAGACTATTTGAAATAGTAAATAGTCGAAATGGAAGGTACTCTAGGTTCCGCGATCGCGACAACTGTTAGTGATCGTCTTCGTCTAACAACTATGGTCACGGGAGAACCCAACCATGGTTGCCGTAAAACAGCCGAAACGGCGGGAATGAAAAAAACATAAAATGAACGCGATGAAATCCTTAAAATAAGTTTTATTTCTACGTGTTAAGAATTATTTTATTAAGTAGTAGATTGGTGTGTTTTAGACTTTACGTTTTCTAACACCTTGTACGTTTAGATACATACGAAACATTACCTTAACAATATGATAACTAGGAATATTGTTTTCCAGGTGCTCCTCCTCCTCGCCGCAGTCAGCTCCCACAAGTTTGTCGTCGGCTTCTGTCTGGGCGCTGAACTGTGCGAGAACTTCCCGAACCGGATTTGCGCCCACATTCTGTGCGTGGGGCTGTTCAGCACCGGATCCGTGGCTGGGATCGGGGTGGGAGCTGGCCTGGAGACTGTCAAAGCGATAAAGGGTTCTATTGCTTTGCCTGTTATGCAGGTAACGTTTCTACTTGATCTGTCAGTAGTGCTTCTTTAAACCCATACTGCACGTCAAGTGCGAGCTAACCGTATACTTTATATTCTACCGTATTTAGACATATTGTACGGAGAATTGAAAAGCGCCTCTAGCGGACGGTATTTAAAACTTTCAATTCTCCATACAAACTGTCTAAATACGGCAGACTATAAAGTATACGGTTAGCTCACACTTGACGTGCTGAACTATGCATGCCATCTTTCCGCGATCGAAACTTTTTGGACTGTGTTCGGATCGCTCGTCGGTAGTGACTTCGGACATCGGAAAGATTTCGAATCCGTTGTTACGTATCGATTCAGAATCAGCGGAATCGGTGCAAGACGGCCAGATTAGCGCAGTTGGTTGTGACCCTGCTTTCTGTGCCGAGAGTCCCGAGTTCGAATCCTGGTAGGGACAAACTTTGTATGATGAGCACGAATGTTTGTACCCAAGACATGGATGTTTAATATCTATACAAGTAATATATAATGAGTTCGTCCCCAGTCCATTGTACGGTACCCATAATGCAAGTGTTGCTTAGTGTGGGACCGTATAGTTGGCGTGTTCGTCCGGTGATAAAAATCCCACAGGAGACTTGACAAGATAAACTGCAATTATCCTGCTACTTACTTCCTCCACAATGGTCATGCAGGTGTTATTATAATTAATGTAGATCCGTTCGTTAGTTCGTTGACGCTGATTCGTTGAGCGATTGCTAACACATACATATCAATCATTACTTGAATAGCGCCATCTATTAACTGTATTTATTGTTACAGGGCCTCGCTGCCGGTACGTTGCTGTACGTGACCGTCAGTGAGGTGCTTCCCCGAGAGAGGGCGCGCTGGCATGAAAAGGAGAAATGCGCTGGAATGCTGCAATTTTTCGCAGTCACCATTGGATTCGTGTTGATGTATTTGACTACGAAGTATTTGGGTGAGTAATATTAAAAAAATGTATCTAAGAGTATGAATTATACCAAGATTAAAATAAGCAATTTATAAAAGCAAAAAAGTATGTATGTATGTGTTTTAGCTATTCGATAATAGATGGCGTTTAGATAAACCAATGAAAATCATTGCAAAGCTTATTGTTTGTACTTTTAATTATATATGTACACAAAGGTGTTGTACAACAGTTTTTGCCTTTTATATTCCCTATTGTAACTATTAAAATATAATTTATGTTTTTTCAGACCATGACGGTTAAATATACGACTTTAAGACAAGAAGACAAGTTATAAATGGTTAGTTGCGTAAGGCCTTACTTTTGTAGTTAGATTTATAAGACGGTATTTTTATAAGTAATCAGAAGCTATCCTTGAAGGATGTCTCTGTAGATTTGTAAAGAGAAAATGAGATGACAATAAAACACTTTTGGCTATTTCAGGTTTTTATTTTATTTAATGTTTTGTTTTGGATGTCAACAATAAAGTAACATAATATTATTATTATAAGTTTGTGATGTCGGGATGGAAATAAGTGATACATAAATTATGATACAACCCTTTATATATATAATTATGTAGTTCAATTCAAACAATATGCATGCACATTGATGGTATTTACATGTTTTTTGATGACAACGTGTAATAGAACTATATCATGCATGTAATGAACCTTTCATAATCCCTATCAAACCAATAACTTATTCATTGGCATTACATACCTATATAAAATTATATTTAATTACATGGCACTGTTCTGCATAATGGAGACAAGTTAGGACAGATAGCGACACCTTGTTAATATTTTGGAACTAAAGTGTCAAAGCTATTCACAGATAGATGGCGGTACTAGTGTGATGTAATTTTATTTTTGTGGAGGTATACATTGTAATACATACTAATATTATAAAAATACTATCTCGTTGTGTTATTATTACACATCTAAATGCACAAATAATCTCAGTTCACAATACTATTGCGTTATTTATTTATTTACATCAAATAATATTTTTTTATGGAAGCGATCTATACGTACAAACTAACATTCATACTGTAAATCGGAATACCTCGTATTAGACAGTATAAATAATAATGAAATTAAATCCTTAAAAATATAACTACATTTTTTAAATACAATAAAAGTATTACAAAATAGAAAATAATACAGATCTTTGACTCGACGCACTTAATATCTAAGAAGTAAGTACTGTTACAAAATAATAACAAAAAAAATTGCAAATTGTTAACTTTGAATAAATATTCTTAATTTAAAAGGGGGAAGAGAGCATTATAATCAGTGGAACGACTAATCGGCGGTGGCGGTCGTGGGGACAACACTTGGAATAGATACTTGAGTACCTATTAAACTAGCGTTTGTATTCCGTTGTCACATGTATCGCACACCTCGGGACCTCACTACGCGGCACCGAACATTATGATGTAGCTATAGTAATCACAGACTTGCCGTTACTGGAACTATCTTAAAATTAACTGGAGACAATGATACGCCGCGCATTCACATGCTATAATGAAACCGTTGTCTTGGCCCATATACTTGTTACCTGGTTTTATTTATTACTAGCTTTTGTCCGCGGCTCCGCCCGGGTACCTCAATGAAACCTAGCCTATAGTACTCAGAGATAATGCAGCTTAATGTTGGTGAAAGAATTATCAAAATCGAATCAGTAGATCCGGAGATTCATACTCACAAACTCTTCATTTTTGCAAAAAGTACATAATTTTAAACCAGTGTTGGGACATCCTTTTAAGTAAATATATACCTGTGCCAGGATATAAGTATAGACAAGTTGGGAGAACGCTCAAATATCGATGTTTAGAAAACAAGAGCAACAGGTGCCAACCCCAGGCTCTCTACTCTGAGATTTCTAGATTTATGTGCGAATCTCAATTTCAACCATGATTAAACTGTAAAGGATGTCGTCGAGAGGAAACCTGCATGTCTGAGAGAACCCGACTAGTTTTCAAAAGTCGTGAGTATCCGCCAACCCTCATTACGCCAGCGAGGTGGACTATATGGCCTGAATCCTATTCGCTGTGAGGGGTGACCCGTGTCCAGGGCTATTAATTAATGTTTTGAGGGCAAGCATTTTAAAGCACCTCCCTACTATAGCAAGTGAATACGCGGCCGTACGTAGTGAAGTATATCTCTGCTATAAGTATATACACCTCGATCGATCGGTAACAATTACATTATAACCACGAGCGAAAGTCATATGAATGATTAGGTATTTGACCTTAAACATCAATAAGTAAGTTTGTTTATTTAAAACAGTTACCCCCGATTTTATAGACGTTTTATAACTTTATCCAACGTCATTCACGCAAAGCAAAACCCTGGTGCGAAAACCGAACAAGGTGACGTTTGATAAAGTTATAAAACGTCAATAAATTTGGGGGTTAGTTTTAAAACGCTTAAAATGATTTAAAACCATAGACTAGAACTGAACTAATTCGGAAAGACGTGCGAAGTCCGTCAACCCGCACTAGTCCAGCGTGGTAGACTATGGCCTAATCCCCTTCGCATTGAGAGGAGGCCTGTGCCTCACAGTAGGATATTAAACGCATAAATATTATTTATTTTTTACAAAGATGAATAGTACGTTAGGATCGGTAAAGTCACTTTGATGTGACATGATTGCTGTTGATTATCTTATTTAATTTTGAGACTGAAACTCTATAAAATTGACCACCGCAATGTTAAACTCTACTATTTGAGTTATTTTCACTGAAATTACTATTTTTATAATGGAATCATCATTGATATATCATTCTTGTGACATTCGCTCTCACATTCGAACTATTGGCTGCGTAAAAAAATGGAATCCAAAAATTTCAATAATTCCCAGAGAATAATCAGTTAGACCGGCAACCACTGGTTGACAAAATATATCGTAACCAAAGCACTGATGGCGTACATTGTAATTAATTCTCATATATAATTCAATGGCATAATAAAACACCGGTATAATAAAATTTTGCGGAACATAAAAGCAAGGTCTAAAAATGTGGAACATAAAAGCAAGTTCTGTAAGTTTGGGTTGTTCCGTTTTCAGCTTATGACGTCTCATTTTATTATTTTAACATTTTTCGATTCCATACTCAACCGACAGCAATTATTTGATTTAATTTTATATATTTTAATTTTTTATTTAATATATCCCGTGAGTAGGATGAGAACGGAACAGCCCCAAAATGTTACGTAACAATTTAATTTAAAAAATCTATACTACCGCTCCTATTTTTGTGTAAAATTACATTATAATAATATGAATGTAATAAAGACTATAATTTTAAAAGCAGAAGCGGTATTATTGTGTTTTTTTCAGAATTAAATTGTTTTGTAATATTTTAGAACTTGCTTTTATGTTCCGCTTAGTATGATAGTAGGTATATTTTGTCACCTAGTGCCACCTTACACTAAGACACTGAAAAGGCACTTTGTTCATAAGATCGAGACTAATCTACAACAAGAAGCGTAGGTATATAGACAACGAATAATAAATACGTTACAATAGCCGTGTACTGACTAGCGGGGCTGATGGCAAAGCGAGTGTTTGCGTCGTGCGCGGCACGTTCTGACTGAGTGAAGCTTACCAGCCTCATGCAGCTGCTCGCTTAGCCTGTACACGGCGATTGACATTTGCACCGATCAAGTATGACACTTAATAGGTAACATCCACGTCTGAACACAAACAAATATAGCTCGGCTGCTATTTCCGCATTCAGGCGTAATTAGAGACTGAGAAAGCACAGAATAATGGTCAATATTTTCATATAACGAGGACACCGAATAGCATGTTAAATTACAGTCTATTTGAATGACTATTACCTACTCATTACGTCAAATCTAAATTTCACACTATTAAAAATATGGCTGTCTTACTCATACATGGTGTAAGGAAGAAAATATATTAAATTAGTCAAGATTCGTTGTGTACAAACAGACCAATCTCTTAAATGGTTGTCTAAAAGTTGGGAAAGCCTTTTCTATTTCTGTCTAATAAGTCCTGATTACGCCTAAATGTGAACAAAATTAATCGGAAACCACCAGAAAATATATCTTTGCAACTAATACTATCGGGACGCTGCCCAAATTTGTTCAATGTCCAACGGATTTCACTAGAACGGGACCCGCGATCAGGTCTCGTCGTCCGTTACTCTCCTATTCCTCTTCCTCTGTTTGTGTCTTTTGCGAGCTGGCTTCGTGTTTTTTGGCTTGATTTGGCATTCACAACCGGCCCGCACTCTCACATAGTCCATCGACCAGCCCCCGGAGCCCGGCACGGAAAAGTGGCCCTCCGTTCGCGGCTGCGGCGTCTCCGTAGCAGAATGTAGATACCGAACTAGAGCGTAGGAATAAGAGTACTTTTGTATACAACGGGACGCGTTGTAGAGTCTCGCGTCGACGAACCGGCATGGTTTATCGACTACGTCGGGAGCACACGAAACTTCGAATAACCTTTGTTGGTTCTCGCCGTCTTCGTAGAGCTCTACGTAGAGGCCCGTGGGGGTTCTGCCGCCCTTCTTTGTGACCATCTCGAGGACGGATGGGCAGCATTGGACGCCGTCCTTGTGGTTGCCCTCTTGGCGGAGGATGAGCTGCATGTCGCGCCAGTGGGAGCGCTTCCACGCCGCCGTCATGTCCTCCTCGTCCGTCCTGGAAGAACTGTCCATTAGTATAATATTGATAGTCAATAAAACTAATTTTACGGATTTTATCGCGTTTATTTTTTGTTTTTTTTACTGCAACAATTGAATATAAGGGTACCCCGTTTCAATCTATGACACTAGGACGTCAACCACTTCAGTCCTCCCGTGACCATGGTTGCTGTAAAGCAGCCGAAAAACAAAAAATAAACGCGATAAAATCCGTAAAATTAGTTTTATTTAAATTGATAGTCATGTTGGCAGAACGCTTGCTTCGGTAACGAGGATCGCAAGTTCAAACCCCGTCTCGATCCTCTGAGATTTCTGTGCGAATCTTATTTTAAAAAATGATTATCACTTGTTAAACGGTAATGAATCCTGTATGTCTTAGAAAACCCCTCGAAAGACGTATGAAGTCCGCCAACCCGCACTGGGTTAGCATGGTAGGCTGTCCTGATCCCACTCGCATTGATGGAGGCCGATGCCCAACAGTGGGTCATTGAAAGGGCTGGTAGTGTTATTATTTTTTATCATAAATAATGGAAAATAGCAAGAGAAGTTTGACGACCCGCGGTAGTGACTCTGAATGAAATGTTCAGTTGACACGAGGAATGTACGCAAGTAACAAATTTTAATGTCCTTAGGTAACCAGCTCGGCAAGTCGAAAGTAACTGGTGTTCGGATTGCCATATATTTCCAAGTGAACTACTTGTTACTTCGCATACTGTACTCGTGTAATACGAGCATAATTACTAGATGTGTCAGGTGTTGGATTGCCACCTCTTATCGTTTGAGCCAACACCCAGTCGGCACAAGTATGTAACTTAGTTGGAAGGGCTCAAGGGCCTGTCACAGTGCGCTACTTATCAACCCATATTCACAAATTATTTGACCGAGTCCCCATAAAAAATCTGCCTAATAAGTTGTGAATAGGGGTCACAATAAGTACTTTTTAAATAATAAATGCATTATATTTGGCAGGTCCATATAAATAATTTGGGACCATCAGGGAGCTTCATGATACCATTGAGGATACTGCTATGGTGAGCTATCTCAGGACCCCATGGTTACGTGATAGCAGGAAGCAGTGATAGCCAAGTTGGTAGAACGCTTGCCTCGGTAACGAGGATTGCAGGTTCAAACCCCGGCTCGCACCTCTGTGATTTCATGTGCGAATCTCATTTTCAACCATGATTATCACTTACTAAACGGTGAAGGAAAACATCGTGAGGAAACCTGCATGTCTGTGAGAACCCCTCGAAAGATGTGTGAAGTCCGCCAACCCGCACTGGGCTAGCGTGGTAGACTATGGCCTAATCTCCACTCGCATTGAGGGGAGGGGCGTGCCCAGCAGTGGGACATTAAAAGGGCTGGAATTATATTATATATGGTTACGTAGGTATACAGTCGGCAGTGCTTACAGGACGCGGTGCGAGTAGTGAGGCTGTGGCGCGCGGCGTGCTCGGCTCACGTTCCCTATCACGTCGCCCCCGTGCGCCGCTGCACCACACAGCACCTGCACAAACACACAAACAATCAGAATCACAATATTCTATATTCAAGTACACCATACAATACTTATGAATCGTCAAAAATGCCACAAAATGATATGCTACGATATTACCGCCCGTTCGGAATACCGTGCCTATCGAGAAGAACGGGCAAGAAACTCCATGGTCGCTCTTTTTGTAAGTAAGTTATACATATTGATTTCTTATATTTACGGGAGGATCACAGTGGCTGTATAGCAGCCGAAACGTCGGGATCGTAAACATAAAATGAACGCGATAAAATCTGTAAAATAAGTTTTATTTCAATAAGTTAAAGATTTTGTGTGCTATACATTGTTATGGTTAAGTATGCGAGTACTTTTTAGGAAAAGCTAGCCTGGCTTGAATAGCTGGTAAAAAAAACTAATAACCCTAACTACATCTTAAGGCAAGACCAAAAAATCTTCCATCTGTACTCAAATAAGTCAGCAGTCCTGATTACCGTTGTTTAACATCCTAAGCAACAACAATTACTGTTAAGCCTGAAATCTGGCAAACAGACCAAAGTTACCAGTAGGCCCATTCCATGGTTCAAAGACGCAGACAGCATTCGCTCTCATGGCAAAAGGGCATTGAATAAAGTCCCGGGACATGCTCTAATTACTTCCACAAGATTAATAAACACTTTACAAATTAATTTTATATGTGATATCAGTATTATTAATTATTTTAATGAATGACGGAGACATATCGTTTACCGAGATAGTGCATGTGGGACCCTTATAGAGTGATAGTTACGATCTTGATAAGATAGTCGTCCATTTAAACCGCTTTCCTAAAATTTATTTTTAATGACGAAGAAAGTTATAATTAATCGCACAATTATCTCTGACGAACTTTACGACGTAAACGAATAACCGGCCCAAACTTTTCACGTTGGCCAGTTGACAATAATAGCCCGCCTTTTTAATATTTAGGTACCAGCATGAAAAAAATAAATTATTAACATTACAAACATACGTACTAAATTATCTAGTGGGGCATTTAAAAAAAGATAAAATGTCACATCAGGATATAGTCGAGCGTCGTAACTCACACAAACCAGACGTCATATTTAACAAGTGTCACAATTCCACTACACTATGTCATTATTATGAACCAGCTGTTGTAGTAAGAAATAATACAGCTACATTCCTGAATTATTATACATATATACTCTTAATAGATTAGGATGTAATCACAGACCACAGAGCCGTTTAATATAGGATTGTGTTAATGGTGTTAAGGGCGGACGAAATAATGTGAGTGAATTTTTCGTATCTAAAAGTATGTTTTGTTTGGTAATTTTTGGGACTTATGAGATATAAAAATGATAAAAAATATTTGTGTAAGATTTCATCACGATTTCATCGTTTATTGTAAATGGACTTTTCGACGCTAACAATTTATTATAGTCTATCTATAATAAAGTATATATAGACGGATATGTGACTTTCTTATACCGATTCATAGAAACAGCTCTCTATTTAAATCCAAATTAAATTCGACCGAAAAAATCTCATTCTATTGTCTAATACGTTTATTAAAAGAATTCGTATCCGAGATATGTGGACGGGTTGGTGCGCGTTGTCAAATAAATACGCGTTTTTACGGGCGGTCGGAAATAACAGCCGGCGGCGGCGTGCGCGTGCGCTACGTCGTATACGTCGACGTCGATCAGAAAAGCGTCATACGTCACACACGCTGCTATGGCAACATTTTCGTGACGGTACAAAAAAAAGATGACTTAAGACACTTTTTTTTTCAGGTAGAAAAAAAAGTGAGTTAGAATTGTTTGCGCTCAAATTCAATACTATTACTTCTTTATATAAAGTAGAGGATCCCAACGTGAAAATACAAGTAATTCGCACATGCGATACGGGTGGGTATTACAGTGGCGCGGGATTATTCCCGTGAAATCGAGACTTATTGGATTATTCTTTTGTGTTCATGTCCTGGGCACTACGTCCAAATCATCGTCACCCTACCATTTGAATCGACCCATATCTATCAATCTAAAGAATTATTACTACGAATTCTAAATGCAGCTAGTAAATGGGCCGCCGGGGGAAGCGTGCTATGGGAGTTTCAGATAAACATTCATTAATGTGAAACTAATTAATAAACATCGGTCTAATCTCATTTACAATTCAAACCACTACTTGGCTTGGATATTTAGGAATTTAAAAATCTCTGATTTAAAATAATTGAGAAATCCTCTTTGGGAAGAGTCTTCCATAAAAACAATAAACTATTCTAAATAGCCAAGTACATAAATAAGGTTGTATGTGGTTTAACATAAAAGATACCTACTAAATATGTATTTTAGCCCCAGTGGAAATCCGAAACCGAGTAAATCACTAAAGTACCAAATATCATTTTAGTCAAGTTTAATATACTCAGGGACGTTTCACAGAAGATACTCCAGTCTGTGGACCTAGTGTCGAGATCTTTCTTATTTAAGAAATGAAATGAGATGAAATAAAATGGACATGAATATGGCCTCACCCACAACTTAGTAGGTATTTTGCGAATGTCAAGTAATGAATAGCGATAACAAATCAGAATACAGTACTTATGAATCGTCAAAATAATTAGAAAATGCTAAGCTACAATTTTACCACCCGTTCGGAATGCCGTTCCTATGGAGGAGAACGGGCAAGAAACTCCATGGTTGCTCTTTTTAAAAAGATCCGTCATATTTTTGAGCAGTACTTTGTTATGGGTATAAGAGGCTTTAGCAGCTGGTCAAAAAAAAAGTACTAACTCTAAGTATATCATTACAACTTAATGAATACTACTACAAATTATTTTGTAAATGAAAATGAGAAGGAAGAGGAGAAACACAAAATCTAAATAGTCTCCTCGAACAAGCTCATTTATATTCCTGAGGAGCCGGACCAGCATCAAACCATCAATAAATACATATTATAAATAAAATAATAGATGTGACACGAAGGTACGAAAATGGGGTCCGTGTAGAGATCTAGTTTTATCTCTTTTTGTGTCGCTTAGTGTCTAGTGTCACAATGCCATTGTTAGTATTACAGTCGATGCAATGAGTCGATTTCATACGTCCATTTAAATTGATTTGTATTTTAAATGTACCTATACACGTATTAACCTAAATGACCATGTCTGGGATTTAACACTTATGTAAAACCTGTAATAGGAATGTAGCGTTTCGTTAGGGTTGTCGAGTATATAAATCTTATATTTAGTGTTTCTTAGGGGTATACCTATTACATAATACTCAAACAAAGCACCGTAATTAACAGCGAAGTTAAAGCTAATTATTTTTTATTAAATCAACATGGTGACTGTACCTGTACTGTCTGTAACAAAAAAACTTTATCTGTGCAATCGCCAGCCCTATAAAAGGAATTTGCAAACTAACATTTACGAGTAAATCAATGTACCCATGTAACAATGTTTTGCGACACGGTGACTGCAGCAGCCCCAGCACGTCAAGTGCGAGATTATTCGTAAGCTAACCGTATACTTCATAGTCTACATATTTTGTCACATTGTATGGAGAATTTAAAGTTTGTAATACTGTCCGCAAGAGGCGCTTTTTAATTTGTCATACAATGTGTCTGAATACGTAAACTATAAACTATACAGTAAGCTTACGAATAATCTCGCACTCGACTTACTGTACCTTATTGCGGAAGAACGACTTACTGTACGTAAGTGCATACATTTCGACACGATATACCTAGTTCAATAAATAAACTAATTAGATATGGAAAAGTTTAGTGTGATGAGGATAATTTTTAGTATAAGGGGCTCTATAGCTGCTGGCCTGGATAAATGTCATCCATTGACACGAAGGTATGCAAAATGAAAAATAAGTCTGTAGTTTCCGAAGGTCAAGGGCCTCAATGGAATTTTGCTGGTGCTGTAAATACAGATAGTTTACAGCAACTCGCGATCAAACTTTGTTTGTGTATGGTACTCGTAGGTCTTTATCGTAGCTCCTGATCTGTCACTTTTAACGTGTTACTTTTCGTGTATAATTAAATAGTACAATCACGTCGAAAAAGCAGAAGTCCTTTCTATCCCTAGAAGGAACTTTTCAATTAACGTTAGCGTCTATTAAAGTCGAAGCAGCACCAGTCCATTGTACGGTACCCATAATACAAGCGTTGCTTAGTGTGGGACCGAATAGTTGGTGTGTTCGTCTGGCGATATTTATTTATTTATTTAAGTATCACCAAATCAAGTCGTCCTGTCTGGCGAATTATAATACACTCTTTCTTTTTTCGACTTGATTTTACACGTCTATAATCTAGACCAGCATATAAATATACATTGACAAAGATGTGAATAGAATAATATAATAATTTATGCAATCATCCAATCAGTTTAAAATATAATTCATTCCATTAGCAAAGTCCAATCGATTTTATTAATTCATAGCAGAATAATCGATTGGCGATAACAATCGGAAGTCGTTGTGAATAGAAACGTCAATGGTGAATTTAGAAAAAAATATCGCTCGTATCATATTTTCGATATGCATATTTATCAATTCAATTGGGAAATCAGTCGAGCCACGAATCTAACTGAAGGCGTGGCATTGGCTATATATCACATATCTGTACGTAAAATAAAACGGAGATTATAAATCGACAGTGTACTCGGAAAACCGGGAAGTGACAAATGGCAAATATAAGGTGACAGTAATAAATTTAAAAAAGGTTTAAATGTGGTTGCGTTCTATTCCATCACTAACTCGTAGGAATTTTATTTTGAATTCTCTTGCACTAGAATTTTGGCATTACAGGTTTTGCACTGGTGCAAGTAAAAGTCGACTTTAAGGTGACGAACCTTTTCCGTTTTTGACTGTACACAGCTCGGCTATTATTTTTAAAGAATGACGTAATAAAAGCCATATGCATAAATAACTCAATTTTTAGAAAATATTAATTCTAAGTAATTATTAACCAAACGATTTTGATCTTTGAGCCCAGCGATAAAATAAATACGATCAAATAAAAAAAAACAAAAATGCACTTAGGGTGTCTGGTTATAAAGTATAATTTTGAATAAAAAAATACGATATTTTAATTAATTGACTACTCGAAACTATGAATAACTGACTATAAAGTATTCTAAATTACTGTTAATTAGCAGAAATCAGAATCAGATCTACCTAATTTACCGATACAGACCATGCTAATCGATTATATATTTAAGTCGTTAGTATGTTGATTAGTAAAAAATGTGGTTCAATATAGTTAGTTGAATGTATAAGTGAGACGACTATTTACTTTGACCTTTGACGAAATGATTGCTGTCATCGAAAATTGTGTTCACTTCAAGCGGAAAAAATGATAGCCCTTTGATTCAGAAAACAATTAAAAAACTTAAATAGAAAATAACCTCACAATTATTTTAAGGCTTAATATTTTACATACAATGGGAAATTATAATTTATCCCTTTTTATTATTATATATAGGATTGACTTTCGAATTCAAATGCTCAAAAAAAGTATCAACTGGTATTACAAACATACGTACAAGTCACAATCAGATAATCCTATTCCGACCAACATCACCAATTATAAACAGAGCAGATTAAGCTTTCCCCTTGTTCGAATGGTTTTGTTCCTCAACGATTGCACAAAGGAACACCTACGGACTCGCATATTTCAGCTAATCTTACTGACCAGCCAGGCCAGGTTAATTGCCCATAAACACGCTATTAAAGTCTATATAATCAATGAAGTACCGAATCACAAAGATAAAACAGACAATCCAATTGATACATAAAACAACAGGCCTAAGAATCAATTTTCTTTGTTTGAATGTTTTATAGGAGCGAGATTTTTTATGAAGTTCTTATACAGAATATGGTGGTAATAAAAGCATCAATTTGTTTATCTTATATATAATGATATAAATTATATAGAGTACGGGATAGAAAGGTGTCGATTTCGTAACAATGATAGAGATGAAAGGAGGAGAAATGTTAGACATAGAGACAGAAATATAGATTACATCGGAAGGCCGAGTTTTTTTTTTTTAAATTATGAAGCAAAAGAATAAGGTTTGGACTTAGACAGTCACATGTTGGGAGGATATTTGAAAAATCGACGACTTATTTGTAATGAGCATTTTTACTAAATAATATTTATCATAGAACGCGGTTCACGAATCGGGATCGCTCTATGTATAATCTATGGTACCTACATTTTGTTGCTATTATAATCTGTTTACCAGTGCTTGGATTATTTAATATTTTTTTAAATGTAGTCGACAAATATTTTTATTGTATTCAATAATAAGGTAATCGAAATAACTTGAACAAACATAAAACAACATATTTTATGCTTAAGAACTACTTAGTGCCCTCTGAGATTTACTTTGTGCGCCTAAATGTGCCACGATCTAGCAGGATTACCATTAAATCAAGTCTATAACAATTACTCAAACCATTGTTATCATATTATATTGGTATTCTATTAGCTTAAGCTTTGTACAGACTAACGATCGAAATGCCTGCCCCAGTTGCTGAATAGTTTATTTCCCTGTTCGCTGTATACAGGGGCATACTTCAGCATGGCTGCACAGGTGAAATTTGTCCGGAATAAAAGTGACGGTGCGTCTGAAAGTGCTGAATGATACATTGGCGGCTTTGCTTGCATCTTTCCTAGGCGGCGGCGGCGTGACGCAGTCAGAAGTGGGTGTCAACAATAGTGAACGCAAAAATGAAATAGTAGATGTAGGTAAAAGCCAATCCACGCTTGTATTATGGGTACCCTGCAATGGAAGGGGGGGGGGGGTGACAGTATACCGGCTGTAAGAGGCATGATAACCAAAACATTGGTTAATGGTTACACTGAATGCCTAAAGTAAAATTATGGAAATAATGTATGTCAAATGTCAAGGGTTACAAGTGCAATTTTTGATTTACATTGGAGTATTAGGTCTAAATTAGTAATAATGTTTTCTTTTTATTTATAATCACTGTTGAGATAAAAAAAATGCGTGAAGTTCATGTTTATGAGTTGAATCCATGGAATCGTCGTCACTTGGTTTGTACAAGCTTTAACAGTAGCGATCATAAATAGGTCCTTAATAACAATAGCCTACAAACAGTGTGACTTATGATCCAAGCATGACCCCAAGCTATGACGTTATAGAAACTGCAGGCATGGCAGGTATTGTAACCTCACTTTAATATAGGTATGTACCTACATTTAAATTACAGGTTTTGTATAAAGTTGTTGGTCTGTTCAACAATATTATGATGTTAATACAAGATTATCATATATCGATGACATGGATCTAGGACGTCATATTTATAGATTTGTTTAATATCGCCAGGGAGTGCATCTGAAAACAGCGAAACGATCAAAAATATGTTTTTTTTTCTAATAGCCTTTTTCCATTGAGTCCAGTTTTTTATTAATAAAGACTTATTCTGCGATTCTGCTCTAGTCATGAAATAACATTAAAAATAGCGTAATTTTTCAAGTTATTTATAATGGACCTCTGATTATTAAGAAAAGATGGCTGCGGATTCCCATTCGAGCATTGAAATTATTTTTTTACAATGATTAAATAATACATTGACTTTATAAACGTTAATATTGACAATAAATATATCGAGAATAATTTAATAGTGGCGCACGAGTCCACAAGTTACTTGCCCCTGTGTTTTCAATATAGAATTCTGTGTAAACACGATAAATCATGGATAAGACGACTAATTTGCCGTTGTAATCGATGTCGATTGTTATATCGATACCTACACGAGTCACAGACGCGATCGGTGACACTCGATCATTAATAGAGATTGATAGCGGTATTGTCTAGCGTTGCCATTGATCATTGATCATTGATCATTGAGGACAATTATGTACTTACTGTTTTAATCCGTCGTTTTAGTAGAGTCTTGCAAGCTCTTACGTTTGTTTTGTAAAGGTCTTTAGCGGAAAAGGGAAGATCTTCCAGCCAGGCGGGGCTGCCGCTGTGCCCCGACGGCTATAGTCGGGATCTTGTATGTATGTTACTTGCTCCGAAAACTCTTATAGCGCGATTCAGGATTGTGATGACAATTGTCTATTGCTCTGAATGCGTCTGCAGTGTCATCTGTGTAGCTTGTTGTGCGGTTGAAGTGGTCGCTACAGGTCAATACACACTCAAGTTAACTAAGTCTTATGCTCGTGGTGTAGCCACACAGGGGATATTTTATATGCTTAAGTAGCATTGATGTAGTGTTATCGCACGATATGCCACGTAAAGTATGGTATTCATACCAAACTGAGCGCGTCGGAGTGCATTGGAGGCCGGCGCACGCGGCGTCAGCTCTACATTCGCAACATTTGTTTGAAATTAAGGCCTATTGTGTGTCCCACGGCTGGGAAATGGCCTCTATGTTGTAACCACACCTTTCCTTCTTCAAATAACCCAATATTGGGCTTGTTATAGGTGCCCAAACTCTACCCAAAGGTGCCCAAACTCTACATTGTGCATTTCATTATTTTAGAATGATTGTAAATGTATTTATTTACAATCATTCTAAAATAATGAAATTGTGTTTCTATTGCGCTTTCTCCTGTTCCGATTCTATAAGTTGTGCATTGCGCGTAAGACAATGCACAAGTATAGTTCGGCTCTTACAACAACATACCCAAGAACTTGATATTGGGATATGAGGTTGCTTTTGGCATCTATATACTTGTAGAGAAAGGCTATTTTATAATGTCTAAATAACGTTTAATACTATATGCTTTGAAAATCGGAGTGGAAGTTTCGCGAGCATTATCAGACTCGTGGCTAAACGGCTAACTAGTTTTTAAAACATCAAGTATGTCTATGATTTAAAATAATTTAACAATAGGGTGGTTGACTGTATGAAAAATAAGGCTTTGCATTGTGGCCATCCTAAATGATAATAGCTTTTTATAACTATTACTCTTAATTTTTCAGTAAAAATATGGATTATTTTCTTCAAAACCATAAAATAAAGAAATTTTTTTTTTTTTTTGGTGCGGTCACATGATCAAAAGCGCTCTCGATTATTGGTTGATGCGTTGTGACGTCACACCGTCGTAATCAGTGTCAGGTTGTCAATACGAGTTTGGTAATATCTGGGATTCTAATGTGTTTTCAGGCATTTTTTCACACGAGTCACGTGACGTGACGACGAGATTTTCATCGTCACTTACCATCAGGTGGGATCGAGATCAAATACATGCCTATAACGTAATATAAAAATTTCAAGGAAAATGCTGGAATTTACAATGAAATGACTATTGTCAGCATCATATTAAACTAATGAACAATTTAAGATAGTTGTTTACACAGAGTCAAATAGCCTATTCCAATTTAGAAGACACGTCATGTCGGTAACGTATACAACGGAAAATTAAAATCGGATCCATAAATCTTGATACGATTGACACTGGGCGGAATAAATCTTCTATTTAATACAACGTTATCTGCGGATGCACGCCGCAACAGCTTTTAGCGTATCTCGAGTGCGGGTACAAATATGCAGGGTTGCTAGAAAATTCTATGTGGGTAGGTATTATTTATGACGATGTCGTTGTTTTTTTATGTGTGGCGCAGGTAATGGGGTGACATAATGCCAATGTTTAAAAGATGCTATTCATGTACCGTCACTTACTGTTAATCTTTTGATGTGTTGTATGGATAAGTTAACAGTAAATAAGTCAGTGTGATGCTTAAAGTAGTTTCAGATAGTTTAGTACTGACCTTTTTGGATAGACAGAGTTATTTTTTTTTAGTACCTGGCACCCCTATCTTTGTTCGGACACGATTCGTGCACACGCTTCGCACTCCATTAGAATTAAACACATTCCGATTCGGAAATAGTCCTTTTGAGTTGAGGACGTGAGAAATGACGGCGTTGAGGGACTCCCGCCGATATGCTTTACATTGAATGACCATTTGCAACACCTAAGGTTAATAAGTATTATTTTCATAAAGGTCTTAAGGGTGTCTCCAAATGGCGGTTACTGGCGAATATGTCATTGGCTGAAATCGAAATGTCAGAAATATTATTAGGCTATTCCCAATGATTTTCAGCGAAGATTTGCAGTATCCTTCCACTTTCCCATTTTATAGGTAGGCAACCTAAGCTGTTAACAATTCCTAACCTAACAAAAAAATATGCATCTTTGCAATCCAAAAATTTTTTAGGTGTTTGATCCTGATTACAATCCTCCAAGACTGCTAAGCCTAGAAAACTCTTCGAATGTCAATGAAGTAAGCCTTTATACTTGTCGTTCTTCGGTATCTATGGTATGTTGAAAAGTTCTTTTTTATTTTCTGCCAGTATTAAAAATAATATTAGTTCAATTCAATTACATTCGAATTTTAAATTGTTTAAACACAGAACGGTCAAAGTTCTGTCAGTTTAACGAAGATTAACGAAGCTTTATCATGACATAAAACAAGCAATAAATAAATTACGTGACCACAGAATCGTGATCGGGCCGATGTCACCCACACTATTGTTGATACAATCGATACGTCTTCATCGTTATCGATTTCGATCGTGTTCAGTTTTGATTATCGTTGTCGACGTTCCTTTACACGTTGATATTAATAATTGTGTAATTGGCGTTTGATGGTGTCTACGTTTATTTAATAGTGGTGTTAGATGTTATCGATATTGACTTTATTGCAGTCCATGACATTTGGATGAAAAAAAATATATAAATTTGATTCGAGTGGATTTCTAAAAACCTTTTTTCAAGGTACCTAATAAACGATTAGTTTTTATAGTTATGTGTCTAGTTTATAATAATTATTATTGTAACGCTTTGTTTATCATCTGTTGTAAGTAAGTTTTTTTATGTCTATGCTCATAGAGACGTGAGCTAAATGCTCTTAAACATTTTGAACATCGTCGTTTAATTTTTAAATGTATATATTATGTAATAACGTATATTGTTGTTACTCATTTTTATTCTTAAAAGTAACAATATTTTTTTATTAGTTTTAAAATTTTACAATGCCTACTACAAACTGAACATTAAAAAGAAATCATCAACAATTTTAATCATCGTAAAAATAATTACGTAATCGTCAACGTCGTTATTCGCAAATTCTTGTCAGATAATAAGAAGGTGGCGGCTAAGCCCTTCCATGGCGAATGTAACGTCAAACAACCCAGGTTTAAACCCTGGCTTAAGCTCACAGACAGGCTTGACGAGGGGCTCTCTGGCCGATTTAATCTTATTTAACGGTATAATTTTGTTTACGGACGCGGAAAATGCGAACCAGATTTCGCGCTGTTTTTAAATGTGACAGAATTAAAATTATAGATTTTGCGATAAGCTTGTACTTATTTTTTTTAAATAAATTTTATTCCAATTTTAAAATGACAATTGTGATTTCTTGCGATTTGTTTTTTTATTTGACATGTAAATATTCTGACTGGCAATAATGATAACAAATGCGCTAAAAGAATACAGGTTTAAAGCTTAGTACTGAATCAGCCTGTATAAGGTGTAAAAATAATAGTCTAAAATATTTAAACAGGCTACTGAGTAGGTCATTCCGTTCATGGTTCTGTACCTACAAAACACACGCATTAAGACACATACATTTAGTACGTGGTGTTATTTTTTAAACTTTCAATACTTTGAAGTATAACTAGTCTTACGAATATTATCGCGTTTATTTTATCTTTTTTTCATTCCCGACGTTTCAGCTGCTGTACAGCAACCATGGTCACGGGATGACTGAGGTATTTGACGTCCTGGTTTTAAATAATTAGTAACATTTCTTATTAATTTCGCCATACTTATTAAGAATTAACATAGTAATAATCCAACCTAGCGATTTATCATTCCACAGGTTGAATGAAAGTAAAATGACTAAAAATGGTTCGCCCCCACATGTGGGACAGATTATTGACCGTCCCTTATCGTAACCAAACAGGAAATGGGCCTCCAATAGCCGCGGAGGTGTCCGACGAAATGTTCTACATAAACTGGCCGTATTTGGACAAACTTTCGATCAAACATTGGCCCGTCACGGAACCCTTTGATTTGGTACCTGTTTGTATTGTGAGTGTAAACACCGATCATCGGAGATAAGTCCGCCAACCATTCAGGTTTAGTGGTGGACTTGAATGTTTTCTTAAACTACTTTTTTATGTTAAAATAATATAAAGAACATCCCTATATTGCGTACCTTTACAAATTATTGCTGGCACGCTCTGCACGTACCCAATTATAAATCAGACAAAATCGTTATAAAGAACGAAAGTATAGAATCTTGTTAAGATATTTTGTACGGTAGGTACCAATAGTACTAACGTTGCTTAGTTTGTACGGTAGGTACCAATAGTACTAACGTTGCTTAGTTTGTACGGTAGGTACCAATAGTACTAACGTTGCTTAGTTTGTACGGTAGGTACCAATAGTACTAACGTTGCTTAGTTTGTACGGTAGGTACCAATAGTACTAACGTTGCTTAGTTTGTACGGTAGGTACCAATAGTACTAACGTTGCTTAGTTTGTACGGTAGGTACCAATAGTACTAACGTTGCTTAGTTTGTACGGTAGGTACCAATAGTACTAACGTTGCTTAGTTTGTACGGTAGGTACCAATAGTACTAACGTTGCTTAGTTTGTACGGTAGGTACCAATAGTACTAACGTTGCTTAGTTTGTACGGTAGGTATCAATAGTACTAACGTTGCTTAGTTTGTACGGTAGGTACCAATAGTACTAACGTTGCTTAGTTTGTACGGTAGGTACCAATAGTACTAACGTTGCTTAGTTTGTACGGTAGGTACCAATAGTACTAACGTTGCTTAGTTTGTACGGTAGGTACCAATAGTACTAACGTTGCTTAGTTTGTACGGTAGGTACCAATAGTACTAACGTTGCTTAGTTTGTACGGTAGGTACCAATAGTACTAACGTTGCTTAGTTTGTACGGTAGGTACCAATAGTACTAACGTTGCTTAGTTTGTACGGTAGGTACCAATAGTACTAATGTTGCTTAGTTTGGGACCGTACAGTGGATGTGTTCGTCTGGCGTTATTATTATTTTATCCGATAATTTTGTTTTAGCAGGCAAATAATATCTGATCATTTATAATCGGAAGGTGTTGAACGTTGTTAAATCAAAAATTCTGGCAACACAAAATTCTCTGAATTAAACTCAATTCGACTCGGCGCCTAAGAGTTACCATATATAATTAAATATGTCGGATTCGATGCACGGTATCTCAAATCATACTGACTTTAGACACGCATTTCAATGTAATCACATTGATAAGTGCAAGTTGGTAGTACAAAGTCCAGTGCTAATATTAATATATGGCCCAAAAAGCCCAGCATACGAAACTAGTTGCGCTAAGATCTGGATTTTGTTAATAAACTTATCGAATTAGTTGACACCTATCATGTAGTCGAGTGTAACGCAACGCCATTACTGATTTCGCGCTGCAGATTAGAATTAACATGAGATTACTGACATTTTATGTAATTACAACGTGTATGCGAATTTAAGCATTATTGGAAACTAACTGCCCCCGCGGTGTTACCCGCGACAGTTAAGTTTAAAAAAACACGGTTCCTGTATGTTGTATGTGTTTTTTTAAAAGGAACCGTGCTTTTTTCCGGGATAAAAATTAGCCTTTCATTTTCTGACCCCTAAACTACCACTACATATGCAAAAAATCATGACGATCCTTTGCTCTATGAAAAGTTAAAACAAATCTATCCCACGGGAAAAACATTTTACCGGGATAAAAAGTAGCCGATGTGCTATTTCAGACTATAATTTATCTCTGTGCCAAATTTCATCCAGATCCGTTCAGCGGCTCTGTCGTGATTGAGAAACAAATATCCACCCATCCAAACTTTCACATTTATAATAATAGTGGGAAGTGAGATTATTTGTACGGAAATTATAATCAAGCCTAGGATTCTTTTGCACTATTTTTTATATTGAACACTTATTTTAAATTCTGTTCGATGTTTTTGGGCATGTGCGCGCGTAACTATGCAGCTACCATAAATAGGGTTCTTTATTGATTATAACGATTTAAATATAAAAAAATGCATATATTATATATTTTACAAATATTCCACATAATATACACCATTTATAACTCTAGAACGGGTGGGCCGATTTTATAAGCCTTGGTTTGTTTAATTTGTCTTCGCCCCGAATAGCAGATTAACTGTTAAAACATGAAAAATCAGCTAAAAATAATTATTAAGATAATTAACTTTCTCATACATTTGTATCTGAGGCGGTACGAAGTTCGCCGGGATAACTAGTGAGGCATAAAAGTAAGTAATAAGTAGATGAATCCTTTTCCTATAGTTAAATTCTGTTAGCATGTCAAGGTGTTGCGTTGTTTCATTAACATCTTATATGTGGAGCTAACATGAGATTAGGTCTATGCAGAGCTTAAGGAATACGAAACGTTAGCTAGCATAGCTTTTTTAATAACTATTGTAAGACATATTATACACCACGATACATTGCTTCCTCCAAAAAGTAATTATATAAAGCAAATGCTACGACTATCCACGTAGGTAGGTATATTCTTTTAGTAGTTCATATGGTTACCTAAGTAGGTAATCAATGTCGGTTTCACAATAACGTAGTTAAACAATAGATAATTAAATAAATGAGTAAGCGATGGCTTCGTCATTTTAAGGGACATTGACATTTGATGATTTGGAATTTAATTTAATTTGTAATCATTTAATAGATTGTTTGCAGAACGTAACTGTAGCCTCTCTTTATCCTACTAAATCTATATTATGGTGTTAAATATACATGTAGTGTAGCTTCTATTTTGTTATTGTAAGAACCTGTAGCGACCTCAACATTACCACAAGCTACACAGATGGCGCTGCAGATGACATTTCAGAACAAATGACGATTCTCCATAAAATACTGAAACGCGCTATGAGAGTTTTCGGTGCACGTAACATATATACAAGATCCCGACAACAACCATCTGGGCATACAGCGGCCGCCTGCCAGGCATACCACCCGCCTGGCTGGAAGATCTTCCATTTGCGTTAAAATCCCCTCTTTACCATGTATGGGGTACGACCCATAACTTTCAGATCATTATCCACAGCTTGTAGAATCTCTAAAGGACCACGTTTCACCACAGCAATAGCCACAACAACTGAAAGCGTGCAAGCCTGTCATACTCGTACAGTCATAGACGTGTCAATTTATGTGGCCCGCGCTCCTAGAGAATTTAATTTGATTTATATGACATCGCAATCATGTCGCATTATACCGGTGTCTTTGAAAGGCCTATGCAGCTGTTAGCGCCATATTGGTTTTATTTTCGGCAGTCGTTGTGGCAGCAAAGCATTGAGTGTGTACACTTGATTTTTGCAATTGGAAATGCTGTGTGTTATGTGATAAATATAGGATTTAATTTGTTTCAAAGAGTTCTAGGAAACATAGTAATTAAAACTTATAAAGTTTTAATTTTATGTCGTCCGATTCATTTCTAAAGGTAATTAGATTGCCTCCAATCTATTGTATGCCCATAATACAATTGTTGCCTAGTTTGGGGCCGTACAGTTAGTGTGTTCGTCAAGCAATGTGTACTCGCTAAAACTCGGTACCGACTGTAAAGCATGTTTTTGTAAACAGTGTAGTCATCCAATCAGAGTCTGAAAGCTGACCCCAATACAAATAATCAGGAGTGACCGACAGGCCTCCGGACAGACAGACATAGCCGCCATGTGCGCTTTTTTACATTTCGGTACGGAACCCTAAAAAACAAATGAGCTCAGTTACGTGTTTTTATTTCTTAATTCTGATTTTAAGGCCTCGCGTGAAATTTACATTTGTCGATTTATTATTACAGTGTCATTGTGTGCATGGTTAACTAAGGCGTTAACTGTCACTCTAATAATCTGTTTAAATACGATTATGTCATTTTGATTGTGACAACCAGCTGTCATCTGATGTCATTTCTTCGTGCACGAGTGGCTGTAGTGGCAATTAAGGTATCAATTTCTATTGCAATCTGAATCTACTTGCATTGTTAAGTGAGGTTATGGTGTGGATTTAACTATAGTGTATACGAGCTGTGAGGGTTAGGAGAGCGAACATCTTGGTATTTAATCATTTATTATTTTGAAAAATAACTAATTTTACGGATTTTATCGCGTTCATTTATGTTGTGTTTTTACGTTAAGCTATTGAAGGTGCTACCACCGACTTGAGTATTCATGTTTGTGTTAGAATGACTGTGAGCAAAGGTAACCACACCACATTATTCGCTCGACATTTGTAGATCTACTATGGCACCAATTGGCTATACAGTGTTCTTGTCTAAGGTTTCACCTTTCAAGCTACTTTCAAGGGACTCCTATACACATAGAGTTATAAATAGAACTTGGGAAGACAGATTATCGTGTGATTGTCATGACATGTAATTATACTATATCGCGTGGGTGTGTTCAAAGGAATAATCGGACAAATAAAATGATTGTAATAATAATCGATATTGGAGCTATTTTAATTCACAAATCGGCTATCGCTTATCTCCCAGACGTAATTAACATAAATTGCGTCTGCACGATATATATCTTTATTCTATTGTAAATAAATTAAAATTTATTCGTGGAAAATAACAAAAAAAAATCATAAAGAAGTAAATACCTA
Source organism: Pheosia gnoma (assembly GCA_905404115.1). NCBI lineage: Eukaryota > Metazoa > Arthropoda > Insecta > Lepidoptera > Notodontidae > Pheosia > Pheosia gnoma. The sequence goes on from FR989911.1 coordinate 8,220,921, forward strand.
CTTATTATTCGTGATATGTAGGGATTTTTCTGCCTGCTCATTGTAAGATCATTTTTACATGGAAATACTTAGCTCTAACGCTACGACTTGCCCAACCTATGTAGTTTCTTTCTCTTCTTTTTTTATACGGGCAAACGGCTACAAAGTAGCCAGTAATTTTTGCTAGCGTCAAGTAAAATGATTCTTTGTTATTTTAAATATCAGTGACAAACCCTTGATGATATAATAATGATATTGATAAATGCATCTCCTAATCCTATCAGTAAAAATGTGGAAACCTTTTAGAAGAGGTACTTGCTTTAAAGTTCGTACTTTGATATTAAATCGCTTGTAATGACCTATTTGCCTAATAACACTATTTCTAATTTAGAACAACGATTTTGCGGTTCCAATCTGGCGCCGCAATAAAATGATAGCGTTCGAAATTTAACACCGATGAGGCCATTCGAATTCGCTAAACGATTAAAAAAATACTATTTGAAATAAGAATATTATTTTTTTAAGCCAGTGTCACATGGTTTACTGTGTGTGGTGGATAATATCATAGAGAAGAGATATATATTTTCATTGTGCGTGTTTATAAGTGTGCACAAGTGAAGAAAATTTAAAGAAAATGGTATACTCGACATGGGTTTTTTAATTACCCCAAATATTTTTTTGTAAAATATACTCAGCTGTACTGATAAGGGTAAGAAATTCATTTTGTCATTGTTATCAGCGTCATCATTATCCACCGGGGTACTATTCTTAAAACTACGAAGAAATTTTACTTGATTGAGCCGATAAAAAAAAGGGAAACTATCCTTTCTATAACGCCATTTTGTCTGCCTAGCATCGTAGCTTCAGGCTTTTCTGTTTGATATAGAATTATATTTAGATATATGGTTCTTAGCTTTAGTCAACAAAAGTTAATTTAGTTACTTTAAATACGAAGATTTAGTTTACTTTCATTTTCTCATAAGCTTTCAGAGTGGTTCATTGCACTTGTGTAGTTCATCGTCGCCCTGACATTGGCTTTGAGATTGATGCAAGCGGTTATAATTCGCGTTAGTTCGTACCAGTTATCACTAGCTATAACTCACAATACTTCAGATCTCTAAAGGGTCACTGGAACAGGAAGTCCTTATATATAAACAACAACAACTTTTATGTTCTGATTACCGTCTGATATAACGCAGCTTAGCCATTGTGTTAGGTAACTACTTCAGTAGTTTTGTTTCAGATGCGGTCGTCCTTATTAAAAAGATCACCGAGGTGGGACTTCCAATAATACACCACAGACTGTTAGAATGTTTAATCTAATTAGATAAGTAATTGTAATAAGTTTTACAAGCAACCAGTACAACAACTTTTTTTCCAGTTCCCTCCTTTATTTTTCTCCACAGACTATGAAATCGCGACGCGCTGATGCGCTGTTTTTTTTGGCAACGCCCGTCTTTATGTAAAGTGCTTACAATATAAATTGGCAAATCTGGAGTTTTAATTACTGTAGTTCAGCAAGTTTCAAGGTTTGAACATCGTAGTTGTACTAGGTGCTTAGGTACAAACAGGATACATATGTCGAATAGTGTACGTAAAAGTACAATTGAGGGTTTTCCTTTTTCATCACCACGTTGATGGTAATGTAAATTTTATTAAATCATTGTACTTCTAACGAACAACACACTGGTAATCTTCACAAATGAAGGCTTTTCTTCTTCTTTCTTTACGAAATAAAAAGCGATGAAATAAAAGGGATATGAATAATATGGCCTCACCCACAACGTAGTGGGTATTTTGCCAATGTAATTAAATAGCGATAGCACATCAATAAATACGTACACATTTATCTCTAATATATAAAACAAAATCGTGTGAATTACACCATTTATAACACAGAACGGGTGAGCTGATTTTTATAATCTTTGGTATATTAAATTTGCTTCTGCCCTGAATAGCAGAATAATCATTCAAACATGGGCAAAAATCACAAAAAAAGATAATTAATTTTCTTATACATTTGTTCTGAGGCGGTACGAAGTTCGCCGGGACAGCTAGCTATAAATAAAATAATATGAAAAAAAAACAAACCAAATTCTAAATTCAAATTACGAAATGTCACATTTTAGTGATGTGATGTTTGTGGCTACGAGTATTGATATTGTTTACGTTCTTTTCACAGTCGATTAATCGTTAATGAAAACTGCTATTTAATATTATTCGAACCGTGTCTAGAACAATGAGTGGCGATACGTTGACCTTTCGCATGAGCGACTAGTGTACTACTTGCGACTTTGACGGGCTTTCTTACAAATTGGAAAACTGTGTTAAGTCGATATCTTCACGAGGAAATGAAAGTGCTTTGTTATAATGTGCGTCTATTTACCAAGATAGTTATAATACTACACAGGTTTTGTATTAGTTTTTAACGAATAATTCGTGATTATCTGAACTATGAAATTTTCAACGAAATGATAAGTAATAAAATTCAAGTAATGCGTTTGGTAATATATAAGGTGTAACAAAAATAGTGTAAAATATTTTTACAGGTTAATTAGTAAGTCATTTGATGCATACAATAATTGTGTAAATGATGATTGTTTTTTTTAAAATAAGGCGTACCGAGAGCGTTTCACTGTGCTCTTTCATAGGTACGGGATGTCATTTTTAAATTTTTTAATAATTTGATTTTCTTCTTAGGCGATGTTATCTTATATTTAAATTTACGTACTGATGGACCTGTTCAAAATGTTACACTAATATTGTTACACCTTATATACATTGTATAGGTTACTCTACACCATTTGTGTCTTCGAAACATTCAAATGTAATACTTTAATAATGTATTTTCAAACCTAATAAGTACAGATTCTAAACAAGTTAACGTTTATTTGCGTCTGGAAACTGGCGTCTATGTTGACAATACCAAACCGCAAGCGTTATTGGAAAATACAACACCGTACAAAAAGGTTTTTTAAACAGGTTTATTTTTCACAAAACTTCCGATCTATAAAGGTACTAAAGGGGAAAGTATGGAATTGTTTGATGTTTGTATTAACCGAGCTCTAGATTTTCGAATGCGTTTTATAGGCGATTGAAACGTTCACACATAAAAGCTTTATCGGTTTTCGAACGTTATTTTTAATACATGTGTTTTTAATAAGTAGGTCCTATGTTAAACATAAAAACAATTATTCTTAACTTTTTAACGACCTGTGAGTTTTGCAGGACTAGTTCTTTTTTTGAAATGTATTTTAAAGTCGGCTAGTATTCTATTTCAAATTTAGTTTTTGACGTCGTAGTTCCAACTAAAAGTGATGCAAGTTTTTTTTAAAGTAACATTTTAGTTTTACATTCGATAATTGAATATTTTGCCGAGTAATTATTCAAAGTTACTTTTATATTTATTTATATTATATTTACCAAACTGTAGGTATTTTATAAGTAAATATGCTATATATTTATGTGGCCTAGCTGAAATAGTCGTCGCTATGTCAACCACTTAATAAATATTTCTTGTCTCAAATATTGTGTTTTATTCATTTCTTACCTTATAACTATATTTGCTCGATAAAATATGAGTTTCCCCTCGCCTTAATTAATATTTAATTGCAAAACCAATTAATCGATGATAAATCTCGACGACAATATTCATCGTAGTAACCACTAAATAAAAAAAAAACAATAAAACTCACCATTTTAATTGCCATGAGCAAAACTAAACTTTTCCAATGTATTAAATAAATCATACATAAAACAAGTGGGCACTACGTTCATTTGAAAAACTGTTATAACACTTTTATGTAACTTTTTAAATATATTTTACACATCACTGCTGCCATTAACTAGACTGTTATTTTAAAAATAATAATTTCTATTCCATTTTCGAACGCGTGCGGAACGGCCGGGGCCTGTTATGGGCGACTAGTGCTGCCCACGACCGATGGAACACTGCTTGCGTAGAGCTGGCCTCGCGTAATATGGCATTACTATTAGTGTGAACCGCTTTATTGAAATTCCATCGAGTTTTCGCTCATCAACCCGTCTAGTGATGTAATGTTTATTGCACTGAAAAGCGTTTTGATATTATTGGTCGGATTAGGATAGGCGCCTTTTGTACACCACTATATATATGGTCATAATTCTCGGAATGTGATGTCGTTAATATTTCCAATCATAGTTATCTGATACACATACTAGAATAATTATAACTACTGAACTAAACTAGGTGGATTCAAAGGTTGTGGAAGTACCAACCTAAAGAAAATATTTTAAACATTGTTACGGGTTAAATAACAAAAAGCTAACTTCAGTACAAAAAATTCATAAACTATTTCATAGTCAACACCGAATTATGTCCTGAAATGTGTAAAACAAATGTGGTAAGAGGAATGACGAAATGTGTAAGTGAATTCTTTATATTTTTTTCTCTAAATTCTTTTGAACTTTTCATAGCGGATAAAATTGATAATAGAAATAATATGTGTACATACAAAACATTATATTATTTGACGGCCTGATAATCACAGTTGATAGTGACCCTGCCTTCTGCGCTGCAGGTCCCGGGTTCAAAACCTGGTACGGACAAACTTCGTGTGATGAGCACGAATTGTTTGTACCCGAGTCATGGATACTTAATATCTAAATAATTAATATATACTGGGTTCACCCTTAATGCATTGTACGGTACTCATAATACAAGCGATGCTTAGTGTAGGACTGTATAGTTAGTGTGTTCATCAGGCAAAATTTATTTATTGACCTATACATATACCTACCTACTTAATATTGAAAATGTAATACCTAATTACTCATGCGCCGGCCAGGCCGACGCCAGCGCACACCGAATTGTACATAATATCTAGTCAAAGCTGATGGCCTGACCTATTAAAATTGTATTTTCAAGCACTATGTCATTGATACGACCATTTGATGCTGTGGAGACGCTATTCAATCGTCAATACCTCGTTATCTTTTTAATACGTTATTTATTGATGTATGGGAAAAGTTACTGTACTCAAGCGTACCTAGCCGTTCCAATATTGTTCTCACATACCCATAACAATGTACTCAAAAATTTTAAAGATCTTTTAAAAAAAAGAGCAACCATGGAGTTTCTTGCGCGTCCTTCTCCATAGGAACGGCATTCCGAACGGGTGGTAAAGTTGTAGTAACAATTTTGACGATTCGTAAGTATATAAATATATTTTGTTTCTGTTATTTGTATTTTACACATAAAATATTACGCAATGATCGTCCTTATGATGGGCCCAAATAATAAGAGGCTGGTCTGCTGCCATTTTGTAATAAGTATAACGGTTTTAAAGTCGTTATGTAGGATAAAGAAATTGGTAAACTTTTTTTAATATAAAGTTGTTGTCTAGCTCGTCAAGAAATGATCAAGCCGCCTTTCAGTCCAATTGAAGTACAATATACTCGTATGATCGACATCGTATGAATATGAAAATGACATAAGCTGCAGTAAGTGTAAAAATGGATGGATTGTAATACCAGCGAAATGATGGAGGTTGGGTTGGATGTGACGTGAGCATGCCTAACAAATGGGATGAATCAAAGAAAATACACCCTACGTTGGGATTGAAAAAGCATGGCATTGTACCTGTTTTTTTTTTCAAGCATCCTGCTTTTCTGTTGGGCCACAGCTCATGATGAAGTAGATCAAAATAAACCCCAATATTCGCTACTTACCTCATGTCATGCTTTGATTATATTTTTAAATATCTGTGTAAAACTGTTGCAAGTCGACCACGGAAGAGGCTTATCAGTTTTGACAACAACTCCTAGTTAATGAACATTTCAGTTCTAAATTTCAATTGATTATAATATACATCGATCTATTACGCGACTCCATCAGTCACATGTATTTTATGTTGTATTACGAGTAGAATGTGTATAATCGGTATTTTTGATTCAATTAAATATCAATGGATATTTTTATCTTCAAACCCAATAACTTTTTTTGTATTTTATTTTTTATTACATTATAGGCAAGTATTTGATCTCGATCTCATCTGATGGTAAGTGACGATGAGATTTACGATGGAGCATACTTGCCTAGAAGGTACCTGTTCACTGAGTGCATTATATATGTGTGTGAGTACTCACCGCGAGCAGAGTGGCCAGGGCGCTTGCCATGCGCATAGTAGCAGCGCGGCGGGTGCGCGGGCGCCGCTAAGTGACGGAGGCGGCGGGCGGACGGGCGCGCGCGGGCCGCATCCGGCCGCCCTCCGGAGCTCTACCACGGTCGCGGTGACATCGCGCTCCTATAACACAAAAGTATCGGATTAGATAGAGTTAAGCACATTAATAGTGATTTGATTGATTAGTGAAGGCTGCCTGAGGTCGCTATGTCAATATGTAGCTTACACGAGGCGAACGCTCGCAATAATCGCCACCCGTTATTTTCCTTGCCGTCAGACTGACTCTATATATAGTTATATTCTATTTTATGTCAACTTTCTGTGAACTGATTGCTGGGATATTACAAATTACAATATACAAATTCTACAACTAATAACATTCTAATTACATAGTTTATCAATTCAATTGATGTATGTAAAGGCGATATGTAGCCCCAGAATGACGGTCTTGGGAGCTGGGCGTGACAGTCTAGTGGCACCATGATGGCGGATCTATCAACAAGTGCGCATGTGCGAAACTGACGAATGATGTGAAAGGCTACTCCCTATTGTCCTTAGCAGTCCGCTATTGGTCCAGAAAATGGTGGAGCATAGGTCCTCAAAATTACTTACAAACCCACGGAGGTACTATTACAAAGTCAACCATTTGATTATTTGACCGGATTAAAATACCACATCAAAAATTTTACATGAAGAATGTAACATGATAAATTATTTTCCTTATCCGTGCATCAATTTTCCTTAGAATAATATACATCATCGTCATTTTTGCCAAATCACGTCACATTGCCAAAGTCCTTTTCACAAAATTATCGTGACAACTGTTTAGATGTAGGTGTTATTCGCCTAAGAGACTAGCAAAGAAAAAGAAATATGATTATGTTATTTGCATTGCTCAGGCGCGAAATATAGACACCAGAAGTGGACTCGACGATGGAGGTTCATGTAGAGAGCACGCTGAATTTCAGTCGCCTATATTTAAAATATCAATTTTATTTAAGTGTTACTATCACTGTAATGTTTTCGTTAGACCATCGTTTAGGTACAAATATCAAAGAGAGTCAGGGCCCAGGTTTTTGGAGTCAGGTCTCAATGGGATGGAGCGGATACCGCTCCGGTATGAACAAGTCACAAATTATCCCGTTATCAATGACATCATTGGCCCTTCCACGCCTCCGGGCAACGTCACAGGAAATATCTCTTATCATTGATATCTTCGGCGCCATGATAATTCGACTTTTATTAAAATATTTGCGCAGTGAGTCAGTAATAGATGTTTTAATTCAGTTCCCTGGTAATAGTTACGTGTGTTTTTATGTAGCAGGTCGACGTAAAATGTAGTTTGTCCGGTTCCAATAACGACTATAACACTTACAGTAAGTATCACCTAAAAAAAACTATTAATTTTTAAGCACACCACCAATTTGTTGTACCTAAAAGACCAACATCAAGCCAGTCATAAGTGAATTTCGCAGTCGACGCAGTTTAGGTACAATGGCTGAAGCGTTCTGAAGCCATAACATCTTGCACTGTAAAACTATTAAAGCCGTTCTTAGCTGACAATATTTTTAACCCCGAATTTATAAACGTTTTATAACTATATCAAACGTCATATAGTACTGCGCAAAGCAAACCTCTTGTGCGCAGTACTATATTATGACGTTTGATAAAGTTATAGCACGTTTATAAATTAGGGGGATAATGTATATCGTAATTTCTTGCTGGGTTTACATTTAACTCTACATATGATCTATAAGTTTTTTAAATGTTATAAATAAATCTTACGAAGGATTGCGTAGCCATGTAGCCATTAATTTGTAATTAGAGTTAGTACCTTTTTACCAGCTACTCAAACCTGCCTAGTCTACATTGTTCTTACATACTCAGAACAATATAATGATCTGCTCAGTAATGATAAGATCCTTTTAAAAAGAAAAAAAACATGGAGTTTCTAGGCCGTTCTTTTCCAAAGTAACGCATTCCAATCGGGTGGTAAAAACGTAGCTTAGCATTTTGTGTCTAAGACGACTATTCATAAGTAATAAGATAATGGTTTCCATGAATAAACAAATATTCTGATTCTGTATCCCCCTCACTATTGTAGTTACAAAGTAATTGCGGATCATTGATTAGATAAAAAAATAACATGCAGTCGTTAGTGTAGACAAAAGTACTTTAATAGACGCAATTATCGACACGGTTGGAATGCGATTTGAAATTGATACGGAGTGTTATCGTTCAAGGATAGTAGGTACACCTAGTAACTACGTTAAAATAACCTCTCCAAATTCCGCAAATATATAGAAACATGTGTGCTGAAATAAAACTAATTTGAAGGATTTTATCGCGTTTATTTTATGTTTTTACGTTCTCGGCGTTTCGGCTGCTTTACAGCAACCATGGCCATGGGGGGACTCTTCATTCAAAAACATTGACATCCTTAGAGGTCTTAGCGCACCGCTACAGTACTAAAAAATATAGCTTCCAAATTTCTAAGCTCTGGCCGTGCGTTGTTTGTCAGCTAGTCGTTGTCAAGAATTGTATTAAAAAGATTTTTGTCTATTTACAATGTTATTTACAAAAGACTATTCTTTTGAAAAATGCCATGTGACTCAATAGTAAAAGAATTTTTAGAAAAGAGTCAATTGCCGAATAGTTAGAGGGCCTTTTCTTCCTTCCCGCCAAAAGCCTCCATCTATATATATTTTAAAGAGTAAAGGTCACAGAATATAATGTATACGTTCATAAATACCACAGAGTAAATTACCCAAGGGTATTTTTAGATCATTGACAGATTAACACGTTGACGGTATGCGATAATGTTGATACTGTGCGCTTCACAGTTAATCAATGAATACGTAATTACAACTAGCGATTACACCTGGATTCGTTTAAATTATATTTTCTCTAGTAATAATATCGTTGTCTTTATTGAGAAAGGTGTGTAATTTTTATACAACTTAAGCCCGGTATAATTATGACAAAGGCTATAAGGACCAGAATTTTGCGTCGGAATGTGGGTGCACTGCAGAGCAACTTTGCCTACCCGTTTGGGAATACAAGCGTGATGGCTTATTTAACTTTTATTGTACTTTTACTATTGCTTACATTGCATACAGTTAAAGTATAAGTTATACTATTATTAGTCGTGAACAAAAATATAGACTTTTAATTATTTACATTAGGAAAATTAGAACAGTTCAGTGCTAAAGGCATATGACGTCACTACCGTACGTCAGCGAGCGTGCGACTAAGAAAGAGCGCTACCCCACTCTCTTCCCTCCTTTACTTGTTAGTTCCAAACTTGAATAAGAAATATCTTTTAAATTATTGTAGATATATCGATTTAATTATAGACCGTTCTCAGCAAATAACCATACTCAGTTATTTACTATATCCTCCTCCCTTATAAAAAAGGAACCATGTAATTTCTCGGCCATTCTTCTCCATAGGAACGGCATTCCGATCGGGTGGTATGATACACAGATGTGCGGAAAGCAAATCATGTTGGTATTAGTTGTCGATGTAGCACTTGTAATGACAAATTGTCGCGCTAATTATCTCATAATGAGGGTGACGTTATCGATGCTGTAATGTTTGTTTCTTGTACGCGGATCCGAGGGCCGATGAACCTAACATCCTGGTGGACGACTACCTTTAAATTGGTAGTGTAAAATTTCGAAAGATTTCATACTTAGATATTATGTTCATCCATCCATTCGTCTACCGACAGACGTCCACTGCTGGACACAATGTTCCCTCAATGACGTCCACGCTTCACGGTCCTCCGCAACTCGCATCCACCGTCTCCCTGCGACGCGTGTAATATTATCAATCCACCTTGTAGGGGGCTATCCTGCACCATGTCTTAAATACTTAAATATGTATGCACTCGTATAAACCTATATATTATATTGGTCACTTTGGTTAAGGTCGACTTATTTCTACAAGATTATAAGATAAGCATTTCAAAATCAGGAACCCACCACTGACCCTTGGTTTGTCCACTTTTCCAATATGTATATAAACCAAACAAGTTGATCGATAATTAAAGAAGCCATCAACGACGAACTCCTCTAAGAAGTTAGTCGATAATTTATCTATCACGAGAGTCGGGACCCCAAAAAATATGCAATTCTCCGCGAAACGACCTACCTTCCTTCCTACCGTAACCTACCTTCAAACTAACCAAACTTACCAACATAACCTCGTTATAACATTATAGATACTTAAATTCTATGATTATGGTCAAAAAATGAATTATGAATTGTAATAGCAACAATAAAAATCAAACAATAACCATTAACCCTATTAGAACAAAGCTACGATGGAGTCTAATACTAAGCTACAAGGCAACTACTCAGTGTTACGCAATAATACCGCTACCGCAGACTGGTTTCAGCAAGAGTGAAATTTTAACACAACCGGTCGCGGCCCTCGGAAACTGAGAGGATTTTTCCGTGACAACTATAACTGGAACCGAAATTGGAAAATTAATGATCTTATATGGCAGTGATAGCAGTTTATTTGATGTAGATCGCGCGTTGTAGGTGACGCGTACGATTCTATTTCGGTGTAAACGAGGAATTTTAAACGATTAGAGTGATCTTTGCCAGCTAGCACTAGCTGCTTTTTTAAAAAGGCAGAATTTGGATAGGTCGAAAAAAATTATAAATGTGATTATTTGTGAGCAAAATTGTTTTTTTTTTATTAACGTATTCTGACTTCACATTATCATTGCAAATGCGCTAAACAAGGGCTTAGTATACAGTTTCTGCATCACGCTATAATACAGTGTGATACAGAAATGGTATACTGACACTTGATATTTAAATATGGACACTTACTCATCTAAACTCCGTCGTCTCAACCTCAATGTTCCATTAATTCAATCAATGCATCACCAAATACCATTAAGCTGACTCGCGCACGTATAAATCTTCAGCGGAATTGCGCTCGCGCACTTTAGTATCAACACTCATAATAAATCATGTGAACCCTTCCCTTTATTTGGGTTCTGTACGTGAAATAGATCATCATTCCCACAAAATATTTATAGTATACAATTTTCACTTTCTAAGACTCCATTAATATAGAAATTTGACTCGAAGTCATAACATACTCACCCTAATATACTAACATGTTAGTGAAAATACTAAACTAAATAAACTATTCAGAAGTCTCAATTTATAATCGCATATAAATCTGGACCAAAGACTTGCTTCATATATATTAAACAGAGTGTATCTGTGTATGCTTATCTACAGAACCACTAAAGTTAATGTTACAAGTCGCACAAACCATTACATTATCTATTAGTTCAACGGATAATAGGTGTTTTAATTAAAACGCAAGGATTTGCATTGCAATCGGCGCAGGCGGCGGCAGCCTCTGATTGGTCGTTACCAAACATTGCACGCGTCTCGTTGGTGTTCCTGATTGATGATTGGTTGTTTGACTAATTAATTATTTAATGGTGCTCTAAAATTAGTGTCACTCTTGTGAATTTGTAAAGATCTGTTGATGAGAGGTCGTCAGTTAAAGGTATTTTATAAGAATGGTTTTCGATAAATGTATGATTTTTTTTTATGGTTAGCTAAGTACTAGGCGATAAAACTTGTAATGACGCGGATTGTGATTCGCCATTTTGATAATGCAAAATGGTCCTTAAATGCACTATAGTTGTCTATTCACTGACATGTTAAAAACTTAGTTGCAAGAACTTAATTGTTTATAATGACCGGATTAGCGCAACTTATAGTGACCCTGCTTTCTGTGCCGGGGACCAGGAGACAGGAGATCCGAAACGCAGGAAAGAAACGTTGAGAGCGCGCTGAGTAAATCGGTTCTATATAACACAACCGCGCCGTGATTAATCCGTTCATGGTTGTTTAATTCAATTTGTAGCTATAGCTGAAACCTAAGAAATCATGACCTATTTATTTTTTTGCGGCCAGCTACACCAAGACTAACACGTGTTTGTGGCCTTTATGGAAAAAAGTTGCGCACCACTGCTTTAATTCGATAATTATTTGTCTGTGATTAGTAGTACCTAGATTCAAAAAGTTTTCCCTTCCGATAAAAAATACATCATCTTTTTTATCTGTTGATAATATTCCTTTTTTATCTTAAAATTCTGATTCACTATACAAACAAACTGAACAGGTTGCTTATCCAACACCTATTGACGTTAACAAGTATTAGAGTGAGAAAATACACTTCGCAACCAATTAGCGAGCGGTCCCAGATTGCAGTGGTGCCCTCTGCATATCGGGCTGTGGCGCCTGTCTGCACTGGCTGTATTAATTAACATTCGATACATAACTTATTATAAATAGTCAATTGGAATATCTGTGATTTACCAATAAATGTTAGTTTTGACTGTTTGAAATATGTATAGATTAAAATTATGTTTAGTTGTTTGTTCGTTTATCGAGAGCAAACGCTGTATCCCGAGCATATATTTTCCAAAGATTAGAAAAAAGTATAATTTCAGGTATACTAACGATCTGATTAGATCTGTTGGTAGTGACCCTGCCTTCGGATCCCGGGTTTGAATCCTTGTAGGTACAAACTTGTGAAGAGCATGAATGTTTGGGGTGTTCGTCGTTTCACACCACAAGCGGTTCGCACCATGGTGTGAAACGACGAAGTGTACTTTTTGAAGGCGCTGTTTCACACCATGGTGTGAATCAGCCAATGCTTTTTTAGACTTCGTCGTTTCGCACCATGGTGTGAATCAACCCAGGACTCTTTTTGGCTTCGTCGTTTCGCACCAATATCGAAAGTTTGAAAATATAGTGTGGTTTTGTACAGACGGGTAGAAAACTGTTATTGGATAAAATGAATAGTGCAATAAAATACAAAACAGGCATATAACTTAGCCGCCCATTGTGACACTCTCTGCATAAGTTAAGTTTTTGTAATTTTGTATTCATTTTATGTGGTGGAACAATAAAGTGTTATCTATCTATCTATCTTTTTTGTTATTGGATAAAGTATTAATACGAATCAAAATAACTGCATACTTTTTACTGAAAAATGTAAACGATAAATAATCACAGATGGGGCGGGGGGAGGGTCTTTTACTTATAACTAATTAGATAATATCACAGGTAGATTTTTACTACATTACTATTATGCTTACATAATTAAAGTAATAATTGAAAATCACAGGCTGGGCTGTAGTGTTTGAGATTTTTTCCATCACATATAGCCAGCCGTCATACAATAACTTCGGCAGCAAATGTGATAAGACCCAACTTTTTCGCTTTCGCCACAAAATGCGGCTGAAGACAAAATAGCACCCAACAACTTTTACTTCTGGACTTTTGTTTATGGCTGGTGATATATTGTATTATTTATATTAAATGCATAATATTTCTAACAACAAATTACTATGATGTTTTTTATGAAAGTTTATTATACACGTATAATGTGGTTAGCTATTCAAACTAATCTCAAAATATAGGATGTTACAAAAATATTGTGAGATGTACTTACCTAATACAAATCACACAAATTTACAAAACACAACGTGAACACCACCACTCTCAGAATATAAACTCCGTACAGTAACCTTAAAGATAACCCAATAGCATGCAAAATAATAATATAATTGTTATTTGCCAATCAGAAGCCTGTATTCCTAGACCAGAGTCATTTTATTGTTTATTTGACAAGTGACTTTTCACGAAAGGGATTACTTTAACCTATCTTCATTTTTTTTTGTTGACGGGTGGGAAATCTTCGATAGATACGCGGCCTCTGTGTGGGAGATCTGTGTGAGTAACCCCCCCGGTGGCCGCCTTCGACACATGTTGGAGGGGCTCCGGGATCTCCAAACGGAACGCACTCACGAACACGCTCTTAAAGTAAAAAAAACAATTATTTTGATTCGTATTAATACTTTATCCAATAACAAAAAATCTGAGTTATATACCTATTTTGTATTTAATTGCACTATTAATTTTATCCATTAACAGTTTTCTACCCGTCTGTACAAAACCACACTATATTTTCAAACTTTTGATATTGGTGCGAAACGACGAAGCCAAAAAGAGTCCTGGGTTGATTCACACCATGGTGCGAAACGACGAAGTCTAAAAAAGCATTGGCTGATTCACACCATGGTGTGAAACAGCGCCTTCAAAAAGTACACTTCGTCGTTTCACATCATGGTGCGAACCGCTTGTGGTGTGAAACGACGAACACCCTGAATGTTTGTACCAGAGTCATGGATGTTTAATCCCACTAATATTATAAATGTGAAAGTTTGGATGGATGGATGTTTGTTACTCAATCACACAGAACGGCTGAACGGATCTGGATGAAATTTGGCACAGAGATAGATTATAGTCTGAAATAGCACATAGGTACTTTTTATCCCGGTAAAATGTATGGTTCCCGTGGGATAGATTAATATGGTAGCATACATACTTTTTAATCGCGGGTAACACCGCGGGGCGCAGCTAGTATCTATATAAGTATTATATAACGAGTTCGCACCCAGTTCATTGTACGGTACCCATAATACAAGCGTTGCTTTATTGAGATATTATTTTCATATTGATAACAAAAATATGTAATTACAAAGACGTTACACACTGACAGCCTTTTTTCTTATAAATACAATATGTGTTACCCATAACACCCCAATGTCATATATCTCAATATTGATAACAGTGTCTAAATGTTCGTTTCGTGTAAAGTAATACTAAAAGGAACATAGGTCCACAAAACTAGGGCGAATAAGATAGTCATAACTTTAATATAAGGCTAAATAAATCAACACAGCATTGCAAGTAAGGATGTATTCGTTTAACTTAACGAATATTTAAGTTTCTGCATAATTGTGATTTTAAATAAATAACCAATTGACATTATTGATTGCCGATGACGGTTCGCGTCTTATTTGCAACTTGATATTACTTAACTAGCGGTTAAGTTGTACCTAAATATGTCAAGTTAAAGCACGATGACACACCTTAGTTTTCTGAACGGTGAGTACCGAATTAAGTCTAAGTTATGTATGAGCTAAAGGCAAAATGTTTGTAAAATAATTATGTACTTCCTTCGTAATAAAGTTAAAGTTGAAGATACAAAATGATGACCCAACATCAGTTGCTTTATTAGGTAACCAACTAAAAATGAAAAGAAGTAAAACAATGTTTATATTCACTCCATGGATACTATAAAGTGACTCTTATGAAAGGTTCACCCTTAAGTTAGTAGCAACCCTAATCTCTTTGAGTTATCTGCTATTTCGTCAGAGCTGTAATATATTTTACAATAAATACATATTTTATTGGACATTTTATATAAATACTCAAGTATAATATAAATTAAAAATTATAAAAAATATGATATAACTCTATAAAGGTTTAATTTATGATATAAATATTGCAAAAACATTGTTCCGAAGAAATGTTGTAAGCTTCGATTTTTCTGTAGCGAAGTGGTATGCCTGGCGGGGCGGCCGCTATGCCCCAACAGTTATAGTCATGAACTTGTATATATGTTACGTGCTCCGAAAACTCTCATAGCGCGTTGCAGGATTGTATGGAGAATTGTTAATTGTTCTGAATGTCGTCGGCAGCGGCATCTCTGTAGCTTGTGGTGCGGTTGAAGAAGTCGCTACAGTTCTAGGACGAAATGCATTTCTTGAGCAGGTCTTTCGAAAGCCGTGTGAAGTTTGGCACCAAATACCATCTGCCCGATGTGAGTGGGTACACATTAATACACCTCTGCCTCCTCCTTTAGACATTACAGGCGTGATGGAAATTGTTTTGTAGTCGGCTGCTTAAATAATTTAACGGAACCATTTAATTTTAAGTGCTTACTTTAAAGTTGTAGTTATGTTTGAAACGTCGAATTAAGCACATCCTTATCTATAGATGCTGAGTCTGTAGCTTGTTCTAATAGCTACGTACAAAAGGCAATTTAAATGGGATATGCCTCGTGTTTATCTCGTCATAAATATTCTGAATATCATTCGTGTTTATAAGTCGGTGCGTACATACGAGTGAGTCCAATAGATTAGAGTGACCACACCCTTATCTTGTCCGCACAGGTTTCGCCCTCATATATCTGTCCTAAGAATTGAGATATATCGCGTGTGTCGCGGAATTCAGCTAATTTTGTTGCAAGGCATATACAGGTAATGCCCGTTACTGTGGTGTTTGATTCGGTACGAGTTGTTCGCGGTTTGAATTGGGCTTGCATGCCGATTTGGACTAAGTATAAGCTATGTAGTGTGCATAGATTTGCATTATATCAGCAAGCATTTATGAAATATTCCTATCAGTACTATTAGAAAACTGTAACTGGGCCGTGTCTGTATTGATGTTATGGCTAGTGTGATAAATTGGAAACTATTAACAATTACCGGGAACTACTAATATGTAACGGAAGGTTAATGTGATACATTTATCACATTAACCGGTAATTAATAATCTAACTTAACCGGTAATTTGAAAACCGCATTTATTACTCTGATCGTAACATGACATAAAAAATGGTGCAATAAGGTATTCGGTCATTTCATTTCTGACTCCAAAAAAGCGTTTTAGAATTGCTTTTTTTTAGATATTTTAGCATCACGGAAAACTTCTTTACCGATTTTATCAAAGTTACCACTATTAGACAAATTTGGTTATTCTCAAATAATAGTAAACAGGGTGTTTAGAAAGGGCATGCTAACTAATTATTATGTGAATTTAGAATTTAAACAATAATTGTTATAATCTGTCGGCATTTTAGTTGTTTTTTTAAAATGATATTACGAAATTATGACTTCACGAAACGACAACAAATGCGAATAACAAGGATTGTATACTCTTTCTGAATCACGTTGTATATAATCACGCTAGGACCATTTTGGGTCGAGCAACAAAACTATTAATGGTTAGCTTATAAGAATCATGCATCCTTAAATTCAACCTTGTGCAGTTATCTGAGACACGTTCTACTAGTAAAGTTTGACCTAAAATGCTATGCAAGCAAGGCTTATCTGTCAATCTGCGTATGCGCTGGCGCCATGCAATTATCCGTGCAATAATGAATCACGATTGAGAGATCGATGCCATTAGGTATAGTTATTTGCCATTGTGGTGTTAATTAAGTATTCAAATATGGTATTGCTCGTGTTGAGGGCTTGTTCACGAGGTGGTATGTTGGTCAACATATCGGTGGATATGTTGGTCGATATATCGGTGGGTACGTGGGGGTGGTGGATTTTTGTTGTCGATCATCTCTTGTAAACCTAATTTATTGGTTGAAAAATGAGCTTTAATTCTAGTAGCCAGTTTCTCTTATTTTTTATTGTGGACGGCTGTCAGTCTACACAATATTTTACTAGACGAGCTGCCGTTTGACTTTTGGAAATAAAACATCGAGTCCTAAGCCCACCGCTCGATCCTAAGGTGCGAATAAGGACAGCCTTAGCTGCCTTGATTGTGACAACATAGCCAACAAACTTTTTTATGTGTTTTTGGACATTGTGAACAACGGTCGACGTTTAATTCCTCCGTCATCCAGATTACGCTAGTCGCCTGCGCCGCTTAAGCAGGCGTGATTAATGTGACAACATCGTTAAGCCAGGTAGGTGGTACGTAGACATGTGACACGCTCAATTAACTGATCGTTTCTGATACAATTACTTCGAAGGTGTTGCAATATTATTATCAATAATAATAGTACTCGTGACTGAATTTAGATCGCGGCGGTAAATCTCAAAGGAGACCAGCCAACTGCGCAGAAGATCTTATAGAGCACAAGTATCTGCTCAAGAATCAGAATCAGAATATTTTTTATTCACGTAGACCATTAAGTATAGTGATTATGAATCGTCAAAAGTTACAAAATACTATGCTACTACTTTACCACCCGTACAGAATGCCGTTCCAATGGAGAAGCTCAGGTCACTCTGTCTTCCCTCACTCTTAGAGTACGATGGAACGGTTAAATACGGCTTTGCGTGCTCTTCGCGTTGTGAACAAAATATGATAAGCATCATGGGCGTTGCCAAAATGGGGCAGGGTAGGGCAGGGTGGGGCAGCTGCCGCCCCAAGTTCATGGAGTCAAGCGTAAAATAGAAGACCATTATACTACAGCGGGCCAATCATGTAACTCAATTTCAATAATGTGTTGTATTTCTATCGACTAACTGGTTGATGTCAATAAATTATATGCCTCTATAGTACCTTGGCAAATAAGATCAGTGAATTCAGGGAAAGATGTACTGTTAATTGGTGTCAGATTTTTGACTAAGAAAAGATAATGGTTCAATTCCTGTATCCTTGCTTTGCCCTACACTGAAGCAAACTCTGGCTACGCCTATGATAATCAGGTTTGAAAATGACATTCGCAGATGAAATCCAGAAATCCCAGAGGTGTGCGCCGGGTTTTGAACCCGCGATACTCATTTCCTTTTGGGTTGTCTAAGGAAGGAAGAGGTGATTTAATCCGGCTGTGTAAGCCAGTGAGGCTTCTGACGGGCTGTCGATAAAAAACTACAACGACGTTACAAAGCAACTAGTCGTATAACAAGTGAATTATTTATAAACATGCGGTGCCATTTTTCCTGCAGTTCGATTGTTTTGCATACAATATGTGTGCGGACAATACTATCCGATATGACACCGAGTATTTCTTTTTCTTTGAAATAATGGTGTCTGCAAAGTATGTACAAAGTGATTTTATCGATAAAACAGTATGGCGAGTCAGCCTTTTTTAAGTGCTAGAATATTTAGCCCACAACAGCGGCTCTAAATTTTTCGAGAGATATATAAGTATAATTTTATTATTTTTATTTTAAGTATTTGTAGACTATATTTTTGTGACAATAAGGTTGTACACACACTTTATATTGTCGTGTCGTACATAATCTATATGTTGCAGTTAGATTGTACATACCGGTTTTTTACAAAACGGCTAGCCGCTTGACCAGACGCTTAGGCGGAATGTCGATCAATACGTTCAACAATACGGTTGCCAATGTTCAGTCACTTCGTAAATAGATTAAGAGGTATATAGTTTTTGATCTTTAATGCCAAATTATGCGAAACTATGACACTATCCCTAACATATCCCTCAACTAATCTAGTGAAATGGCTATGTCGACGGAGCCCCGCGAACCCTATTACTAAGTGTAAGATCACCTACCTAACACGAAGGGAAGCTAACATCCTTCGAACCGAAACCAGCCAAGTCGTGGGGACCAGAATTCTTGAGCTCTCTTTGCTCGTTCAGGAGTGCCGTTGAGCAGTCCAAGCCCGTAAATAATTAGGACGCCGTATTACTCGTACAATTCGGCTGAAAGTCAAAACGCCGCACGCTAATCAGGCGTATTGTACAACGCAAAACGCCATTACAATATGGCTAAACGATAACCAGCCGCTATACAGAACTGAGACGTTTTATAAAGCACCTAGCCGTTTTGTAAAAGAGCGGGTTCTGAAATCCGGCTGCGACATATACATTCATTTAAAATGTTTTATTACAATACGCGGTAAAAAATAGGTTTTTCCAAGAATAATAATATTAAATAAGATAATAAAGAAAATTTTATTTTTCACTGCAGTCGCAGGAGCATAAATTAAGATAAATATCATAAAAAGGTATAAATTCTTCATTGGTGCATTTGTGACTGATAACAATCTTCGTATCATGGAATATTGCATTTATCAGGCATTCGGGGAAGTGTATAATTATTATATAGCTAATAATATAATATCGCCAGACGATCACACCAACTATACGGCCCACACTAAGCAACGCTTGTATTTTGAATACCGTATAATGGACTAAGGGTGAACCAAGTATACAAAACTTATATAAATATTTAAGTACCCATGCCTCGGGTACATTATATTCATGCTCGTTACACAAAGATTGTCCCTACGAGGATTCGAACCCGAGACCCTCAGCACAGAAAGCAGGGTCACTACCCATTAAGCAAATCAGATCGTCAATTATAAAGATAAATTATCTTTTATAAAGTATGTATCGTAGAAATGCAAATGTTTGTAGAGTTAGTACGTTAACGTGTTCAGATATTTGTTAAAACTGCATTTTGGAACAAACAAATTGCTCTCTGCTATCTATTAGATTGTGCGATTGAATCCAAACCAATGCTAACGAAGAGATAAACATTTCGTAATGGAGGCTTAAGAATTATTAAATAAAGTACTTGTTATATATTTTGGTGTTATACATAATAAAAAAAATTGCACCACATACTTATCCATAATCAAATAATATTATAATGATTAATACAACACAAATTATACATTACAAACGGAAGAAAAATTCAAGTAGCAGAGATTAGCAGGGCTGTTATGTAACTCTGTGTCAATCATTTTGCGTATTTCTATTGACTAATTAGTGGATAGAAACTAATGAGTCGATAGAAATACGCGAGTTGATTGAAACAGGTGTGCAAACAGAATTACATTACTGTTGCAAATCTGTTTCAATATTTTCTTGTTTTCTATCAACTAATTAGACGACTTGTTAGTCGATAGAAATATACGAAATGTTTGAAACAGGGCTACACAATAGCTCCTGCAGGTGCATCTCTGCTCACTATTTTTTTTTTATTTATTTGGATTTTAATTACCAACAGTGCTGACTGTAAACAAAATCCAATTAAGGTAATGCAATAATGAACGCGAATGACAAATTGTACCGAGCGATACAATATTGATATTCATAAAGATTCATATTATCGATATGAAACGGCGCCGCTGGTAGTGCGCCAATGACGCAAATGTTAGCGCCGGCTCCAGTGATCGTTCCAAACAGGCCGGCTCACTTGGCGGGTTATTATCGATTATTTCTTAATCGATATACTTATCGATTGACGGCGCGATAATTTGCTAACAGAATTGCTGATATCAGACGTCTTCCAGCTTGGCGTTTAGAGGACCACCTTTTATGACAAAGAGATGAGTCTCTTATAACTTGAGAAATAGATCTCCTTGTTTTCATAAATGCAATATAGTACTTTACGCATCCTTTGATCTACTGATGTGGGTGTTACCTTAATCGATTATTTCTATTCAATCGATTATCAACATAATCGATACCGAATAAGCACCGCGTTTGCAAATGACGTTTGACATCGGCGCCGGCTCGCTCGGCGCATAATAATCGATTATTTGCATTTTATAAAATATTATCTACTTAATCTGTGCGTCCGCCCACTCAGTACGAGGAGTCATGTTCGGAAGTCATAAGGCTGTTGGTAGATAGGCAGTCCTGCTTAAGCTTAACAGCCGTTTGGACACCATATTTATTCAATCCGGATAACTCGCAGAGCTAACACTGGCAGCACACAGTAGACATAAAATATAATACAATTATTGATTTCTTATATTTACGCGAATACTACACATTGAAATAAAACTAATCTTAAGGATTTTATCGCGGTTTATTTTTTATTTTACGTTCCCGACGTTTCGGCTGCTTTGCAGCAACCATGGTCACGGGAGGACTGAGGTGTTTGACGTCCTGGTGTCATAGTTTGACGGGGGTACCCTCATATTTGGTTGTTACTTGCGGTCCGATCTACGCAGAAAGAACTCACTGTGTCTTGAGGTCTTGCAATGGTACGGCGTACCATTGCAAGACCAGACACCAGGACGTCAAACACCTCAGTCCTCCCGTGACCATGGTTGCTGCAAAGCAGCCGAAACGTCGGGAACGTAAAATAAAAAATAAACTGCGATAAAATCCTTAAGATTAGTTTTATTTCAATATAATACAATTAAATAAAAAAAAAACAATCAAACCTCTATGGTAGTCGTTACTGGTAATCAGAAACCTGAAATGTCTTAAAGACTAGATCTATAGGTTGCCGGTAGGCCCACTAGTTCAGCCAGGTGGCTATCGAAAAATAAAAGAATTGGCAAAATGGCTGGAAGTAGTAGTAGAACAATTATTACTCAGAGCTATGCCATTTTATGTCTGCACTCTGCGTTAAACTTAAATCAATTATTAAAGCAAACAAATAGTTTACAGCATTCCGATCGACAAGTGATCGATCGTCTTGACACAAACAGAGCGAATTTCGCTTCAAGATACGCGAATATTTGCATTCCTGTTTCAATTAATCACGGCACTGAATAGCCGGCCGATGTGGATCACCTTCGAAGGCTGAATGAATATTGGAATTATTGATTCAGTATGCAAAACCGCTGGTCGCTGTGAGAAAATAAATTAACACTGCTAGGTTCAGTTTTGGTTTGAGATAAGATGGTAAGGTACATGATTTATCTGCCTTTGATAGACAACATGCTTTGATATCTAGCGTTAATGAAGATTTCAAATCGACCGTGTGTGCTGTTTGAAAAGCAATATTACTGGCTTATGGGATTAAGATAAAATAAAAGTTTTGTTACGTCATGATAAGATATATTGGCGTTTTAAGACTTGAAAAAAGACCGCCGATTTTTCATCGGGATCTTCTCAGCTGAGATTGATTTCTGATCCGTTACTCTACAACGGAACGCGATCTCAACTGAGATAGAAGAAAAAAAATAAACCTAGAAAAAATTTCATCGTCTATGATTAAAAAAATCTAATCAAATTTGAATAGGATTAGGTATAGGATATTATTTTTAGATACTTTACGTTCAATTTTAATGCAAAACATATGCAAGAGACGAGAGCGGTTTAAGAAGAACCGTTGGTAACATCGCACTCTTAAACTCAAGTTCAACAGCTACAAGTGTTAAAAGCAATAAGTGGACGCTTATATACAGCATATAAGCATCTACAAAAGTTATATGACTAAACTAATCGAATAGGGTGAATTGAAGGATATCACGCCCCAATGGCATTGCCAATGACTTTGGAATTGTTTCCACATTAACTGTACCCGAGCACTTCGCTTGGCAGTAACCCGATTGATCCGGTAACTTCTGGCGTTATCGACCTGCCGGTGATGTGAAGGATGGGTAGCGCAGAGCTGATGATGTGACAGATGTGCACAAGTGTGTAAATAAAAGGAATGTTTGGGCTCGTTTATAACTTCAGAAGCCATGATTTAAGTCATACATAGAACGAAATTAATAAAGTGGTGGGTACTCAATCAATTTTACCAAATATTAAATTTGAATGAACGTTTTAACATGAATGTTGGGAAGTAAACTATCAATACTTACTGTATTTATGGAAATTTTGTTGGAATTCTGCAGAGATGAAATAGTAGCTTTAAGAATATTTCTAAGATTGTACTTGTTTGCATGTTTGTCAAACGTTAAAAATTAAAATATACTTCAGGAGGATATTTAGACTGTTTTGTACTTAAAAAGTTTGTAGCTTGCTAGTACGATTTGTTGGTGTGTTCGTCTGGCGATATAAATTTATTTATCTCAGAAATCCGAAGTCCTAAAATATGAATGTATAAATACGTTCTGTCTACGAAAACCGTACTCTACGCCAATACGGAAGCGTCCAGTTTACAACTGCTATGTAATTGGGATCGGTGTAGAGGACGCGAAAATCATTAGGCCACTGCAGCATGACCCGCGACCCTGACCTTGACTTCCCGTGACCCAGACCTAACTATGATTGAGGTCAGTGCATTCATTGATAACCAAAAACCTTAAGAATTTAATGAAACGTTGATACTACACTTTCTACTCAGTTTCCCGATTCACAACTTTACGACAAATCTTGTAGCGACCGATTCGGTTATTAATTGAAACTTACATTATGAAATGTACTATGTAACACAGCGAGTGGTCGAACCGAACCATTCGGTTGCGTAGTCGTATCGAATCTTCGATTCGGTCATGAAGAATGTCTCTGAAAGATCTTCGTAGGAACGAGAAAATTTCTAATCGAATCGATTTGGCTACTTGTCGAAACGTTGTGAATCTACCCGCTGGGTGGATTTTGGACCATTCCCCAGTCTCGCTTAGAAATATTGTGTACGTAAACATAGTAATGGTTTTAATTATGATTAATGAGAATGTCAGTATCGTTAACTCATTAATGTTGTCTTAAACAACACAATATACAATCGTCACATACGGGTTAACTAAATCAAATGAAATACCAAAAAATATTTATTCATGCAGGCCAAAAAAGCACTTACGAATAGTCAGAAGTTACCGATAGGTAGGTGTAAGATGTTGACGAGACTACACAGAATGTAAAGCAGATTATTCATGCTATACACGCCATGTAAGGAATGAGGTTACTTATATACAACGTCTATACAGCTAATCTTACAGGTTTTGCGATGCATAGGCATAAATATACACGATTTAGCGCGTACTGCGTCCGATCTTAATGCGAGGAATTACGCTCCGAAGTTGTCTTAGTACTATTTGTATAAGTGGTTACGCAATTCGAATTTTGAAATTTGAATTTTGGAACCTATAATTTTTAAGAACCAATGTAACAAAATATTCTTCGTTGAATGCTTGCACTGATCTTGCACACTCAATGCGTTGCATTCAAATCCGAGTTATCACGCAGGGTGCCGGGGTGGAGGGGGAGGGAGAGTCATGAGTGAATTCCGAAAAGTCCGAATTCGGCCAATGCTTTCAATATCGCAAGACGCAGCGCATATGCGCCCTTAAAGGCAAAAATAACGGTCAATAAACCTACAGGTTGTTAAGGAGCGTAACAAGACTCCTATAAAATATGTATGTCGGCACATAAAAATTGATTATTATACAGCGTTAATGTGCGAGAGACATAAATCGCGGGTGTATTGCGCTTGTCAAAATATCTGCGCGCGCGCAGTGTGAAAGCGCGTGAAATTATGCACGCAGCCTTTTATGAGCGACGGAGTTTTGTATAATCACGCGAGACTGTTGAATATATTAATTAAAAACCATTTCATACGTTGAGAATGACAAGTATAAGTTTTATTTAGGTAGAAAACTAATCGAATTTAATGAAAATACTAAGTATCCAGTACAGTATAATATAGATACATGTACACTTTTGTACAAAAATCTTTATATTAGGTACCTATCAAGATGTTTGTGCACGAATGTACATGACAAATCATCGCTTCCATTTTGCAATATTGATAAGCTACAAAAATGGTCGGCAGTGACAGTAATTACAGGTTAGTACAGAATTTTATAAATATAGCTTGCATATACCATTTGCATAGCATTGATACCGTTATGGGCTTATTTTAAAACAAAATGTAAAGTTTTACGCATCAGGTAGAGACTTCAATGACGTCAAGGCCCTGAAGCATTATACTGATTTATTTTTTTCAAATTATTTCAAAAATTATTTTACTGTTAGTCATCTTAACGGTATATGGATTGGTAAACGAACAGCGATCCTAGTAGAGACAAAGGAACCTATCGTCGCGGGAAAAGTTGGAAATCCTAAAACAGGTCATTAAGTATCATAATACATTTCAGCGCAAAAAATGGTTGTTTATTTTTTAATGTGTAAAAACAAATCCATGGCATGGAACATAAGCTCGACATCTGCGACTTTACAAACCTTTAAGGTATACAGCAACACTAAGATTATTATTTAATTTATAAAAGATTCTATAGTCCGCAGCATAAAGGCTTCGCTTCGCTCGTAAAAATCGTATTAATATTAAAACGCAACTAATAAACCACAGGGAACATGGCAGACCATGGTGGTAGCAATTACGATTTTACAGCGCCATTCTTCCATTTGCAATAAAGGGATTATTGGCAGGTTCCCTCAGCACAATGGGCAGTGCACAGAAGCAAAACTATTTTAGTGATCAGGTTTCTGTAATATCTCTGAATGGCCACGGCCTCCCAGGATGTAATGAATTCAAACTGGCCTGTCTGGTAACAGCCTGTCTGTCTATTCCTAATGGAGAATATTCCCTGAAGCCCTTTGGACAGACGTCGTTGTGTGTTTGATACCTTTCAGAAGACTTTGCATGTTTAGTATTGTTGAAATTTGCAAAGCCCGTCCAATGATTGTAAAAAAAAATATCACCGTAACTTTGTTATACTAGTTTATTTTTCTTTTAATTTTCATCTCAATACCTTTTCGTGTACGGTTTTCTAATTGAAACATATTCGACAGGTATTTGGGAACATTACTAATTTAATAGTCATAATAGATTCATAAATATATTGACATAGCTGGGCTCCTCAGTTGCAAACCACCAGTCGTAAGTTGTACACTGCAGCGGCATAGTTAAAAAGATTGCAGAACTTTCTTCCTACTACCACTAAAATTGTCCTAGCACAATCTCTTCTACTTCCCATTCTTG
Source organism: Pheosia gnoma (assembly GCA_905404115.1). Classification (NCBI taxonomy): domain Eukaryota; kingdom Metazoa; phylum Arthropoda; class Insecta; order Lepidoptera; family Notodontidae; genus Pheosia; species Pheosia gnoma. Next base: position 8,247,309 of record FR989911.1, read on the forward strand.
ATTACGCTGACGCCTGCTATCTAGATCTCACAGAGGATCAACTTAATAAGCTTGAGCGCCTTCAAAATTTATGCATAAGATTTATATTTGGCTTGCGCAAATATGAACATGTCTCTCAGTTTCGCACTAAGCTCAAGTGGCTCCCTATTCGTCTTCGCCGGAATACTCACATCCTTTCCCTCCTTTACAACATATTGTTTAATCCCTCTTTCCCGCTCTATCTCAAGGAACGTTTTGAGTTTCTTCATGACTCCAATGTTTACACTTTAAGGTCATCAGAAAACCTCTCCCTTAAAATGCCTTCTCACTCCAGCAGTTTCTATGATGCTTCCTTCACCGTAGAGGCTGTCCGCTTATGGAACTCCCTACCCGTCCTAATCAGACTCGCTCCTTCATTGCACATCTTTAAAGATCGGGTAAAGACGTTTTACCTCACGGCATAACTGCAAATTCTTTGCTCACCATTCACTTATTTTGTGTTAAATTGGTACCTAGGATATTTATATAAAGTATTTATGTATGTATTTGTGCTATATATATAATTATATATTGTAAGTATATGTTAGTTGTAAGTTAATCTAGAAAGTATTTGTAATCATGTATCTATTATTAAGTACACCCCCGTCGTAAACATCTCTGTAAAATCCTCTCCATCCAAAGGTTGCCTGGTAGAGATCGCTTTTAGTGATAAGGCCGCCCATTGTGACACTCGCTGTATAAGTTAAGTTTGTGTAATTTTGTATTAATTTTATGTGGTGGAACAATAAAGAGTTATCTATCTATCTATCTACTACAAAGCTACAACTTTTATCACATTCTCTAGATACAAGCTAGCATACTTTTGCTTGCCAGCCAAGAATCACACCACCTCGTGTCTAAATCGTTCAACCTACATAACCACCACTGGACACAGGATATATTACCTACCGCATACAGTTACGAATAAAAAATACAAAAAAACCTAAACACATGTTTAGCAGAGCCTTTCAGCAAATGACACGTTATTTGCACGCTGATTACTGCTATTTAAGCACGCTATACGCGTTATTAGGTGGTATACTCATTAGAGAGACCACAGGAGCTGCGTGTGGTAATAAATAAATATTTCTCTACATACACTGATCAGGGTCATAGCCAGGAATTCACTTCGGGAGGAGGTTCGAGCTCTGGATCAGACACAATAAGCAACATCAGCACCTTGGGTGGGGTGGAATAGAGTCCAAAGTCTTTTGAAAGTACTTACATATAAAACGTTGGATTTACTAATGCATTTTAGAGGGGGGGGGATTGAACCCCCCCACCCCCCACCTACCTACAGCCTTGACACTGATCGTATGAAACAACGCAGACTGGTAAATAATGAAAATACTACGACGATTTCGTAGTTATTATGTTACTTGATCTATCCGAAACTTAATTAGATTTTTGCAATTTAATTTATGTTTTATATTTGAATTAGCCGTGTAGGTACTGAGGCAGCTTAGCCTCGTTCAATCAGCACGTGATTCACAAAAAAAAGCTGTCGCTGCCTCTTTTTCTTTCTTTACGAAATGAGGTGCAATGAAATAAAATGGATATGAATATGGCCTCACCCACAACTTAGCGGGCCACAACATGATGATATGAAAATGGTGTGTCAAAAAACCTGTCGCTGCCTCGCTTGAGCGCTGCCATCTGTCAATAGTGTCGCTGTGAGGCCGACTGTAATGTCAAATCGAGTCACTAGCGAGGACACTCAATACACGGCTATATAGAACTCTATATAAGTAGCCCATAAAGCAACCCTCTATGTCTGGAAAGCCAATAATATTATTTTATTTGATTGCGTATATCCATAAATAATGCGAGTATTATATTTCCCTATAAAAGCGATCTATAAACAATATCAAGGATACGGGACCCACAATCTGCAATTCTTTAATACCTACACGTTTTATAACTAACAATAATGTTGACTGCAAACTATAAGAGCCTTTAGCCAATGTATAGGTATGTGCAAAAGATCCACACAGATAGGACGTTTTATAAAATATCACAAACAAGCTACGGCGTCTTTATTTCCCGTTGACTACAATCTGGGTGTTTTCAAGTCGAGAGCGAACATTCTAGGCAAGTATGCTCCATCATAGATCTCATCGTCACTTATCATCAGGTGAGATCGAGATACTTGCCTATAATGTAATAAAAAAAAACATGGCCGGCTCAAGAAAGAAAAACCAAAAAGCGTTATAAAGCAATCTAGCCTTGCTTATTAGTTTGAAGTTGCATCAAAAATAAATTTTATACAGGCTCATTGACTTAATATATTATGTAAGTTATATATTTACACGTAAGCTTGGTGCCCTGTTTTTTGTGAAATGTCAAATCAATGAGAGCCGCAGATTACATTCACTTATGATCGGCAAGTAAACTTACGTTTACTTTACTTTTTCCATTATTCAGGAACGGGTGCTTTCGTTCAAACTTACGCGAGTGAATTGTGAGCACTGGCACCACCGGGACGCTCGCGAATCGTTCGCTTGCTTGCATAATAATATAATGTGCACAAGCGAAACTTCGGCTTACTATCTGTCCAGTGACCCAATACCGAGACACTAAATAGCGATAACTCAGTAGGGTACTAGTAGTACATTTACAGGGCATTATAATTTAAAGGGTTGTAAAATAAATACTGGCGTCTATTTAAAGAATACTTAGAGTTGTGTGTTGGACTGTCAGATTTCTGAAAAAAAAACACTACATTTTTCTGCGTACAATATAATTTATATAAATATTTAACGAACATTTCTTAAATTAATTTGTTTTTAAATAAGAGTATAGTGTATTGTAGTATTTTGAGTCCGTTTGATAGAATAATGGATTGATGAAAATATTAAAAGTAACAAAACTTGCAAAGATATGTGTGGTGAAATATATATTTAAAAAAAATGCCTGAAAATAAATAAAGACTAGGTAATGTAAAAAAAATATATCAGCTAAGATGAAGAAGATTTATGTTATTTAAATAACATCGTAAATACTATGCGGTTACGATTGTCCATATGCACTATCATATCCAACTTGATCCAAGAATATGTTAAACATTGTATAATATATTCAAATACCTATTGCATTGCATTTATCAGTACACTGATCAAGATACATGGATATATTGTAAGCATACATTTATGTATTGGAATTTGAATCAATTTGTTGCGATTTGCTATTCACATAAAAATAAATTTCATAACATATTTTAGTAAAGTTAGTCTAAGGTAAACGGTGAAGGAAAACACCGTGAGGAAACATGCATGTCTGAGAGAACCCCTCGAACGATGTGGACGTGTGAAGTCCGCCAACCTGCCCTGGGCCAGCGAGGTGGACTACGGCCTAATCCCCATTAATGGGAGGCCCGTGACCCACAATTGGACATTAAAAGGGCTTTATTATTATTATATAATATTAAGCTTTACTGCTGAGGTTATACTTGGGAAACTATTTAACTACGGTATAAGTGTAGGTTTCAATAAAAAAATATCCGTAAAGTGGGCTCCGGCCATCTGACATTTGCGGTCCCCTTTGAACAAAACATTGCTTTATCTTACTATTAAACTACGAATCAACAAAATGCGGCAACTTCGTTAGCATAAATATAGTATATTTTAACTATTAACAAGCTATCTACATACAAATAGTTATTTTAAGACATAAATTTGATACCGTTAAAATTTATTCGTTCAATACTTACACGGAAATCTATTCCAAAGATATCTGGCAACCTGCACACAGGCACAAGACAACTTTATTTTATTTTATGTTACGTTCTAAAAAAAAATAACTTTTGATTATAATTATAGCAACCTAGTAAAAAGCGGGGTGGTCCTACCATAGATTACAGACATCCTCCGGCCAGGACAGTCTGTAACTTTCCACTAAGTGTCCGGTGCATCTTTATCTTACGTTAATTGAATTCGCGACTTGGATTTCATTTTTTTAAACGATATAAAATATCGGCAAATATAAAAACTTTATGCCAATTTAAATCGTATAAAGCTCTTAATAAAAGACTGCGTTTTTCTCTTATTGGAGGGTATGTGTGGCGCAAATTGGCCAATAAAAACGTTTAATTGAGACATCGAGCCGAATGCCGCAGATCCGAATCTTGATCAGGATTATTATGTACAGACGCGTAGATAGACGTTAATATTATTATTATTAGGGTTATATTTCATTCCACTTCTAGGACAAATGCATTGCTTTATTGATGACGATCTCTGGCTATATCGGATCTAGATTCAATGAATGAGGCTGTCATAACACAATAAGTTACAGAAAAAAAAGAGAATATCTTAATATACACATCTTATTTTCTTTATTAATTTACCCAAATTCCGACACTTAATACCACTTAACAGTAAGCAAAATATATGCAAAATGCTTTGGTAAATGAAGAGATATTACGATTCATTATTAATTTTATTATGAGCGATTTCTAGTTTTAATATTATTGCAATTAATATAATATATATAATTCCATTGTGTTGTAATTTATGTTTACATTATAAATCATCCAATGTTGGTTACACGTTGACAAGAACAGGGATTTTCTGTCTTAAAACTTTTGCGCGCGTCAGTAGCTATATCGAGAGAACGAGCGCGAGGAGCCACTCCCCGATGGCTATCTCCGCGGATTACGGGCGGCTACAGGTTGACCGGATTGTAAGGCCCATTCCAAAGTGATTTATTTGCGAACTCGACTGTACCTGTGTTTATGTGCAAATTTGGTCCTGATTGCGTCCTTTATGGACTTTTAACGCTTTCAAATTATGGTTCACTTGACGTATATTAATCATGATGTTAATGCTGACATATTGAGGAGGTCATAGCTTGTTTAACACGTTGAGTGCGGTGCCATTTTCAGAGGACTTTCAGCCAGTGCGTTAGAGACCTATTAGACCTCTTAACCGAGCTTCACTCTAGTGCGTATGAGACCTAATCCATCTCGTAAAATAAGGTATTTTAAAAAAACTCATATCTTTATCAAAAAATAAGATACAATCTATGTTCTTTCTGTAAATAATAGAGAATTAACTGTTCTATCTCAAGTTTGCTACGCATGGGGATGTGAAAAGTGGGTTATGAGATATAACGAAAAAAAAATTAGGTATCCATTGAATCTCGCATCGCAACTAAAGATAGATCAGTTTGGGTTGTGAATAGTGATGGGATTAAAATAAAACCCCAGTTATCGATAGCTTAACTTTTTATGAAGTAATCATTTAAACATAGTAATATTGATTTCTTATATTTACGCGAATACTAGAAATTTAAATAAAACTAATCTTACGGATTTTATCGTGTTTATTATTTGTTTTTTACGTTCCCGTCGTTCGGCTGTTTTACAGCAACCATGGTCACGGGAGGACTGACCATGGTGACTGTCCTTCCGTGAATGATGAATTATGATAATCCATAAAATTAGTTTTATTTCAATAAACATAGTGACTAAAAAAATATTTAAGAAAAATGTTCCTCATTGAAGCATGGTAACCACATTTGTTGTTCGCATTGCACACATAGTGTATTTATTCGTTTGGTTTTTTTGGATGCATCTGTGCTATTAAATGTGAGCCGTAATTTACTGTAACAGCCTGTGCAACGACTTTTTTTGCTACCACGCTGACAAAATATAAGAGCGTATTTTTTTTAAATGGAGTGCGCAGGTACACATTATCGACATTTGAACAACACTGAGCGCGAGCTAACGGCGCCCGCGCCGCCCGCGCTCCGCTCCTTGCGTCTACGACGCCTGTGTTTTAGGAGGTCCGAAAGATCTCCTCACGCAACAGATGTATATTATTACAACTCAGTGCGTTAGAGACCTCATCCATCTCCTATTTTTTTTATTACATTATTGAATCAAACTCGCAGCGGGAAGTAGGTATGTATATTTGTCTCTGTCAAACACATAGAAATAAAGAAGTTACGACCTCCCGCACAGAGGTGGAGAACACGATTTTCGGCGCCGCACCAGCTGAAAGTCACGTTAGAGATCTTTTAGACCTCTTAACGCAGTCAACGTGTTAAAATGCCCTATAGGTCAGCACGTGACTAAGTCGCGACTTGGAGAGGTGACCGCATTATAGCATCTTCCTCCTCCGTGCCTTAAATGGTACGATAAGGGAGCGATCTCGTTATTATTCTGATATTAACGTTACTATGGGCAGTCTAAAGACTGAAACTGACAAATGACGTAAGACTTTACTTCGCAGAACTTGATTCTTATTAGCGACATTATCGGATGGTGCAATAATACAGTAGGTATGTTTTTTTTATCGACATATTCAATTCCTGGCTAGAGTTTTTTTTTTAAATCTAATTACGTATATTCGTTATATTTACGCGAATACTACACATTGAAATAAAACTAATTTTAAGGATTTTATCGCGTTTATATTATGTTTTTTACGTTCCCGACCGCAAGCAACAACTATATATGAGGGTATCCCAGTTCAAACTATGACACTAGGACGTCAAACACCTCAGTCTTCCCGTGACCATGGTTGCGTCGGTTTGAACTGCGGTGCAGAAAGCAATGGGAAACTACTGCACTAATCTCCCATAAATATAGCTGATGAAATATGGCTTCATCAGCTACACCGACAAGGGTCTAACCCTTAAATTAGAAGAAGAACATTCTTAAAATCAGTTTAATTTCAATATCTAATGACGTAGTTTTAGTTTTCATCAAATCGGTCTCGAGATTCCTTTAAGCGTTTTTAGATATTCCCTATAGTTTCAAATTTGGCTATCCACGCACTGTTGAAAAATTTCCCCTGTATAGGCCTGCGGTGGCTCTTACAAATGGGGTAGGGTTAGATGAGGGGTATATTTATTGGTAAAATAACAAAATTTACGGCGTGCAAAGTCGCGGGCACGGCTAGTTTTAACTAATTAGTTTCTATGCTAAATGCGACTGGAATTGTTTCTGCCAGCATATTAAAATGATGTAGGTATACATTGTTTTGACTTGATATTGTATTAATACCGGTTTACTTCGTGTTTTGACTGGTTGCTTAGTTTAGACGGGGAAGTGACGGTGGTTCACACTCATTTGTTTGTATTATATTATTGAGCTCTGCGTTTTATGCCCGGCTTACACAAGCTAAGTAACCAGTGTTAACTTGCAAATAAATTTAGAGTAATTTATTACGTGCACTTTGCTTCTTGTCTAGTTACTAAGTTGCCGAGCTGTTTACACGTGGTCACTTGCTACTTGGATGCTTGTGTACTGTGCTCGTGTAAACCGGGCATTTAAGCGCGCGGTATGTATTGCTGGGTATATTTTAAGCTTGTATGTGCATTAAGATCGTGTATGGAATATTTGAAGTTAAACAGTGAAGATGTCAAATAGGTTTAATTTCTGGACTTAATATGTGGTGTTAATTTTATAACTAACAATTTGATAATTTATTTTAATAATTATTTTCGTGTATGTTACCGTTAGACCGCTTACCATATTTTACACTATAATTGTTGAACCTCAAATAACTTAAATATTGTACACCGTCGACTACCTTTCATTTTATGTTATTCTAGTAAGTACTTTTATGTTCTAACAGTTGTCTGTATACTACTAGAATACTAGTATACTTTACAGTATATGGATAAAGATGTAAAAAAAAACTTACGAAAATTAAAACTTGCAACATCTACTACTAACAAATTTTACCAATTTACGCAGAAAGGTTTCTGTATTCTTTTCTTGGCGAATAGAAAAATTATAGAATGCAGTCAGTGGTTCCAGTTAACTGCGACTGCGGCACCCTAGACAGCCGTCCGAGTCGACTAGAGAGCCTTATTACGGCCAAAATCACATAATTTACTGGCATGTACGTGTGTGGCCAAAATCAGGTCATAAGTTGGCCACTTGCGACCAGACTGTAACATCTCCCCATTCACTTACAGTAACGACCGCAGACGATTTCTTTCAACGTGTGCCGGCGCGGGCGCAGGCGTTTGCGAGATTTATTGCGCATAAATAGGGCTGTCAAACGAGTAATTTCTACAGGATATGTCATAGTTTTATTGTAGTTATTGAGAAGACAATTTCCAATGTCTTTGTACTAGGTGCGAGGCATGTATTTATTTTGATGCTTAGGTACTATAAGTTAAGTATGACTTGATTTGAAGTTAAGATAAATATAATGTTCGTTTCTTTTCAATGAATGTAAAAGACAATGGGTCTGAGAGGTTAAAAATATTATTATAACGTTAAGTTATATGGTAGACTAGCTGTTACCCGCGACTTCGTTCGCGTGGTATTTAACAAAGACACAACCGTTGGCAACAGCCTGCTCGCGCATTCTGAGCCCGCGGGACGCATTTCAGGTTGTTGCTATCAAACTTAATCAGGCGCAACGCTGCAACATTGGTTTTAATTTTTTTTCGTGAGATCCTATGTTTTTTTCTAAAATAAAAGTAGCCGAAGTTACTCCTTGTTACATCAGCTATCTGCCAGTGAAAGTCCCGTCAAAATCGGTCCAGCCATTTTTGAGATTAGCCGGAACAAACAGACAGACAGACAGACAGACAGACAGACGGACAGACAGACAGACAAAAATTTAAAAAAATGTTGTTTCGGTATAGGTAACGTGTATACATCCAAATGCACTTTGTAAAAAGCGGTTATTTTAATATTACAAACAGACACTCCAATTTTATTTATATGTATAGATGTATAGATAAATATCAGACGGGAAAAGGATTCCTTGCAGCGGGACGTCAAGGTATTAATAAAATAAATGTACAGTAGGAAAGTGCCAACCCTACGCAGAAATGAATTTGCACCAATCACACGCGTGAATAAAAACTTCCAAAATGATTGAAGAGGAGATTAATGTCGGGAAACTTTTTGCATTATTGATTAGATATGGAATGCTACTCCATTGAGTTATGGATGATCTTTATAATGCGGAAATGGTGCGTCTATACTCGTACTTACACTATGTATTGAAGCGTGCGGTAGGTCTATAACACACGGACTCTTAATACAATAAAAAAATAATAGTCGAGATATTCTCGGCCAATATTTTTAAGAATGTGTAATTTAATTACTAAGCTGTTATATCTAGACAGTTCTACTCACCCATATAATTTACCATAGTAAAAATAATAATAAATCCTCCTGACCGAAATTTGGTCACGGGGCGGCCAGTCTCAACGGAGACTAGTCAACTACGCAGGAGGCATAATAGTGTGCGAGTGTCTGCGCAAGCACAGGTCCACTCTTTTCCCTCTCTCTCATAGTCCGATGTGACGGCAATCCGACACGACCCGAGAGAGATCAGGCGCTGGACCACGCGCTTTACGTGTTCTCCGAGGCACGAAACTGTAGTGGGAACTATCAATACAAATTATTTTCAGTACCTTCCAATAACATATTTTTGCGTTATGAAGGAAAAGGCTATGTAATAGCTACGGAACTCTATAACTATGTGTGAGCCCACACGCACATGGCCAGGATTAATTTATGTATAACTAGCTATCCCGGCTAAATTCGTGCCTCAGAATCAAATGTATCACAAAATGAATTATGTTTTTTTATTGACTTTGTCCCAAGTTTTATTAGTTATTCCGCTATTCGGGGCGGAGACAAATTACAAAATAAAAGATCACAAGATACTCATACATACATAATGTTCTTGAGTTATATAATTGAGTAACTAACACGACTTTGTTTTATATTTATAAGGTGTAACAAAAATAGTGTTACATATTTTAACAGGTGGATCAATGCGTTATATGGATCACCTTGCTGTATAATGTAATGTGTGTTTTATTTTTTAAGCAAGGCGCGCTAGTAGCGTTTGAAGTTTTGTTTTTTGGGAATGTTATCTGTATAACCTACAGATGGACGTATTAAAATATTTTACACTGTTATCGTTACAACTCATATATATATTAACTATATATTTACGGATTAACCTATTGATAAATATATTTATACCTATACCTAATTTATTTGAAACTATTATACTTAAGATTTCCGCCAAGTATCGCCTAGTTCTATCAATTATATTATCCTTTAGAAACGAATACCTACAATACTAATGTATGTACCGCACATCTTACGTTCGCCTCAACAAGCGTGTCGTGATATGATTTACGACCTTTAAATTATTTCGCGATCATAAAAATAGATTGGAGTCGGCATTTTATTACAGAAATCTGTTTTATGTTTTGACAGATGGATGGAGATGACTGTCTCTGTAAAGATATTCTCTTCAATAATAATTTTCAGGGCCCAAGTATCAAACTCAGGTTCTCATAATAACAAAACCATACTTCTGACTACCAGACGAGGTACTGATTGGGAGCTCTCTGAATTTAGGAAATCTTAAGGATGAGGTAGGAACCACGTCTTAAACATTGGGCATCGAACGGAAAAGTGAGATTGTTGTGCAGGTGGAGCCGAGTGAAATGTTAGTCATTTATAATTATAATAATGACGTCAAGGTCCAAGGAACATGAACTTGTAGTCCACTAATAGATCGCAAGCGACATTTGCATGCCAAAGTCAGGATCATTTCACCACTTTGGTACGGTCAAGTCCAAACGCTTTTGATTGGCGCAAATTGGTGCCAATGTTTCAGCCATTCATGCCGTCCAATCAGAGACAATATTGAATAGGTTCTTCAATTAAAATTCTTTTTTTTTACCTTTTTGGTCAATCTTCTGCCAATATTTCGAATTGCAAATGCAAAAACCATCCCTTTGTGTATAGTCTAAACGACTTACGTAATTCAAAGTCTTAATTAAAACAAGACCACTAGCGGGTCGATTCAGTACGTGTCGACAAGTATCCGAATCGATTCGATTAATAATTTCCTCGTTTCGACGACCATCTTTCAGAGCCATTCTTCTTCATGACTGAATCGAAAATTTTATACGATTACGCCAGCGAATGGTTTGATTCAATTAATAATCGACTTAGTCGATACAAGATTTGACGTAAGGTTGTGAATCGGGGGCCTGTTCTAGGTACTTATTACCAAATACTGCAAAAATATAAAGACAGAAGAAATTTAGTAGGTTTTAATTAATATAAAAACAGATTCTATTGCATTTTCTACGTATAAATTCACAAACAAGTTAAAAAAAAGTAAAATTACAATTTACAGAACTTCGTATATGATATCATAGATCTCTCGTTCAGGTTTTAGAGTTATGTTTAAAAATATTATATTTACTGTTCTCAGCTAACATATTTATGTATAGATTTATTTCGTAAATAAGTGGTTTGACTGACAGGTTTATAGTTTAGTTTTTGCTATAACAACATATTTATTTAAATGGTTAGTTTATAATAGAGTTTAAAAGCCACATACTAAAAGTATTTAGTTGTCAAACGCGAGCAACTCGAGAAGTTTTAAATACCGTCCGCTAGAGGCGCTGTTCAATTCTCCATACAAAATGTCTAAATACGGTAGACTATAAAGTTTACGGTTAGCTCACTTGACCTGCTTTAATCTCCGAAGGCAAAGATGTAGTGTGGGCTAGCGAACTTCACACGGCTTTTGGATGACGTCCAGGTTTCCTTACGATGTTTGCTTTCACGTCACACCAAATGATAATTTGCATAAGAAATCTGGAAACCCAGAGATGCGAGCCAGAGTCTGAACCGAATTGGCTGTTACTGCTTCTACCTAACCTTTTTTTCATGCTTGACACATGGGCCGTACAATAAGCCGTCCAATAAAGATGTCATCAGCCCACAGATATTCATATAAATCAATCACAGATCTCATTCCGTCAGCAATAATCATTCGTCCGGTCCATTAGCACAATTAACAATTCAATAAGGCAGTTTATCATCGCGTTATGGTAAGGCCAATTTGTTCCAGTGTGGTTCCGTATATGGAGATCGCCGAAATCAAGTTTCGGAATCGGTAAACTTGATGTAATTTTTAAAGCTTATACACGCAGTGATAAATTATCGATAGTTGCAATATAAGGTTATACAATATACATTTGCTTTAGATGAGGAATGGAACATTATGCTAATATGGAGAAAGGTAGTGATTGCGTATGGAAAAATGGTCTCAAAAATAAAAATGATTTCAGAGATTGCTATTATATAATCCTGAATAAATTTTAAACAATAAATTACGATGATAGAAAAGTACTTAACACTCAAGACAAAAGAATCTGTAAACTGATAATAGCAGGTAAATTAGTGAAGCTTAACAATAATAAAAGCCTAATTATTCTCATACAACGGTCTCTCAACAACACCATCAAAGGAGTAATAATCAACGAACGTAAGTAAACAAGAAAATTAAAATAACAGTACTCTAAAATCACAAAACCAATCACACCGAACACTCAACACTTAAAAGCTAACCAACGAGACAATACTTCATAAGCGTCATTTAAAAATCTAAATTGAGATGACGAAGAAAGCGGCTGTCCGTCTTAATGAAACCGACACGAAGAAAAGGACAAAAACAACGACCGACAAATAGCTAGTGACAAATTAACACGAGTGAGCGCTGTTAGGTCATTTGTCAAAGCAAGTGGAGTGTTAAAGCCGTTGGCTGATGATTGGAACGAGATGGGAATTTGTCAAGTGAGGATTGACTGTGATGATGCATAGGCCAATTTGAAGGATTGTGAACGTACATTACGTTATGTAAGTTGGTGGTTGTTGGTAGTATGTTGAGGATAGGAGTTGCTAGTAATTGCTTTGCGACGTTCCTCATGATTTGAAAATTGTTTGGTCAGTGGTTACTTTATTGACATATTTGCATATAATTAAATCGGAACATATGAATACCTACAGAATATTAGTAATTTTACCCATTTTGCGATAGGCTGTCAAATAATATTTGTTCAAGGGATTCTTACATCACGATACGCTACATGAGTAAATTATATGTAAAACAAATTTTGTACATGTTCACAGATTGCTGACTTCTTGGAGCGCCGGTGTTTCACGTCAGAAACGTCGGGGACGTAATAAACTTAATAAACGTGATTTAACCATATAATATTTATTATTTCATTGTGTATTATTCGCGTAAATATAATAAATCAATGCTTTTTCAGTTTCTAGAAGTAGAATACCTAACAAACTCTTACACATGCCTCTAATAATTTGAGCACAACTACTTACTACAATGACCACTTCATTGCACAAGAATATATTGGTGCAACAATAAATAATATACCGCTCTCGGTTCACCGGTATAATGTTTTTTTAATGATTATCATTACTTTTTCATTGAATCCATATCAAGATTTATGCTCATCAATGCCATAACAATTGGTTGGATAACATTCACATTAACATTTAATTGTAGGTACCTTTGTAATTTCGCTCTCCTTAATAGGTCAAGTAGCGTTTGTGACGTATCTGAAACAATAAGATATTTATCATTAGATGTATAATAATCGTCAAGATAAAAAAAACCACATTTCCACATCAGATCAAAGGAGAGTATTAAAACCCACCCACATATAGCAAGAGTAAGATCATCTCTACTCGTCAACGTCCAGAATCATGATTGTCCAAAATTGTTAGTTACTTTTCTCTTAACTCGATCATGACAGCTTTTTTAAATAGAAACGTTAACACCATCAATAATTGTATGAGTATCGAATGCGCGGAGACGCAACAGAAAATGAAATATTTCCATTTTAAAGTAAGTGTAGCCTTCTGCTCGTTATCGACAACTTAGCGTGACGATATACATAGATTTCATAATAGAAATCATTATTCTTGATTGGTCACTTAAACGACCACATTGCTCTGTTTAACCTTAAGGGAAATTATTGCCCCTATAACAGTACCTTAGATAGATATTCAGTTTATTATAACTCTAGATCGTGACTTAAATTCATGATATGATCACTAGACAGCTTCCTTGGTAAGGACACCAAATGGTCAACAGTAATTGATCATTTATTCTATTAGATACTTGCAGCTAGAATGATTAATGTGTTTATTGGGTAAGTAAAGTAGCTGTTTGAAATCATTATTCGATTACAATAATATTGAAATTTTCACCACTGAAAATCCTATTATTTTAACCGTAGATGTTTTGAAATGTAATTTGGATTTATAAGAAAAACTAAGATAATCACACCTCTATAATTTGACGTATTTAATAGAGGATAGTAAGGTAAGGTACTTGCTTAAAATGTAAAAGATTTTTAAAAAAAAAGAGCTACCATGTAGTTTCTTGCCCGTTCTTCTCCATAGGAATGGCATTCCGAACGGGTGGTAAAGTAGTACCACAGTATTTTGTAACTTTTGACGATTCATAAGTACTGTACTTAATGGTCTACGTGAATAAAAAATATTCTGATTCTGATTCAAAGTATGATAATAAAGAATTTCGTAAAACTTATGTAACCGCTGAGTCATGATAGGAATATTAATAAATAGACGATGAAATTAAAAATGGTACAAAGTTGTACGCACTTAAATGATTTTATAAATAATTTCTATCTATCAGCCGATATACACGTCCACTGCTGGACATAGGCCTCCCCCAACGACTTCCACACATCACGGTCCTCCGCCACTCGCATCCACCGGCATAAATAATGTATAATAAACAAATAATAGCAAAATACTTAACATAAATATAGAGATAAGATCTGTTAAACAATAACATAAAGCTCCTTATGAACACGCGAACTTACTATTACTTAAGGTATTATGATACAATCTCTGAATATTGAATATTGGTCATTAAGTGGCTTTACATTATTCTACTGGTAAATTTATACCTCTACCGGCTTAGTAGCACTGTGGAAATCCATTTCCTTCCACGTAACCGGAACTGACAAAATTAAATTACTTCACTGACAAGTGCACAAACAACGCAGCGGGAGCTCTTGCGATGCTATCCACAAAGCTCGTATTCTCATTTACATCAAATTAAACTTTAGCAGTATTAGTATAAAGGCTATAATTCTATGAAAAATAATTTATAATTGCATTATTCTCTAACACGTGTTCAACTAAAATTGAATTTTAGGGAGTTTTGGCAGTAGATTCAAAATTGTTTGATACTGATGTAGCTATAGTCATATCTATTGAAGTCTATTTAACCAAATATCAAGTCAAACGCGTACGGTAAATGCAACTCAAACATTATGATTTGTGATAATTACACTTAAACGCAAACGTCGAGTGGTTGGTATTCATAATTCTGTGGATGTAGTACCGCGAATGATGGATTTAATCTTAGTTGTATAAACACTGCGGTCTCCCGACGACTGTTTGTTTTGACAAAACGACGCCGTTTAAGTTGTTATTGCTATAGAATTGCGAATAAGTAAACTGTACTGAAACGTAACTCTTTGTGTTGCGCCAAAACGATTGTGGGTTTTATATTTTGGTGCAAATTACATTTAACTTATTATTGCATCATAATTAAACATGAATTCCACGAATTTTTCAGTTCTTTTTAAATTGATTTTTCCAGTGAAATCATAATAGAAGTCTATCCCAACATGATAATAAATGAAAAAAACATAATTACTAATTTAGGCATACAACTGCAATGTAAATTAAAACTCGATACGCTTGAGCGCTCTCGTGACTCCCACGCCTCAAGTATCGTCTTGTGATCGCGTTCATACATTGCGCGCTCAAAAATAAAACATTTGTAACTCAAGGCAAGTCATGAGTTATAAATGTTGTTATTTTTATGAGCTAATTTTATTATAGACATCTAGCGAAACTTTTACCTAAAGTTTTCGTTATCATGCCCCTTACACCCTGTATAGTCACGAATCATGAAAAAAAAATTTATTCGAAAGCGTTGAAACCTGTAAAACACATTGAATCGAGAACGCTTTAAAAAGTATACCCCACAACATGCAACACCCAGTGAGACGTCAAACAAGGATCAAAAGTGGTCAGCGATAACACAAAAATCCAAACCAATTACCACGTCTTTTGTGATCAAAAAGCCGCCATTGTACTCTCAAACCAACCCGAGTACCCGAATAATCATTATCAATATTTGATCTTCAATTTGTTTGCCCAAAATATTGTGAAGCAGGCGCCCCTCAGTTACATTCAAGAGTTTATTTCATGAGAAAAATCCGTCAGGACTTCGTGGGAACGCGGGGGTTACGCAATGGTCAATATTGGCCTATACTATTTCATTGTGGCCGGTCTTTGGTGGTTATAGGCTAAGAGTGGCTGTACATTCGAAAAAATACTGTTCTACGAATGCTTTAAGAATACGATTGAGGTTGAGTGGTTTAATTTTTCTACATTAAAGGCTGACAATCGCAAATAGCCGGAATGTCGGGAACGTAAAAACATAAATAAAACGCGATAAAAACCGTTAAAATTAGTTTTATTTCAATGTGTAGTATTCGCGTAAATATAATAAATCAATAAATATTTCAGCATTTTCAAAATATCCTCCCACCTCCTGGACTATCTCTAGTGGTTTCAGGCAGAGGTAACAAACACGATGTTGCCGCTCTCCGCTTTACACCTACGTAGTGTTATGTTAGTTTTCGTGACTAGTTAGTGTGTCGCGCTGCCGATATTAATGGTAAATAATGCATTGTTGTGGGTCAACCTTTATGACCCAGGCTATGGGATTCGTCATGGGTGGCTTATGGCTTTTTGATTTCTATTTTTAAGATCGTGGTTTGTTGGGATACTAATTGAGAAGGGGCGAAACAAACAGGCGAGCACGAGAATATCAATAAAATGATTTACACCTATGTAAATAATAGTTTTAGTTATTACGTAGTAATTATTAAGTTTTGGAATATTCTGTGTACGAGATTAGCCCAAAAATAACGAAACGTTAGAATACTTTTGTTTTACACAACATAGAGAATTGTATATATAGGCACAGAGTAGTATAGCTAATAATTATATGACGTTTAATTACATTATTTTAAAATATATTTTTTACTAAAAATATTAAACATTGAAATAAATATATTTTCGGATTTTATCACGAAGTAAAGGTTAGTATACCCTTTCTGAATCATGATGTATACCGGATACTACTGTGTGCCTTTATTTACAATTTTCCCTATTATTTGTTAAACCCAACTAGTTTGTTAAGAAGTATGTTTTAATAAAATAACTCATATTTAATGTAACCAATTAGTCTAGTGAAACGCAAGTAATCGATACTAGAGTACAGTAATCGAGTAATAATCGTGATCAATAAACGAATTAATAATATTAATAACCTGGAATCGTTCACCTCTCGTGTGAAGGACTAAAGTAAAGGGCATGTACTTTACAGCATGTTTACAGCCCTTGTATCTATTTGGGGCTTCGTTAATGCATTTTCTTGATAATGTGCTAGAATTTGACAGTAATTACGCAATAAAATACAATTTATTTGAATCTGTTTGACCCGGCGATCTGTGTTTAGTGTGGCCTTAGCCTCAGTTTTGCATCCACCTTTATACAAGCACTGTTATACTCGTAGAACTTTAACTATATATTTATACACGGCGCAATGTATGGTACACCGTTAATAAATACAATATTACAGCCAGGGATGTAGAGTCGTGCAACTAGCAACAATTGAACGATTCTAAATCACAGGCAAGCGTTTTTGAATTATTTGTTTGTTCGGTTTTTGCAGAAAAATCATTGCACCAATTACGACAGGATTTTCAGTAGTACATACACTTTGGTGGCACTAAAAAGATTTATATATAATAATACCAGCCCTTATAATGTCCCACTGTTGGGCACGGGCCTCCTCTCAATGCGAACGGGGACTAGAAAGATATAGGAATAAATTATTACAGCAGTCCATTGGGAGTCTGACAACGCCGCCGGCAAAAGCTAGTTAATAGTCGAACAGATCAAGTATTACCGTTTAACTATTTCAGTTAAATACATGAAGCTCCTCGTTAAGTGTCTTTAGAATATCCCGATAAAGTTATCTGTCGTCTCGGTCATAACAATCAAATTTACCATTGTACCAATAAAAACCATCTTTCCACGTCTTATTATCGCATTTCACACTCCACTCCGTCTGCGTAATTACTCAAGTTCTCATAGAAGCGGTCCAGGGTAGTGTTAAACATATTACGAGGGTGTGAAGGGAACGTCCAGCCTTATGACTCACGACATCTCTTGGGAGTTTTATAGAAAGTATGTTAATCGACTTAAGAGCGATTTGATTTTCTAGGTATAATTATCATTATTTTCTCTATTTTATAGATGTAATTTTTTTGGGAATGTGATGGATTGTATTACAAGTGATATGAAGTGACGGAGTGGACGCGAGTATGACGGAAAAGTGAGATGAAAGGAAAAGACATACGGAGCCGACCCCAGATGATGGCGGATGACGATGATTTTTAGGAAGAAAAAAATATTTTGTCTATAGATATTCAAGGTCAAGAACACTGCCTTGAGTGGTCCTCGTTCAATAGTTCTACTGCTCAGATTCCGATCCGCTACTATTGTAGTACGCAATCACAACTTTAAAAAAACATTAAAGGATGAAATAAATCACGGGCAATGGCCGACATGCGTTTCGCCGATTATGGATGATGACAAAACGAAAGGTATTTTAGTAATTAATTATGGTGTCAAAGGTTACAAAAAAAAGTTGGTGAATTAAAAAATCGTCACTCTTTATTATAAACTATTCAAAACAAAAACAAACTCGAGACTCTACTATTCGAACATCAAAAGGATAACTGTAAAATTCAAACAATATTAACACATAAAAAGGCGATTCGAGTCGTAAACAAACCATCAATCTATTTATAACTATACGGTTTACGATCCCAAATCACCTCATGGATGAAGTTCGTCATCGATTATTGTTCTATGGTTTCCCATAATTACGGCGCCTATGGTTTTTAAAGGGCATTAATTAACGCGCTTTTTCTGTTTAGACAATGTAGGTCAGGATGCCATGATTACTGATAAAGTTAATAAAGACAATAAATTAAACATGTACCTACTAGTACCAACCCGGCTCACCCGAGGCATACGATCATGCTGCCTTGCCTGAGCGCTGTCATCTGACATTGACCTCGCTGCAATCCCGACTATTTATGTCAAAAATAAAAGGGAGTCTCGCAAGGCCTGCGGCCGGTGAATACGCAGCTATTAAATACATAAAATAGGATAATTGAATGAGAGTTACAAAAAGATGTTAAATACTTGCAAATAGCTAAACAAAATTACTTGCAATTTGAAGAACCACACCTGGCAGAATCCTATGACATATTCTTCGATGGTGCCCTTTTCCCAATTACATTTTTGTATTGGGATTGGCTCTAAAGTCAGATGATATAATACAGTCACCCATCCAAGGTCCAACTAAGCCACGTGCTGCCATACCGGTTTTTACCAACTAGGCTTAGTCTACTAGGGGGTCGTCTTCTTCTTCTACGAATTCCGAGAGATTCCTGTTTCACGTATACCTATTTCTAATCTATGATAGTACCTTCAAATGTTCCATTGAGTAATTTCTTAGTTGCCCTTTATGTCATCCACAGAAAACAGGCAGGGGTGATACTACAACTCGGCACATTTGACAGTGCATTAAAAAATATATTACCTGCAGTGACGGAACATTTGATAGACCCTTAAGATAACACTTGTAGGTGCGATAATAACTTAATTATTGCCACTAAACTGCGGTGTAATGACGTCATTAAACGTTTTATAGTCGCCGTTGATTTACAGAGGTAGTTCAATATGTTTTTTTAAGGAAACATTTACAATTTTGTGTTCCTTAAAGTGGCGTTAGCCGCGCGTCACTGAAATAACTTTAAATGATCAACCGATTTCCAATCCTACGCGTCAAACGTTTTGGTTTGATATCGAGCGCTTAACAATCAACCCATAAAGTCGTATCGACGGTTACGCGGCAGGTTATTTGTCGAAATCTATATCAATTCGAAAGATGACATTTTATCGTACGATAAAGAGATGTTATCCACGGGTAACTTTCTCGTGGGGTATTCAGAATGCACATCTGGATATAAATTTATCGATCGTCCGACTATTCTGAATGGAAAACGATCTTAAACACGATAATGGTGTAAAAAACCCCTATTAAGGAATAAGTAATCGAATCCATTTATTTAGATTATGAGCTTAGTTCTGAATCGCTGGCCGAGGTGGTAGCTCTTCTGGTATTTATGTCAGTTATATTAGGTGTTTAGAAGAAGCACAAGATGAATCTAAGCCGGTAATCTAACCTACTTACTTGTTCGTCAATAACCGCGTATTGCGTTAGCGCGTAGCTACGCAAGGCTGCACCTCTTTCAGCTAGTACGTTGTTCACGTGAGGCAAAGGGTGCTATGCTACATGCCTGCCATTAGCTCTCAATTCATCTGTCATCTTTTGTGTAACTGATTGCTCTGATCAAAACAGAGATTGGCTCGCGCGAGGCATACGCCTAAACCAGACTCGTGAGGCTTAATGATGATTCATACACGTCTCTATGTCAATAAGCATATAAATATAATGGTTCTAACACAAATTGTGTAATTAAGTAATACCTGTTTAGTTTCTAACATTGCAGTACGGAACTCCGAAACGATAATATTTGCCGGGTTCAATTTTACTTATTACCCCGCCAGTGAGTTTGCGTAATAATTTGCAACTATATTTTAACAAGCTATCTTGTCTGCCCGTCTGTCACTCTGTGTGCAAGTTAACTACGGTTCAAGCGAGTTATTCAAAAATACAGTCAAATAAATTATTCACCACAAAGTTGGTTCGAGTTTGGTTGCGGTCTGCTATTAATAAATGTGAGCGTAGTAACATTGTAGTAATTATTTCGAGGTATTATGTTACGGGCGCAGTGCAGACGGCCGGCGCGTATTGTAGAAATAGCTTTTGTTTTAATTTCCGTGTGTGTGTGGTGGCTGGGGTTTGCAAGCCATATATATACAAGTTGTTACAAAATTGTGAAATAATATTTTAGGCGATTAAAGTACTCATAAAACTTAACAAGTTTCCCCTAGATACACAGGGGGAAACTTAAAAAAAATACTCCTGCACGGTCAACCACGAAGTATTGTCGAGAATAAGCAAATCAAATATATTTTTAAAAATTTCGATCCATATATGTCCCCTGGGAAAATTGTTCGGTTTTATAAGTACTTTAATCGCCTTTAATTCATCCCCTAAAATATTATGAAATATTTTTGTTACATGCTGTATAAAGTGTAGCAAAATAGTGTTAAACATTTTAACAGGTTAATCAGTAAGTTTAAAAGACGATGTTGATGTATAAAATAATTGTGTAAATGATTTTTTTTTAAACATGGCGAACTGTTAGCATTTGACGTTGCTCTCAATTATGGAGTCATTTTTAATTAAAAAAAAAATATTTGTTTGGGGATGTAATATTTATAATCTCATGATGGAACTGTTAAAATATTTTACACTATTATTTTTACACCTTATATAATAGCATAGATGAACATCCACTTTAGTGCTTAAACCAAAGCTTAATTAATTTGATAATATTGGGAATGTTATTAAATAGATACATAATTAATGTTCATTAATCAATCATCATTGCTGACACGATGTTACGTACTTCATATTAAGCTAGGTACTAAAAGAGTGCCAATTATGCCGTGCTCTAGCTATGCACTTTCTTACTCCAATGTGTCACGAGTATACTACATACTAAATTACCTGTTGAGCCACTATTTACATTGACAAAAACTTGATATCGGTCCGTAGTCTACTAGGCCTAATAACGTACTATTTAATATATTCTGTGTCCTTAGTCCGCAGTAGTTATTTGAGGAAGTCATAGCTTAGCAGGGCGCGCGAATCAATAAAATTAACCCAATCCTAGTTTAGTACTGAGATTTACTATAACATTTGGATCTCGGTTGCTTATTATGGCAGGCACATTAATAAGTATCACTCTTTATGAGTTCTTCGTGTTTACAGTGTGGCAGATGGTTGTGGTTTTATTATTTTAATTTGCGATTAATTTTATGATGAACTGAACTTTGTATGTGCTGTCCATCCAATATTCTCAGCATGAAAATAATTTCGAGTGCGTCGATTCTTATTTTGGTAAAATCAAGAATTAACGCGCTAATTTATTGAAATGATTCTTAAAAAATAAATATTATTCAAATATACATTTTATAATAAATACCAATAAGGTGCAATTTTCCGTAATATATTCCGTAGCAAAACCATCCGTTTGTGTCCAGTATGAGGTCTTCATTCCAACACTCTATCCTGAGACATCTTGATTATAACTCTATATTACATTGCAAATCATTTTAAGCATCGAGATTGCTCTATAAAAAAACTAATACATATAAATAGTTGACTCTATTATGTAACAGCGGCGTGCTGGCAAACACTTTCGCTTAAGAGTTTAGCTATCTTAACACTCTACCTTATATGGTGAGCAGAGTGCTAAGTGGTTACTATACTAAATATATTATGTGCAAATGATCATGTATGGAGTGATAGAGAAAACATATTGTTCATCTTGGAAGCAAGGGGGCGCCATTACGCCATTATGCTTACGACTTTTACTTTTAAGTTTTTCGAAACACAATTATTTTCTTTCAATAATAACGTCATGAGTATTTCTATTTACAAGCGAAACCAAAGGTTACATCAATGGTACTTAATCCAGGCATAAATCACCGTCTCTACAACAAAACACTTAGTCAAACAAACTTAGCACAAAGTTACAAAATAATTCCGTACACACATTAATTCAGTCTCTGATGATATCTCTACAATTTACAACTGGGTAGAGTAAACGCGACCCACTGAATAAGCTTAGTAACCGATACATAGATCCGCCTTTAGATTATTATAATGAAGGAATTGTTTGTGTAATCGTGGAAAATTACGAAGATAATGTTATTGATTTTGTTAGTTGATATATTCAAATGGTGTGAGTCGATTATCGTTTAGTTTCATTGATAGTAAGTACAGTATTTTTTAAAATAAAACAACTTAACCTAGGTCCAAAGTTACAAAATAGGTTAGACCGAAACAACCGCACAACCTCGCGCGGGATGACAGCGAGGCATGCAATGAGAGATGACAACACTCAAGCAAGGCAGAGCGAGCGGTTCGTACGCGGCTGTAGCCAATTTTATTCCGATATACCATGCCGACCGAATGGAAAGTCGCTAGTTCAATTACATTGCAGTGATTAGTCAATGAAGTTTTCTTCTCATTACATAATAATATAATACTAAGGAGTATGATAGAGACAGCGGTTAAACAGTTTATTAATTTATGAGGTACACTGACGCAGGTAAATCGGCAGAACTAATGCTAATTGCGTTACCAATTACTGGTGAACGCATGTCTTATGCGTTAAAATTTTTGGGGTCGAGTCACCTTCGTCCGTAGGAGAATTAAATACCCTCGAGATACCCTACACGTGACCCTGGGTGGTGCCAACCAGGTGACAACTCTACTGGTGGTAGGCTTCGGCCGTGGTTAGTCACCACCCACTGAACAAAGCCATGTCGCCAAGCGGCCTAGCCGTGTTCCGGCATGATGTTCGGGGTTGCCATTCATGGATGGCGGGTCAGATCAGCTGCGCTGTATGTGCCTAGTGGATGTAGCGTCTCGATCTACTGCCGCCTTCCTACCTAGGCAAGTATGCTCCATCGTAGATCTCATCGTCACTTACCATCAGGTGAGATCGAGATCAAATACTTGCCTATAATGTAATAGAAAAAAAAAAAAAAAAAACTCTACTGGTGGTAGGCTTCGGCCGTGGTTAGTCACCACCCACTGAACAAAGCCATGTCGCCAAGCGGCCTAGCCGTGTTCCGGCATGATGTTCGGGCTTGCCATTCATGGATGGCGGGTCAGATCAGCTGCGCTGTATGTGCCTAGTGGATGTAGCGTCTCGATCTACTGCCGCCTTCCTACCTAGGCAAGTATGCTCCATCGTAGATCTCATCGTCACTTACCATCAGGTGAGATCGAGATCAAATACTTGCCTATAATGTAATAGAAAAAAAAAAAAAAAAAAACTCTACTGGTGGTAGGCTTCGGCCGTGGTTAGTCACCACGCACTGAACAAAGCCATGTCGCCAAGCGGCCTAGCCGTGTTCCGGCATGATGTTCGGTGTTGCCATTCATGGATGGCGGGTCAGATCAGCTACCCGATCTACTGCCGCCATCCTACCTAGGCAAGTATGCTCCATCATAGATCTCATCATCACTTACCATCAGGTGAGATCGAGATCAAATACTTGCTTATAATGTAATAAAGAAAAAAAAAAAAAAACTAGATTAGGCAATAAAACTAGGCGAAAGCTAAACGGGTGGCCGATTTTTATAATCTTTTATTTTGTGAATTTATCGCCGTCCCAATAGCGGAATAACTATTAAAACATAGGAATAATAAATTAACATACATTTGATTCGGAGGCGGTACATAGTTCGCCGGGACAGCTAGCATTATTATAAGTAGCTTCTAAACGTATCTTAACTAAAGATTCTGTGTTTATACAGGCGTTTTATCTGAGTGTCTCAATCAAGTGCCTGTGTTACTTGGTGAATGGTTCTGAAAAATATCTTAAGATTCGGTACGCTTGTTATAGGTAATCTAGTGGCTCTGGGCACGGGTGACTAAACAGTTGTATAACCGTAGTCTTGTAACCACTATCCGGCTTAATGGCGTTATTTCTCGTATTGGGATACGATTCCACAATGTCTTTACCCTCAGCGTAGGTAATAGGCGTCCATCCATGGAGACAATATACCTACTCAAACATATTTAGTATGTGGATATTACAATCGACTCCAAAGAGATTTATGACAGATACAGTTTTTGGGGAGAAATGGAAGAAGTGTGTCAAGTAGTGGAATAGTTTGCAGATCAGAAAAAATCTGTCAGCTGATATCTGCGTGTCGCGCAGTTGATGTCAGAAAGGTTTGAATAGGAATTGCGAAAGTAATGTTTCATATTAATGTGACGTAACTAATAGAAACATGTTTTTGCACAATACTGATTCATTCGTTCAAGTGTATTACACACGAGGTTGATAAGGTGAAAATGTGTATAATAAACATACCTATTACCTATGCATAACAAGATTTTATTGTTATGTGTAATAACCACAACACGAGAGTTTTATAAAAAACATTGCCAATTGTTATTGTAAATTTGAGATGGCGTCATTGTATTAAAAGCCGGTAAACTCACGGCTAAGGACTTGATGTCTTCAGTACCGATTCTCATTAACTATACTTAGTCGTTAAAAGACGTAGCGCAAGCATTTAGCTTAGTTGGAGCGACAAATGGGACTCTTATTTAATATTTAGATAAAAACGGTGCCTCTAAAATGTCTACTGGATGCTCGACTAGATACAGTGCAGTAGTCTAGTTCCTACCAGTCGGAAGCCATTCTATGAAGCGGTGACATCCTTCGCTTCGTGTCCGCTGCATGCTGCTCTAGACGTGCAGTATGTGGTTCTAGTTTGCTTACAGCTTCGCCTGCGTGAACTTTGACAACATGGGCCCTTGTGTTACAGAGTATAAGAATCCTATGTAACAAATGTCAAACTATAGATTTCTTATATTTACGCGAAATCACACATTGAAATAAAACTTATTTTACAGATTTAAACATAAATAAACGCGATAAAATCTGTAAAATAAGTTTCATTTCAAAATGTCAATCTAATTCAAATGGTGTGATAAAATTATTTGAATATCGCATGGTCTAGTGGTTTAT
The DNA here is from genome assembly GCA_905404115.1 of Pheosia gnoma. NCBI lineage: Eukaryota > Metazoa > Arthropoda > Insecta > Lepidoptera > Notodontidae > Pheosia > Pheosia gnoma. The sequence goes on from FR989911.1 coordinate 8,273,035, forward strand.
GTGAAGGCTGCTCGACTCACTGCGCTGGGTGGTTGTGAGTTCGATTTCCGTATGGGATATTTTCAGAAAAAAAATATATTTGTAAAATGTCCTGTTAGTTTGGATTTTCTGAAATTGCGCCCAGTTGATTTTACGTAACCCGTGATGTAAGCTTCGTTTAGTTCTAGTCACTACAGTTTGTAAGTGACTTTGCCAAAATAAAAACTTACAAACACCCTTCAGCGTTTATAATAAAGTCTGTCCAATATATTAGTGTCAGCTTGCAATGCAGGAATTTGATCTCTGACTAAGAATAAGTTTCTGACTAAGACTAAGAATAAGTTAGAGTTAATGTGAAATACAAATTCATATGTTATGCTGGATTGTGTGCGCAAGCGGCGGTGACCTGTTTCCTAGACCGCGTAACAAGGGTGCGAGTCTATGAAGGCTTAAAACTGCACTCAAAGTCAAAGTCAAAATCAAATCTTTTATTTCGTATAGGCCTACGGGGGCACTTATAAATCGTCATTAACATTTTTTTTCTTGACTCTACAACCGGATCGGAATGCGTCCACAACTGAGAAGATCCGGCGAGAAAGTCAGCGGGCATTCCTTTTTTTAAAAGATAACATTTAAAAAAAAGATGTAAGCTCCAGTGTATTGCCATGCGAGGCGCACACACGCTACACTTTGACATTATAAATCTTGATATTTGAGCGATCGGTCCCAGGCTGCTTTATCATCCAAATGATCCAATATTCTGTAATAACCCTTACGACATAGTGACTAAATCCTTTAGTGATAAATTGTTCCTACCGCAAGTTGCTATCTCTTTCAGACAGTCTTTGGAAAGAATTTCTATCTTTCTTTATGTCTTGGTTGACAAGATATTTCATGAAATTTGCACATACATGCTATTGTTTAAAGGAACCTCATTCAACCTCAAAAAAGGCCAGCCGTGAACAGGATAAGAACAAATGTACATCATCCGACACAAGCGGTCGTGGGCAGGCTATTTATATGCAAATCTTACGCGCGAACAAAGTGACATACAGACAGACAGATGTTACCTTTTACCCATTAACATCACATAAGGCTCATTACCGCATGGGGTTAACGAACTTGGTTACCTTTAGTAAAAGCACATAAAGGTTAAGATATAATCAGATATGTGAATAGTTTTAATAATGACATCATCATCATTCTCATCGTTCTATCTTACTTATCAATGCGTGAAATGAAACGTACGATATTTGAGCCTTATTTGTGTCTATAACGGAGGAAGCGTAAAAAACGTTATGGCTACTGCACCGTAGCGAAGTATACTAAATATTAGACAAATTATACTAATTACTACAGTCAGCATTATTTATAGTAATAAACACGGTTGTTAAAAAAAAAGAAAAAAAAAGACGAAGACAAGCTGAGTTTCTTGCCGGATCTTCTCAGTTGAGGTCGCGTTCCGATCCAGTTATGATATGCAAAAAAAATGAAAATGATAATTTGTAAGTCCCCCGTAGGTCTATACGTAATAAATGATTTGACTTTGACTTAAAGCGAAAGTAAAAAAGGTCGTTTTGGAAATATGGTGTTCTGATTCAAAGATCGGCTCGAACCTCTGGGATTTTCAGATTTATTCGCCGATTTCCCTTTTTTCGTTAAAAAATACATAAGTTACTTATTGATTAAGCGATACTCATACAGTTCTGAAAATCGCATAGTTTGGATGCTCTTAGCTCATAATGAAATCTGAGCAAACACTCATAACAATAAGTAGTTATGTATTTATATCCTCAAGGTGATGTGGAAATGGGTCAAAACCGGTAACTCATGGCTTCCCATAAAATTGGCAGTATTACGCTAAAATAACTGTAGCATGCCGTGGGACCACGCGGCGTCGAACGTGGCGAATTGTGTCAGAAGTGCCAACAATATGCTATTCGTCCACACAGAGACGGACTAAATACAGATTTCATTATATCGCGTGATTTAATTATTGATGCCTTGGGACCACCCTTGGCGGTAGATGAAGAAGCCAAATTCGATGTTAACTATTATTTTTTATCAATCATTTACTATTCTTCGTTATTTCTCTATTTAGGCACACTCAGAATTTCTGTGATACCTGCATATATATAGGTATAGTCAATGGTGGGTTGAGTTCTCATGTTTTTCTCAATGTCGACTTCTTGGATTCTTAAAAATTAGGTAATAAAAAAATTAAATAAGGTAATATAATTAAAAGGTAATTAATAATCACCATTGTTTTGAAAATCTTATAGCCAACAATAGGATAAAATCTCGGCTTTATACAATAAACCATGTAACTGATTTCAAGTTGAAATTTCAAGCTGTTGGTCTTTCTTAAATTCGTGTAACCTTCAAGTGGCATATAGCTTATTACATTTCTTCCAGTCCGTCTCTGTTGCTGGTGTGACAAAGCCGGTAACATCGTGACGCTACCTGTCATCTCTAAGTGCGTGTGTCAACATTCCCATTGTCACCAATTGTCGTGGGAAATCTATACAATGAGGATTTAAGAGTTATATTTGTCATTGTTTAATAATATAGTGACCGTTTACCCTTGCGGTGTTTTGTGTCATTTTATGAGCCGTATTTCATTCTTCCAAAGAAAGATAAAATGACGTTTTTCTTCAAATCACCCATTCAAGGGTGGGTAGGTACTCTGCCAATTTAATGTAATTGTCCCCGCGGGACATTTATCTCCCCGCGGATAGGGTGCCTGCGCTACTAGCGTGGACATAATTAATTACCAAACACTCAGTAGACAAATTAAAGACATCTTCTAAAAAACAAATATTTCATAAATATTAAATCCTTACCCCTTCGACATTCAGGCAAAAGGGTTTTCATTTCGATATACTCCTATATTAAAAAAAATATTATGTGAATAGTAGAAAAAAATATTAGTTATCGATGTTAAAATCCATGGGGTCCAAGAATTGATACAAAGCCTATCTAAGAGATAATCATGGTGGCATCTGGATAAATGTTGCCAATATAAGAATATTGCTGCTTTTAGCAACTATTACATAATTTCAGTTCATTCCTTAAAACGAAATTACCGTATTGCACCTTAGAAAAAAAGGGAAACAAATCAGGGCTATTACACGGTTCGTCATTAAAACACTGGCAGGATACTATTTAAGCAGTACCTAGTTCGCTTACTTATATCATAATAATAAATGATCATATTACTTCAACAGTCCGCCCCGCATTCTCATAACATAAGCAACGTCATTTCTTCACCAGGAGCAGCCGTCGTTCGCACATCCGTGTCATATTCTGTCCGACATAAAACCTGGGTGTTATCGCTAACCCGCTAATGTGGAGACCCCCGGAAGCTTCTCAGAATGGGCTCGAAGTAGCAACGGAGGTTTTTTAATGCCAATAAAGTATGTCATCCGGTTGAAATGCGGTTAAATTGGTACATATTTGTTGGTCATTCAGATCTTTTATGTCAAGTGTTGGGTCTCAAAACAGGATGTAGGCGATGCTCAGGCCACCACGATTGTCCAGATGGAGGTTTATTGGTCTTCAAACAGTTTTGACGTTTTGGAATGTAGGTCAGTGTCCACCAAGCTGCTACTGTGATTTGGTGGATTATGTCTTCGGAAAACTGTTGAGGGCTATCTATAGGTATTTAGCGGAAAAGGGAAGATCTTCAGCCAGGCGGGTGGTATGCCTGGCGGGGCGGCCGCTATGCCCCGACGGTTATTGTCGCGTTCTTGTATATATGTTGCGGGCTCCGAAAACTCTCATAGCGCGTTTCAGGATTGTATGTAGGATGTCAATTGTTCTGAATGTGTAGCTTGTGGTGAGCTACACAGGCGACACTGTAGCTGTTACCTACTAATCAACTCCTGTAATTTAGGAGACACTGGAATATAATTCTCAGCAAATTTCGAGAAAATATAAAATGTCTTGGAACCCGCAACAAATGTAATTGTACGACAAATAGGGGCAATAGGGCCAATGGAAAGAACCCACACCGAACATCGGAATGAATACAAAGTACGCGAACTCTTGGCTTTTACCGATTCCTCCAGTGTTGATGACCTACGGTGATTCGCATGCAAATCGCAACGAACAGTCAGCGCAAGAAACAGACGCAAAAACCCTTCATATACTATGTATTATAAAAGACATTTTAAGAACTACCGACGTGGTACCCAATCAGTGTATAGGTACTTCACCCATTAAATAAAACAATCAATTTACACTTCTGGAAAATTAGCCGCATCTGTTATGACAACAGGGAACTTGAGATGCCATGGACTCATTCTCAGAAGGTAACGGTTGGGTACCATTACCTCGATATACGGTGATGAAGGCTTATTATAGTTATGGGCGCTGATTGGTTTATTGGAAATGCGTCTGGCGTCATACAAGTTGATGCAAGTATGTCGTTATTACTTATACTGTTTTGCTATTAAACAACTAAGCACCTAGTTTAGTATCTACCTATCAATTAACTTAACAAAGTTTTAACTAGCACCTAATCAGGCGAGCTTCCTTCAAAGATAGTGCGGTGACATTTCACAACGCAATCGAGATTACAGTATCGATATCGATACGTCGCAACGAGCGGGACACGTAACATCGCGATACTATCGATAGCCTTTTCGCCTTCTGCGACATAATAACGCTAGTTGGCGAAAGTTAATAGTGTACAAGCGATTGCAGAAATTTGATATTAAGCATAGCAAAAGAAAGCCGCCAATTTTAAAAAAGATATTTATTTATTGAGATACCACATTTATTAAAAATACCACGTTGTTTTTGGTCAAAATGCGACGAGCATGATGGCTCTTCTACCACAGTTTTGGACTGTAAAACTTTGACTATTTGAAGTGCCTCTACACATTAGGAAGTAAAAGCTTAATACAATTGATTTACTTTAAAATGTCTATGCTAATTTTCCATTGGCATATTTTCCTACGTAGCAAAATAGATCACTTGCTGTGAGATTCCCATTAGTGGTTTCACTTGTTTTGTTTCTAATGCATCGAAGATAGTACGACTATTTAGCGGAGCAATAGAATAGAAATTCAAAGCTTACAACTTACGTCTTACAACGTAACGTGAGAAGGAAATATTGACTATAAAGGCGCAGTCAGACGCTTCGAAGTCAAATCGGATATTCGATCGAATCGGAGTACGTTAATATTTTACTACATATATATTTTTATCGTTTTACTGGAATGACTATCAAAAAGATTTCTATAAAATATATTTATATAATCATTGAAATGTTGATTTCTGATGGCTAAAGAGGTCACAAATTAAATAAGTTAATTATCTATTAGATATCATAAACACTAACACGTCTCTCTTGTAATACGTTAGAAAATCAATAAATTGTATTTACGATTCATGTTTAAGTGCAGAGAAAACTCGTAGTAATAATAAGTACAGAAATCCACTAAACATGAATGGCCTGTTCCAAACATCGAAAGCTTACTATTAACTGCGAGGTATCATATAAAGTTCTAGACGAACAATAGTGTCACGTCATAAAGATAAATTGAATATATATTCGAAGACAGCCGTATGTTAGCTATAATATTTTTTTTTTATCAAACGTCTTCAACTGTAAACACGCCTTAACAAAGCACAAGTAAATTAAACAATAACTTTTCCCATAACAGAGTTGTATGAGATTTATATTGGGCAAGCATTTATCACATGTACGATGCATCCAATATGTGTATACAAACACTTAATGAGGTGAAAAGTCAAAGAAAACAAGCTATGAACACCTACGCGAATTCCAATGATCCATAGTCGACCAATATAGATTGACCTAAGTTATTATTTCTAATGTTTATAGCTTCAAACAATCGTTGAGTCCGTGTGTGAGATGGAGAGGTCTAAATTTACTGGGTTTCGAATAACTTCCAAATATGGAGGGTATTGGTTTGATGGATTAAGACATCGATAGTTTATGTGTGATAGTCTATAGGGTTTATTATTAAAAGGTTTTTAAGGGTTTCGCAAACAAAACATTTGACGAAAACTGGCTGCCAATTGAAGTCGTCAGAGAAATCTTTAGGTAAAGTCGGCCAAGTAGTTGCTGATTGAATATCATTTGCACACCATAGGATGAAGTAATTTGAACTTATCCGTTTCATGGCTGACTTCAAAACTTCCTTGCATACTATTCTCGAAACCAAATCATAAAAAGTGTGTGTAAGGTACAGAAAAACAAATATATTTACAAAAAATATTATTGTAAAGCTTGCTGAATTGACCATGCCATGACAGATGGAAAAGCAATTTGTAGTAAATAAGCAGATGATTTCTGTCTTATTATTCTTAGCGTGTCCAAATGCTTACATATTTCTCGCCATATTCAAACGTTGTCAAGTATCGCCACCGTCTCAAGGACCCTCAGAGGCGCCATAAAACAAACCTTGGTAACCTTCACCAACTTAAATTTTACTATCATTTACAATAGCAAAAACTCTTATTCACTCTTCATAAGACCGATTATCGAACGCTAATCCATTACGGACGGGTTTCCAATTATGCAAATCTACTAGAAAAGCTTTCGATTTCATGGCTATGTCGTTTTATGCAGTTAATTGCTTGGAAACTTGTGATCTTGCTCTATAATTTATGTACATATAATTGCGTCTTGAACTTGTTGCAGCTTTGTAAATATTAAGGTATGGAGATTTTGGTATCTCGTTATCTTATCTTTCTTTGTTAGATTAATTGTAGATAACATTGATTTTCATTCATTGAATGAAATCTCACTCTTTTTATATTTCTATTTATATTCGAGACTAGCATTTATATCATCATTATAATTTAACAATGTGAATAATGTAGTCGCTAAAATTGGCCCACTGAAAACTAAAAGAACTTGGTGTAGTATTTCTACTAGGCCTTTCTTTTAATATTTTAATTTTGGCGTATGTTTGTCTATGCTAAGATTATTCCGATTTGATCAATCGTAATGCGTGTGATCATCACACTATGATCATGTTTTATAAGTGTGTCATAAATAATGTTTTTTGAATGACAACCTCCAAGTACCCAAAGATACAAAGACGATTTATAAGAGCCAAGAGACGACTGTCGGTTATTTCGAAAGACGTCCGCACACCGACTAAAAATAATTGCATTTTAAACGAAACCATTTACAGTGCACGCAACGCGGTCTTCTTTGACACAACACACTTCTTAACACAAAGCAATCACTCAATTGCTGTCAACGGAGGATAAGACACCATTTAATTTTTACATACCGCATTAATATTGTTTCCAAACGATTCTGGACTTTATTTCTTTGATGATTAATGTGCTATCGTCGTTGGTGGCAAAATGTTTAAAGAAGTTAATGCGACTGTGACAGATCGGGGGTGAGAAGCCTGCTCTGTCTCAAGAGGCAAATATTGTGATTATTCATATGAAGCAAGCGTGAAAAACACTTTGAGTGAGATAAACGTACGAAGGCGAACATATAACGACAATGTACCTAATGTTTGGGATCTGACGTGTGATATAAATAGTGGTATTATATATAGACGTCACGATTTTTTAATGGAGCATATCGTGGCTAGACAATTATCAATATGTCAGCAGCTCCCGCCTATAAACTCATCTCTGTGTACTTATTTTTTAGTTCACAATAAACACCTTAGATCTTTATTAGAATCACGAAATTAGATCAGTACTTCAATATATTATCTACAAAATATATTTAAAAAAAGAAACAAACACAGATGTCAAGGTATCATTTTGTGAAAAAGTTTAATTAGATGACTGCTTCTGATATGTACCGTGATCATAATGATCCATGATATAGCGGTCTAAAGACTAATTAACAGTTTTAAAAAAGAGGATATGAAGTAAATATGATGGCATTTCATTGTAATACTGCCAATCCTCCGAAACAGATTCACAAAAAATATAGTTTTTTAAAATCTACTCATTTCACATCTGCTTGCACTTTTTTCTCTTTGACCAAAATCTGCGTCACTCGTCCGGAGTCCCTTTGCTGTCGTGTTCCCTTCACCTATTGTTCAAACAGAGGGCATTACAATTTGCACGGCTTCTTTCTTGTGACAATCACTTGAGTGTTAATACGAGGAATTTGTTGACATTGTTTTTTCACAAGAATATATTCTTTATTTACATTACGAACGCTGGCGCCAAGATTTTTTTTATGAACTGTATTGTTTATGGATTCTGTATTAAGGGGTTGCGTGATTCATTGCTTACGTTACTAAAATTGTCTTAGTAAGTTGAACTATTTGGCGATGTCCCACAGTTGGTTACTCCAAAATAGGAGTACAATTTCAAATGAATCGTCAATCAACATAAAAAATGTGGTCCACAAAATTACTGTTATTTAAATAAAAAGAGATATTTTGGAAGATAATTTCGTAAACACTAGTACATTTTTTCCCTAACGGAGAGGCAGACAACCAGACCTGTCCAATGACATTAGCAAGTTAAATACCGCTTGGTCTAGCCCAGGACTGAATCGAAGAGCGTGAAAGAGCAAAAAATTCCCAGCAGGGGGTTAATATAGACAGACTGAAAAAGAAAGACTCTGGTAATTACATTACTGTTACTATAGGTGATTGAAGTCGAAAAGAATTTATAAATGAAAATTTCTCCGTACTCAAATCAATTATTTATACTTCGAGTTTGGGTACAATACACAGATAAGAAAACATCGAATACAATCGTCAACAAAACAAATTTCAAACCATACCTAACCTAGCCAAAGACAATATTCATTATAGATAAACTCAATTATGCCACTCTGAAATAGAAACCTTTGGACAAATTAGGCAATGTACAAAGGGTTTCCAATGTAAATGAGGTCAAACATCGGTCCCTTTTAAGTAAACGATACAAGCCAGGAGTATTGTTACTTTCTAGTTTTGACGATAGAATAACGAACGGTTAAAATGGGCGTAAAGCGGTTACCAAAGCGCTGGGTATGGAATTTCTCTTTTTATTTATCAGTTTTGAAATAAATTAGGAATGAGATTATACTGATGTAATTATTTTGTCACAAAATATAAAATTGAGAGTTATTCAATGTAAGTATAGCATTAATATTACCAATTACTTTATCAATTTACACATTGTTTTGCATCACTAGATACATTTTTAACTGACTTCAAAAAGGAGGAGGTTCTCAATTCAGTTGTTTTTTTTATTTTTTTATTACTTAAATTTTACTTTGCGCTTCGTATTTCTTTTATATATCTCAAGACAGGATTACTCTTTAGAAAATTACGTATATCACGGTCACGTACGCACGTATTTAAAAACATCATTCAAAGTAAATCCCAACACAATTGTTTTTTTTACACAGATATTTGCAAAAACGCTTGTTTTCTGAGAAAACATAAATGTTTTGGGTGTAGTATGTTGTTTTCTTGGAAATCGACAGCGTGAATGGTCGCAACAATGAGAACTTAATACATTTCAAGTGGGACCTACGATATTGGTGCAGAAACTCCTAACATTGAAGTTTGCTGAGTGCATAATGATTTGGGTTGCCCGTAGCAAAGAATGGCACAAAAAGTAATCGGCCCAATGATGTATCTGAATCATTTGTGTACTAATCTATACTAATATTATAAAGAGATAATGTTTGTTAGCTTGCGAATCTGGATGTAGAGTGTAATATCTGGATTTACTCATCCGATTAACGAAAATCGTTAACTAATAATAAGCTATATATCAGTGTTATCAGCTGTTTCATCGAAGCACTGAGGGCGGAGCCGAGGGCAGAAATGGCTCTACCATGTCTGCTAACTAAGCACATATAATCAGTCTATGAGAACTTAACTAAAGACGGGTCCTATGCAATTTAAGTCTATTATGTGTATTGGACACGAAATTAATATGTATATATACGGTCCATACAAAACTTTACCAGTGAGATAGAATACCTATAAATAAGAACAAAATAAATTTTGTTATTGACATGCAACTAATTTGATAACTATTAATTTCTCGAGAACCAAAAAATATTAAAGGTAGTGTAGAGTCAAACTTTTCCACGTAACAACCCAAATTTAAGAGAAACGCGCTAGAGCTGACTAGTTATGAAACACATCTTCGTGTCGCTAGATATTAATCCGTACAAATGGTGATCCATTAGCGTCGGACCGCCGGCGTCGGCTAATTGAAAATTTATTTGATTTATAAATCCAATGCGTGGCCGAGCCGCACGAGCTCTATTAACATTTGTACTATTATGGAAATACACGTTTGTGTCTGTTGATCTAGTGCGCGCCGATCTGTCGTGGTGGTTTGACTATTTACTTATTGTTTTGTTAATTATTGAGACTTTAACTTAACTGCTTTTGATATTTCTGACGGCCTAATTAGCGCAGTGGTAGTGACTCTGCTTTCTGCGCCGAGGGTCCCGGGTTCGAATCCTGGTACGGACACAAGCTTTGTGTGATGAGCACGAATGTTTGTACCCGAGTCATGGATGTTTAATATGTATATAAGTATTATATACTGAGTTTGCCCTCAGTCCATTGTACGGTACCCATAACAAAAGCGTTGCTTAAAGTGGGACCGTATAGTGGGTGTGTTCGTATGGCGATATTTATTTATTATTATTTAGTACGGATAATCTGTTCTCTCCAACTTACTGTCGATTTAGAATTATAAGAAAGCTAAAACACAATGTTTGTCATGGCTTGGTGAAGACTTATTAAACCTACGGAGTTGTAAGCAAAGATCTTTTCGAAGATATAAACAGGCTAAAAAGTGATATTTCTGAAATGAAACTAATTTTAAGGATTTTATCGCGATTTTATTTCGATTTTACGTTCCCGACGTTTCGGCTGCTTTACAGCAACCATGGTCACTCAAAACTATGGTCAAATCGAATTAAAATCGCGATAAAATCCTTAAAATTAGTTTCATTTCAATGTGTAATATTCGCGTAAATATAAGAAATCAATAAGTGATATTTCTGTTAAAAAGGTAGAACACGAGAAAGAAGCAATCACGAAATAGTAATTTGTAACTAAATTTCCAGTGTCCCAAGTGAAAACAGAATCCCATTGAGATAAAGAAAACGGTACAATGTAAGCTTGAGGTGCTGGCATTTAAATCATCAGTAGCATTCCACTTGATAATGGAGTTAAAGTAAAGTCATGTTTGTTATAAAGGTGACGAATAATACTAATATAACAGTTTGGCTATATAAACTATAACTACATGTTTTGAGTAAAGTAATATGGACATATCAGGTAACGAATCCGGCATTAAATAGTCTTGTCTGTTTGAGTCTGTCAAATAGTACACTAATAACAAATGACGCGAATTTAAAATCAGTTAAAGCAACTAGACAACATTATTCATCAAACAGAAATATTTGAATGAATATGAAAAAAACTTTTAAACCTCATCAAGAACCGTATTAAACCAGACATAACTATTTTTGTTAGCAGTCTATCTGTCTATAGCATCAAATATTCAAATTAATCCTTCAAAACCAAACATAATAAAAGAAAAATGTAAACATGTCGATGCTATTGATACAATGGAACGCCAAAAAGCATGCAAATATAATTTTGGACCCCACACACTCCCTTGCAGCACGCCCGGGCGCCCGCCATGTTACTAAGTAAACAATCATGGAATGAAGTGAAAATAAAAAAGTTATTTATTGTTCCGGCCAGAGGTTGAAGGTAAGGGTTTTATGGCGCTTTCTGAGAGCCGAGAATTTATTTATTTGCGGCAGCAGTTGCTAGTGTGAAATTTGTGAGATATCTTTTATAAATTATGTTGCCAGATTGAGTAGACTTATTTTTTTTGGTAATTATATAAAGTGTATCGTCTCAAAATAATGACGAATGTAACCCCCAAATTTGTGCAAAGAATATGGCGTACATATTTTGTAGTTGGCAAACGTAGTACAAGTCTTGCTTAGTAAGTTTACCATAGCTAAATTACTAACTGGTTTGAAACGAAATTGTTATAAAATTAAATACTCAGCTTACATGTTATAAAAAGTAGGTTTTATAAACAATGTTTGAACCTATTAATTTACTGTAATAAAGAGATCAAGCCAAAATACTGTTAGGGCTATGAAGATCTAATTACATACTAAATCGTGATTAAGCCAGTATACTCAATAGAATATATATTAATTACTATAGTTGCACTAATAGGCTATCCCCTTCAATTATGGCAATCATACATTTTATAATTGTATATATAGGCGATTGTAACAGAATAACCAGCGAACTTATAACAATAATTTGGTCACCAGCCGAGTACTAGCTGCCCGCGCAACCTCGCATAGCCGCCTCTAATACATTTCATCCGCGGCGGCCTCTCTTTTAATCCAATTAATCACTTGAAGTTGACATAAAGAGTTGGGCTGATAGCGAGGCAAGAAAAGCGTATACATCAATTGAACCATGTCCGCTGACTGAGCCTCGCAAGGCGTAACGTTAAGTGAGTACAAGGCTATTAATAAACCGTGGCTTCCAGAACCGATGACAGAGATATCTCCATTTAGCCCTCAGTCTTAACAATAGCAGTGCTAAGTTCTAAGTTCGTGATTTGATATTTGGGTACTGTATTTAGATGACAGTGGCAAATAGGCTCAAATTTGAAAAATCTGGCTTCTGGCATCATTGTTGACTTTTCAATATCTACAGCTCATGTCAGGATATTGTATTATATCTATTGGTATGCTTTTATAATTGTAAACAAATTTTGACTTGCGTAATTTAAATCTTAAGTGAACGGGGCGAGGTGTTCCACAGTTCAATTTTCCTGTAGTGCCATTTGGTTATAGTTTGAACTTATTACATCATTTAAGCATGCCTATTACTGAGACATTGAAACAGTTTGGGAACGTAGTTATAGTTTTAAGAATACTGATAGAGATAGAGTCATTGACCAAAAAGAGCCCACACTTAAATACACTAATATCAATCTAAATAAGAACTAGATATAAATATTACTTATACATTATTACTACTTCGGTTCGTACTAAGTGTTTTGCTTCTACTTTCAACCTACGAACTGCCAAGGAATGGAACAAGCTACCGGCGTCTTTGTTCCCCGTTGACTAGAATCTGGGTGTTTTCAAGTTGAGAGTGAACAGGTACCTTCTAGGCAAGTATGCTCCATCGTAGATCTCATCGTCACTTACCATCAGGTCAGATCGAGATCAAATACTTGCCTATAACGTAATAATAAAAAAATAATAATAATAAATTAATTTGTAAGTAATATCACCAAACATCGCACTGATACCTACATAAATTCTTCAAAGAGACCCTTGTTCTGTCTACCATCTGATTTAAAAGCTCGTACATTGAAAATATTGTTTGCTGTCACATAATTCAGTGTACATGGCGGCGTACGCCTTAAATAGTTGCACTGTGGGCAAATATGGTAGGTGTTATTTTTGTTACACGTCTGTAGTAACTACACTGGGTGCGCTGAGTGTAGTTAATTCTCGATCAAGTTCTGCGTAAGCTGGAAGTGTGTTTGGAATAAATACCTACAGGGAATAATAGCGGTATTTTTTTTTGTTTTTTGAAATATATTTTAATGACTTTATTAGGGCAGTTGGTAGTGATCCTGCTTTCCGTGCAGAGGTTCCCGGGTTCGAATACTGGTAGGGAACTATATTTGTGTGATGGGCACGAATATTTGTACTAGAGTCATGGATGTTTAGCATATATATGTATTATTTACTGCGTTCTCCCTTAGTTCATAATACAAGCGTTGTTTACAAGTTTCAGTTTATTTAGATTACAGAGCCATTATCAAACTAAAAAACATCTGTAAAGACATGGTAAATTGATTAAAAGTAAGCTAATAAATTTGGAGCGTAGTCTACAACCTATGCAATACTATTTACAGCTTTACAGCTACTTGAGGAAATGTTTTCGAAATCACTTTCTCAAATAGAACAACTCAGTCAATGCCTTTGTATAGTCTGTACAAAGCAAATCGCCAATAAACTCCTAAAATACATCAAAGTGCATTGCAAAAGGGCACGAGTTACAGACACTCCACTTTGATATGCGTTGCATTATGAATGTTAATTAACTTAGTGTTTAAAATTGAGTAATTTGCGAAATTATTATGCTTTATGATTAGATTGTGTTACGATAAAGATATTGCAATCGGTTGATTAGAACCACGCTGGTTACATTTTAAGTAGTTTTGTTTAACTGGTTTATCATCAAATACGAATCCAGTTCTCGTAAGCGAAGTAGTTAAATGTTAAAGATAGTGAGTGCTTACGCAATTTGTCACTTTATTTTTATATCCAAGATCACAAAGAGGTAATTCCCACGCCGCGCCGCACCGACTCCAACCCGACCAGTTCGTTAATCAGCTAATTAATATATAAAAACTTAACACTAACCAAATCGGCTATGAATTTTAACTGTTTATTCAATGGACGATAGTATTCGGGACTAGTTTTCATGTTTCCGTACGACATGCGACGCGTCCGGCCAATCCGGCTTGCACTCCGCGACGACGCAATATGTAGAGTTGATATGGAAGTGATTGTTTGTTTATCACTGACGTAATTTTTGTTAGTTCTTATATTGTTACTTAAGATAATGTCTCTTGTAAGCTAGCATCTATAGCACAATGGACTTTATTGTATCTATAGTAAGAACGCCAAGCTGAAACTAAAACACTAATTCATTGACGAATAAAATCGTTAAATTCCGACTCTCCCTATGACATGGAACGCGTAGAGTTAAGTTAAGCTAAAAGATTATGCAGTGAAATAATTATGCTTGATTTATAAGTGGGGTCCCAATCGCAGAGGCCAAACCGCATTCGTTTCGTATAAATATTGTTATAACTAAATCAAGTTATATAAATAAAAAGTTGACGCCATTGGAAAATTTAATAAAAATTACAAATTGAATGTGTGAATTGCAACGTAAAAGGCAAAGGTCGAAACTAGTTCACCACACATCAAACAATATTGAGGCGATAATAAAAAATTACTTCATAGTTGTGACATCAGCGTTTAACAGTAAAACGAATAGCCCTCTCTTCCGTTATTACAGAAATTATCATAAATATATGTTGGCTTTCGTATAACGCCCGATTTTAATTAATTTCAAAACCCATTGGTTATGTGGTGTCGTGCGGCGAATACCGATGGGCGAATGTTTCGGATTCAGTTGGTCCGATAATGTATTGGAGGAGAATTGTATTTAAATTGGTAAGGTGTTAGTTAAGTTATAATAAAGGAATTTTATAGATCACCTGGATCTTGGCTTCTGGGGGGGCATTTACACGCAACCAGAAGCGCAACTGATGTTTTTTTTTTATATTATCAAAGTCCCACACTAAGCATCGCTTGTGTAGTGGGTAACGTACAATGGACTGAGGGCGAACTCAGTATATAATACTTATATAGATACTAGACATCCACGACTCGGGTACAAACATTCGTGCTCATCACACAAAGTTTGTCCGTACCAGGATTGGAACCCGGGACCCCCAGCACAGGAAGCAGGGTCACTACCAACTGCGCTAATAAGGTCGTCATGTTTAATGCGTCGTGCCCTTATAACATATACACGTGAGGAAATATTGGCTGCTACTGACAGTGCAGTGTCGCGAAGTTTACGGTTTTTACCGATAACCTATTTTGTTTCTTATCGACCGTAAAGTGTGTACATTTATGATATCCTAACTTCTGGCTGCGGCTCTGCCCGTGGTACCGCGACGAAACATACACTCAGAGATAATGTAGCTTCCTATAAGTGAAAGAATTTTCTGAATCGGATCAGTAGATCTGGAGATTACCCCTGACATTCAAACTTAGAAACTATACTTCTTTATAATACTAAGTATAGAAAAACCTACTTTACATAATAGGTAGGTAGGTAACCACTTTTTATGAAAACATTTTGTGAAGTTTAATGTATGGATAGGACATTGGGCTAATAATGCATGATGGATCATAAAACCTAAACTGAAAATAACTGATTGTATATTTCTGACTTCTCACTCGCCGAGAAAATAAACTCTGCGAGAGATAGGTAGAGTCGTTGTGACGTCATTAATATCAACGTTAGGTGTGAAGTGAGAGTTTTAAACCACATCTATTAGTGTACACCACAAATTGCCTACGATTTGTCAAAGCGGATATTACTTTGTCGTTACACTAAACAAAGTTAGTTTTATGTAACTGTGCAAGATATGAGCGGAGAGCGATATTTTGCATAATCAATATAGTGTATCAATCGTTAAGTCCAGTGGACGCAAGCGCAGCCTAACTATAGTGAAGTACTGAGGTTAATTCCCCGATCGTGTATAATGTACCTACGGAAATTCTGTTAAGAAAATCTAAATGATACAGCCGCATAAGATTTTTTTTAATTTACACGAATACTACACATTAATATAAAACGATTTTTTCGGATTTTATCGCGCATATTTTTTTAAGCGAGCAACAACTAAATATGAGGGTACCCCAGGTCAAACTATTTCACTAGGCCGTCAAACACCTCAGTCCTCCCGTGACTATGGTTGCTGTAAATCAGCCGAAACGTCGGGAACGTAAAAACATAAAATAAATGCGATAAAATCCGAAAAATTACCTTTATTTCAAGATACAGCCTCAATTTTTCATATGACACATAGAGGAAATTATTTATATGACACAGACCAAATCAATAACTGATACTATTTTAACATGATTTCTATTTGATAGCATGTATACATTACGGATGGAGCTGTACCATTGACAATTGCACAAGAGTAATTTCTGTAAAAAGTTGGTCCAAACAAAACATCATTATTACTTTAAGCCACTGCACCCATTATAGCGCTTAATTAAATAAAAGCAAAATTACGCTGTCGCGTAAGCTTTGAACTTGAACCACAGCCTAAGTGCCCCCAGTACAAAGTCATCAACATTTCAGCATTGGGCGGCTGCGCTTGCGCACCTTCTTGATTTATTGTTGTTTTACTCTTGAAATTGTCTAGTCGGGTTCGTGTCTCGAGGGTGGAATTGAAAATATCTCCGCGTGAATGAAACATTTCATCTGAAACTCATGTTTCTGAATGTACTCGGGTGGTTTAAACAGTTAATCAAATGTGATGATAAAGTTCATGTTATGCTATTATAATAGTGATTTTGTTTATTTTTCTGTATCGTTAATCTTTATAATATGACTGGATGGGTATTCGGCCTGTCATCATTTCATAGCGTAAAGAAAATCATTATTATGGCGAAGTTTGTAAGAGCATTCTATTATATTTTTTTAAAAGCTTGGCTATCTTCTTGTAAGTTCCCAATTCTTATAAGTTACTTTAAGAAGTAGTTTCCAGTCAGTAAATATATTATCTGCCACAAGACAATGTTGAAAAAATATCGGTTATCCAAACTTAATATTATTGCCAGATTGTTTTTATCTTCTGACATAACCGCAGCCAATATAGAAAAATAAACCCAAATACCACGTTCCCGTGGCCTCTGAAGCTGAATATAATCCCTGAAAATAGAAGTAGTCAGCATTTCAATTTAATTAGCTGTGCACAGTGGAACGAGGAAGATGCCTTAGAACATAATATCTCAACTGAGGATTCCTAAATCAGTATGACACGACAACATACCTGCTGTTTCATATTCTGAGTAAGCCATTAAATCATTGTTATTATTAATATGAAGGGCTATACAGGTGGTTGTTCTTTAATTAGATATGTAACGTCTATAATTAGTCAGACATTGGCGGGGACAGCGATCGATTGATATTATGTTGAGTCGTCATCTGTTTTTTTATTTTAATCCATTGATTGTTTCTATCTAATAATAATATAATAATATCGCCAGATGAACACACCAACTATACGGTCCCACACTAAGCATCGCTTTTATTATACGTACCGACTGGGCGAACTCAGTATATAATACTTATAGAAGTATTAAACATGCATGACTCGGATACAAACGTTCATGCTCATCACACAAAGCTTGTCCCTACCAGGATTCGAACCCGGGACCCTCGGTGCAGAAAGCAGGGTCACTACCAACTGCGCTTATCAAGGTCGTCCATCTCATGTATGTTTGTTTTGTATCAATCCAAGACCTCTCATATGTCCCAGGCTTAGATTTGACATTTGAAAAACTTTCCCTCATAGAAGTGGATTTATGATTATTTTGACGACCCGGAAAATTGGATTACTATAGGGTGCTGGACAATAATCTATGAAAAATTCTCTATACATAATGTTCTCTTTGGTTTTCTCTTTCTTCTCTATGGCGTCTCCTCGACATCATTTGTTTTGAAAAGTGTTGTGAGTATTTAATTAAATTATAATGATGTAAATCTCAAGAAGTCTATAATTTTCACCCCCGGGCCCTTGGTATATTTTACAGGTGCTACTGTTGGCTTGTCAAAATAAGAATGTTTTATCAGACCGGAATTACTCGTTTAAGTCGCTTCGTATAACCTTCCGGGGATAAGCAGCAATGAGGATATGTTTAATTCCCATAGAGAGCTTTGAATAAGAACAAGGCTTCTGTATGCACTTTCGTCATTAAGTATAACAAATATTTAGTCGCTAATAATTGTCTTATCTAAGTAGGTATTTTGATTCTAAGGCGTGGTAATTATGCCACGGTAGTTGCGTAAATAGGAATTAAACATTAGATTTTATCAAATTAATTAGCAGGTATTCTTTACAATGTGTACTTAATTTATGGTAATGTTATTAATATTAATTTATATGAATAGAAGTTTACGTTGTTATGTTTTTTTTTAACTTGCAGGTAGCACAAAAATGTCATTGACGCCACAAAATCAAATGAAATTAGTTTTATTTCTACATATGTTTTGAACGTATCTATTACAAATAGAGTTAAGTCATAAAAACTTATTCATAATCGGATACAAAATATAAAACAGCGGTCCTCATACTAGGCGCGAACCTGTGTGATGCGTACGCTATACTTATAACTAACAATTAGGTAAGTTGTATTTAAACTTATGTTTATTTATCGTTCTATTTACAAAACTTACCTGCCAGCCCTCTCACCGCGAAGCAACACTTAACACACGTAAACATACAATTTCCACTGTACACTTCACACACTTTCTATATAAATCCTATTTAAATAAATAAAAAACACAAATCACTTTTTAAAAATATATTCCTCAGAAATGTTAGAATATATTCGATGTCGTATATCGATGTGGGAATCGATTGGATCGATGGTAGTTGTGTGCGCGTGTTTGCAGGCTGCGCGTGCGACGGTAACTGGCGCATAGTGGCGCCCGCGCGCGTCTATGCGCTTGAACTTGGCAAAGCTCGCTGAAAAATGATTTTTGCATTTAGGCATCATTTGCATGTGTTGGTTTTTTTTAAACGCACGTTGCATTGTTTATATATACTTAAGTGTTAACTAAGCCATCAACATTTTAACCGACTACAATAATTTGTGGAACTGAAGTGTTGTGAATTTGATAATTATTTTTCAAATATTGTTCTTATTTTGGCAAATCAGGGATCAGTAGATTCACCTCAATGGGCTATATATTAAGTATATTTAATAATATATCTCTTGGACAAAAAATAAAAGAGTAGTTAGCGGAAGATTGCATTTGTGCCGCGAATTTTATGTTGAAGTTGAATTTTATTTTATATTATCTAGCCTATTATCTAATTATCTAGCAAAAAAACCAATTCGATTTGTAGTACAGCCGAATTTACATGTACGCAAGGACGTAATTCGCGAGTACTACACAAATCGGCTTAGTATTTATTTTGTGCCTCAATATGTTATCCACGACATTCCATCTATATGATTTCTTCGTTGGAGTTGGTTACGTGGACTTTTATCGACGGCGTTAACTCAAACTATAGATTTAATCAATTTTATAACGCGCGTTGTAAACGCTCTATTGTGTATGTGGGTTTAGTGTGTTTGTTATAGCGGAATTGTTTTATCGTCAGTGATGTATGTATTGAATTCAATCACGCGATTTTTCAAGAACTAAATGTGAATGATGTCTAGAAATGGCTGTTCCAAACACGTGTTTATTATGAAAAGCTTTTGTTATTCGAATGGGCTTTCATATCTCTTTATAATCATTTTTATTTGTTCGTCTATAAATTAAGGTATAAACTAAAAACAATTGTTGATAAGAGCAGAAGACTAAAGTGACGGAAGTGGACGACCGTGTGTGAACAGGCATAGCGAAAATCGTTATGTCATACTCTTGTGTAAACTTCTCGATTCACAGCTGATATTTAAACGGGCAGTTACTATATCTACCTACGGTCTAATGACAAATGACTAGATATGTACCTAAGTGCAACAACTTATCGCCAGTGCAGACCAAAATCAATTCTCCTCACCAACCTAAGTAATACGATCTAAATCAGATAATACTATGCTTTGCTGTCTACTTCAACACAGACACACACAATTAAATAATTTGTGTGTGATGCAAGTACTTTTTAATAAGTACCTGCGTCGGTTTACTAGAATTGGTTTCATTGTTACCCCAAGACGGTACTCGTTGTACCTTTTGTAAAGGACCTTGAAGCGTAATTATCACATCTTAAAGTTAAAATTTGAATGTTGAAGTCCAAAGGATAAATTTGTTAAATACTTTGAAAATTACGGTTTGCAACGGTTTTAAAATGAATTGTTTTTTAAGAATCCGTACCCGAAGGGTCCAAACGGAGACCTATTGTTGTACCAACAGAGTCGGCTACGTCCGTCTGTCAGAGGCGTTTAAGTGAACTAAGATAGGGACTTAAAATTACAAATTTAATTGTAAGCTTTAAACGTCATAGTAAGGATCCCTCATAGTGAAGTCCGACTTGCACTTACGCTGTATTTTTTAAGAAATAGTGTCCATCTGCTCATGTGTCCTGACTGTAAGTGTATTTTATAAATAAGGTAATTAATACCTTATACCTTTCTCTCTTAACCTCTGTGCCGAATTCTACATTATTTCTTGCGGGGAGTAAGCCGAAATTTCCACGATTTTTACTCTACTGACTACTCAACCTTGCAGTACACTTCTAACTTATGTTAAGTACAAGGTAAGTTACCTCGAGTCATCACCGAAGTTATTGCAAAGTATTCCCTAGCGAATGCATACGAAGTAACATAGAGCTCATAGCTCATAGAATCGTAACGGTGTTATGATGTATGTAGATCATGGGAATTAGCGTGTCAATGTACTTCCACTGTAGCTCGTACTCTCCAGCTTTTCTGCTGCTGTGTGCTGTCTAAATATTAGTAATTTTTGCTTGGCATTTCATGAATATTTTGTAAGAAACCCATGAGTTATCGTATGACTGATAGAGAGAGAGAGTTACGTGAAAAAAACAGCTCGTAGTATCTTAAATTATTATTGCAATGTGTATCTTTACTCTGTTGATTGTTAGATCATAGTCTGGGGTTAAATAGGGTTCTGTACCATAAAAGTAGACACAGAACCCTTATGATGCGACTATGTCCGTCTGACACACTGGGTTCATACAGGTTGATGACCTCCTAGTATATACGCTGTAACGTAGGTACTCGATTGAGTAGTTACAGTTTTGATATCCGTCAGAATTTTAGAAATTATATTCTTTAAATTGGGATCGTCGTTTGTCTAGCGATATTTATTTATGTTTATTTCTAGCACAGTTTAATGTATTAAGTATTATTGATTATATAATGTGTAACAAAAATAGTGGAAAATATTTTAACAGGGCTAACAGTAGGCTATACATTTCAAAAGAAATAAATCCAATTATTAGACATTAAAAAATACAACCTTTAATGAGCGCACAGCCGAACGCTACTGCATCGCCTTGTTTAAGAAAATGCAAACATAATTTACACAATTATTTTATACATTAACGTGATGCATATCTTACTGATTCATCTGTTAAAATATTTTACACTATTTTGTTAAACCTTCCACTTATAACTTGTAACGCGTCCCATACAGTTTCAATTTTGATATCCGCCCGATGAATTTGTCGTAAGTTTACGACGCCGCCCTGCGCCGGCGCAACTTGAGCTTACATATACTCACCTACTTACATGAATTACTTATCGGTTATTGAATAGAAATACCTTCATCATCAACTTATCGGTCTTGTACTGCATTTGATCGAATTCCATGAGGACTTATATTATATTATTATACTTCGTTCGCTGGAATAATCTTGGGTTCGATTCACGTGCGTGACAAATTTGGGAAAAGCTTTTATAATTTGATCCGGGAAATGGATGAGGTCTCGCGGATAGCCGAATAACTATATCTCAAAAATAAACTTGGCTTAGTAATATCTTTTACAATCAATCAATCAAGGTTCAATGGATATGATAAGTGCTTTTTGTTCCAAAAATGTAAGGGATCTTTTGGAATAATCATAACACTAAAAACCACGCGTGCGAAGCCACGGGTACAGCTAATAATATAAATAAATCAATGACAATAAGTAAATAATTATTAACGTTACAATTCAATGAGTGACTCCCATAATTCAGACCTCTCAAAACTATAAATAATACGCGGTGTCCACTGCGGCGTAACGCCTAAATGCATACAGATCAACCACAGTTGTGACTGATATATCAATCAATGAATTGTCAATAAATTACGTCATTATTTATGTTCGAATTACAATCGATATTGTTGCAGTTCAATAGACTGGGATGTTACGTTTCGAGATCATTTTTGTCTATGGATAGTAAGGAAAGATTGATAGCTATGATCATTGTCGCATAGAAATGAAACACATTACTTTAACGTAACGTACGTAGATATATCACATACATATAACTTTACTTTACTGACTCGTCCTCCATTTTTGTTAAGTGATATACTTTTAATTTTGGATTCTTAACTGGTAAGAGGTTTATTAATTCGTAATTATTTTAGAAGAACTATTGTATGCTGTTTGTTTTCAGTAATTAAATAAATAAATAAGTAACTAGGTCCTACCTTAGCATTAGGAACATTAAATGTTAAGTCTGCATTATTGCTGACTACTGAGCAGCCGAAGGTAGGGGGGTGTTCTGAGGATTCTATTCGGTTCTAAAATATTGTCTACTCTTTTGGATTGTTGTTATTACTTATTGACTCTGGTCCAGAGCATGACCACCCCCCCCCCCCCCCCCCCCTCCCGAAGCGTATTCATGCATACAGTTTTGCTACTAAGGCAATAGTTGTGTACTCACTACGAGTAAAAGGCTGCCTGGAGAATATGCCTCAGTTCTGATCCAAGTGGAGACGACGTGACGGCTGTTGAAGTCTTCCAACACCCCTATAGAAGTTAAGCTACATTCCCATAAACTTGGTAATATTAATACAAACCTTCAAATTATATTAATGCGATTCAAGTAGTAAGCTATTCCCAAAAATAATGTATTTATGTTCAGGATATTATTGATACATTAATAATTTACAAATTTCAGAATTTCAGCGAAACTAAACAATATTCGATGGGCTTAAACATATTAACAAGCTTATTTCCACAACAACATTATGAAAAAGGTCAACGGCTTGTTCAGTGGGTGTTATTAAATAAATAAAATAAGTATTTTACAGGGCTCGCCAACATTTTATGTAGACATATTTTTTACGTAATTGATCATGTCTCACTCGTGAGAAAGTGTGTTTATCGTAATAAAAGTTTGTGGTCTTTTTATTTTCAGTTTATGAGATGTTGCTGCTGCAAGTTAGTTATTGGCTTTTAGTCTAGTCTGTTTATGCATTTGTTGGTATGTGAATGACGACATTTTATTAGGTTCAACACTGTTTGAACGTAATAAAACTGTAGCATTGTTTTTAATTTATTATATAGCCAACTTTAAAAAGGTTTGAGAATATATAAAACTCAACACTACGTGCCATAGCTAGCATGTATTTTGAGATGTATTAAGCCGTTGTTTACACTTCCTACTTGTTTATTTGTAAACATACAAATTGGTATAAGTAATGCTTTAATTCGGGTCCATTATTTGCTAATTCATAAAAGTACCAAATGTTCACTATCCCTGGGGCACGCGCCCTCGGCGCCAACTCGTGGACATAGAAATGGCAACAGAGCAACTAAACTCGACTAAATGCAACTAAAAACACGACCATTTAGTTTTGTTGCCACGCCGAGCAATAATATTTAGCTGCAGCGTGTTTATACAACGATAGTTACTGAACTTGACTGAACTTTGCAAGTGCGTACTTGCGTAAGTCAGTGTTAAATTTATCTCAGTTATATTTAAAGTGTACGAGTATTTTTTTGATGATAGATTATTACATCAGTACTAGAGGTGAGCAATATAGTCGACGATTTTGTTATTTGTTTTACACGAATTCATTCCCCCATCTCCATTCTATCGTAGGTGGACAAGACGCACGGACAAGTGTCATCCGTACACTGTAGACATTCCTTCGGTACGTACTAAGCGTTTTGCTTCTACTTTCATCGTGCGAACTGCCAAGGAATGGAACACGCTAGCTACCGACGCGTCTTTGTTCCCCGTTGACTTCAATCTGGGTGTTTTCAAGTCGAGAGTGAACAGGTACCTTCTAGGCAAGTATGCTCCATCGTAGATCTCATCGTCACTTACCATCAGGTGAGATCGAGATCAAATACTTGCCTATAATGTAATAAAAAAAAATAAAAAAAAATATTTTCATAATTTCCTACGTCTTGCACGCCTGTGCTTATTCGACGATTATAATTAATTAATATTGCCATTTATAATTATTCAATGGCATGCCATTATTCAAAATACGCCATCTGTTGGTAGCTTTCGGAAGCTACTAGATACCGACCGCACGTCACCTGTCACTTTGACAGACGTTGTCATTATTTTTATCGAACGCATATTTATAAACACCGTTACAACTTTCAAAAGCAGCTCAATCGTGTGCGAACTTTCCAGAAATATACTACTAAATATAATACATCGCGTGTTGCATTACTTTATCAAGTCGAATAATACAAACATACTATTGTAGTATTCTCTGTAATAAGCTGTTACTTTGTGGAGTATGTAAGCCAATTCGATGATGACTGTGTTAGTATTATATTATTGAGACCTATAAGAGCGTAATACTCGTACGAAAGAGGTTGCGTAGTTATAAGGCAACCCTACTGCGTCGGTGGTCTGCCCGAGTTCGGTCACGCGAAACTAATAAATAATAATTTAAAATAAATTATTAAGTTATTTAAATTAATAAAAACAACATACTCATGGATAGAAAGAGGCAATTAAACGACGAAGTTTTAGAAGAGAAGAGCAAAAGATGATGCATTGAATATGTCTGCAGAAGTACATAACACAACACAACATATATTTCCGTATCTTTACAAAGTCATTTCGTTCAGCTATAAATCTATTCAAAAATGCGTCCAAACAATTCCAAAAATACGTTAACATTAATCAAATTCCATTCGAAACAAAGAAAGCTACTAGATCAATTCTTCGATTTGTCACTATGGATTTACGTTTCGGCCACCGGTGAAGATCAAAGCGCTAACCCATGGATCAAAGCTGGAGCCGAAAGACCGGTAAAAATAGAAATTTATTTGTACGTGACCGGCGACGGATAAAACGGTAACTTGGGTATTTGTTGGGTAATTGATCACTTTGTTACGTGTGTTGTGTACAAACGATTTGTATGGGTTTTAACACGCTTGCTGGCAACGAGATGTTTTGAAACAGTTCATCATCATTCATTTTGTATGCAACATTGCGCGATATTGCAATACAACCATATTTCAGGCAGTTCTGTGAGCAGACGTGTTTTGTTCACACTGGAAAGGGTAGAGGAAATTTTATGGAAATAATTTCTCAAAGATAATTCCGTTGTCTTCAATTACAGTACAACTCAATATGGCACAAATAAAAATATTGCTTTCCTTTTTATTTACGATTTTTAATTTATTAACGTTTAGTTTTTACACCAATAGAAATGGTATATTGCCAATTATACTTATTGCGTAATAATATAATCCCAAAGGAAGGTGTAAATTATAATTGCCGCCTGTCCAACAACCATTTCAAATCAACCATGAGTTGGGGATACGATTTTATCAACAAATTAACTTATCGATTAGCGCAGTTGTTAGTGACCGTGCATTCTGTACCGAGGGCCCTGGATTTGAAACCTGGTAGTTAATAATGTGTGATGAGCACGAATGTTTGTACCCGAGTCATGGATGTTTATCATCTATATAAGTATTATATATACTGAGTTCGCCTTCAGTCCATTGTACGGTACCTATAATTCTAGCAATGCTTAGTGTGTGACTGTATAGTCGGTGTGTTTGTCTGGCGATATTTATTATTATTAAATCATAAAACAGACCCTAAGTCTTATCTAGTTAATTAACAAGTCAAAAGTTGATATTATTAAGAGACACTAATGACAGTTTTAGACACTTTAAGACGCTTTAAAATGCATGCCTACATTATGAGTCGTTTACAAGTCGTATAATCAGGCTGGTTGCTATATAAGGCATGATTTTGGAAATAATCTTATCTAGAATCGATTATAGTTTACTTTACTGCTGTTTAATAAGTCCAATTAAACCTCCCAAGTAATGTAAATTGCTTATATTGGCTGCAGATAAAATTATTTGCAACCAAAATAGGATCCATTAGGCGGAAAATGTTGCGCAAATGTTGAATTAAAACATAAATTCTCATGAAAAAGATAGATAATAACA
Source organism: Pheosia gnoma (assembly GCA_905404115.1). Classification (NCBI taxonomy): domain Eukaryota; kingdom Metazoa; phylum Arthropoda; class Insecta; order Lepidoptera; family Notodontidae; genus Pheosia; species Pheosia gnoma. The sequence goes on from FR989911.1 coordinate 8,299,738, forward strand.
TACATAAATTACACGCATGTAATCTTCGATGGATGGATGCCGGTTCATTGCTGTGTGTGTACCTTCATTTCGCTTGTGGTATTTGTCCCGAATGTTATGAGGGAGTCAGTTGCTATACCAGGTTGCTATACCAGGCATACTGCCCCTCTATGCCAGGCGGATTCGGGCCGTAGTTCTCCACGCATGTCCGGTTCGGGTTGGCGAACTTAACTCAGCACGAAATTCTTGCAGCATTTATAGCAGAGCCGGTTGTGACATGATACAATGTGAGATGGATCGATTTTGTCTCTTTTCTTCATATAAATTAAAGAAGGGAGAGGGCGACTCGGTGCGATCTTGTCTTGACCCGCGTGCTAGCCAGGCAGATTACTGGCGTTCACCGCACAGCTAAAGATACCTTATCAATGAAATGAGATTTGCACATAAAATACGAATATTTTAGAGTTGCAAGCTCGCTTTTGTTCAGATGGTATGATGGTATCTATATATCGTTGATATATCGATCGGTCGATCATATCGTAGGAATGCATGTTATTTTAGTATCAAGCTCGTTATTTAGAGGCGCTCAAAACGGTGGCGGCACAATGAGGCTACATAGTTTTGTATCTTAAGAAAACCATTAAATTATATCAGGTAATTCTATTCTATTCTATCAGCTGAAAGACGTCCACTGCTGGACATAGGCCTCCCCCAATGATTTCCACACATCACGGTCCTCCGCCACGTGTATCCGCCGGCTTCCTGCGACGCGTGTGATATCATCGGTCCACCTAGTCGGGGGGCCGTCCTACACTACGTCTTCCGGTTCGTGATCGCCATTCTAGAATCTTTATAGAAACTTTTAGGTAACCAACATACATAAGCACAGATAATTAAAAGTACAAAACTGTAATGAGGTGCAATTACTATTGTATCATTAGCGGCTGCGTTCAGTATCCCATACATAAAAATAAAGTTACCTTATTCCTTACACCGTGAACACTTTTTGTTGCAGTAAATTTGCGAATGGGCGGTTTAACTGTTATGTTTCGATCGTCATTGGCGTGAACAGGTAATAATAACAACGTTTTTGATATTAATTCGACATTTTCAGACCAAAAATATTAATTTATCATTCACAAAACTGGACTCCAAAGTCCTGTTACCTTAAAATGAGCCCATTGACCTCGCCCTAATTAGTATAAAACGTGTATTGACATTGAAAAAGTGAAAGCAAGGAATGTTTTTTGAACGAAATACCCATAATCTCTGTGATTAGCCGTCGGCCGGCGCAAATTATAACATATTAAGGCTGGACACGCTATCCGCCGACTATGTGATCACACCACGCTCTACATCACGAGTCGTGGGGCGCGAGTTGTAGCGACAATCGATGACCTATTATATCTAAAATGTTGGTGAAATCGGTGTGCAATAAAGAGTTATCTATCTATCTGTCTTTTTCCCAACATTTTTCTAACTTTATTGGGTTACATATGGGTCTACATATATTTGGCTGATTACTGTTAATCAAAATATCATTACTGATGTCGTGTTCCGATCCGGTTGTAGAATTCCTAAAAATAAAGTAAAATTATATTTTATAAGTCATATCATACTAACATTACCGCCGTCTGCCTTGGCAGACAAAAATAAAGACAAGGCTTAAATTAAGCATAACATTTTTCCAGGCTTCTGATTGTCTATATGTCTATGACTGTCTTAAGCAATGTCCAGGCCGACCGCTGAGTTAGCAAGACTGGCTGGGGTACTTCACATTCCATGTGTGGGCTGACAGCCAAGCAAAGGACAGATGACAGTGCTTAAGCGAGGCAGCACGTATGCTTCGAGCTAGCGTTATAGGTACCGAAGAAGCTAGACTATACCTGTTCCCTTCTTCACGATGCTTGTGTCACCTTTGTGATTCTTTGTACCCGCGCTTTTGCTTATAAAAGGGTAAGTCGACTGTAAATCTGCTAGCACTGAGCCCCTTCCCTCAAATCGACCGACTCGCAGAATGATTGACATAATAGTTGTTTTGACTCACGTGTTTAGTATTCGTTTGTATCCCAACCGCGTCATCCGCCTGATAATTATTTACAAGCATTGTTAGGTTCTCAGTTAAATATAAAACTAAAATACAAGAGGGTTTTTAATTTTAATGCCTAATACGAAAAATTCTGCGAAATCTGAAAGAGTTACTTAGTATTCTGTTGCGAGCGGTTTCATCGAACAACTTTTGATTTAGATCTGCAGCTCGGCTCTTTATGGTCTCTGGGCACTCTGTCTTGTATTTCGTTATAACCACAGAATATCCATATTTAAGAGTCCCGATATGATTATTGTTCTGTAGTATTTTTCTTTGATGCCTGAAAAAACTGATAAACAAACAAGAAAATCTAAATAAAACAATGTTTTTAATTCAAGACGTCCAAATAGGCTCTTGCACTTCACTTTGCCAGTATAAAGCTTATTATTTAAACTCCTATCAAACAAATACAACCACAAGTTTATAAGCAACTATTCCAAAGCAATATAAGTTCCCAAATAAATCCATTCATAGATAATTAAACGTCCCCTGGCTCGGTAATTAGATTAAGTTAATTGTTATTACAGATCAGTAGATAAGCGGCACAATGCGGCTGGTCGGGTCGCTTACCAAGGACGGACGACATTTCTAGCATTCATTCGTAAGTATCTGTAGTGCAGCCTCGTTAAATTAGTGGTAATTCTATTTCTAGTAACTTAACTACTAGGGTAGTCTAGTCTAGTGCTAGGCATCTAGGGTAGTTACCCTAGATAGTTTATTCTCGCTTTCTAAGGTTGATAAGGGTTGCTTTTTATTAGAATGTCATGTCGTTTTAGTTTTCATTTTATTTTTATTTTCTTTTATTCCTAACAGTCACAATTATAGGAAACATACATACATTTATGGTTAGACCTAGGACTAAATAATATGTGTACACATAAAGACAAACAATGTAAATAATGATTATGTAAAAGAAAACTAACAACACTTAAAGCACAGATTAACAAACAGTTCCTACGGACCTAAAGTGACAACTAATACAAAAGTATAAACAAAATAGTAATACTTACTTAATACAATAATTTAATGAAACAAAAGTAAAAATAAAAAAAAAACATATAAAATAGAAAACTACTGACATAGTTTCGTTCATAGGTGTGGTCACAAGCAAAAGGTCTAAATCATGAGATCCATTGTTTGCTAATCTACTTCTAACTGTACGCTGAAGACAAATATCCCGAGATAACGCAGCACGTCTTTTGACAGCCTTGTGAAATACGCCATCCCGCACTGGGTCAGCGCGCCGGACAAAGGTAACAAACAGTAGGTACCTCTGCTGATCTATTAAAAGAATGCAGCCGGGCCGACATATTATAATATGGAAATTATTGCAATAAGGCTTATACGTAGCTATTTTACTGAATGGAATTCGTTCGCATTGGTATGGTACAGGTTTGACGCCACAGCGATAAAGTGCACGTGGAGATCGGCCAAAAGGGGCTTTAGTTGTGATAATACTGCTTATCTTTAAACTGTGTGGCGCCGGCGAGATGATGCCAAGGCGCACTATAAAGATGTATAAGAAATGTACGGAAGATTTTCGTTTTTTCATTAATAATACGAACCTTATTTCCAATATGGTATAACCAACCATGGCGTGAAGCAGCCGAAACGTCGGGAACATAAAAATATATAATAAACGCGATAAAATCTGTAAAATAAGTTTTATTTCATTTGGTATTACCAATCAAATTACATTATAGTTTTTAGAAATGTTAAGGTTTCCCATATTTAGAACAAAAATGTTATTACATTAAGCTCGCTCGTTTTGCTAGAAATACCATGTTTCTCTAGGCCTCTTTGCTGTATCTCTTTTGCCATTGGTGTTGAGTGACTATTTGAAATTGAGAGATTTTATGTCTAGGTACTAGACCTAGACATAAAATATCAAATTAAGAAACCCTTAAATCCAAGGATCCGACTAACATCAAATGTCGTCAATAAACTTAGATTTCCCTGCTTTACTAGTACACCGGAAAAAAAAAATTTGCTCACTCTGTAGTAGCCAATTTCCATCTTAGTTCAGTTCTAGGATCAACTAGCTTATCCAAATAATAGAAATATTATACTGTTGACCTTTGTGAGGGATTTTGTGGTGCCGGGAAATTTTGGAAGGTATCCAATGGCAGTTTGTATGACAATAAAAATGTCATTATCATGTTTAGACAAATGTTTTGATTCAACAGTGGTATTGCCAATATTCACAGAGATTTCCATTTATATTTTGGGAGCTTTGATGATCGGGCTTAGCTTGAGAAATAGGTATTCCGTGCGATAATCCAGGAAATAGGTATGCTCATATTTTAGGTAATTTGACTTATATATGTCATCGGATTATAATGAAACTTCGGTCAGTTGTTTTGCGTACGCCCGCGAAGTTTTCCATAGGATTGCATAGCATTTCTAGTACAGCTAGTTATATATTATATTTATAGAAATGTAATTGGGACGTAAATAATTGAACTATTCTTTTTCTCTGAAGTAGTTGTAGGTCACAAGCTAAATTTTACTGATCATGATTTTTGGAAACCCGTTTTTTGTTTTAAACTTTTAAAAGTCACCAAGCTCTCTGGCGACAAGTGTGCATCCAATAATAATAACCTTTATTCAACAATCATACAAGCATAAATATGAAAGTCAATTATTTCTTAAGTAAGTACTTATATATAAGGTAAAATATTTAACATATATCCTTAGATAGATAGTCCAACCAATACATTACCTGCAATAATATAATAATAATATAATAATTCCAGCCCATTTTATGTCCCACTGCTGGGCACGGGCCTCCCCTCAATGCGAGGTGGGATTAGGCCATAGTCCACCACGCTGGCCCAGTGCGGGTTGGCAGACTTCACACATCTTTCGAGGGGTTCTCTCAGACATGCAGGTTTCCTCACGATGTTTTCCTTCACCGTTTAGCAAGTGATAATCTTGGTTGAAAATGAGATTCGCACGTGAAAAATCTGCAATATTTGGTCCAAAATTGTCTCAAGATTTTATCAGTTTGTAACAAATGAAAACATTGACAAGTTGGCTATTCCATCAAAACTAATTATGATAAATTGTAGCTTATAGCATAGTTAGCATTTTTTTATGAGAACCTCAAATTGATACCTTAACTAAGTTGCGTGTTACCTTCTTAACTCCGATCTCAATGTAACTAATCACCAAGAGGACTTAGAGCAAGTGGTAGTGGTATTGGTAAGTACTGTACGTTGTGTTTATAGAAAATTTAAATCTTGGCTAATCCAAGACATACCGAACTTGCTTTCGTTTTAAAATTAATGTTTTGGTGAGATAAATGGGTAGGTATACCTACAATACTAAAACTAGTTTTTTTATGTCGATATTACCAACCAAGTTAAGAAGAACATGTTACGAAACGTATAAGACTTTTCTTATAAGTGTATTTTTATAACAACAACTTGATCAGTTAAGATTCGGTTTCCGAATGTTGAAATAAGACGAGAAATGAAAGAGTTGTAAAACAGAGGGCCAATTGATAGCCTCAGATAACATGTCACAGTAAAATGTAATATACCAGATCAAAGCATGCCGTCTGTGCCAGACAACTAGGGAAAGTGATATTTTCTGTAAACCACCTGTAATAAATACAGTAATGACTTTTCCTTGAAAGATAAGCTAGCGTACACTAATTAACTGCAGCAACTAAAGATTCGTATATTTTACTAAACGGTTACACGAGAGAAGCTATCGTTAACTTAATATAGGTAGCCCAATATTCACAGTAAGTACCGCGCGCCATGATCACGTAAATGACCTTATATCAAATTGTGACTCAATGATAAATGCAAATCTCGGCAGTGACACACAGACCGTTAGTTTTACGAACATACGTTTAATGAGACATTAAAACATATTTTTATATCAAAATAAATACACAGCAATTTAATATAGTTGGTGTGTTTGTCTGACGATATTTATATGTATTTTGATATAAAAATCTTATTATAAGTCTAAAAAATAAAATTTTAATAAAGTGTTCTCAGACTAAGCATCGCTCGTGTAAATACTGTTCTATGTACTGGGGTGATCACCCCATTGCCGTTTCATGATAATAAAAAGAAATACGTGATCACGTATTTCTTTTTATTATCATGAAACGGCATAGTACCCCTAAAATATGTATTTTACCTCAAATGATCATTATAATTGCTCTAAAATGTGCCTGATAATATAACCTGTGTCTAGACAATATGTGTTTTATTTAGCTGCGCTAAAAGATCTAAGCCAAATAAGATATGGAAAAAACAGTCCAAGTACAATTTGATTTAACGACACACTTAATGAGTATGTAAACCACATCCCAATAGCAAAAAGGTTTAAGTATCAAAGAGAAGAGAGTTGCACCTTTCTTTACACCTGTTTTTGACATCGTATTTTTACGCTCCTTATATTTTTATATCCAATTACATATATCTCATTTACCACATTCAATCCTGGTTCTTCTTTGCCCATAACCCATCTCTTAACACCACTACAAATCAACCCAAGAAATCCTCGAACATGCTCGCATACCAACTGACTCATACATCACCTACAATAATGGATCGCCATTTATCTTAGCATTAGAGCGAGTCGATAAAGCCACTCGGCTAATTTAAGATCGGTTTCACACCTCGGGTTACCTAACGCACAGTTAAGCCGCTTATCAAGAACCACCATGATACTAGTGACGGCGGCGCGCGGTTTGATTTATTTCACTATTTTAGTTGCGGTAATATTACTTAATATAATTTAAGTGTTTAATTTAATAACCAAACAGCCCTTAGAAAATATGTGTTCTCCAGAAAGGTATTACCTCCTTTTTTTTACGTGGGGCAATCTTTGTGGATACCCGCAAGCCCCGGGGGAGGCAAGCGGGTTATATCGGACTTCTACTGACTAAAATCCCACAGTGATCTTTCTCCTGCCTTGTGGGGGGGGGGGGGGAGGTAACGCTTTCGCACATATCCGTATCCCCACAACGTATAACCTCCTGGGACAACTTTGAGGTAGTATTTTCCTGCGTCACCCTTTCGATTTCACCAACAGGATCCATATAGGAATGACAGGTCAATAAATGATTTTATGCTTCTTAGAAATTGCTGATGTTCCATTGAACCTTACGAGCGCTTTCCTAGATTTCCATTGCGCTTCTCATTTATCCAAACAGAATCGTTTCATGTGCTTCATTGATTGATAGACGATATTGCAGCGGAGAATGATAAAGTAGGGGATCTAACATTATGCGTGGGACTATTCGGCGCAAGCGCAGCTGATCATGCGCTCCTCGGTTTAATTCCTGGGTCATGGAACTGGGGCTCCAAATCGGTAAGAAAATACCGGTTAATGTTCTTCAGTCATTTGCTATTTATGGAAATAGAAAAGAATCGAGTATAAACTTTATAATATTAGTTACCGTATAGTATGAAAATCCGGTTTTTTATCCAGCTAAGCGATTACTTAAGACTGTTCAAATACACTTTTTCTAAGTGTCTTACCATATGCAGAGCTTTAACTGAGTGATGCCAGCACAATTTGAACCAGTTAATATCATTTGGGGCATCTGGTAACTTAATACAAATTAACCGATAAATCCGGAAACAGTTTCTCAGATTAACCGGCAACCTTTACCGAATTCTCACTCATAGAATCAACCACTGTCCTATTTTCTTACTTAGAATCATCAAACTCGTCAACACTGGCTAGCGGACTGCGAGCAGTCCCATGTCAAACATTAATCTAAATGTCAAAACATTTCATTAAATCGGTTACAGTACATCTCGAATGAATCGAGCTTCTGCGAACGCGTCGTAATCGTGATAAATACTATCGATTTCTATCTATGATTCGAATGGCGTCGATTTGTTGACGCTCGATCATAATGCTGTGGAAGTTACGAGCGATAGCGATTTCTCGAAACGATTATCGATTGTGTTTGTTATGATAATGATCAATGCTTAGAAATTAAATTCGGGTGATGCCTTTTACTTAATGAGTATCGAAACAATAATTATTACTGCTTTAGTAAGTTTGACAGACTACGACACTTTGGTAAAAAATAATGGCTGATATATTTTAATTCTCAAGCGGTTATTAATAGCCATTCGGATTCAGTTCATAATTTCAGTTGGTACCTACTAATTAATTGATTTCAACCTCATAGAAATAAATTTACTATTGACGCAATACTAAAACAAAGAAAACCCATTTTCTCAAGTCCTTAAGCACAATTACAAAATCTTTAAACCAATATTAATTTAACACTTCATAAATAAAGTTAATTTACAAAAGACGACTATTTATTGTATTGTCAACACCATCAAAGGAGCTTTAAATGTAATTAATTAAAGAATCTAGTCCACGATAGTAGCATACACTAAAAAGGAAAAACAAACCTAAAACGTCCAATCAAAGAGTTAACAGAGCACAAAGTCGCTTGTACGTATTCTAAATACAGACAATTACACGACATTACATAACATGATAAAACAAGAAAATGCCAAAGTGAATGATACGAGTGAATGCATCAAAGAGGATAACGCGGTTCAATTTAGTGCTCACGATACGATATGGATCCGATCTGCGCTATAGAAAAACACACCAATTGTATGATCCCAAATTGAGCAACGCTGGTATTGTAGGCACTTGGGGCGCTCCAATTATCACCATTTTTTAAATAACTAAAAAAGTAACTTAAATGTAGATATTTTTTGAATGGATGAATGCAAATTTCCAATCCATAAACAAACTAAAAAACTAACTGTGTAATGTGACGTCACAATTATCAGTGAGTAGGCAAAGAAAGAGAACAACCGCACTCTCTTGTTACGTATTATTTTTTTTTTTAATATTTTACAGTAAATTCATATGTCATACAAGGTTAACCTAGTACATTTAATTTCATATAATGAATTCAAAAATCCAATAAAATACATTAATGCTTTCGTTAAAATTGTGAAATTCACCATACCTGCACGAATAATCAATAAAGCAACAATAAATCGTAAAATCTAAAAATCTCATTGCTACAAATTGCTCAAACGGTCGTGGACGACCACGGCTCGATGCGGCCCGTCAGCCAGAAATATACTAGACACAAAACAATTAGAACGAACCCATCGCCACACGCACATGTCCGCACAGGCTGCATGTAACCTCTACCGTGATGTATTAACGTTGAAAAATGTATGATGCACTTCCTGAAGATCTGACCGCAAATGTAGCAGAGTTTACTCACTAGGTTGAGTATAAAATATACAATCACATTTGTAAGCCCCAAACGTCTCGGCAGAAGTACAGTGGAGCCGTGCCCCGACATTTCACTGATGGAATTTGGTTTCAATGTGATATTCTCTGATGGCATTTGGCCCTAATTCAATAGGTGGCAAGTCTATTGCCATTAGAGCGCACATACCCCATCTACTACCATCCTATCACAGTGCAGGTTACAGAACTTTTAAAAGTCGTGCAGCTTCCTTTATGAGTTTCATATCTGTAGCAGTCATCAAACCTTAAATGAACGAAAGGTTGACCTAATCAGATTTTCGTTTAGCGCTTAAAGTAATATTAGGGATCGCTTCAAGATCAGAACGTAAATAAGGCATTAGTAATGTTAGAATCTACATAGACCGCTAACTATTCATTACAAACAATCCCACAACCAACCAACAAACTCAATTTAAACCATCATAAAATATATCCATGAAAGAAACCGAACGATACAACCTTGTACGTGTGTGAATCCAAAGGCATCCGAAATGCAATAAAAGCCGCCGAACAAAGGTTCAATACAACGGAAAACGATGTAATTAAGGCGATCAATCACGCTTTGAATGCTGATGAAGACCGCAAAGCATGAGCCGATGCTAATCGCGTGTTGATCGTAATCGGTGATGAGGTATGAATAATCGTAAAAGCAATCTTGATATCAATTAGTTATGATTTAATTTCGTATAATATGTTTGTGCGGGATGTAGTGTTAATTAATTGGGTGTTTAAGTGTTTGTATGTTGGATTAGAACCTATATTGAAAATAAATAAATCAATATCGCTCCACGACCACATTAAGTGTATTGCCTAAGAATAGGCAACTCTTTACTATGCGTACCGTACAATGGACTAAGGGCGAAACCCCCTCGGGCCAATAACGAATAGTTATTTTCATAAATTTTTGTAAGCTGTAACCGACAGTAAACTACCACATTCAGTAAGCTGGGCTTACGTTAAAACCATTAGACCAATCAGAACGCTTAATGAAAATTATCCTAAATAACAAGAAAAACTCGTAGAATTTTCGTATGAGAATCAAAAAGTGAATGGACAGGAAGGCAATCAGTATTCGACCTTGCTTATCAAAAGGTTTAAATACGATTGGTCACACAGTTTTGAGGATCGCTATTAGCGGGTCACTTGCACCAAGTACTGACCACGAATATTGTAATGAAATTGATCCATTCCTCATTGGAAAGCTTCTGGATCTCATTTATATGGCTGATGACCTAAAATGATGTTATAAATATATAGTGATTATTGTTATGGCTCTGTAAGTAATAATAATAACAGACATAAGTAAGTAAGACTTTTTTCATGGCAAATTAAACCATAGCCTATGATTGACATACTGTAGAAAAGAAATATACTTTTTGGTATGATTAGGTGAGGTTTGCATAGTAGAAATAAACCAAGTTAGATGCTAATACAAATGGAAAAAAGTGAAAAAAAAATCATAGCTTACACACTCCTTTTTCATTTGGCATGCACGATGTAAGGTAGATCATTTGGTTAGCCCCGTAGTAAGTAAAGGGTGCTTTTTATGGAGGCTGTATCATCTGTGGCAAATTTGAAATAGCAGAAGGTTGTTTGGTCGCCTTCACCAGCAGAATCCACAGGAATGACGAGTCATGCTGGCTTAGTCCCTGGTACCAAACCTACAACTAACGGAGATACCTTCTCAGATTTGTTACTAGTTTTTCATCTCTTCCGATAAGATGAGACGAAATAATGTATCTTCTTAGAACCTTAACCTCCTTTTACGATACTTCAGTTAGAGTGAGGGAGATGAAATTCTTGAGCCGACACCCCATGGCATGTACACACTACATCATTATTTATTGGCGCGTGTCCCCCGGAAGCATTTAAGCATTGCTATTTGGCGATCATAACATTATTCATCAAAGAGATGACAAATCGACCTACATACCAAATGGCAACCGTTATAAATATTGTCTGAACGAAATACTAGGTGTCATTACAAGGGGATTAGATAGATCATTAAACAGCGCCACTGGACTTATAGAGGGAAATTTACTTGATTGTGTACAGTCGTGAACGGACTATTTTTACGACTATTAATTTTTGCTACATAAGTACTATTCTTGGACATCTTTATCACTGTCTATCAAATCTAATTAGATTGTAAAACTGATCCATGACTGACTTAATTTCAATTATTACAAATTATAGCTATAATATAAATCTAATTTGAAGTTATTTGTGATCGGTAGCTCTAGTGTCTTGTTTACATTTTAATGCAACTACCAAATGTAAAATACAAATTGTTTCATTCCTGTATTAATCGTGTCACATTGTTTGTATTCTTATGTCAACCTCTTCGGTCAATTATGCCATTAAAATTTGGTAATTAATGTTGCAATTTAATAAATATGACCATGGTTGCTGTAAAGCAGCCGAAACGTCGGGAACGTAAAAAACATAAAATAAACGCGGTAAAATCCGTAAAATTTGTTTTATTTCAATGTGTAGTATTCGCGCAAATATAAGAAATCAATATGTTAATAAATATTGTCAATGCGTGTCAACCATTATTATTGTTTAAACATTTACGACCCCCAAACGTATGCCGCTACTATTTAAGAGTGCCGCAAGGAGCTGTCCTGGGCCCACGCCTACTCCTTATACGTATACAATCTGATTTACAGCCCACGAATAAGTTGACCGGTGGTCATATTGCTTGGAAACAAGGCTATAAACTTTTCTTGTACATGGACATAACTTTTCTTTATTACCCTCAGTTTTTTTATCATTTTTTCTACGACCTGATTAGCGCAGTTGGTAGTAAACCACTTTCTGCACCGAGGGTTCCAGGTTCGAATCCTGGTAGGGACATACTTTGTGTGATGACCACCAACGTTAGTGCCCGAGTCACGGATCTTTAACATCTATTAAGTATTATACGAGTATACTAAGTTCAGCCATAAGACACGCGTTGCTTAGTATGGGACCGTATAGTTCGTGTGTTCGTCTGACGACATAATTATAATATTATAAAAATATAATGGCCAATGTCAATAAAAATCCTGCAATAAAATGTTTATAGAACTACAAATTTTCTTAATAAACTTGTTCAATAAAGTGTATCTTAAAAACAGGTGAACGTGGTTTTAATGTTTTTATGTTTTAATTAACTTTATTAAGAATCTATAAATGTAATACCTACCAACTTTATTAAGGAGCGATAATCGCAAAGTCTATTTAGTTTTCACATTCTTTTGCGAAGCCGGGGCTGGTCGCTACTGAATGATTCTTTGCGTGTTTACCTCTGAACGAATAATAACTGCATCTACTGACTTAAAAAAATAAATAAGAAAAGACTCACCGTATAACCCAAAACATAAGCGCACCATTGCAAGACCTCAAGACACTAAGCACTTTCTGTGTAGATAGGACCGCAGTCAATAACTAAATATGAGGGTAGTCCAGTTCAAACTTTGACACTAGGACGTCAATCACCTCAGTCCTCACGTGACCATGCTTGCTGTAAAGCAGTCAAAATGTCGGAAGCGTAAGAACACAAAATAAACGCGATAAAATTCGTAAAATTTGTTTTATTTCCATGAGTAGTATTTGCGTAAATATAAGAAATCAATACAAAAAATAAGTAAATTTTTGATAAAAATTATATATGAAAAACTTACGCTAATTTGCTCATCGAGGGAAGACAAAATAAATTCCATCTTATTTTTATTCAGTAAGACCAGTCCTTTACATCCGATACAAGCCAATAATATATCAAAATGCGAGGGAGGACATCTGTTGAAGCCTGTGTGGTCCGTTGCTTTACATCGATAATTATTAAGTTGTTAAGCCAAGATTTAAGTCGGTAGTACCAGTTAAGATCACGTGTCGCCTCCGGGTATACTAGTAAATTGTTCAGATTTCGCATTTCAGTCAAGTTTATTGTTAGATTATAATACGATACAGATTTTATGAGGTTCCAATGTAGATAATGGTGTCAGCTTACGTGGTGTGAAAGATATCTTTACTGCTTATAGATTTCCAATATTTTTGGACTAGTCTACGCTCTTAATTACGTTCACATCTATGTCTGCTTCATTGTGCTCACATTGAGAGCTTTTAAAACACTTATTAGATCCACTTAAAGTGTATTTTACGGTGGTTTAATTATGCACCACCTGTTTGTATTGACTAACAGCCTTGACACGGTCTTTTTTTTAAGTCGTTTAAAAAAAGGAGGAAATTTCTTATATTTACACGAATACTACACGTTGAAATAAAACTAATCTCACCGATTTTATCGGGAACGTAAAAAACATACAATAAACGCGATCAAATCCGTAAGATTAATTTTATTTCAAAAAGAAGGAGGTTCTCAATTCGTCGGATTTTTTTTGAGTTGTTAATTATTTTGTCTCTCTTCTCAGACTACCAAGATAGAAGTACAGCAAGGTAATGAAAATATCACTTCTATCTAGTTGTCGTTCAAGCTCGTTCCACTTAGAAAATGGGTTAACGTGGTAACCGTCGAAGACAAGACTATAATATAAACAACTTTCTTCCTATATTGTAATATACATGACATTTAATGGCATCTTAGAAATAATTGCCTGGTAAGTGTTTTATGTATGACATCAAGCAATAGACACTGCGTTTGTTATTGAACCAAACTATCACCAAAATATCTTTCAACACCTCAGTTGCCATAAACCAAATCAATGTCTCTATCTGCTCCATCGTTATTCAAACAAAGGCTATATTCTAAAGCTGTCAAAGGCTAGAATTATGTCAGGTACCAGAGCCTGTAAGTCTTATAACTTCACGCTACAAGGATACCTCCTTTATCTCAGTCTAGCCTGGACTTGAGTGACTCATGCAGTGGACGATCATAAATAGGACGAGAAATTCCTATTCAGTATTATCGCTAATGGTGTACGAATGATAGAGCTTTTGTTATTTAGTGTTATGTTTATGGCTAGCCTTTTTGTAAGTTACTAAAGTGGATATCTAATGCATATTTTTGCGACTTCGATGGGACCAAAATAGTTTATGAAAATCAGTTATCTTAGAAAAAAGCTCGTTTTAATAATACTACTGCTAGGCACGAGCTTTTCAATGCGAGGAGGATTTAGTTCACCAAGCTGACCCAGTGCCAATTAACCGACTGTACACATTTCAAAGGCATGTGAGGTTCTCTCATAGTGGTTTTTTACGACGTTTACCGATACCAACTAGCAGGTGATGAATCATACCTGAACACGAGATTGCACATTAGTTTCAAAATCCCGAGAGCAGCGAGTAATGGAACCCTTATTTCCATGACTAGAGGGTCTAATATATCCATACAAGAGTCTCCATAGAATCCTAAGCGAGCGCTATAACGATCCATTCTCGCCGCTATGTGACAGCATAAGTATTAAGATCTAGACAATGCCTAGGTCATTGGCAGCTGGCGTCGGTGTATGACGTCTAGTATCTTACCACTTAAGCGTCTAGTAGACGGGAGACTTTATAGCAGAATCGTGATAATTTTCATATTGTTGCTGTAGGTAACTGACTTTTAAACAGGGCTCAGTTTCAGTGTAATACCGCAGTATAGAGATGATCTATAATAAAGTACAAAATATTGATTTCTTAAAAAAACAAAAAATACTAAATAGTTCACTTTTTTTTTCTTCCAATGTCTTTTCAAACTATTTTGTTTTGCAAAAGCCAAATATATAAAGTTATTATATATTTGGCTATCAATAAAAAAAATCTACCATTCTATTAATTGTAATTTATATAATTATTTGATTGATTGAATAATTATTAGTACAATGTAATTATCAAATGAAAAAAAAAATTTTCGTCTTCTTAATTTCGGTAAAATATATTCAACAGCTTATTTTAAAATAGGTACTGCGACTATTTAGTCGCAAGTATGCTACAGCCACGAACATAAAATAATGTTCGCCGAACCAGACGGGTATATGAGGAGCGCGTTGATGCTACACTTAAGGGTCCGCGTCCACTTTAATGTAACGTAGGTTGGTGTCTTCGCTGTGTATCTTACTGCGTCGTATCGAAACTGATGTTTGTATCCCCATTTTGTTGCGATTAAATGTAAATGTTGATACAAATATGGACATTTCAATACATATATTAGATATTATGGTCTTTATTTACAACAGTTCAGTGTTATTCTAATAATAGACTTATTGGAAACGAGATACTAACTACGAGATATTTCGACGGTTAATCAAACAAAACTATACAAGGATATACCAAATTTTATCGCCAAATAATGCAATGCAAAGACAACTTAAAACCGAAATAAGAATTAAATATTTGAGACACGTTTGAGCATTTCACCGATAATTACCTTTGAGAACAAGTCTTTATAACACTTGTAGATGCACAAGAATACTCAGAGTGCTTTTATTTAAAAGATTGTAGAAGTAGAAGTCTGAAGATAATACCTTTGAATTTGGTACAATGTTACAACTCAGTGTATAACGTACCTAGCGTTTCCGCAATGCGTATGATTTTTACACCCGGCCATGAATCATTGGTAAAGTATCTGCTCGCAGTTTACTGCTGATCGGGTTTGCATAGTTTATTACATGACATATACACACAGAAGGTTCACGATTTAGAATACGATTCTGAATTTATATTGATTTGTTTCTAGAATATAAATTCACCAGATTCACCAGAGAAGATTGTTTAAATGGAAACTTATTTAAATGTTATACAAAATAGTTATTATATCATTAGAATAAGTATTTAAAAAAAAAAAATATTTTATTCAAATTTGTAAAAAAAAAAAATCTCCAAGTATAAGGTGCACGGTGAAACATTACAGATTAGCTTTACTAAATAAAAACGGAACAATATTTGGAAATATTATTTTATACTTACATAAACCTGATCATTGTTAATTAATCTCTCGTTAATCTCTACAAATATTTTACACGAATTTTGTTACATATTTTATTAGATTTAGACATGCTTTGTATGAAGCTGACCTTTGGTACTAATTTGTTTTGTGGCTAAATAGGCTTTTGCTGCGTTATCCGTGAACTGAGTCCTATGTTTGATATAGACCGGAGAAGCAATGCTTGAAGCAATAAATAATTAATTACTATAGAAACACCAATCCCATAGTATGGTCCAAAACTCTTTTAATGCTTTTAGGTTCAAATTGCAATATTAAACCTACTTTATCTTATGCTCGGCAGTAGAGTGGGCAGAAGAAAAATATTTATTGTTATTTTATCTACTAATGTTCTACAACGAAACAAGATAATAAAACTTTTTATAATCCTAATCTAGATGACAGTTGTCCGATTGTAGCTAAATCGATTTGAATAGATACTTATATCGATACATAAAAGCCTCCACAAACGACTCAAACTGCCGCCCAATCTGTAGGGCCGATTTGTAAATTGATCTGCTTATCGGTAGGGATTCTACGTATAAGCCCTTTTGTCGCCAAGTTGTGGCGTTGATGCTTTAACACTCACTCAAATAAGGTCTTTAAGATGGCCGATTTGGGCCACAATAAGTGGATCATACCAGTTTGGCATAATGTCAATATACAAGGTGGCTAGTCTTTGATATCCCATTTTTTTATTAGTAATTGAGTATAATGGATAGCACGAAAAAAATACCAAAACCCACTGTAAAACAACGGTACTCTACAATAATATAGTTACACCTTATAAATAATTAAAGTTATATATAATAAATTAAGATTAAAATTAAAATTAGGCAGGTTTCAAAATGCACTCAAATCCTCACGACCATCGGCCGGCAGGGTGCCCAGAACGCTGGCAGTATTGCCACGTTGATTGGCAATACTGATGTGTTGGCCAAAATATGTGCCAGCGTTCTGGTCACCTGATGTTTCCACCATGCCAATTGGTAAAAACCCTGCTAATCGTGAGTCAAACTGCGGCGTTCGTACAGGCCTTGACATTTTTAGTAATCATTAAAATAACATAAAATATTAACATAAAATATTCGCCTTTTTTATGATTCACTTCTAGGCACGGACCGCACTTCAATGCCATAGACTGGCTGGCCCAGTTGGCAGACTTAACACGTCTCTCGGAAAACTAGTGATTTTCTTACGATAATTTCTTCCCAGTTCAGCATGACAGGTAAAATTGTGATTGAAAAAATATATTCGCATCTAAAATACAGAATTCTCAAAGTTGCGAGCCGTGGTTTGAACCTGCTCAAGTTTCTGTACAGCTACTTTACAAAATACATAATGCGACTATAAATTCTGATGTTTCCGAATGGCTTCCCCGTAGGCGGCGCTACCAAAGAGTCCAAGTTATCAGCTAATGCAAATGAACCATTAACCCCGATTGGTTCACAGACTTTTGACTCTCTTTAAGCTATTCAATTTATTATTATGACTCTATTTAACAAAACTTACAAATTTTATTCGGTATTCTGATCGTACCGGCCTTCTTTATCCGACTGCGCTAAGCAAAAGAGAGCAATGTTATTGGTCGATAAGTTAGATTGTGTACCCGCTGCGCTGATGCGAATGATAGTCGACATTACATTATGCTATTGCGACGAAGATTTACCACCTGTTGTTAGAATTATTGAGGCTTTTGACTGCACGTAGCTCACTGTGACAGATTGTGATCATCAGCTTAACATGACAAGAGGTTATACCAGGAAGCTGTCCCATGCATTATCATAATATTAATTATACAGAGTGGCTGTGAAAATTTAGAACATCTATAAAACCTTGGCAGTGTCATCAAGCACTCAATAAACTATCAAATGAACCGCTTCACTCAGAACCACTCAATTTTCACTCAAAATTTTACGATCGCACATTTTTTTCACTATTATTACTCGCGTACGCCTTGAAATAACAGAAAAACACTTCATTAACCGCTAATACGAGATACGGGAGACACAAAACATCGTAATTTTTCGAAAAACCACTCTACAACTATCACAATCTTCTGCAAAAATGAACTTTATTAATTTCTCATGTAAAGTATAAATTCAATCATCGCTTTGGGGTTGGTTGATAGGTTATTGTGTACAGTAAAGGAGAATAAAAACGAGTGATTTATAGCTTACGGTGAAGGGTAAGTGTGGCTGGGAGTCGTTAAACACTTTTATTTTTACACTATTGTCCTCACTGCGTTGTATATGAATGAAAGAAATATAACAGCGGTATGAATAATTTTCCCATAGATGCTGTATAGGTACTGTACGGTTACCATACAAGTTTTAATAATATATTTTTGGACAGTTCCGGAGATTACAACAAATAGATGAACTAACGTCATAGATTTATATACGTGGTTATTCAGACCTTGACCCTGCGCTTCTTCAGACATCTCGTATAGAGAATTTAACGTTTTAAATACCATCCGCCAGAGACGCTGTTCAATTCTCTATACAAAGTGTCTAAATACGTAGACTACAAAGTATACGGTTAGCTTACGAAGGTCACCGGCTGCGAGGCAATCTAATAAAAACACAACTAAATCCAATAATGATGTAAAATATTATATAAACAAGTCATTTAGCTATATCAACTATAAATAAGTCAACAAGTCAACTATAAAAAATCACCAACAAATCCACAATACAACTCCATTTCAGAGGAACGTCGCTCAATACACGCGTAAAACAAAATATATTCCTGTTTTCAAGCTCACTAACACTTTTACGATTCCTTTTCCACATGATTTACAATTCAGAATTAATTTCCCTTTAGAGACCCGTCTAGTTTTTAGGGTAACGCACTAGTATGGGTAAAACATTTCGATTAACGCGTGCACTGCGGACAACACGCCCTGCGTGTTTTTAGAATAGTTACGTGTATACAGCTTTACACGCTAGGTGTGTGCGAATATATCTCCGATACAGCAGTGCGGCGAAACACATACCCTGTGTAAAACTGCCGCGTCGCCAGTGCGGCGCACACGCCAGGCGTGTTTTAAGTGATAAATAGACGTACGAATAAATACGGGTTAAGTTTCTATCGGCCTACAACTACTCGATCGAGTACAACCGTAGTGGCGATAACAGCCTGGATTATCTGTCTCGCGCCACGCTGCCGTCTAGTAATGAAGCGAGTGCAGTAGCAGAGGCCCGTGACGAAGACCACGTGTGCGAAGAACATGCTGCATATGCCAATTTCATTACTGATAACAGTCTACCTATTTCTGTTGCAGCAGCGATAGCCAAGTTGGTAGAACGCTTGCCTCGGTAACGACGATCGCAGGTTCAAACTCCGGAACGCACATCTGGGATTTCTGGATTTCATGTGCGAATCTCATTTTCAAACACAATTATCATTTGCTAAACGGTGAAGGAAAACATCGTGAGGAAACCTGCATGTCTGAGAGAGCCCCTCGAAAGATTTGTGAAGTCCGCCAACCCGCACTGGGCCAGCGTGGTGGACTATGTCCTAATGAAGGGATAGTCCAACAAACCGTGAGTACACCTTTAACCACTGCAAAATGATTTGGCTTGACTTTGATATACTGAACCTTCTAAAGGTTAGTTGTATTCCATCTTCTCGGATTTTTTTGATAGATTGTAGAATATAAAAGGGCGAGATGGAGCAAGTTTATGGTCGTTTAGTGACAACTCGGACTTTTAGTGTGGGAAAAGGCGAACCATTCACACCAAACGGTGTGACTTTACGTCTTTTTAATAGTGAACATTCCTTGAATTATTTACAGCGACGATAAACAAATAGTGTACTTGTTATATTACATTTCTGATTTTATTTTATCCTGGCTTAGACCCGGACTAATAATATTACTCTCATTATTGAGGCGGACGGATAGAGTTTATCCTCATTTAGCGATTTACTAATGAGAGACATAACTTATGGCCCAGAATAGGTAATTGGTTATAAAATAGTTTTTTTCGCAAAATCATCATCTTCATCAGTGAAACAACATAAATATTAATAAAAAAAATATCATCGACAACAGCGTGTAAATTATACGCTTAATTATGTATATCATAATAAAATTGTAGATAACTTGTATTGCCGTTTTTATTACCCATTTAAAATGTAGTTTCGTCTGAAATCTCTAATCGCAGCATAAAATATACAGCCTCCAGCCTCTATCTTAGATAAAATCTCTAATCCGCGACAACCACTTAATTGTGCATCGTAAAATGGCGGTTTTTCAACGGGTGTATTGTATATTTAGCACCGATTTGATATATACATGTGAACAGAAGTTGTTTGTTTGTTTGTTTGGAGAGCCGAATCTGAATATAATTTATTTATTTAAAAAGCTTTGCTAAGCTAGAACTTAAGCTTAATCCCTTATACATTACTCACTGTTCCGGTGAACTTCGTACCGCATCAGAATCAAATGTATGAGAAAATAGTGTTTTTTTTTCATGTTTTAATAGTTATTCTGCTATTCGGGGTGGAGACAAATTAAAAAAAAAGATAATAAAAATCGGCCGACCCTTTCTTGAGCTATAAATGGTGTAACTAACTCGGTTTTTGTTTTATATGTATATAGATAAGTGATAATATATTAAATATAATGATTTAGATAACGATTGAATCCCATAAGATGTAATCCCACAGAAAACAAAAGTACTACCACAAAAACATATTACGCACACTGAACAATATATAATTGTTTTAAATAAAATTTGATTTATTTTATTTGCAGTGATAGCCAAGTTGTTAAAAAGCACGCCTTAGAAACAAGGTGATGAGGTTGAAACTCCTCCGTGGATTACAGGCGTCATATTATTATTATTAATTTAAATAAAACTAAATTATAATAAACATATTTACAATTGAAAAATGTGAAAATACCAAATTGAATTAATTAAAAGCGTTGTTTTTACCGCCATCATTATCTCGATCGAAGTTACCTTAAAACTGGCAACTTATTCTATTTCTATTACGTATCCTAATTATTTGGTACATGAATAGCTAGTGTATAAAACCGTGAGTAAATCCTAGTAAATAAAAAAAGAATATCGTAACCGAAATGCGTGTCTTTGGCAGTATCGAATTTTACGACAATTTTACGACTCCGATAAATTCGGTAAAGCCATACGTTTGTACAAATTGGAACTTCGATACGAAATGTCAATGAACCGACACACATAAATAAATTAATTATATATAATATATATTTTTAATTGCGTGTTGGTTTTGTAATAAAATAACGAGGTCAATTGATTTAATATGCATTCCTAACAATTTATTGCTACGTGTGGTTGTCGCGTTGGACGGCCGCGTGGTCGATAGAAGAGACGTTTGTAGTTTTAATCGCGTGTGCCTCCTATACATCTTAATAGGTATACAATTATTAGGCAATCACTTGAAAGTATTTGGAGTTTCCTGAGAAAGTTTTAACATTAGTGATAATAATTCGTGATTTGATATTGACCAACAGTACCTACCAGGAAACTTTGAAAGGTATTCTGAAATTATGTTATGCAATATCGTCCTTATTCCTTAAATTATAAGGCTTAAAAAATCTTAATAAAGACGAGAAAACATTTTCGATGCTATCATTGTCCATTAACCGACTTCAAAAGAAAGCGAATGTTAAATTAAAAATGTTTAAAGGAGAGCAAAAATATTCCCAAACCTCTTCCAAGGTTCATTTACATCAAACCCTAAGGCTATCCTCGAACTGATTATTAGTACTCTTCAGTTTATGAATACCAAAATATTTCGCGATCACGACGTGTGAGACCGCCTCGTGGCAGCCAAAGAAAATTAGACTAAAGCTATAGATAACAAAAATGAGTCCTAAAATAACGAGGCAAAATTCAAAATTGATTGCGAGAAATTTGAAAATGAAGAACAGGTAAATAATTAAGCGTTTAAAAATCATATTTCATCAAACGAAAGTAAAGTAAAAGATGATGTGAATAAGGTTGTTATTGAAACGGTCGGAGGTAATTGGAGATAGAGACGAAAATATATCCAAAATTTCTGATATCTCAATCGATGCGGATAATTTTGATGAATTTATGGGCATGTTACCGAGAGGAGTGTTTGTTAAGTTGAACAGCGCTCTCGTTTAGGCTTTTTTCGTTTTGTGAATGTAAATACATACTGTGCGTCCCGGCGATTCATCAGCATGGACGTTTTATCGCTTTTGTAAGGGTATGAATGCCTTATAAGCATTGCATCTATCTTTCAAGTCGAATAATTTTGTCGTTTGGGTTAAATTTGAGCGCTATTGGAAAGTTTATTGCTGAAAATTGGAGGACTTTAACTTCTTATGTGGGGATAAGGATCTTCAATAGCCCGTGCCGTAAGAAAATTTAAACTTACTTGAAGGGTATGAACATTATTCTCGTTTAGCTATAATATTTAATGCTTGTTTTGATGAGCTTAAAGTTTATACGATTCCATGCCAAGGTTGGCGATAGGATTAAATTTTAAGACGTTGATATTATTTACGGCTGCATTTCAAAATGTTTCGTAGCAATAAATTCGTTAATCCCTATAGTTTTAATAACTTTAAAGTGTTATTTTTATAAATGGTCGGCTCAACGTGTCATCTTTCATTATTAATCTCTTTCTGGGTCATCGATGGTTCTGTGTTATTGTTCGCTAGATATTTTATGATTATTAATTAAATTAAAATATAACTTGGAATCGATATTCAAAAGATTCCTAGACAATTTTATTGATCATTTTGTCATAAGTTCAGGATTTATGTAAACAGCAGCAATGTTTACCATATAATTAAATACATCAACACCGGTATTAATGACGCAATAAATATAAACAAGTTCATTATTTAGTATCGGTGCTTGGAGATTTGCCGCACCCGTTTGGGAATTAACGTTTGACTCTAAATATTTGTGTATCATAGTTTATCTCTTTAGGTAATCATTTTAAGTCAGCTAGAGAAGTGAATACCGAGACGTCGTGTGTAACGCCGGTCGACACAGGTGTAGGTCAAAATTAAACTATAATAATATTATAATTAGGTTAAGTTTTGTTCGATTGTCAATATGGGTGTAGGGGATAATCTTCAATGTATACTGACTCGATCCTCTAAATTCTTTCAGTAATAGAAAGCTACTTTATCCCTCAGTGCTTAAGGCTATATTCTGTCAAAGTATCGTAGTTTATGAACTGATTAAAAATCACTAAATTTTAATGAAGCTGACGTGATCAGTACAACTGGTGAGTTTATTGTTTTTTCGTAGGAGTATACTCTAATTTTATTTATATAATACAAAAAAAGAAGAAAAAAAAGAAGATAGACGCTCTAGAAATGTGGTGCTGGAGAAGGTTACTTGGAATATCCTGGACTGAGTTTCGCACCAACATATCTGTGCTCCAAAAACTCGGCATCAGACAGCGTTTATCCACGCTTGTACAGACTCGCATCCTTAATTTCTTTGGACACGTCTCAAGGCGAGAAAATGACTCCATAGAGCGGTTAGTTATACAAGGCAGAGTGGAAGGCACCAGACCACGTGGAAGGTCGCCCATGCGATGGACCGACCAGATTAAGTCTGCCACTGGTGGCCCCCTGCATAAATACACCAGGATGGCATCCAATAGGGAGAGATGGCGAGACTTCGTGAGGCAAGCAACATCAGTCCCAAAACCAAAATATGACGACCACGACCGCTCTGACGAGAGCGTCACGACTTAGAAGAAGAAAATACAAATGAATCACAATCTAATATTACGACTTTTTGTCGGAAATATGAAACCTTAAGGTTCCTAGTCTATGTCTTGAATGTAATTTTGAATATGGAACAGAAGTTTTTAGAACAAAATGAGCGAACACAAGAAATATGTTTTATTGAATAAAGCGCATGTATATTATAAAGCCTGTTTTTGATCTGAAGACGTGTTCCGCCCATAGCCTCACCCAAGAAAACGAATTAAGACTTTTCAATGTAATGCCAAGTTAATGATGCAGTTGTATTATACTTTACAAACCTTCCACCAAATTTCATTACACTCGTAACTTACTCAAACTTTAAAATAACTTTACAAATCTTTGAAATTATTGCGCTTCTGTATGGATATCATAAGAATGTTTATTGTCAAGCCATAAGAAGTTTTTATTCACGCCATTGATCCGTGCAATCATCATTACGTATCATCAGAGGTCTCAATGGCTAATGAGGCGGCAGGGGTCCCATTGAGAGATATGGAAGTAAAATTACCATTTTAAGCAGCTGGGAGCGTGAACACGAGGTCGCTCCGGTCAAATCGGGTTCGTTCATTTACAAATGTTTGAATATCGAGATTTTTATTTATAACTAGCTGTACCGGTGAACGTCGTACCGCCCAAAATCAAATGTATGAGGAAATGAAAGATCTTTATTGTTATTTTTTCAGTGAATTTTCTATATTTTAATAGTTATTCTGCTACTCGAGGTGGAGACAAATTTAAAAAATCAAATTCATAAATTTGGTCCAATCGTTCTCTTGTTTTATGTATATATATTATATTATTAGTTGAATACTCCAAATGCATAGTCCCAAACTAAGAAACATTTGTATTATTATAAGGTAATACACAATGGACAAAAAATTTAAAAATTGTTTAAAAATTTCGTGCAACGGGAATCGAACCTATGACCTCCCGAGGCAGCGAGCTGTACGTACTACGCTCAAACTATAAAAACCAATAGTTTTCGTAGCCGCGTGCAATTCGCAATCAGATTTGCAGTTTAAATTGTTCCACGTTTCATTTGATTAAATTTTGTACTAACTAATATTTTAAATGTTAGTGTTTCACATCCTAGCTTCTGTACGCCACACCACGAATGGCATAGATATCGATTAAGCATAAGCTTAGCAATGTCCAATTAAGCTTTAATGCCTACCCATTGCATTGCATCTCCTAGCTATTGGACTCACAGCTTACCACATTATAAAATAACATTTAAAATTAATTAGACATTAAGTAGCACTCTACCTTATTAAGAGAACATTAAAAACCACATCCGTCTAGCAGCAATTAATAGTACGATTTTTACAACATATACGACGTATCTATTAAATAAGAAAGAATTTTAATGCGTCTCTTCCAAAATCGTAACAAAAGCAATCGCGCCAAAAATAAAGACGTTACAAGTGTCTATCAATGTCCATCTGCGGCCATCAAACGAAATTAGACTGAGGAAACAAAGCACCATATGATCCTTTGACACGATTCTTGAGATTCCATTCTGTTGGGCTATGTGCAACCATATTTCAAAGGCAATAAGGGTGTCTAAATAAAGTTGGCATTGGAAATTATATCAATGTATTTTGGGAAATGTTCCATTCCTATTTAAGTGCCGTTAATAGGGGCACGGAATGCTTTCGGGTTAAGCAATAATTATTCCGTATTGAGAGATAATTTCTTAGATTTTTTTGAAAATGCGTTATAATACTCACATACCTAATATCCTTTCCTTCATTTCAGCTTCAGATCAACCTGAAACAACGAACAGTTATCAGAAAAAGAAATCTCTTGCACTATATCAACATATATAAAACAAATTCGTATTAGTAACACAAAAAAAATTGTCATGTACACTTTCTTCTTAACTCTACAACGGGATCGGAACGAGACCTCAACTGAGAAGATCCAGCGAGTAACTCAGCGGGGTTGTATTTTTTTTTTAATAACCATGTTTATTACACAAAAAACTTAAACCCCAGTGTGCTGCCAAGCGAGGCGCTGGACACCTCATGAGTACTATTGCCTGGCAATATTTTTAAATAGCGCTTGTGTTTGCTACGGGCTTGTACTCTGTTCGTTCAAACGAAAATATTATCAAGTGGACATGCAGTAAGGTCCCGCATAGTACGAGTAGTAATACATTTTCGATGACGCACTGTTGACGCGAAAAGCAATCGTGCAGTATTTTCTAAGTCCGCACGTCGTACGAAGCCGAACAAATTTTAATGAGCTATTAAAGCGCAGGTATGCGGTATTAATATTGCAAGTAGCTATTGTTTTTCCCTTTGGTTTCTGTAATGTATTAGCTGTGTTGTGCTAAACATGACGAGAAAAAAGTAACGCCAATTTTATTTCGATTTTGAGAAGTGAAAGTAGGGTTAGGATAAGAGGTAGAGGAAGATGAAGGATTCTCTTTTGGCGAAGAAACATGATCTAAAAAAAAATAAAAATATATCAAATATATCTGTTGATAGGCGTTTAATAGAACTTAACTCAAATGTATATAGGAAAAGGCATTAACAAGAAGATCGGACAAGCTTAACTCCCATAAACATACAACAAAAACACATATTCGAAGCTATTCCTTAAACATTGACGAACTCACGCTGCTAATAATAAGCAAACACAAAATACTAACAATCAACTTCAATAAATCTATACAGAATAATAATAAGGCATGCTACACACGTACGGACGATAACACATAAAGCGTCGCGGCGGCGTCTGGGCGCGCGTTAAGCGCAATATGTATGCGACTAGCCGCACCGATTGGTGTGTAAATATTGGACCACCACACGTCGGCACGCTCCGGCCAATAGCACAGTTTGCACATGGACTAAATACCGGGATGTTTGTTGATCTAGGAAAATTTTGAAAGGACTGTAATTGATAGACCACGGTAATACTTAGCGGTAATCCATTATTAAACAAATGGGAGAACGGAATGGGGTTGTGAAAAAAACCAAACAAGTTTATAGATTCTCGATTGATATCGTTCAAGAGTTCCAGCCGTCGACTCCTTCAATTATTGAAATAAAACTTTTTTTAAGAATTTAATCGCGTTTACTTTATGATTTTACGTTCCCGACGTTTCGGCTGCTTTACAGTAATCATGGTCACAGGAGGACTGAGGTGTTTGACGTCCTTGTGTCATAGTTTTGTACTGGGCTAAAATTAGGATGTTTTTTTAATTTCAGAGGCCTCACGTATCATCCTTGCTCGGAATCGGTTCTTTTACGAGGATCTGTGGTTTATAAAATCTGATATAATGGCAGTTGTGATCTTGTACATGTTCACAGATTGCAGACTTTATGGAGCGCCGGTGTTTCACATCAGCGATGTGTTCTTTGTACTTGGTTTAGTTCGGACAGTTTGCAACTAAGTAGAAAAGTTTGCAACTAAGTGTGCAATCCTGATCAGGAATTAAGTAAGAACTTAAGTAAGAAATCTAATCGCCACTATCAATGAAGATAAACCACATAATTTTCGTAACTGATGTTGGTTAGAGAGATTGACTTGTGTACTTAATTAGTGTAGCCGACTGCCTCTCGATTAGAAGTTGCGTTGCCTCATAAACTGCTTTTGCTACTTCGCCCGTGCACTGAGGTCACACAGCTAATAAACAATACCTTAATAAGAACTTTTTTTATGAAATCCCTACATGTATCTAATAATTAACAGAAGCTTACTTTGTCTTCTAGCCTCACAGATAAATGTGATAACTTGTCACTCGAGTAAGTAACAAAGTATAACAAAGTTAATTTTCTTAGAAATTCTAAGCACACTAATACAAACACCTTCACGTCAAAGTTTATGGCGCATCTATCACCAATCCCTAATAAGAACCTATTATATACAACATCCGTGTGCCATAGAACGTAGAGATCATTCTGCTGTAACTGTTTAGACGACAGGTTGCGTCTCTTGCATGCAACACCTCGCTGGTCTATGGCGCCAAGATACTCAAAAACCAATATAATACTACGCTCAAATAACACTAAACCAAATCTTATTACATAGGTACTCCGCCCTATTATTGATTGCAATACAGTTTGGCGACAGCACTGTTAAATTTGCAAATGCTTACGCGAGCTGACTCCGTCACAGGATCTGGACGAAGTATTGGCTCATTTCTAAGCGGCCAGTCATACAAATTGCACATTATCCGACAATTTAAACCGTGCCTTTCCTTTTTCGATTCGTCATTGCGAAGCTTTGATATCCAAAGGTTGTATACGACACTACGTTTGATGACTCTTACGCCTATTGAATGTTATAGGTAGTAAGATCTTGGTAAGTTTTACAACGCGACAGCGCGAATTGAGTGAGTTTTGCAAATTGTTTTCCGACGTGTGCCGAGAGCTGATGCATCGCTTCGAATCGATTGTGTATCGGTATCGATACACGCGGCTGAGGTGTTATTCTGTAAGGCCAATCTCATATCTCACGGGTGAGTCAGAAAATGAATTTTAAACTTTTAATAAAAAAAAAACATTTCACCACCACGCGTGAGATATGAGATTAAATGACAAATTTATAGCACACCAGTGAATCCGCGCGTAAAATCTAAAATTTAGATAAAAATTTTACAACTCACTTTTGAGATGTGAGATTGGTTTACAGAATAACACTACTGATCGATATGTGAACCTCATAACTGATTCCATGTTTGATAAGTTATAATGTGTAAACAATACACTTGCTGGTTTTCTGAGCTTGCGCCTACGTGCTTGAATTTAAATGTCTGCCTTTGGATCCTGGATTTATATGAGAAAGTATATTTGATTAAAGTTCTAAGGATCATGATCTTTACCAAAAAAAATGAGGACTCATGAAATTGCTTTTGCAAAGTAATAAAAACATACAGTCTGTGCGCTTTATAATTACAAGAAAGACGCTCTAAGGTAATTTACTGGTCTGTAATGATAAAAAAGCAGTGATAGCAAAGTTGGTAAAACGCTTGCCTCGGTAACGAGGATCGCAGGTTCAAACCGCTGGGATTTCTGGATTTCATGTGCGAATCTCATTTTCAACCATGATCATCACTTGCTAAACGGTGAAGGAGAACATCGCGAGGAAACCCGCATGTCTGAGAGAACCCCTCAAAGGACGTGTGAGCCCGCAAACCCGCACTGGGCCAGCGTGGTGGACTATGGCTTAATCCCCCTCGCATTGAGGGGAGGCCCGTGCCCAACAGTGAGACATTAAAAAGGGCTGGTGTTATTATTATGATTTAATTATCAAAAATACTATATATATTGGAATGAATAATGAATAAATACACCAAACGGTTGTTGTTACTTGTGAAATAGCTTATTCTACACGTCTCTCGTGAGATCAGAACCATGTTACCGCGGAGTATGTCGTAAAGTACGTTTGGCGAATGCAATACAAATGGTGGTATAAGACGTAGGACCCCTGGCTACACGGTACGCTACTCAAAACGTTAGGCGGCCCGATACGGAACCATGAAACAAGAGATTTGTGATCTGTGTCGTGGTTCAATGATACGTATACTTAATTACTTATGCCTATTGAGGTCAGGATATGAGGTTATACAATTTAATTTATTTAATTTGAATGTGTTGGTAAAAAGATGGATTAAAAGCACTTTCAATAAAAACAGAAGTGACAACATTTGTAACTAATCACTTTCAACATAAATGATTTCTATAATTTTATAATAGGCATTCAGTGTTACCTTTATCCAATGTTTTCGTTATCATACCCGTTACACCCTGTATTCTTGCATATTTTTTTATTTTTAATATGCGATTTTTTTATTTGAAAATAGTGCAGTTGAATTTTTTTTTGCCACCTTAACCACACTTAGCCCTTTTATCGCATCTATTTTCTTAAAGTGCTCTGTCTGCCTGCACACCGCCTAATCTGTTTTCCCTTCAGCTTATCATAACTCACAATATATTTAATAGGATTCTGTCTGCGCGACGCAAACGCGCCCAAACTGTGTCAACTAAGACTTTGTCGACATAATCCCTATTTACTATCTACAGACTGAGATAATCTTCAGCACTGTCATAGCACAACGATAAATTTGCAGTTAACAAACTGTGCCGCGTCATATCTATTTGCATCGTAGGACTACCACCATTGGTGGTTTGGTCGTCAAAATATTTTGGCAAAAGAAAATTATGTTGGGTTTTGATATTGAAGGTATAAATAATATGTAATACGAAGTGGATTATCGAGTGGAGACCGTGGCAGAACACCAGGCCACGGGGAAGGCCACCCATGTGATGGAGCGACGATATGAAAAGGCTTGCTAGACATAACTAGATGAGCCAGGCGGCAGACCGCCAATCATGGCGGAAGCTGTGAGATGCCTAAAGTCCAGATATTTACTCCTACAGGCTGAATAAGAAGAAGAAATAATATATAAATAGATGTTGAGTGCTAGTGGTCAGTCTAGCAGCATTTATCTTCACAGGAATCATGCATAAAACATAGGAATATGTCGTGAAATGTTTCGTTTCCCACTCCAGAATGGGTATTTAGATCCATACACTTTGTACGAAAGCGCGCACATTTGTGAGTCTGGGCTGGGCGTGCGCCACAGTAATCAAAGACTTCATTCAACATGTAAGGGTACGATACCACTCTGACATTAGTAATATAGACGAGGTGATAACGAGGCAAGGACAAATGACAGCGCTGAAACAGCGCGAGCCTCAGACAATTCGATGTTAATTACATATTTTTACAATATTTTATTTACCTCTAATATGGGTCAAATCCTGCAAATCAATTTTATACCGACATCCAATAAACCTTAAGCATACGCAGTTCTGATAACGAAATAATATGTTGGTACCAATATGCTGGTCTGATGATGAAGTCGGAAGGTAGACCCAACACAATAGTTAAAATGATAAAACGCTTTCGAGTTTCCGCTCAATCGATTGGTCCTAGGCGGTATTTAGAGTCTGAAGTTAATCACAGGAATCCAACATTTAATTTGGTCATCACCTAAACAAATGAAATTGACACCCATTAATTGAGTATTTGACTGTAAAATATTGTTTTTAATAGAATTTTAACTTCCTTATTCTGGTTACCAAGCATCAACGAAAGCAGTAAAGCGAAATCTGTACCCTACCTAGTACCCATCTATAAACAATTAAAAGCCTAAACATCGTCACATAACATGTCGGTCTGTGTGTCAGTTCCCGGTAGCGGTTGTTGCGTCTACAGACAGCCGACACCGCCGCTATCGTAAAACAGACTTTAAAGATATCTGTGTAATGACGTGAACATGTTTACGGGTTATAAATTTCAGGATGAATATAACAATATTGGCTACGTTTAAAGCTAATTACTATCATGCCTGTTAGTCCCGAACAGATCATCAGGGATGCACTTCAGTGTATCCATATGGATAGAGTTTTGTACAAGCGGTAGAATAAGATTTATTATTGAATGGCCGGAGCCTCTGGTATTAGTACAATATTAGTAATTAGCACCATAACATGGAATCGTGTATCATTTATATCAAAAGACAAGTGACTCACACTGTCTGCATATGGTCACTCTGTACGACCTAATTAAGAAAATCCTTGTGTTTTCCAATATTATTCTATACATCTTTAGCAGAATAGCATTGAACAATTAATCAACTTAGGACATGTAATTAGTAATGTTTTATTTATCTGCCTGTGGGTGGTCTTTATCGAACACAATTTACTATAGTTCTAGGAAGTGTTACATAATATCGTATGCATTGTTCACTACATAGTAATATGTAAATATAATGTTATTAAAGATTACTTGGTGTCAACCTTTATAAATTACAAAAAATATGGTGGTTCAGACTATTCGTCAGTGTTTGCAAATATATCAATATTGTTTTATATGTATTTAGTTTATGTAAATTACCCGTATGTTACTAAGATATGCAAGCTAAATCTTATGTTCCAATCTCAGGTTCCCAAACTGAGCGGCACAGCACAAACTATATTGTAATGAATAATGCTTATGGAAATAAGCAATTCCTATAGCTCAATAGGGATTCAGGTACACTATATAGTCTTAGTTCTGCTTTGAAGAAGATACATTTTTAATAATAATTAGTCTAGTTAAACCAACAATCCTTAATAAAATCAATAAGAGCAACGCTACCATTTTATAAAATTATCATTCTGATTTACAAGATATTTTGGATATCGGTCAGATAACGTGGCATTGAAATGATAGACATAGCAACTATTCTATAGGTAACGTGTGCCATATGTGCCTTGCTGTGAACATAACGAGAATATATCACGTAATCGATGTACTCAATACTGAGATCGAATATAAACAACCCAGTCTCCATGGTGACACAGCGTGACCTCTAGACCTGGGGGCTTTATATGGCGACCCGTCGGACGTCTCTTGTG
Source organism: Pheosia gnoma (assembly GCA_905404115.1). Taxonomy (NCBI): domain Eukaryota; kingdom Metazoa; phylum Arthropoda; class Insecta; order Lepidoptera; family Notodontidae; genus Pheosia; species Pheosia gnoma. Next base: position 8,332,152 of record FR989911.1, read on the forward strand.
TAAATAATAATAATACCAGCCCTAATGTCCCACTGTTGGGCACGGGCCACGCCGGCCCAGTTCGGGTTGTCGGACTTCACACGTCTCTCGAGGGGTTCTCTCAGACATGCAGATTTCCTCGCGATGTTTTCCTTCACAGGTTAGCAAGTGCTAATCATGGTTGAAAATGAGATTCGCACATGAAATCCAGAAATCCTAGAGGCGCGAGCCGGTTTGAACCTGCGATCCTCGGTACCGAGGCAAGCGTTCTACCAACTTGGCTATCACTGCTATTTAAAATAAGCTTGTGTATTTACAATACACAAATCGAAAGCGCAAATTAATTCTCTTTTCTTAATTTATCTTCACCGCATTCCCGTGCCCACGGAAGTGTTATGTTTTATTCAAAACCCATTTCCCTGCAGTTGGATAAATTCAAAACGCACCAAGATTACGGGCCAATAAATCATTGACAGCTATCCGTCGATGCCGGACGCGATGATACCACACACACGAGCATGTGTTGTTTCAATAAATATGACGATTTAATGCGTCTACGTGCATCACATAAACATTGAATTGTAATGACATAAACATTGAATTAAGTTATTAAGTGCTAACATTGATTGTTTCACGCCGTGTGATAATGTAAATTATTATTAAATGCGAAGTTTCAGTTCTGAAATCAGTTGCGCGACAATAAATAATGTGGTTATACTTTGTTGATATTTTTTCTATAAGTTTATTGACTTGTATATCTATACATATAATAAAAATGTAACTGATTGATCTGTACATGGAAAATATATGAGAAAAACTATTATTGCGGGCCTTTATCAACGCTATGGAACCCAAAACAATGATTGTTAGAAGTTCGTAGAAACGGCTTAACCGATTTGGGTGCGATCTTATACACTAATATATTGTGGTTAGCTTTACTTAAAATTTTGTGTTTGTTTTATTTCAATCAGTTCATAAATAAATAAGTTATATAAATTTAAAGACGCATACGAAATCGCGGGCAACCGCTAGTGTTAATTAAGAAGGTACGTTTGACGATAGCGTAGAAAACTCACAGATGTTCGTAGTTCCCTTAGAAATTAAGTGTTACTATACCCATAACATTATACAAATTACAACAGATAAACATCTAACTACAAAAAATTCAACAAGTGACGCATCTGACCCACATAGCCCACGGCACCATTAGGGAAATGCAAATGTCGTTATTCTAGTGATTAGAGACTTGAAGCCCGACATTCCACATAGCGACGTCCGTAAAATAGATAATAAATTTGATGATTTCAATAGATTTTTAACTAAACACGTAACAGTTGTTGACACTGATCCTATTATTGTAAGACATAAAAATATTGACGACGTTAAAGTTGGTTGTGTTTGAAATGTTAAAGTATCTACATAGTTAACTAAGCAATTTTTGGTATTACGTAGTGATGACGGTATTGTATTTATTAGTAACACTATTGCATAACAAAAAGGCAGTTATGTAAAATAGAATTTATAAACAGCTCCCAAGTTCAAAGCTCTACTTGAATTCTATTAGAAAAGATTCGCTATAATAAACAAACCTTGCAATTCTCTATTTAGAATCAGAAAATTGTTGCTGGCTAAATGGACTGGTTTTATATACTAAGCTGACTAGTTCCATACGCTTAAGCATTTCCCTGATGGCTAGGACAGGAATGCATATTCAAATCATTCATTCTCGGTGCCTTTTCTTACGATCCTTTGTTTGTTTCAAGGGGAATACTATAGTAGAATTCTTACCGAAAGACTTATTTACAAATAGTTAGGATACACGGCACTCTATAGTTGATGAGAGAAAATAATGAGCCTGCTATTCACTCGGAAGAAGGTACCTAGCAAACTTATTTGCATTCATGGTTAGGTTTAACTATATCACTTTTAAAGAGTCTCCTTTATTTCCAATAATCTGGATTATTGGATACGAATATAATACAATTTGTTTTACCATTGAACTCACAAATGTCAAGAAATTACCCTTCTATCAAAACATGTAAGATATTATTTACTTAAATAAATAGACATGGGCATACTATTTAAATTTAAATATTCCATACGTGAATGTTTTTAAGAAACACCGTGTCCACCTAACATGTTTGTAGTCAAACATTCGTTTAAATTCCCACCAACACCTCTATCATACAACACCATCTGGTCTCACGTTTCCAATACACGCTTATCTTATCGCCGACCGTTTTAATTGCTACTTACAGCACTCACTAACTAATCGATCCTCGCTCACTCGCTACTCCCTTTTCGTAAACATTGTGAAACGTTTCTATTGGCACCTCGCGTCTTCCTTCACCAACAGCTTAAGTTACTGTTTCTATCTCAACTGCATATGACTTATTATCCTCTGCATTATCAACAGTGTCAGTGTTATGAAATTTATTAGTTAATATTGACTGTGTAAAATCTCTTAATCAAATCGAACCCGCGTCAGTCATGACTCTGTGCATTGCTGTTTGAATATCTATCTGATGATGGGCTGTTTGCATTGTCAATACGCGTGGGTTATGTAATGGATATAAGAATTTCTATCGTATAATAATTATCACTACGATTATTGGTCGTGAGTATAGAAACGGAATCTATTGTTTTAGGTCAATATAGAATTAGTGCAGTTGATATGTGAACAGCAAAGATATCCATTATTTTCATGAATTTCGAAGAAATTCTTAGCTCTTTACAAGTCGCAGTATGGATAGAAGAAACATAAAATTCCACGCTCTTATCACAATGCAGGAAATATTATCAGAACCTGACTGCATACAATAAACAAACAGCTGCCAATTTAAAAAACTACATGAAATTTAATGAGAATCAATTAATATTTAAATTTGACAGAGATTTCAACCTCCCATACGTAATGATGAAAGATAATGAACACATCTTTCATCGGAATTGAGATACGAGGATATAAATCAGCGCGCGGCTGTAAACAAATTATAAATCTTTTCCACTAGCTTACTACACCGTTTCAATTTCCATGAATGAACATTTTGGAGGTGTTGCAAAAGTATATCAAAGTATAGTTCACGTAAACATCCAAACATATCAAATAGGACAGGAAAGGCGTGGAGCACATTCACAAAAGTCTATACATGCATTAACCTACACTAGACAACTAGTGTACGCACGCATATTCTACGAATATAATGTAGAATTGCCTAACATAGATAAAGGGCTTTGTACTTAACTAGTTTTAGGGTCACAAATTTAATACAATTAATGATATTGTTATACAACCTACATCATTCAGCAACGTATCATTATAATGTACTGTATACAGTGTGACTGTGTAAGTGGTTCGTAAAAAAAACTGATAGCATAGATTCAACTCATGATTCTGGACCACCTAGAATTTGAATTTTTCGTTAATGTTTTCATGAATAAAAGGCATTTTTAAACTGATTTTAGCATGAAATCGTAAAAGAAGTCTGTCTCAACGTGGTTTTAAATAAAAAACCCATCATTATAAGAATAGTCGCACATAACGACTCGCAACTGAATTAACCATTTGTCTGTCATTAGATACTACTAAAATTTCTCTTTTTTAGAATTTACAACGACTTTGTACACTTGGCCTTTCCCACCGTAATGGATTACTCCTTTTGATCCCTGCCCATCATACATTACGCAAATATACGGAAATCGTAAAGTACCCGAGAGATTTACGTTACGAGTTGTGATATCGTAAATAACTTTAAAAATCGCCTTGATATGATCGCTTCGAGGAAATGTGGAAATTTGTGTTTATAGTGGGACTTATATTATAAAATTGTGAATTTATTGCGCTAGTTTTAAGGAAATGTCAATTAAGATAGTAGAAAGATTTGTCGACGCAAGGTTCAAAATTTGTAAGTCCCTCGATCAGCCAAATTTTTTAACCGTTGTGATACTATCAAGTAGTAAATAGGTTTTCCTTTCGTCCCTTTTTTTAAGTACCTATCCTTGATGATGTTGTTTTTATTTAATAAAGAGCTAAGCTTAACCAAATAATCATTTAGATAATCTCAAAAAACCTTACGCGATAAGTTTATCAGTCTTTACATCCTTCATCTCCAAAAGAAAATTTGCCGTCTTTTAATCAAGAATTTAAATTAAAAAGTTAAAACTTTTTGACGACATCTGACTTTTACAGTTTTACCGGACAAGATAACGGTCAAGCTTGTACTTATTAAAGGGATTGAGGGAGTATAAATCCTTTGAGTTGGCATGACAGAAGGAAGAGTTTAGACATGGATTCCCAGTACTTATATCATTATTAGTTCAGTGGATGCCCGGGCCATTTGCTTTCCTATTGTCAATGTCAATTTTTTGTCAATGTCAATATTCTACAGATATTGGTACCATCGGTTCTCTTGGACGTCGCCCGCATATCTCTTTTACACTCCAATTTCGTTTTGCATAAATTAAACACGAGGCGAACCTAAGAAGCTTTTGTTCATAAATTCTGTTATTAATTTACGAGTAAGATGACATTTGTGATCTTTTGTGTGAACGTTTTGAATAATAGCGAATGGGTCATAGGTAACTATTATAATTTTAGGAGCAATAACTATAAATTAGAGTAGATGAGTTCATGGGTCATTTGAAAACATAAAAAGTAGTAACGGTATGAATGCTTAATTTTTAAGTAGACGTAGTTGCAAACATTAGTGGTCGCCTGCTATGAAAGTTCGTACTCCAACTCTGAGATTTATGGAATTTATATGCGAATGATGATGATTGCGGAATCTTTGGTGAAGTTCGCCATTGCACCGCCAGTCCACCGTGTTGGACTTTTACCCGAATTGCCCTAGAGTTAAGCTGGAGTGTGCCCGGTCTAATGGAATAAGTTCGCGGCGATTGGCACCAAAAATGGCATCGGCAAAATAGGTGAACTGCTGAGCATCTCTGCCTACACCTTTCGAAATTATAGGCGGGATGGTGTGTATTAGCAAAATCAATTCAACGTTTACAGAGCGAACTAAGCAAATGTTAGTCTTAAATAAATGTACACATTCCTCTAAAGCCTCTGATCCTAGATGTACTTAAGCTTTAAACTTCAAAACGGCATAGCGTTCAATAGTAAGACGTTAAGCTAATAATAGTCGTTCAACCCGAATCCTACGCACTCAAACTTCTATAACCCTTTAGTAAAGACTTAGAAGCAGTGGGTGGCACAACGGGATTCGCCTCTCTGCTACTGTACTTAAATAAATAAGGCTACACTGATAGGCAATAAGCTATTACTATCTCTATTCAGATATGCAATAGATTGTTAATACAGTGTGCTTATTAAGACCCTGTGGAATTTATGTCTGTGGTAGCTGGTAAACAACGTTCATTAACTTGAAAATTGAGCGAAAAGTTATAATTATTAAAACGAAACTATAAAATATAATTGTATGGTCGTTTTCATAATGAAGTTGTAATTTCTAACGGTTCGGCTACATCTGGGTTGGTGTTAATTTTAATGCCAATTTACGCCTTAATTAACACATTAAAATTACCACATAAACGCTTGGCTACATTAATGTAGTTCTGCTCTTATAACTTAATGTCTAACGTCATTAGTAATGACTTTAGTAAATTATTGTCTTAAACTATTGGCGACATCTGCTTTGTGCCATTATTAAGGCGCTAATTGGTGCGCTAAGCCCCAGATGTGGCCATAGCCTAACGCTATAATAGTATTATATTAGCTCAGTACTACGTCCGCGTAAGAACTAGTCTGTTTAACTTACACTAAAGTAACTATCCTATATTCCAAGTACTTACATTACTTCCCAAATTTGGGTAATTGAAAAAATACAGTAAACTCAAACGTCTTCTTACCTGCAACGAAAAGAGATCTATTGGACAAAGAATAAAATATACAGAACGATAAAGGCTTGTGTGTGGGACTTGAGCATAGACAAATCTGCCACTTTTAAACTATTTTTCATGAACATTTTTCAGTAAATCAGTCGAGTACATGGATGGGTACTTATAGAGTTACGAAAAAAAAAAACAAAATGTGCTCTTGATTTGTCTTGAAGGGTACTTTAGTAACACATAGTCGCCAGTATCAGCTTTTACAAATACTTAATAATTATATTCTTTCATCGGAAACATGGCTAGTACAAAATAAATAATTTGACTTTGACTTTGACGTACGATCGCAGTAGAGTAAATTTGTATCTACAGTGACAATACCAACCAAATAAAAACAACTGACCGCATCTTTGCTGTATCCACAAATAAAAACAAATGTTCAATGCTAGATTCTACCTACCTCCCCTTCTATAAAACCAACCAGCTCTTTATTCTATGATAAAATACCGAACAGACGCACTGGATCCGCCCGTATTTCAATCATGTCCGATCCACCGCCGTCCGAGCCGATCGCGTCTATTTTGGGCCGAGTGAAACCGTTCGCTTATTTGGGCATGTTTGTTTTCATATCAAGCATCGGTGATTCTGGTGTTGGTGATGATGATACGGTTGCATTATCGGATTGTACCACTAGATAAGTGCTTCAGTTGTTAAGCTAGCTTAACACGTAAACTGGCTAGTTTTGTGGCAATTTCTAACTGCAACCACTATACAAATAAAAAAAAATGGAGTGTCTGTTTGTAATATTAAAATAACCGCTTTTTACTAAGTGCATTTGGATGCATACACGGTATATATACCAAATCAATTTATTTTACAATTTTTGTCTGTCTGTCTGTGTGTTTGTTTCGGCTGATTTCTGAAATGGCGGGACCGATTTTGACGGCGCTTTCACTGGGAGATAGCTGATGTAACTAAGGCTACTTTTATTTTAGATAAACTTTTTTGTTAAATACCACCCGGACGAAGTCGCGGGTAACAGCTAGTTGTATATATAGCTGTCGAGTTACTGTCTATATCGCGCCGCATATTTACCTTCAGTGGGTAGTGACCCTGCCTTCTGCACTGAAGTTCCTGGCTTCGTGTGATGAGCACGAATGTTTGCACCCGAGTCATGGATGTTTAGTATCTATGTAAGTATTATATACTGTCCAACTAATGTGTTTTACATGAAAGTTTTCAAAATAAGCGACGATCATGCTTAACCATTATCAATAACGCCATCGATTACTCGTAAAATTCCTCTTCCCGATACCTGATTTATAATGGTGAGATACTAAACTATTGAATTATTATCAATAAACGATTGATTATCAATCACCGTGTTATTGTATAGCGAAAGCGATTTGCAATTTCCTCGAGCATTTAAATGTCGTAAATTATGCTCAGATATTTAATGAGTGTACAAGGTGTAAGTGGCGTCGTAACGAAAACTGATACCATGGATTCAACGCATACTCCATTCCACACAGAATTGGAATTTTCCATTGATCTTTTCAGGAATTTTACGTATTTTTTTAAATTTAGTTTTACCACGAAATCATATTTAAAGTATATCTCAACGTGATTATAAATAAAAATAACATAATGACTAATTTGGACCTAAAACTGCAATGTAAATAAAAACTCGATACGCTTGAGGGCGTCAGTCACTCGCACGCGTCGGGTATCGCGCGGAACCTTGTGTTGTGATCGCGTTGTTAACGATACCTTGCGCGCTCAAAAATTACAATATTTTTAACCCATGACCTTCGACATAAATTAATTCTATTTTTTTATATGCCCTACGTGTAATCTTTACCCACAGCTTTAGTTATCATGTTCCCTTGCGCGCTGTATACCTCTATATTTCGCGTCAAAATCGTAATTTTATTGCCTTGAGTTACATTAATGTAGCTGAAGAAATAATCATCATATATTAATTTCAGAACACCAACAATCCCCCGATTTCACTTTTAATATGTAGAAATTATTTATGGGCATCTTGCGAATTGCCTTCACATTGAGCTATTAAAATATGAATCTTAGGCAGCAAACATATGTTTAACTTCTTACTTTCTTTTAGTGTGAGCAGAACTCTTCTGCCAGGGAATATAAATGTTATTTAAATAAAGAATTATATTTATAAATTATCTTCACAATAGTTAGCAGCGACAATTAATGAAAATAAGTATAAATTCATAAAATTATTGTATATTACTAGCTGTTACCCGCGACTTCGTCCAAGTGGTATTTAACAAAGTCACAACCGTTAGCAATAGCCCGCTCGCGCGTACTGATTACTAAAATGACTATTAAAAAATAGGGGTTGGTGATAGAAGGGTGAAAATTTTGGGTTGTATGTATTTTTTAATGCCACATTATAAAAAAAAACTTGTCCAAAAAAAATAAAAAAAAGTTAGGGGTGGACAACCCTTATCACTTAGGGGTATGAAAAATAGATGGTAGCCGATTCTCAGACCGAATCGGTCAAGCCGTTTCGGAGGAGTATGGTAACTGACATTGTGACACGAGAATTTTATATAAATAAATAAATATCGCCATACGAACACACCAACTATACGGTCCCACTTTAAGCTTAACGCTTGTGTTATGGGTACCGTACAATGGACTGAGGGCGAACTCAGTATATAATACTTATATACATATTAAACATCCATGACTCGGGTACAAACATTCGTGCTCATCACACAAAGCTTGTGTCCCTACCAGGATTCGAACCCGGGACCCTCGGCGCAGAAAGCAGAGTCACTACCACTGCGCTAATCAGGCCGTCAAAAAAAATATATATATAGAGATTATGTAAATGAATAATGTAATTATTTACTGATCATCAAGTGCTAACCATTGACACGCAGTAGCCAAGCAAAATGTACGCTGATTGTAATGTAATTAAATACACAGTTTATATAAGGTCGTATTTTAATATTTTCGACGTTAATTATTATTGTAATTCATATTTGAATTATAGGTACCGTTAACGTGGACTATGAATAAACAACTCAAATGCCCATAACAACATTTTAAACCAAATACCCTTAATGATGATCATGGTTGAAAATTAGATTTTCACAAGAATTACAGAATTACAAAAAAATTAAAAATAAATCGACCCCACGGGAACATTTTACCGGGATAAAAAGTAACCTATGTGCTATTCCAGACTATAATCTCTCTCTGTGCCAAATTTCATCCAGATCATTTCAGCCGTTCAGGCGTGATTGAGTAACAAACATCCATCCATCCAAACTTTCACATTTATAATATTAGTGGGATTGGGCTATGTGAGAGTGTGTGTTGAATGTAGGAGTGTGTGCAAGGGTATGTTTGTATGTATACACCAATTTATGTTACACGAAAACCGATTGTCAAAACAAGCCATCCGTTCTCCGATACAGTTGACATTTAGACACCTGTGCCCTTATCAAATTATGCGCCAATCAGATACAGCGATCCAATCCCGCTCATACCGATGCTAATTTGACTTATAAACGATATAATTACGCAATTGCATTAGTAATGAACAAGCTGTGCATGGTTATGTGCTTGCTTTGATCGCACGACCAACTAATTGTATAGCTGATAGATTAAAATCATAGTCACTCGAACCTTACATACATAATATTAGAGGGATGGTCTTGCCTATAACGATGATAATGGTGTTGTAGTGATCACTTAAACCGCACCACAACCTTCACAGATGGCGCTGCAGACGCATACAGAACAATAGACGATTCTCAACAATCCTGAATCGCGCTATAAGAGTTTTCGGAGCACGTAACATATATACAAATATCTCTGCCTATCACGTCGGGATCTTGTATATATGTTACGGGTTTGATTCCCATCTAAGCAAATTATGAAAATTATATTTTTGTATATTTTGCTGGTCTGGGCATGAGTAGCATCGCCGCTGTCCATTGTGATTACTTTGTGACAGTATTTAAATAAAAAACTAGGTAGGTTAGTATATAGAGGAAACCTGCTAGCGGCCGATAGATAATCCGAATGCAAATTTATGATAATTCCATTGAAAATATAGATGAGAATTTCCGCTCGATAGTTTATTGAATGCTCATTCAAACCTTCTATTTCTGTATTGCCTTTCTATGTAACACCCAATGTGACACTAGTTATGTAGTTTGACGTCCTAGTGTCAAATGTCAAACAGTCAAAACGTCGAGAACGTAAAAACCTTGACACTGGCAAAATCACCGAAGATCGGTGGAGCCATTTACTGTAAAAATTTAATTGAATTGAATTGAGAACGTAAAAACATAAAATAAACGCGATGAAATCTGTAAAATAAGCTTTAATTCAGTGTGTAGTATTCGCGTAAGTATACGTCACCAATATATTAATTTGAATTCATGTTAAACAATAATTGATTTGCTGGCATCTATTTCTACCAGCGGATCAGCATGGCTATCTAACGGGGAAATGCAGCCTTCCGCGTACCCGACTATACGATGGCGCCGGCTGCAACCTTGAGTTGATATTACGGGCCATGTTCCCGTAACTTTAACAATTAAAATTCATTCTTACAAACTTTGACCCCCATTTGACCCCTTTAGGGGTCGAATTTAAAGAGATCCTTCTAAGTGCATCCCTAGGGAACTCATTTTCTAAGTCCACCGGTTTAGACTGTGCGTTGTCTATCAGTCAGTTTTGATTTCTTATATTTACGCGAATACTACACATTGAAATAAAACTTGTTTTAAAGATTTTATCGCGTTTATTTTATGCTTTTACGTTCCCGGCTGCTGGTTTACAGCAACCATGGTCAGTGGTCACGGGAGGACTGAGGTGTTTGACGTCCTAGTGTCATAGTTTTAACTGGGGTACCCTCATATTTAGTTTTTGCTTGCGGTCCGATCTACGCAGAACGTGCTCACAGTGTCTTGAGGTCTTACAATGGTACGCATTGGTTTGGATTTAATTATATTAATTATCTATTATAATCGTCGTTCCTCCCGTAACCATGCTGTCGAATGAGTTTTGCTATTAAAAGTCTTATAAAAGTTGAGGAGTAAACCAAACATTGAGGATTACGTATACCCGTTCACACAGTAAATCACTATTACCCTTTTAAATATTAAAATGCATTAAAAACCCGATTAGAGACCAATTTTATTACGCCCACTTAAAATCCCATAACTCCTAATTAGGTACGTAACACAAGACGTATGACCGGTGGTGCTGTACCTACCTTGGGAATAAATCAAAAGAGTCGTGCACACATTTTTGGAAATTCTTTAATATAAAGCTGCATGTCTAATAAAAATAATGAACTTTTTTGGAAGTACATGTTAGGTATGTATAAATTTTTTCCTAAAAAATCCTTACTAAATTTCCTAATTTCATATTAAAACAAAATCGTGGAGGAAAAATAACGTCACCCTCAATGTAAGGCAGCCTATTATAATACACATAAAGGCTGAAGGTTAAACGTCAAAATGGCGTTGGATTTGACGTCACGTTCTTAAATTATTTTGGGGGTCGAGTCACCTTCGTCCGTAGGAGAATTAAGTACCCTCGAGATACCCTACACGTGACCCTGGGTGGTGCCAACTAGGTGACAACTCTACTGGTGGTAGGCTTCGGCCGTGGTTAGTCACCACCCACTGAACAAAGCCATGTCGCCAAGCGGCCTAGCCGTGTTCCGGCATGATGTTCAGTGTTGCCATTCATGGATGGCGGGTCAGATCAGTTGCGCTGCATGTGCCTAGTGAATTTAGCGTCTCGATCTACTGCCGCCTTCCTACCTAGGCAAGTATGCTCCATCGTAGATCTCATCGTCACTTACCGTCAGGTGAGATCGAGATCAAATACTTGCCTATAAAAATATAAAAAAGAAAAAAAAATATCGACGTATTCTATTTTTTTATTATATTCTCCCGCCAAATGTCTTTCCAAACTCTGTTATAAGCAAAATCATAAAAAAAACGATGGTAGCCATAATGTTTTAAAAAGTGAAGTGAATGCGGTCACAGAATAATAAATATAAATTTTATGTAAGTCCAAGCATTTCAGATACGTAGACTAAGGAATAGACAATAAAGACAATAAACTATCAAAGAGACACGTGTATTTGTTTGCGTTTAGTGTCTACAGACGTATTTATACTTTTGAAATTTTCGATTGCAAGATATTTTTTTGTATGCAATTTATTTTAATTAGTTGGTACTGTTCGCTTTTATTCTGATTTTGGTACGATTTATATGCATGTTTATTATTTCGATAAGCGCCACCCGTCTGGGTTGAAAATAACAATTATTTGGGTACAATTTGTCGTTTTAACGAGAAGCTACGTGATAAATGTATGATTTTCAGAAATCAAAAATATTTTCTGCAAACATTTTAAATTACGACAACTCGAGAAATAAAGTGAACCTAAGCGAAAAAAGTGCAATTTAACAGCACAAAATATGGCTAAAGAATTTAAACATGCTTACATCTAGATACATCTACATAAAAAAATACTCTGTATTGAATTGTCAAATTATCGTAGTCTATGTGTATTATAATATGAGTACATCCATTTAAAATGGTGAAGTTTGTTAGTTTACGATTTTGGATGTAAGAGTAGAAGGATATATGTAGGATGTCTCCGGATCTACTGATCGGATTCTGAAAGTTATTTCACAAATTATCCTTGAGTGCGAGCTTGAGGGAGAGTATATGCTATGTTTCAGCTAGGTGCCGCTGGCAAAGCTGGTTCGTCATTTCATATGTTTGAATTAGTGTGAAATATTTTTTCAGATCAAAAGAAAAAAATGCGAAATGACCACTAATATACCGTGTACCCAATACATCTTTGAAATTAAAAATGATTTAATGAGTTTTATTATAAAAACGGTAAACAATATTTGCCACACACCGTCGTCTGGCTCCAACAGCTAGCCGTCGAAAATAACACCACCCGACAGTCGCGTGATCCCCACACCCGATGAAATATTACTGAGACAGTTTTTTTTCGTAAAAAAATTGCAACATGCAGAACCAGACAAAGGTGTAGGAAAATGTAATAGATTGCCGCCAATTATTGTGTCTGCCAAATCGTATAGTAGGCGGATAACGCGGCGCCCGCGCCGGCCGGTGGCGACCGCGTATTTCTGTATCGCGGTATTAAGTTGTTTGACATCGCGGATCAAAGTGGACACAAACACGAAAACATCTAATAGTGTAACACAAACATTACGAATGTTTCTTTGTGGAACATGTCTTGTAATGATGTGCTACATGTAGTAGACCACCAAATATATGGAGCAGTTTAGCTCGCTTATAAATAAATAAATATCGCCATACGAACACACCAACTATACGGTCCCACACTAAGCAACGCTTGTATTATGGGCACCGTAAAATGGACTGTGGGCGAAACCAGAATAAATTACTTATATAGATTTTAAACATCCATGACTTGGTTACAAACATTCGTGCTCATCACACAAAGTTTGTCTCCACTAGGATTCGAACCCGGGACCCTCGGCACAGAAAGCAAGACTTCTAAAGACTATCCATTGTCTACGTCATAATTTTATTTGCTTTTTTTTATATTCATAGATTCTTCAAAGACCCAAGAGTAATTTCTATTATTCTTCCAACTCGTAAAATATCATCGGAATGCTATATAAAACTCTACTGATGTTAGGTTCAAAAGAATTACCGCCCAACTATTCTTTGTTCTTTTATGAGTTCACAAACATCAATGTTGCTATTGAACCAGACAGCTAATCTAGACTAATGAAGTGATTTAAGTTACTCAAACAAAAAATAGGACAGGGAACGCAACATTTAATTTTATTCCACGTGAAAAAAAATACGACACATTTATGTGTCTGGGATAGTACTTGACAATATATTTATATTAAGTATGTGTGTTTTTCCTCGCACAACAACAAAATTGATGATCCAAATGAAAAATCATGATACGGTTAATTTATCATTGGAAAGTCCTCCAGACGCTCAGACGACGAAAAAAACTGTAGACTGCAGAGGCGGCGAAAGTTGAAGAATCCAAAATATAATTTGATGAAAAATTTATTGTGACCAAATTTAATTTGGCTATTGATAGCTCTGCATCAATATTCGACCTTATACTTATGCTTTTAAAGTTTATAATCGAATAGGTGTGTTGCATGTTTTAAATAATTAAATTATGATGCCACGTGATTTTTGCAAATGCACTAGCAATAAGTTTGAATACTTTATTTGAATTTCAGCACGTCATTACATATTGAAATGAAGTCAGTAACTATGCAAACTTTATTTTGTACTATAATAAGACAAAGGAAGGAATGACGTCGTTCACACTATCAGTGATATAACAAGTATCATGCGAAATACGGCAGTAATACTACAAGCTTCTAAATACTGATAATGTGATCCAGATCGTGATTCCAGTACCATGATCCGGATTGATGGTGTATACAGCGCCATACATATTTTATTGTTGGCCTCCGTAAATCTATCTGCGCCTATAATTGGATGTTCTTCAAAGAAGTCATCCTTTAACGTTTAATTAGTTCTAATATAGCATCAAATACGTCATACTCACGTTGTAATTAGTCAAAATAATAGGTTTAAATAAATCATGGTGTATGTCTTAAGATGCTTTATAGGGTCGTAAAAACAAACTCAAGCTATGATCATTAAAAATTGTTGAAATTGTGAAAATTACTATGATTACTTTAACTTTATTTTCTTTGTTTAGTGACTAGGTTCCGACGGCGGCTGTGCTCGTGGCACCTCGATGTATACATAGCCTTTATCACTCCGAGATAATGTAGCTTTATAAACGTGATAGAACTTTTAGAATCAGATCAGTGGATCCGGAGATTACCCCCTACACACACACTAGCGAACCTTACCTCTTTGTAGTATTAGTATAGGTGACAAAAGGAAAAAACAGAACGAAACTAAAAGTACAAAAACTCTTGCACCAGGGCTTTTTGGCGGAAAGTTGAACAGTGAAGTTGTCAATTTTGTTTAATTTTCCAAAAAATGTGTTTCTTTGATCAATTATGTGTAATATTAGTACGATATTAAATATTGTGAGTATATGGGCACAAGTGAAAGAAAATACATAAAACGAAATAGTATAGCTTGACTTTTCAAGCTACCCCATAATGTCCGGTAATTTTTCAGTTGATTATCCACTAACTTTACGTCGTCACTGACATCCCCAGTATCACTTACTTACTTTGAGGACTTATAATTTTATAACAATCATCAAGAAATACTCGACACTGGCAATAATGGCTCTATTTTGTAGCCGATTGCAAAAAAAAAAAGCAGAAGAACACGCAAACCTTATACACGAGCCCAAAAAGCTCTCACTTAAAATGAAAACGCACTTATGTGTCCGGCGTTACATGATATACATCCTGTCTCGGCTCCGCGACTCAGACACGATAATTACATCGTAAAATGTCGCTGCGAGCCGACCACCGGCCAGGAACCATGCCAATACTGCAGCCGTTTCATTTTGTATCTTTATTTCGTGCAGTTGTTACTAGTTGTCCGGGTTTCCCCGTGCTATGATGATAATCTGTGTCTAATTCGCGAAGATGTGTACAAGACAGAGCTGTACATATTTTCTTGTCTTGGCTGAGCGTATGCATATGATATACATAAACGTTCGCAATTGGGTGGTCGTCTACTTTTTTATTTATTAGGTAACTAGCTGCGCCCTGCGGTGCTACCCGCCAAAAATCATGTCGATCCTTTGCACTATGAAAAATTAAAATAAATCCCACGGGAACCATAGATTTTACCGGGATAAAAAGCCTAGCCGTAGCCTATGTGCTATTCCAGATTATAGTCTATCTCTGTGCCAAATTTTATCCAGATCCGTTCAGCCGTTCTGGCGTGATTGAGTAACAAACATCCATCCATCTATCCATCCATCCAAACTTTCACATTTATAACATTAGTATGGTATAGATTATATACTGAGTTCACCTAAGTTGTTTAGTATGAGACCGTATAGTTGGTGTGTTTGTCTGACTTTATTATTATAAAATATATGTAAATGGATCTTAAACTTTCTTTAAATTTGGAGGTTTATCTCGTTGAAACGAAAAAGGAGTTAAGTCAAGTTACCACCGCTGCTTTTAGGAAGATTGTGTAGGCTCTAAACAGCCACAAATAAACAAGTTACATACAACAAATAACTTAAAGATAAATGGTCGCGTGCCAATACACCACAAATCAGCACACAACTTGACATTATGAGGTCTGCTTACAATTTAGATAGAGTAGGTACAAACTTGCAATATAGATAGAGTTGGTAGCGTATAAAGAGCAGACAAACCCAGCAGCTGTATTGTTCCAATCATAGAAAAATTACTGTCGATCGTAAACAAACTGTTCTGAGCCGAACTATCTTGTAATAAGGAGACAATCTTTTTTTATTAAAGTAGCCTAATTATTAAATAGATAAAATGCAGAAAAATATGTTGCTATATCTAAATACGGGCACATAAAAAAGTATCAAGTCACTTAGAAATTATGGAATGATTTGAAAAAAAAAACATTTGCTTAAACATTTTGTGACCTGTATAACAGTCGCTATTTTCTTCCTTCTGCAACTAGTCTACCTCCTGTTTCGTTCTGGTCCCATAAAACAATGGCTAATTCATTAAAAACTACAATGGCTGCCTGTTATGCAACACCTCAATGAATTTCTTGCAAATAAAAACGCCCGCCAATTTGTTCAATCCTTTTTGATTTTAGTTCCCAGCGCTGATTGCGTATCTCTTTCTTTCTTCACGTGAAAGATGGAGATGGAAGTTACTACGCAATGAATGGTCTAATGAGAAATGTAAAAACTTTGACTCGCGTTACCTCGCCTTTGAGGAAACAAGTAACGATAAAAAAAAACTATTTACAATTACACTACCTGCGCCCGCGACTTCGTGCGACTTTTAGTTTTATATCTTATGAGAGCTCTTAGACAACCGAAATAAAAATTATCGTAATGCTGAATTTGTTACCTTCACGCTATCATCATGGCAAGTTTCAATGACATTCTTAAAGTAGCTTCCGGTTGCATACAGTAAGAGAATCCAGTAATACAACTAATGGAAAAACCAAGGCAGCAGTCACAGTGTCTACGTCTTCCTAGCGTTTCCCTTTCTCTAGATTCTGCCCTGCTTTAGCTCATCCGGATAGTGACTGCGGTCTACTCTTCGTGACTGACGTGGGCTACCGGTAGCAGAATTGAGTAACAAAAACAGAATTTTATTGGTAACAAAAACACATCAAGCTTCCATTCTTCTAACGTCAGAAGATTTAAAATATTCTTTTTGTGGTCGAAAGTACAAGCTTCCACTTCACAATGCTTTGTATAGTACATGTATGTCTCATTTCACGCTTCATGTCTATACAATGATTCCTTTGTGTCATATCGTGCGATTGTATTTTAAATCCACATTTTGGTTCTTTTGATTCGAAATAATCTTTTAATTAGTTTCGAAAACATGTTTCCACTGACTAACGTACATATAGGTAAAGGGTATGGGTCTGAAAAAAACGCAACTCTTGTATTATGGG
Source organism: Pheosia gnoma (assembly GCA_905404115.1). Lineage (NCBI taxonomy): Eukaryota > Metazoa > Arthropoda > Insecta > Lepidoptera > Notodontidae > Pheosia > Pheosia gnoma. Next base: position 8,349,597 of record FR989911.1, read on the forward strand.
TGACGTATCAATAGAAAATAATAAATAATGGACTGTTGCCGTGCGTCTCTTTTTTTTTCTCAAAGCCGTCTCTGTCTGTTGAATCAAACACCCGAACATGTTCAACACTTTTACCCTCAATAATTTAAACCCCTATGTTTGAATCGCTTGAAAATCACATGAAACCTGTTGATCTAAGGGCCTATTATGTAACTAGGGTTCAGCAATTACCTGTATTTCTGTCCACTAATAAGTCGATAGAAATACGCGAGATGATTGAAACGGGTTAGCAATCAGATTTTGCAAACAAATTATAATGCTGTTGCAAATCTGTCTCAATAATTTATTGTATTCCCATCGACTAATGAGTAAATATAAATATACGAAATGATAGAAACAGAGTTACATAATAGGCCCGCTGAGTGGCATACTTCGGTTTCAATACAATAAATAAAAAAAAGTAATCTGGTAATTTGCGATGATGAGAGCAATTGTTGACGCGATGATTTGTCCAAGATCGTATTCAAGGTCATTCAAAATTATACCATACTTTAATTTATATCGTTATGTACTATATCAGAATCAGAAATGTTTTATTCATGTAAAAATAGTGTCAAAATGCTAAGCTGCAACTTTATTACCCGTTCGTAATGCCGTTCCTATGGAGAATAACGTGCAAGAAACACCATGGTTGTTCTTTTAAAAAAGAGCCTTATGGGTATGTAAGAACAATATAGGAACGGCTAGGCAGACTTTAACAGCTGGTCAAAAAAAGTACTAACTCTAACATCCCAGATCCTAATAGATCCGTAGCCTAACCCCAGCTTCACCGAGAGTTCGAAGTATTTTTTATGATAAGTACACTGTAAGCGGTTGCGGCTTTTATAGCTTCACCAGGGGTTTTAAGGTTAACGTAGACTGTATAAGTGACACTCAGAAATTAACTTAAAAGTGCCACAGTGAGTACGACCTGAGCTTGGTTGTTGTTTAACCAGTTGCCAATTATCTTAATTAAACCTGTGCTTATCACTTCTGAGTGGAGATGCAACTTGAAATCAAGGTCAAATTATATTGCGTTTTCATGATGATAGGTAAGTAATTAAGTAAGCTAGAACTTAGTGTGCCGGCTATTTACTTTAGCTACAAGTTGGTAATAAATAGAGAAGCTTTAACACACTATAACCATTACTTTGGTGTTATGTTGTTAGGACTTACTCAATCAATTTTAGGTTTCATAAAACATAATTTTACTTACTTTTACCGGCTCGCTCTTACATGAATGGAGACAGTCTTCATTCATATTCATAACACATTTAAATAAACACAAATCACGTTTCACCAGTTACGAAAACATCTATAAATATTCACTACTTAATTGACTCAAGACGACCTACACTAGTTAACCCCTCGCCTCCTAAACTAACTCGAGCTCGTAAACTAACCCCGAATTGACTATACAGACTGTAATCCTGGGTGCCGTTCGAAAACCAACCAATAAACATAATAGTTTACGGACTTCATAATTACTTATTAGGTGAAAGTGCGTTCGGCTATCGTAACTATGTAGGATTTAATGTTTCCGTCAGGTTTTTTTAAGATAAAATTCTGATGACAACGCGTTTGATTGGTGCCGTGGTTTATGGATGAGTTGAACGACCTTTTGACACGTACGTGTTGTGGCTTCACGTGAAAAAGTGAGGGATAAAATAATAAGCCGTATTTTATAATTCGTATTGCAACTATGTCAACAACGAATTTCGTCAAAATCTGACCGCCGTTACTGAACTACTTGGGCATAACATTAACTGGATAAACACATGGGGGAAGAGTAACTCAGCACCGACCCTCGGCTTGTCAATGGCTGGGCTACGAATGAGCCCAGGCTCATCCTGATGATGCCTCGTTTAGATGCGAAACACGTGTCGAATACTTATGTAGATTTGCATAATTTTGCGGAGAATTGCATATTAATTGTGGTCACGACACTAGTGAAACAGTTTCTCGACTAACATCTTAGATGAGTTCGGTGTTATTGGCTTCTTTAATTATCGATCAATTTGTTTGGTTTATAAATGGAAAAGTTGACAAGCCGAGGGTCAGTGGTGGGTTCCTCTTCCCCCATTTGTTTAACAATGGATTTTCGCCAAGTATGGCCTAGTTCTATCAATTATATTAACTGGATAATTTCGAAGTCAGTCGACGGCTCACGATCAAGACTTATGGCCTAACAAGAATCGATATTGTAGTTAATAAAGAAATACACAGGACTCGAACAATCGATTGTGAGTTGCGAGCAACACAGTCGCGGAAACCGTATCGATTTCAACAACAATCGAATACTCGGCTTACGTTTGATTATAATCGTATATCATTGTGTTAACTCATGCCATATTTGTATTCGATAAATAATTTGCTACAGATTTATGAGATGTAGTTTAATAAAGAAAATAGGAATGTTAGCAGATATGAGATAAGGTAAATTAAAATGGTTGAGAGTCCACCAAACATCATAACATTTGTGCCCATGCTTTGGTGGATATGTTAGGCTCGCGTTCTAGCTTTTTAATATTTAATATCGCTAGTTGAAGAAACTAACTATACGGTCTCACACTAAGCAACGCTTGTATTAAGGGTACCGTACAATGAATTGAGGACGAACTTAGTATAAACATCCATGACTCGGGTACAAACATTCGTGCTCATTACACAAAAGTTGTGCTCACCACGATTCGAACCCAGGACCCTGGTACAGACAGCAGGGTTACCAGTAACTGAGCAAATCAGGTCGTCAGGTTTTCATTGAATCATTACTATGACAGTACCGGTACTGAATAGCCTGAAAAAATCTTAATACCTGTTGGCACATCTCAGCTGTCCAAAAGTAGTTTTTTTAAAATAGGGGCGGCCTAAGTTACCAAGGGGCAATTAAAACAGTTGGTACTTACTTGTGTAGTCCGATTTAATCATAAACCACAGCAGTATAATCACAGTTCACGGTAATTTTATTCAACTTTAATATTAACAATCGCAATACACCAATATTAACAATTCTCCAAGCACTAGCACTGCAGCACAACCTCACTCGTTGAAGTTTGGCGCACGACTCCCTGCATTTCTCCCCGTTGCGGCCCGGCTCGACTCTATCCCCACTCAAACCTCTTTCCAATATCGCGGTCTGCGATTCGTCGAGCCGGACCACGTGGGCTGCCGATAGTACTTAGTCAATACAACGCTTGCACATCAATAATAACTATCAAATAATATTAATTAACAGTCGGCCATCTGATCGTACAGTACGACCTCGTACTGTTAATTATCACAACAGGCATTTTTAATTTATCGACTTATTAAGATATATACATTATTTATGATATCTAATAGTATAATTAGTTTTAGTTTTGCATTATACAGGCGATACAAAGAAAATATTGTGGATCACTTGTCTGAAGGTTATGTTATGACAAGCATGAATTTAGAAATACCGACGGAAAGTGTTATTAGATCATAGACGTTATACTATTCGTCATCATACCAGTACCAACGGCGAATCAGTCGTCACTGGCCCGCAGGGCACTGTGTATGGAACACCAACAGCGGAGCAGTCGTCACTAGTCCACAGGGTGTTTTGTTATTCATAATACCAATACCAACGGCGAACCAGTCGTCACTGGCCCACAGGGCATTTTATGGAACACCAACGGCGGATCAATCGTCACTGGTCCACAGGGCGTTATAAGGTTTATAGTCATGTAACCTATTTTAGAAAATTTTACCATACCTATAATTATCTGGCACAAATAAATGTTCAACGCTGTGCGAGACAATGAATAGCATTCGACATAGGCATAAGCATTAATATGTAGTTCGTTAATTAGCAAGGGAAAAACAAAAATAATTTATTTAAAAACAAAATCTTAAGTACCTATCTATTATCTATCTATTATTTAATCGTCCTAAAAAGTTGATTCTGCTCTATTCACTGTCATCGACCGTGTTATCGTCACTAGAGGAATCGTGTGGGCGTTTAAAATTTAACCATGGTTTAATTTTGTCAACAGCCACGACTGTCGTGTAGGGTCGGTTACCCTTTCGTGTGAGGGGAGTATCTTCGATTTGATACCTGTCTAGATCATATACTTTTATTACTTTATAGGGGCCCTGATATTTAGGGACAAGTTTCTTGCTGCTGCCTGTGGCAGGAACTTGTCGCTCGACCCTGACTAAGTCACCTACCATATATTTTGAGGGTTTAAGATGGTTTCTGTCGTACCTTTCCTTTTGAGCTTTTTGATAGGATCTTACGTGATTGTTTATTTGTTCCCTTATGTCTGATAGGTCTTGACCGTTTGAATTGTTTGTAACATCATTAGCTAATTCCGTTCTAATTCGACTGTCATACGTGCCGTATGGCTTAATTCCGAATAATGCTTCAGAAGGTGTACGATTTATGCCCCTGTTGATAGTGTTGTTCAAACCCCACTGCACATCGGGCAAGTGTTGGTCCCATTTATTTTCCGGGGAGCCCACACATTTAGCCGTTAATGACTCTATGAGTGTTCTATTGTATCGCTCCACCTGTCCGTTGGCTCTGGGGGTTGAGACAGCGTTAAGGACGTGTTTGATATTTTGTTTCAAAACAATTTTTTTAAATAAATCACTAGTAAAAGTGGTGCCGCGGTCAGTTATAATCCTGCGAGGGACCCCGAATATACCAAAATATTCTTTAAAAACCTTAATAGTGGTTTGAGATTTAGTATTTTTAACCGGCTTCAAATAGATATATCGAGTGAACGCATCTATAAGGACTAGGATATACATATTTCCCCCTGCACTACGGACAAAAGGACCCACATGATCAGCATGGATCGTATCAAAAGGAGTATCTTTCTTTTCTATTGGATGAAGCTCACCAGGCTTTTTACCTCCTGTGCCTTTTGCATAAGCGCATTCTAAACAAGACTTGACATATTTTCCTACAAACTTATGCATGTTTGTGAACCAAAAGGTTCCTTTGATCTTCTCCAAAGTTTTGTCAAGAGCGAAGTGGCCCACATCGTCGTGGTTTTGTTTTACTACTTGCCAGCGAACTCCCTTGGGTACGACCCACCTGTCCCCTTCCTTAGTGATCCTAAAAAGCTTATTATTTTTGAGTTTATACTTTTTCCTAATGTCGGTCGCATTTTCCATGTCAGGGTTACTAAGTATTCCTATAATTCGTTGTATATTATCATCTGCGCTTTGGACAGTGCGGAGCCAGTCAGAGTTCGTCGTAATAGCTAAAACGTTAAGGGGCTTTTGAATAGGGTTGCGGCTAAGAGCATCTACGTGGGTCATTCGGTGACCCGCTCTGTACTCAATGCTGAAATTATACTCTTGCATCTGTTCCCACCAACGAGCTACACGAGGGATCATATCTCTCTTTTGGAACGTGGCTCGCAGTGAGCTGCAATCAGTGACGACCTTAAACGGGACCCCAATTAGGTATACACGAAATTTTTGTAGGGATGCTACTACAGCAAGGGTTTCCAAATCATAGGACGAATAGTTTTGTTCTTCTGGGGTGGTTTGTCTACTGAAATAGGCAACTGGTTTAAGGGCTTCGTGGCCGTCCCGTTGGAATAGGATGCCAGCTAGACCAATTTTACATGCATCCGTGTGGAGCTCTGTATAAGCTTGGGGATTGTACAACGCCAAGGTTGGTCTCTGAGAGAGAGACGTTTGTAGTTGCCGAAATGAGTTCTCTTGGTCTGTGCCCCACAGCCATTTAGAGTCTTTCTTAAGAAGTTGTGTTAGTGGTCTGGCCATTACCGAAAATTGTGGGACAAACCTTCGGAAAAAACTTGCAAGCCCCAGAAACTGACGTACATTATGCTGATTTTGTGGCACTGGAAAACGCTCAACAGCTTCTATCTTTTTGAAACCAGGGCGAATTCCACTAGAAGAAATTTCAAACCCTAAATATTCCACGGTTTCACTAAAAAAGACGCACTTACATAATTTAAATGTAAGTCCAGCTTGCGCAAACAGATCCAGAACCATTTCTAACCTTCCTATACCTTCGTTAAAACTTTTGCTAGGAATAATTACATCATCAAGGTAAGCCATAGCTTCCTTGTGGCGGAGAGAACCTAAAACTTGATTTATTATTCTCTGAAATGTTGCTGGCGCGTTTGAGAGGCCGAATGGCATACGATTAAATTCGTAATGTCCATCCGGCGTCACAAAGCCAGTTTTAAGCCTATCGGTCTCGTGAATAGGTACCTGGTAGTACCCAGATGCTAAATCCAAGGTAGAATAAAATTGGTTACCTGAAAGGACATCCAACTGGTCATCAATAAGTGGCATTGGAAAGTTATCCTTAACAGTTTTGTTGTTAAGTGCCCGGTAATCAATGCACAATCTGAGCTCACCAGTTTTTTTTTTTACTAAAACTATGGGACTGGCATAAGGAGACGTAGAGGGACGAATTATATTGTTATCTAACAACTCTGAAATAATTTCCCTAACTTTTTCCTTCTCAGTATATGCTAGACGGTAGGGCCTATAAACCACGGGTTCATTATCATGGAGATTAATCGACATGCTTCCAATCGTGGTGCTTCCTAACTCCGTAAGCGTAAGAGCAAAGCACTTTCGGTGCTTGTTTAACAAGGTCAAAAGCTGTGTTTTCTGATCAAGGGTCAAATTGCCACCAATATTGATGTCAGAGTCCTTTATGCTTTCCCCGTCATTATTGTCCGATCCATGAAGTTGGACGGTCATAACTGACGAGACAATTTCTTCCCGAGCTTTAAGGCCACGGGCAAGCAAGAGATGTCTAGGCAACGCTAACAAGGACCGTGACAGACCATTAACAACAATGTGCCCCCTTCCGCCTTCTTCGAAGCGAAACAAACCTGACGGAACGTAATATTGATTTCCTTTGAATTGTCTAACACCGCCCTCAACATAGATATTGCCATTAAATGTAGCATCCGTGTAGGCACTCACAACTGTAACTCCTCCGACTTTAATATCATTGCAACAATAAATATTAACTTTATTGCTGACGGTGGCGACAAGGTGGTCTAGTTGTGAAATTTCTAGACAATTGCTAGTTTTTTCCACGATAATATGAGACTGTTCGGTAAAAGTTTGCCCTATTATCAATGCGACATGCATGGTATGATCGGGGACTATTAACAATTCCAGTTCAGCGTCTACGTCATCGATTCGAATTTGGACCATTTTTTTACCTATACAACTCACCATGGAGTTGCCAAACCCACGGAGGGACGGGAGATCATCAACTATGTAATCGGTTCCAATGTTTTTAAATTCAGATAAGCGAATCATGGAGCACTCGCTACCAAAATCGATGTACGATGTAATGGGATAGCCATTGACTAAGGCGGTTTTGAAATATTTGCGATTAGGTTCAGATTCTATTGGAGACGGTGTTCGAGATGGTGCTGGTAAACTAGATGCAAAGTTAACGGGGCTTTCACCATAAACACGCATAACCTTTTTTTCACCAGATTGGACTTTGGCGTAACATTGCTCTACTTCATGCCCGATTCTACCACACCGTGTACATTTTTTTATAGGTTGTGTGCATTGCGACGTATAGTGACCATCTTTCTTACAGTTTCCGCAACGACTGGGTCGGAGGGATGGTGTCGCTTGCGGTCTGGGAGGGGGTAATCCCCCAGAGGGTTTGCGATCAGTATATACTCTAATATTACGGGTATTACGAAGGTACGCCAACAGTTTATTGGGGTCATCGAACTGTGCCGCCTCAGCACCGAGCCTAACTGAACGATCGTCGATTCCATGCAGTATACATTCTACGGCGCGTCTCCCAGTGATACCACATCTGTTTACTAAACACAGCTTGTCATAGTAATATTCCTCCAGAGAATCAGTGTAACGAGCTCTTTTGCCTAGCATGTCGCTCAACATTTGCCCGTAGTTCTCTTCAGATGGAAAAGTTGCTAAAAGTTTATCCTGCCATTCTGTCCATGAAAACAAAACTGAAGACAGGCCCTCGTACCATCGCTGGGCACGGCCCTTTAGTTTTGGTAAAGCAAAATGGACGGTTTGTTTCTCTGTCCAATTATAGATAGTGGCGCATTCATTAACTTTATGAATCCACATAGTCATAGTTTGTTCTCGTTTGCATGGATCGAACTCAGGCACTGTATTATTCATGGACCCTAATTTATCCAAGCTGTTATTAGACATAGATCTTAAAATAGAGACAAGGTCAGTAATGTTGTGGTTATTGTTCAAAGTTTGGGTAAAAGGCTCACCATTGACACGCCGTTCCCCATTTGCACGACGGGGTGACCTGCTGCGCGGCGATCGGCATCGATGACCGTGCACAGGTGTCATGCGTGAGCTCCGTCTAGCAGAGCCGCTCGGAAAAGGACTCCGAGACCGATGCTCACCAGCACGACGGTCATCATAGGTGTTAGTGCGACCGGGATGGTTCCAAGTGCGAACGTCGTCACTGCCGCCATTGTAGCCACCGCTTCGGCGATGGGCCCGGTGGATGCGGCTGGCACCGTGGTGATCATTTTGGATGACAGCGCTGCCGACGTCCCAAGCAGCGGCCCGAAGATTCCTGGTGCGATGGTCGGCATTTTCATCGCGATGATTACGCAGCACGCGGCCATGCGCCAATTCTCTCGTTTGGCTCCTTGGGTGGTGAACGCGGCCAGTTTCGAGAACTGATGGAGAGCGGCTCAGCTGACCTCTGTAATTTCGACTGGAACGGCTGCGCGAGCGACGCCGGGGCAGGTTGCTTGCCTCCGACCTCCCAGTACTTCGAGAGCGCCGACGAGATTCGCTGGGGCCCGGCAGTATTGGGCTCGCCGGAGTATAGTCGGCCATTAGATTGCCCTGAAATATAGATATTTACCGCATAGACACTGTTTAAATTCAAGGATTATTCAACGTGTAAAACATAATTAAGATATGTATATATATAGTTAAAAAGGTTTTTGTTTTTAAATAAAAATGGATGAATCGATTTTTTTTTTTTTTTTTTTTTTTTTTTTTTTTTTTTTTTTTTTTTTTTTTTACTTAAATTTTAATCCTTTACTGGTTAAATTGGATGTGGACAGCAAGACGTCTAACGGATACATATTTATATAAGGGGTATCAATAACAGGGCAAAATGGTTTTGAGTTCTGCTAGTAGATAGTTTACAAAGAGGATATTCCCAAAAAAAATATTCAAAAATTGATCATTTTAATGACTACAGTAGCACCACCGACTGCGCGGTTGGAGGTTACTGGTAATTCCATTTTGATTTACTATTTCTAAGAAAAGAAAATTTTCCGAAATAATGTAGGTACACAAAAGTAATGGTACTCAAGGTTGGGTAGATAATTTTATTTATTGCGAAACCTTTGTCTTTTGGAACAACTAATTAGAGGTTGTACGGATGAAATAGAATGTATATTTATCATGAAATATTAACATGTGAGCGTTTGGTTCAATCCCACTTCTGAAATGTTGGCACATCTCAGCTGTCCAAAAGTAGTTTTTTTAAAATAGGGGCGGCCTAAGTTACCAAGGGGCAATTAAAACAGTTGGTACTTACTTGTGTAGTCCGATTTAATCATAAACCACAGCAGTATAATCACAGTTCACGGTAATTTTATTCAACTTTAATATTAACAATCGCAATACACCAATATTAACAATTCTCCAAGCACTAGCACTGCAGCACAACCTCACTCGTTGAAGTTTGGCGCACGACTCCCTGCATTTCTCCCCGTTGCGGCCCGGCTCGACTCTATCCCCACTCAAACCTCTTTCCAATATCGCGGTCTGCGATTCGTCGAGCCGGACCACGTGGGCTGCCGATAGTACTTAGTCAATACAACGCTTGCACATCAATAATAACTATCAAATAATATTAATTAACATACCATTGTAATTGTTATTTCTAGCTAAACGTTAGTTAAATATGGTCACGAAAGACAGACGGCGGCCAACTTTCCATAAAATATACTAAAAAGTTTGATAAACTCTCTGAACTCTCTAAACAGTATGACTAATAAAATTGACACCTTATGAATTCAGTAAGTTACCATCAAGCTGGTAGATACCATAATAGGTACATCCAAATAATTTGATTTTATAGAGATGTTATATAAAACCTGAGACTTTGAAACGCAGCAAGGGGCATACCGCAAGACTGCGCCTGGGCATCGTTATTTTAAATGGTGCCCGCTGTTCTATGTAGGCGCGAATAAACAAATGCTCAGACAAAATGTGAGAAAATAAATATGTCACACCAAGTAAAATACTTTTCGAACTATTTCAATGGTGTTATTTATTTTTCTTCCATGCCATCCATGGCCGTACCCACGAATTTAGGTAACTAGGTAGGAATCCTACGGAACAGACAGACTTCTACACCACACAAATAACTGTGTAAAATAATCTCAAAATAATCTCTCCACAAGAATTCTCCGATTGATGAACAACAGAGAAGAGAACATTCTTGTCAGTTCTCTCCTCTAATAGTTAACTAAAACATTAATATACATTTACGTTAGATTTTCAAACACTTGAGCAATATTTAAGACAAAACAAAAAGCATTAATAATTATGCACGTATAATATTTGTACAATACAATTAACATAACACTAAAGTTTCATAGAACTCAGCCTGGGAACTCGACATATTTGTTAATTCGTTTAATTAATCGATACGAATCAGTGGTAACAAAATACTTGTATCGATTTGATAAATCTTTGAATTAATTGATTATTATTGCACGTGTAATAATTGAATAAATTTTGTGGGAAGGTATTTTATAAAATTGAACGGTATTTCACGTTGGACTACGGAAATCGTTAGCTCAAATTTTGACAACACTGGCTTCGTTTCGTGCCGGATCTTCTCAGTTGAGGTCGCGTTCCGATCCGGTTGTACAGTTAAGAAAAAATATCTAAAATCACAATTTGTATGTACCTATACGAACTAAATGATTTGACTTTAACTTTGAGGTTTTTAAAAGCTATCATTATTCCGAATAATATCCATCGCACTTATTTAAATGTTCATTGTAAACTTTCGGCCGAAAATAATATCGTTTGTTTGATTCAATATACCTTGAGTCACCTTTATTTCTTTCTTTCGTTTAGTTAGCTGAATAGAACATGGCGATATCTGTATAATTATGTAAATAACAGAGGTGAAACACGTGTCGAATACGTTTCTATATTCGTTTCGTTTCGCCGAGGATTGCATTTTGTTTGGGGTCCCGTCACTCGTGATAGATAGTTTGTCGACTAGCATCTTAGAAGAGTTCGGTGTTGCTGGCTTCTTTAATTATCGGTTAACTTGTTTGGTTTATAATTGGAAAATTTGACAAGCCCAGGGACAATGGTGGGTTCCTCTTCTCCTATTTGTTTAAATTTACATCAGACAACCTCACTGCTAGTCTTGAGAAAAGCTAAACAAGTCTACAGTTTCTTGTGTCACATGTCAAATAGATCTCTGCATAACTATTTTTATAATAACGACACATTGTTTCCTAGAAAACTTCGGGAGATATAATTAATTTATGTGAAATAATGATCTTGATACTCGCTGGTATGTTTGGCTATGTTGGACACCAAGCATTGCCTGCTTTTAAATAATAAAAGTGAAAAGTAAAATTAATTTTCGTTGATATCAACTATCAAGCAGAACGTAGGTAGTGCAGGGTTTCAAACAATATATACATAATATTATATGTATATACCTTTATGTGGACACAAAAACCAAATCAAAAGGACCTGTGCAAATCCATAAAGTTGTCTAAAATATAATCTCAGGTGATAATAGTTATATAAATACAAATAAAAACACAAATTGATCCTTATAATCTAAAGTTTATTCAGACAAATCAAAAATGGTTCAATTCATGTACCAATATACATTTTATTCTGAACCTACAAACAGACACTCCAATTTTATTTATACGAATACATATTTTTTTATTTAATTTGCGGTTTCTTGATTTAATTTGGCTTACCGCCAAGCTCTTTAGCTGTGACAAATACGACCAGTGTTCGAAGACCTAATCTAATTCCCAGATTGATCGCACGTATTATGGAGTGACGGAAATTATGGGGATTTAAAGGATCAACATTAATTGGTCGGTGCGCGTTTTGACATTGCGCCCGAGTCGCTTGTCCAGCGTGTTTTGGTTACGATCGACACGTCACCGGCTGCGGTAGATTTAAAATGTTTCTGGACGAATATTGAATGCTTTCTGTACGAATTAAATACTTACGTTTGAGTATCTATACTGTAACTTCTCTTTAACGTTTGAAATTGTTGACTGGCTAATAAAATATCTTAGGCTGTGTCCCCAGTAGGCAAACTGTTAGCGGCCGACTGAGTTTGCGGCGTATCGGTTTAGTACGCCCTTCCATATATTTGAAATGGAGTGTTCACAGTTTGCTAGTTTGCGCTCACTCTACGCAGTTTGCAGCGTTACGCGCGCCGACTGATTCAGTGAGCGGCCGACTCACAGCAAAACCGGTTCCAGTCGGTGGCGGCGATATGCTTGTTCGCCGGGCGTAGTGAGCCCGTTTGCCGCAAACTGTTCATGTGGACAGTTGGAAAGGAGCTATTGACGTGTCCGGACGTGTTTTTTTGCATCGCTTACATAACTAATCTCTACGCACACACACCACAGAAAATCCAAGATGCCCTTTGATACGGAAAAGTTCAAATTCAGTCGGTCGACCTAAATAAGCGGCTAACTCATAACAGTTGGCTTGCGACGCACGCAAATTGATCTGAGTTTGCAGCTAACTCGAATTTCAGTTCGCCCCAAATTTACGGCTCACTCAGTCGGCCGCTAACAGTTTCCCTACTGGGGACACAGCCTTAGAGTCTTCTTTATAAATCATAGACAAAATCATATATGCCGTATTGTAACACGGCATATTTATTATGACTTAAAATATAATCTTTCTTGCACTATTTGTTCAATTACACGCTTCACTTATCAAACTGGCCTCCTAATATCATAAGTCGATAACCCATAATCTGGCTTCCACCAGGTTTAAATTTTGAAAGGAAAGGCCATCTAATTCTATTCAAACGAAAGTACAGCTTCCACTGGGGTACGATCTACCGGGGACAGTGTGAGAGCCCTTTACTCGCGAGTAGGGGTAAATTTTGTTTGGCTTGGAGGGGGTGGCGTCAATTTCTATGTGATTTTACCTATCATTCAGAAAAGATTTTGAACAAAAAAAGGACCGTCTTCAAAAACTGAAATGCAAAAAATAATCAAATCTAAAAATCTACCTTGTCTAAAAAATCAAATTTGCGACGTGCCGAAATTCGATTCCGATAAATGACTGAGTCCTAAGGTAACAAAATAAAAAAAACAATTGAATTGAGAACCTCCTCCTTGTTTTGTGAAGTCGGTTCAAAAGTTATTGAAATTGGCCACAATCAACATCAACTACTCATTCTGCATTCACGGCCAATACGAATAATGTGTGGTTGAATATCTATTTAATAGGATTTAAACATGTAAGGCCACTGAAACGAAAAAGGACTTAACAAACTTCATGTTCATGAAAACGTCGAGCTCAAACCGGTGGGTGCACTTTTATTTTCCCGCTCTGAGAGGCGGTCCCGATAGCATCTGCGCGGCTTGCGAAAACAAACTGTCTATACCGCGCCCTCCAATTTGGAATAAGCGTTATGAAGCGCAAGTAATTATTATGTGATAAGGGTATGGTGGCAGGGTTAGCGGTTGAGTTATAGCTGCCTCAGAATTAACCTTCAAATAAATATATGACTATAGAAGAAGCTGAAGAAGATGGTATGGGGATATTTCTTGCGATCTTAACTCATGTGCGTACGGAATTTAAGAACGATATGTTCGACATCATTTCCTCTATTTCGTTAGCATTTCTGAGAGCATTTCGAGGCAACAAGTCTCAAGGCTTTTTTTTATCAAATACCTCCCTGAGAGAATAGACGCAGATATCAAGTCCTTAGAACTAGGTCAAAGCTATATAAAGCAACCGATCGTAGTATTTTTTCTCACCCAAAGCTAATGAATGAACACCCCATAATGTCCTGTTGTAACCGTAGATAACCTGTACGGGTCATTAGATTTTATGCCTGAGTATCGAGAAGGAAACAAGTATGAGAAAAAAAAATAGTTTGACCCCCATCCAAAAGTCTTTGGTACTATTATTGCTAAATATTAACGCTTCATCAAATCGCTAATCGCTAACACTCGAGCGTTGGTTATCACTACCACACGCAATAATTTCTGCCAACGCGTTTAGTATTAAAGTCAGGGTTGCTAGCATTGACAAGACGCGTAATATTTTTATTAAAAATAAAAAAGTATGATATGGCCAGTGAAATATTTATTTTCTGATATTTGCAGGAGGAGTGTTTAATGTATTAGGCAGTTAAAGTCGAAATTGTGCAGTAATTTCTAATAAAAAAACCGTTCCTCTTTCGAAACAAGTACCTACAAATTCTGTATCTACGTAGGTATTTGTACCTATCTAGGCCCAAAAATCGCGTTATAATGCCAGAAATTCAAATAATCATGTTCAAATATATCCATCAAATAAATAATATAGTTGTTTTAAGAAGCATTATCTATGATTTACAATATTCTCATGATATAAACTCATTCTAACAATTTACTGCTTAATGCTGGCTATAAATTATCAAATTTTACGAAAATAATAAATCTAGCCAACCAATCGTAAAGAAGCTACCGTTTTATCTATTCGCTAGCGAATACATTACTCGTGTTTAACTAGTCATCAATTATATTTATGATCCTTCATAAATATTGTTGTCATACGTAGTACCTAGAATGTACACGACATTTCGGCTGTGTTTAAAATGCACTTAAAATTCGTATTTAAATGACATAGATTCTATATACTATCGCGTAGAGTTCAAAACGTAACATCGGTCTTATGTTTCGCGAGACCAAATTAAATTAAAGATTGTTAAATTCGGAACGCAAATAGAGACGTCGTTATTTCTTTAAGAATAAAGTTGGATATTTGAATTTAGTTAGGTTTTTGAACTTGGTATTTTAATTTGCGCGCTCAATCGCAGTCTAAGCTTCAGCTGAGTTCGCCCTTCAGAGTTCTACAGTTGCTATTGCAAAGTTAGTAAGTCCGCATTTCGTAACATGGCCATTCAATGAACCGTCGATTTTCGATTCGATTTTGATTTCTCAAATGTTAGAGCTCTGGATAACCTGACCTTTTGATGGCCCGATTAGCGCAGTTAGTAGTGATCTTCTGTGCAGCGGGTCCCGTTTCGAATCCTGGTAGGGACAATCAATGTGTGATGAGCAGTAGGACCGTATAGTTAGTGAAAAAAATCTACAATAAATTTTACTTATTATGTGAGGTGACCTGTTAAAACCATTATGATAATTAATATATGTCGGAAAAATGTTTTTCGTAATTTACCATGGTCTAAGTGCTACCGGGTTCGTCCCCAGTCCATTGTACGGTACCCATAATACAAGCTTTGCTTAGTTCGGAACCGTACAGTTGGTGTTTGTCAGGTGATATTTTATTATTCTGATCAAAAACAGGGCAATATTGCGTGAACTAGCTGACCCGTTTAATATTGTATTTTTCTTAACCTAAAAACCTTATGCGGTTTATTACGAGCATAGAAAATAGCCAAATCGATCCAGCCGTTCTGAAGTGATGCGCTGACCAACGTACAGCATATTTAAATAGATAATCGAATCTTAGCATGACCTTTCTTTGCAATAAGGTTTTACAAGAAACTATAAAACGCGACCCTGACAGATTATTCAATTACCGCCGTACACAGAAACTAGTTAACACAAATTAGATAAGAAAGTGTACTTGAGAATAATTAGATTTATATAGGTATTGGAAATAATTTTATAAGTTGTGTGTTTACCATGTAATCGTCAGAATGATAATTAAAAATAATTGGTATACAATTTATTGGAAATGCCGGTGGCAAAGGGCCAGACATTTACTCGCTCAGCAAATCGCTTAGGCCATATGGCAAGGAAAAGTATGCCTAAAGTGATGCACAAAGATAGGTTATATTATATGTAGTGTTGTTCAAATGTATTTGTCATAAATAAATGTTTTTTCTTTCTTTCTTTCTTTCTAAAAGAGGCATCATTGGTACGGTACCGCATAGACTACATTTTTCACACTTTTTGGGACCATTATCACGCCTGTAGAAACGTAAGCGTCGGTAGAGGTGTGCAGTAGTGCACCTAGGTACATATTGCCGGTGGTATTCGGTCCCAGTGAGTAGGTCAGCCTATTTCCATTATATGATTTGACGATACGATATTGACCACTCCCAGCCATAGCACGGTTCACTGTGATCACAGCACACGTAAGAAAGAGCTAGAGATATTCAGCCATCTTAAAAATATTATAATATTTATTAAAACTTATATAATATTAAATACCGCATGATTTATGTACGAATAACTAACATACATTTTGCTATAGGCATAGTTATTGTATTTACAAAACAACTGATTACTATATAAAGTCGAGAGTGAACAGGTACCTTCTAGGCAAGTATGCACCATCGTAGATCTCATCGTCACTTACCATCAGGTGAGATCGAGATCAAATACTTGCCTATAATGTATTAAACAAAAAGGAGATCCAGAAATTTGTTCATAGAAGTGATCTCAAATATGGATCCTTAAGATGAATCATTTTATGACATAGCCATATCAATTATGACTGAAATAAATAAAATGAAAATAAGAAATCGCCAAATAAAAACGACTGTATGGTCCAAAACTCATTAGCTGTATTTAATAGGCCAAGCTGTCGTCAATAAATCTACTTATCACGATCAGTTTGTATTTGATTTTAATAACTTGCTCTAATTTATTCTTCACTATTCTACCTAGCGCTGATACCAATTGGAGACGATAGTTTTATCTATAGGTAGAGACATATCTCTAGTATTAGATATAGAGTCAGTCTTCTATTTTTACAATCACCAACTAAAATGGATCTAAAACACTAACCCACTGGGGGATAATTAGTCGCGCAACACTGTCGCCCTAAGTGCTACAAATGAAATGTGTAAACCCTACACCACTGCGGTTACTCCGAAGGCTCGTGATTACACACCGTACCCCTCATGCATATTTCATGAGCTGATCTTGTTAAAAACCCGTCAATCCTGCGCATATTGTTTATTTGATCGGTCGCTAATCATACCTCGATCGCTGCGGCGTTTATGTCGAATCGTTAGTCTGAATAACGCTTTATAAAACAGGCTTCGGGGTGTCAATGGATGAAGTATGGTTCACATTGATGTATACGTTATAGTTAAACCGCTAGTAGTCTGACCGTAGACCACTCGGCTGACTACACAAGTTGGTTGGTGGGTGTAATTCCCGTTGGAATTACCGTGTTTTTTTAGTTTAAATGGTAATGGAAATTATTAGGTACTACGTCAATATAAAATAGTAAATATCTTCAGGGGTTAATTATTAGGTTATACCGATCACGTTTATGTTTATAAGTACATCCCCCTCGCATTGAGGGGAGGCCCGCGCCCAGCAGTGGGACATTAAAAAGGGCTGGTATTATTAAGTATATGTGTATGTGTGTGTATACAGAGGGTCATTAATAAAAATAAAATAAAAAGGAAAGTAGTAAAAATAAAATAAATTTGGGGGTAAGATTATAGTCTATATAAGTCAAGATCAAGAATTAGTCTGTATATATAATTTTAAGCTTGTCCTTGGGTTGTCGAGCCATCCCGCCATCTTTGTCGCGCCCGATCGAAATAGAATCAAATCCACACTACGCAGTAAATAGATTTATTTCCAATTCCTTTGTTTTTGTGCAAAAATAGCGTTCAATGGCGCCAACATTGTGGGACGAGATAATTCAAGTGTAAATGAAAGAATAATTTAGTTTTGTCAAAACCCTAATTATTATTATATTCAGCGGTGCGACTACCAAAGTAGCCATTGCTTGAATCTTGAGAGTCACTACACATGACTTTTTAAAACATAATGGCTTCCAGCAGTGTGTATCAACTTTATAAAAAAAAATATTTCATTGTCGGACTAACAAGGTCGTTATCGTACTTTTCTACATTATGATCAGCCAAACCTTATCAAGATATAATATATAGACTTCATCCTTAGAGTGCGTATACATTAAATAAATAAAAGAAAACAGGCATTGCAAAATCAAAAGTAATAATAGGTTTATTTTGGCTGCAAGCTGAACTGTTACTTTTAATTATTTTTTTATTTTACAAAAATGTGTTTCTTTGATAGATAATGTATAATATTAACAATTGTGTGTGTTCATAAACGTATACGAGTGAAGGAAATTGAAATTAAAATAGTATAACTTGACTTTTCAAGTTCTCCCAAGTTGTCCGATAAATTTTCAGTAAAGTTCACAGCTTTACTGATAGGGGTAGGGGTTCATTTCATTATCATCGAAATCATCATTTTCATCAGGGTACCTATAATTCAATAACAATTATCATGAAATACTTAACACTGGAAAAAAGGCACTGTTTTATAGCTGATTGCCAACTTAAAAAAAGAAGAACATTTTGTAAATAAGAACCCCTCTCAGGTAAAAGCCTCCTCCAGGCACTTCCAGTTTTGTCGGTCTTGAGTTTTGCTAACCCATGTCGGTCCAACTATTTTAACTATATCATCTTCACAACGTCTGTAGGTCAAGGTCGAGGTTATTTGTAAGCTAACAGTATACTTTATAGTCTACGTATTTAGACACTTTGTATGGAAAATTGAACATCGCCACTAGTGGACGGTATTTCAAACTTTCAATTCTCCATACAAAATGTCTAAATACGTAGGTAAACAATAAAGTATACGGTTAGCTTACGAATAATCTCACACTTGACATACTGATAGGCCCCCCTTTCTTACGTCATCCAGGTAGGCATGATGTTCGGTGTTGCCATTCATGGATGGCGGGTCAGATCAGTTGCGCTGCATGTGCCTAGTGAATGTAGCGTCTCGATCTACTGCCGCCTTCCTACCTAGGCAAGTATGCTCCATCGTAGATCTCATCGTCACTTACCATCAGGTGAGATCGAGATCAAATACTTGCCTATAATGAAATAAAAAAATAAAAAAAAAAGCGCCATTTTGAAGACAAAAAGACTATATAAACAACCTTAATTCTCACCGACTACAGTAATTATAAAACGTAAATGTTCTTATTAAAAAACACCCAGAAATATACGAACAATTTCAAACCTTAGTGATAAACAACAAGATCGAATATAGGTTATCATTGGACTAGTAAGACCCCCGCACAATAATCCCTAGAGATTAAAAGTAGTTTTTCAGCACTTCTAAACAGCTTCCTTATGTGTGATGAGACGCACGAATAACTTCAATATGTTTGACTGTCATGCACAGGATGTTATAGATATAATTTTGGAAGTTAAACAGTTAAATTAATTATTATTTTATAATTCATGTACACTTTATGTTCATTTAAACTTTAAACAGTTGAAATAAGAGTTAAACGATGGATAGTGCCTATTGCGAAGTTTTCTTATGGTATCACTGTGTAGTATAAAATAATGTCCCCGGCAGCGCGCGTAATATGACTGTGTGTACGAATCCGCTAATCCAGGTAATTTCTGAAGGTATTAATTATATAAGCGCATTTAACTGTTATGATTAGCATTTATAGGAGCTGAACATTAAAAACGGGTGAAGGTTACAATGTGTTTGTCTAGTTCTTTAAAATAATATGCAGTTTTACCAGCTACAACCCATACATAAATTGAACTCGCCCACATTCCTGCGGCGCGGCGTCCAGATACGTCACAGAGCTTTCTAGTAACATTCAATCGATATCGCGCACGATAGCTCACTTAGTCCGTACACGGCTCTGGGTTACATACTTACTACCGTATCAAGTTGTCGACATGCCGACACGCGAAAAACTTTTAATCAATAACGGTGACGGTCATTAATGAAATGCCAATACACTTCAATCGTGATGCATAGCTTCACATCGCCCGCCCTACACCGTGTCGGCGGCATCAATAGCGAGGGAGAATCCGCGATGCATATTAAACATTACAAATGTATCGACACCGGTTACCTGTGATCGTGCATGGAATGGGGTGTTAAGGAGAAATACTTTTAATATCCATCACTTTATATGTCATTAATTAAATTAATTGAGTGTGATGAAATAGGCACACACTTGAAAAACTTGAGACTACCTAGGTTTACTTAAGATATATTTTTATTGCCCGACCAACACACCAACTATACGGTCCCAAACTAAGCAACGCTTATATTTTGGAAAAAAAATTGAAAAATTAAGATATTCTCATACATCTGAGGCGGTACGAAGTTCGCCGGGGCAGCTAGTTGTAAAAATAATTAGAATGGAATAAATGTTAACATCCTAAAGTAGAACTATCGATATATCAGCTATCACCATGTCATGTTTCATCGAAATCCATCCAGTAGTTTTCTAGTAATGTGTGTTCATATAGACAAAAAATCCAATGATGAGACATTTTAGCTTCTACGATTATTATTACTATACTTATAATGTTTTGATGAACAGATACACCTCAATTAAAGTTATTATAACGGTTGTGTACCTATGTAAACATATGCTAGACACTAAACGAGATTACTTAGTTAATTATAGTAAGTGTCTCCTAGAGAGAATATATATTAATTGGTGTCATAATGTATAGTTAGTGTTTATTTTTCTTCTTTACCTATGCTTTGTCTATGCGCCAATGAAATGGCAAAGGAGCCACGTTTGTTAGTAATAAAAAAAAACAAATAACTATTACTGGAAATATTAATATCAATCAATATATAAAGTAAAGACTACTTTTAAATATACGACAAAATAATGTAAGTTAACTAGTAAAAGGCAATCAAACGACCAGGGAATCTTAACTTGAACTTTATTTGCGTAAGCCAGTTTGTATTGGACCGGTGTGCATTTATGAGTGCACTTATTATTTAAATGATCACGCTAGAATACCCGCTCAGCGTTATAATTGACTAGTTTACGCCCGCTACTTCTCCCTTCGTCGTTATCGAATTTATTCTGTAGCCCGAATGTTAATTATCACAGCGCCATTATATGTACCCTAGTACCTTTTGAGTCCGTCTATAAAATATCAATTTTTTAGTTGATTCAGCTGGTTTTCATTTATGCTCGAACAAACAGACACGAAGTCTAAACTTGCCTTTCTGCCGTTTGCCGTAGAGACGTTAGGCCATGGAGCCATAGCGCTACAGAATTTATACACAAAATATCTCCTAGGTTGATTGCCTCCACAGGTGACAGGAGGGCTGGCTCTTTCCTCGCTCAAAAAATTAGCTTGATAATACAGCGAGGAAATGCAGCCAGCATTCTTGCCACAATTCCACGCGGACAAGGTCTTTTTCATACATAGTTTGTTGTCATACTATTTTTATATTTTTTTATTTTCCTATTTAGTTTAACTGTAGTTTAACTGTAATCTGGGTGTTTTCAAGTCGAGAGTGAACAGGTACCTTCTAGGCAAGTATGCTCCATCGTAGATCTCATCGTCACTTACCATCAGGTGAGATCGAGATCTAATACTTGCCTATAATGTAATAATAAAAAAAAAAAAAAAACAAATAAAAAAAGAACTTAAGAAATATAAGTCTCAATTTAACTAAATTTAAAAACTACATTGTGTGAGTGAATGCGAAACTAATTAGCTTCTCATTTAACTTAGCTGCATATTTGTGCGTATTATCTGGTACAAGATAAGTATTGAGTTTTACACTGCAGTGCAAAATTAGTTCTACACCATATTCGTTTGTTTATGACAAACTTCACTCAGTTTTAAATTACCTGAGCATAATAAGTTTGTTCAACACAAGTGAGCATAGGCATTAAATACCTAGATTATGATTAATGATCATCACACCTGGACTTTCGAAGAATATTGTGCATATAATCTGCTTGGACGCAGAATCGAAATAGAAATTACAGCATACAATTTTCGTCCACTAACGCCCTAATTTATTTATAAAATATTATATAATGTAAACATTATGTAAAGTCAGGATTTCCATATGCCGATTTAATTTTATTTTTTTTGCCAATAAAATGACAACTGTAATTTTTTGGGAGCAAAATTTATCGTTTAAATGGACATATCGAAATTCTGAGTTCACATAATAATTGCAAATGCGCTAAAAAGCACAAGTTCAAGGCTCAGTGTATCCTTTTTTAAACATCCTGTATATTGAACTATTTTGAATATCACTATATAGGCTTATTAACTTACAAATTGCTCATCTATTGAATATTCAAACGTACAAGTGTAACCACCGCATAGACAAACACGGGTTAGTTTGTTTGGCCCGAATTGTATCTCAAAGAAAGTTGTTATTTACTTTTGGGAACGTGCGTTCGGTTCGATTGTGTCCCGCCAACCCGCACTAGCCGTTGCAGAACGCCCAAATCCTCTATCACATGGTGGGGAGGCCCGCGCCAAATTAAAGGGCCCGGGATTTATTATTAATGTAAAATCTTCTTGCATGTACCGCCAGCTTACTGCGCCTTCAGAAGTACGCACAAGAAGCATGACAATGCATACTTTACGTCTTCTGAAACACTCCCCAAACGAGGGTACATGGTAAAATTTCATTCAATTCCATCAGTCATGAATTACATTTGAATTTCATAAAAGTTCAATAAAATTACTATTAAACGTCTCGCTATTATCTTCTACGCTGATTTTTCCAACGTAACTTTTTTATTTCAGCCGATCGAATGTATCAGTAGAGAGATGCGTTCTATTCATAGATTGGTCACTAGCGTGTGAATTAACCATTTTGTGATTCATTGACGAATAATATAAATAAAAATAACATTTAAGAAAAAAAAAATTTAACGAGTTAAAGTTAGTCGACTTACCGAAACAACCACGCATTCTCGATATTCAAATTTGACACTTATAAGTACAATCACAGACAAAGATGCTTTTAATTAAATAGTCACTTTTTCATTTGATATTAGGAGCACAACACATCACTGGCACACACGAGAATTCCGAATTTAAAATCAAACCATCGATATTCTATTGTTTTTGTTTAATTGAGCTGCGTGTCACAAGACGGTGGTAGTTTGTAAATGGCGCCGTGCGGGAGCGGGCGCGCGCGGTGCGTTCGAATCTCACACTGAGCGACCAATACAGATACGAGACAGCAATAATAACCTACCTCGTTATTTCTTATATTCTCTTTTTACTGAAAATCTGCAAGATTGACGCCTTGGTCTGCGGTTTTTCTTTAAATTTCATTTTTTTGTCGACCACCAGCGCGCTCGGCCACTTTAATTCGGATGCCCGCATGTCACGATTGTGACGGGATAATCCGTTTGGAAATTCGAATGTGAGTTCTTTTTGGGGCCAACCTGAGCAGGGCTTGCCTAAAAATGGCGACCTTATTGAATGAATAGCTTTATTAGCTTATACCTGTATCATTTTCGGGCCGTTAATTTAATTTACATTGACGAGTCTTGATTAATTTTGCTCGAGAACATCAATCCTTTACACAATTTCAGATAAGTCATCTGCGAACAAAATGTTTAAGACATTTCATCTTATCAGGCCAAATACGGATTAAGAGTAAAACACGCGATGATATGTCTATTTACCCACAAACAGAGGAAGAAAATAAGGTTGCTAATCCACAAACAGTATTTTGTGTCTGAAGATATTTTGAACCATATAATTATACTACAACATCACCTGATCTCTTTTATTCGACTCATTTCGTTAGTAATCGGATAAAGTTAAACCGTCCAGTATGAAAAGAACGCAATCACTCATACTATATACTACACGAATATGTATTTTTTTTATTAGCAATTAGATAATGACTATATACTTTGTCCCATATTTAATATCGCACAATAAATAGAAGTACCTATCAACATTTATTTAATAACCAATACCCTACTTAATATGCAAGAAACTGAGCGACATGGAAAGTGGAAGTTTGGGAGCGGTGAGGTAAGTACATGGCCAAAAAATATTGAAACAGCGCCATCTAGTGCAAGATTACGAAAGTATACATATCTTGTTGGTAGTTTTTACCCAATATTATTGAAGTCTTCCAAATTACCCAGATTGGGTTGATTACCAATATTTACACGGATTGACTATCGTGTATCCTCCGAGATCCAACTAGGTGATAGATATTAGGCAACCTAGTCCATGTGACCAACATTTTTCAAGCTCCTGAGAAAAAAAAACCGTAATAATCAGAGCTTAAGTCAGGCTCGCATATCATTGATTATACTGAAATATCAAAAATAACATGTTTAATTATTTCTCAGACTAAATTTTAATATGACTGCCAGATTCGCAAATATAAATATTTGAACCTACGGCAACAATGCAAATTTCATTGTACTAAGTACACAATTCGTGATGAAAAACATGATGACGATAGGCAATAACCCCTTGAACTTAGCCAAAGGTGTATGCCAGCTCCAGGTAACCTACCACACCGCTACCCGCGTCGCATGCGCATCAAACCTGCATTCTTCAGTGTGAAGCAACCTCACATGGCTGTATCTCACGCGGTACTCAACACCAACTTTTCTCGTTATGAGTCGAGACTAAGCAGACTAATGAGCTTTAACGTCTCTTATTTGTGGCCAATTCGACAGTTATGAGGTAGAAATACAAGATAAAATTAAGATGTTTATAGTCTGAAAGGGAGTATATACTACCCACACTATATACTACCTACATACTCGTATTTATCAAATGCAAAATTTTGCTTCCAAGAGCTTAATAAATTTTCACACAAAAACAAAGTATAAGAATATAAGATAGAACATTAGAAGTAACAGCAATATGTGTATTAAATATCATAGGAAATGAGGATTATGAATAAAAATCGTTTGTCATAATTATGAGAAAAGTTATTATGACAAGCAATAGGGAACCATTCAGCGCTTGATAAATGTTATTTTGCGTATATAAAGATTGCTTTAATGTATAATCACCAATTTTATAGAAGTAATAATTAATTTATAATGGCTTTGCAAAACATTTTTTATAAATAAAATACTTACATAACTAAGTACATATAGAGCTGTACATGTGTAAATCCGATGAAGAAAAAACTTCACTGCAGGTCTTTACTTTGTCGCGAAAAAAAGTAGTTGATAAAAAAAGCAAATTTAATTCAACTTTAATAAAATAATCCTATTTATATAAAAAGATACAAATTTAAAAAAGTAGATTATGTAGCATAAGACATATGACTTATATGCATGTTTGGGCGTTGTCGTTTCAAATAAAGCTTCAGCTATCCTTTTTAAGCCATTCTCCTTACCGCTTTCCGCTTACCCCGTAAACCGAATTGCAAAACAAAAGAAGTCAAAAGTCACACGTCACCCGGAGGCGTTAACGCGCACGGCAGACGTGAGATTATAAACCCCAACCATTATTTGTACGTAAAACACACATTTAAGACCTTATGGGTATGATATAAGGGTTTTGGAGGTGCATTATTATGATAGTATACGAATGCCGACAAAAGATTTATAAGCAAAAATTACAAACAAAATGTTCACCTTTGTGGGTTTATATTGTTGTAGGATCTTAAAATTGCATTATTCAATTTCATGTGTATTATGGACGAAATTGTGCATAATTTTGTAGTGGTTTCGCTGATAAATCTTGGACTGTCAAACATCTCCTGTGTTTTTGGCAGCATCGTACATTCTTTATTGGACCTTTCATTGTATAATAACATGGCTGAAAAATAAAAATATTAACCGTTTAATAAGGCGTTCTTTTCTATTGATTTCTTATATTTACGCGAAAACGACACATTGAAATAAAACTTATTTTACATATTTTATCGCGTTTATTTCATGTTTTTACGTTTCGGCTGCTTTACAGTAACCTCCCGTGACCATTGTTGCTGTAAAGCAGCCGAAACGTGCGGAACATAAAAACATAAAATAAACGCGATAAAATCTGTAAAATTAGTTTTATTTCAACGTTGTTCTCTAGTTAAGTATAGCTACATTTTGCATTTGAAATATTTTTAACAGTCTTGCATTTAACTACTCACTTATTTAATAAATATACCTTAACATCTTTCGTCACATGTGGGTAATTTTCCAGCTAAAATTAATGTGCATTCAGTCGCCATAAAACTTAAAACACATTATTATGTTAAAAAGTCCAGACCAACGATTAGGTCGAACGTGCGAAAAGCTCGTAAGAATAGCTTAAGTTTTAGAGTTATTATTCAGTGTAGCAATGTATCATTCATCTTCCCTAATCTCATACGTTACACTTTTAATTATGTATATACCACTGAGTCCACCACTGAGTCAGGTGCAGAGTAATCATATCTAGTACGAGAGTTACAGATGGCGTAGCACTCTTATTTAAATCTATAGACAATAAAATACAAATCCCCGGTGCTACCAACCTCACAAAACGACCGTCAAATAGAATCAGCTCAATACCCGAAACAGTTATCGAGATCGTATCGATTTACATCACTATCGATACCATTCGATACACGGCTCATTCCGATTTTATGCATTCCATATTCGTTACGATTGTAACTTGATTCGGTCTATTCCGATTAATGGGCTATTAAACCGATTTTTATTATTCAGGAAACGTTTATTCTGGTAGAGCGGTGATTAGTGATTTATTCCAACCATACATGTAATAATACCTACATTTGTAGAGCTTTCGTTAATTTACAATATACAACTTAGGTATACTGAATAGACTCCATTTGAATAAGTCGTTATTAGGGTATAAAGTAGAATTGATGAAACTTTTTCTAGAGACTTATGTCACAGAGAGAAGCATTTTGGGAATCTATCTAGGTATATCATATAAAAAAGCATGTCCGGAAAATAGAAAATTCGGGAAAATTGAAAGTGTAAACAATGTGTGCCGGGACAGCTAGTCTTATATTTTTATCTCTACACTTCTACTAACTCACTGTATACACAGATTTCCGGTATTGATAAGTAGATTATCGATACCTACAATGGAAATAAATCAACCGTTCGATTACGGTAGACGGTCATTTACGAGCTTTTCAATGGGTAATGTTATAGTGACTTGACAATATTATTGTTGAATCAGTTATTTACTGCATAGCGGTATTCTTAACCGAAAGATTGCTTTCAGCATTGAGTGCGCAGGAAATAAATTTTTGGAAAGACGAATTATTTTTTTAAACAAAGCCGTACTTTTGGTTAACTGAGTAACTTTACCGCAACACCATGACATTTGCATACTAATCTTGAGATTAGTTTCAGTGTCTACAGTTAACCTAACCCAATTTTTAAATTACCTCGACCTGGTGGTTCAATTAGCGCTATCTAATCCACGATTAATGTAATACAATTGAGATGATAAGGTTAATTAGCCTAAATTTAACTGATACTAAATTTAACCAGCTGTTATCGTTATATTTTTGTGCAATGCTTTCTTTTCTCTAGCATTTTCTTCTTCAGTCGTAGTTGACTAAAATGTCTTGATCATCACGCCTTTATGCTCAGACTAGCTGCTGCCCGCGGCTCCGCCCGCGGTACCTTGATCAAACAAAGCAAGCACTCAAGGATAATGTATCTTCTTATTCGGGCAATAATTTTCAAAATCTTATCAGTGGATCCGGAGATTCCCATCTACATCCAAACTCAAAAACTAACAAAGTTTTAGGTAAACTTTGTAATATTAAGTATACATGGGGTGGAAAAAGAAGTGGTGGGGCAAGTGAAAAAAGTGGTCAGAAAAGTGAAAAAGAAATGGTGAGAAAAGTAACATAAGTGGTGAGAAAAGTGAACAAAATGGTGAAAATCAAATAAATGTCAGAATAAAATCAATGATTGGTGTACTATTTTGGTTGGCTACTTCAGCCTTCCATCCTCCACCAGAAAGTGCACTAGCCTTTTTATTCTAGCTTTTCCTCAATTTGTATTAGGTTCAGCTTCCAGCATACCCTGAATTAGCTGATTAGCCGCTCTACTTTTCACTTCCCTCATAACTAAAGCGGTGCTTTAAAATAATATCAATGTTTAATATCCAAATGATCGAAATAAAGCTCTATTAGATATTAACTTCAGTAATATTAGGTACAAAACAGGGCCAAACTAGGACCGTACTTAAGTATTAAGTAGCCGCGGTGGATTTAATGTGGCGTACACAATCATAAATTACGAGCTGCGCACGCGGCTACACCGGCGCGGGCGCAGTGCGACGTGCGTCGATCAACATGACCGGTGTGAATGTGCAGTTTACTTCACTAATAGAACTTTAACTTGCAAGTAGGATATTTCTATGACATATATATCAAGGATCAAATGTGATCATATATAACAATTATGATAGCATCGGAACTATATTAATGTTGGCTAAATAACATTTACATAATAAACTTGATATAATGCAGTATTTCTATAAAATAGCCATTTAATATTTTAAAAGAGCAGGACCGGATTGAGCTCAAGACTTTTTTGAAATTATAGAAAAACTGAAGGTATATCTTTATGTGAACTTTATCGTCAGACGAACACACCAACTATACGGTCCCACACTAATCAACGCTTGTATCATGGGTACCGTTCAATGGACTGAGGGCGAACTCAGTATATAATACTTATATAGATCATACATCCATGACTCGGGCACAAACATTCGTGCCCATCACACGCAGTTTATCCCTACCAGAATTCGAACACGGAACCCGCAGTGCAGAACGCAGGGTCACTACCCACTGAACTAATCAAGTCGTCCTAATGAGATCTTTAGGATAAAATATATAATCTATTTGCAATGATAACGCAAAACAAATAATTCAACGGTCTGTCGCTATTTTGACGATCATAAGGTCGAGGTCTGTGTATTGTTAACTTTATATTGTTTCCATACATCTTAAAATAGGCTGGTTCGTTCGCTCGCATGACATCACCCGCCGTCCAACATCACGCGATATTTGAAAATATTTTATAGTTTGTTTCCACACCGTCATTGTTAGACTGCCATTGTTTGAAACTAATCATTATGAGTTATTATGAGAATGTGAGCGTAGGTGAGCGTTGTAGGAAGAAGGTCCGGTGCTGAATTTAATTTTTAATGTCGACGGTAAACATGAAAATAGAGGAAGCTCAAAGAATTTATTAAAATATTTCTCTCGGCAAATGTTTTATCCCAGACTATAAAAAAAATAACAAGTGCGTGTTGAGTCACGCACCAGGTAGGGTTCTGCAGACACGTTAGTAAGTATACCACAAAGAAATTAAGCACGAATTTCAAAACGGTTGTTACAGAGTTGCCACGATAGTACATACTAAATACCTTTAGTATGTACCCTTTCGTAGATTTTGATCCTAGTGAGTAGGCATGATTTGAAAAAATACGCAGACATTTACATGAATATTAAAAGAAATGGATATTGTGAAACTATAGCTTTCTAGTTTGACTGTGGAACCCTACAATCGAAACATTACTCACAGAATATTACTGCTTACCAGTCTATATTTCCCCCTTAAACACTATCATTCTCATAGACATGTCCATTACCTAGGGTTCATCGTAATTATGTTTATCTATCTTTAAAACTATCGTTAAAGTGTACACTTACAAGATACTGCCTAACAAGAAATATTCTAACATCTAGTTTAACCTTAGGTTCCTGGTAGTCGCACTAAATATATTTTGCGGACCATAAAAAAATGGTAGACCTCACACCTGTAGTTGCTCCAAAAATATTAATACTCAACCAGACTAGAAGACTAAAAATACTATAAAATTATTATGAACTATTTCTGAACGCACTTTTAACATCCCTGATCAAGAAAATAGATCCCTCCCTGCCTCTCATCAAGCCTACTTCAAACCGTAGTATCAAACTATATACTCTAGTATTACATTATTAGAATACGTAGGAACTACGCATGCGCGCGGTCACAGTAAAATCACTAAACACAGCTGTAGCTTCCTGGTGCCCTATGAGCGCCTGGTAATTGAGGTGTAACAGCAGGCTTTTGAGATCCATTAACTGAGATGCGGAACTCTAAATGGGCAGTTAAAGTTAACTAGAGTTAGTTTAGTGTATCAGTGTTTTAGTAACACGGACTTATAAAATCCATTAAATTGTTTTTTTTAATTGGTAAAATAAATCAATGAATTTGACTATCAAGGTGCAATATTGATACCTATGTAGAGTTCAAGCCCAAAACAAAATGCCTCTTATGATTTTTTTTTAATTTTTTGTTTAAAAACAATAGATATATTTTTCATTCGCATAAAAATAAATGTACACCAATTGAATTCAAAATTGAAAGGGTCGTTGTTATTTTATTTTGCACGTTCACCTTATTTGGTGTGCGTATACAAAATATCACCTAAATAACATAATATAATAGCACCGCCCACATTAAAAAAAACAAATCTGGATTAGGGTGAGAGTCAGACGTCAGTGACATCAGTCAGTCAGTGAGGCTAGAGCTCAATAGCGAAAAGTTAGTATTCAACATTAATTATTCCAGTATATTGCGCACATTTTTTTTTTTTTTTTACAAGGGGAACTGCGTTACGCATCCCCTCTCGCCCGGGGGGACGAGAGGGGTATGTGGGACTCCCCGGCAGAGTGCCGGTATACCCACTAAAACCCCTTGGTCCGCCATCACCGCCTTTGAGCGGGGCGCCACAGGATCGCACTTGGCATACTACTGTGGCGCCCCGGCGGCCGGCCCGGGTGTTGGTCCCAGGCCGCAGACATTAGGAGGGGTGCCTGTTGGCACTCTCCGTCGGGGGGACTTTGTGTGGGCAGGTGGTCCCCTGAAGTATATTGCGCACCTGCCTTTAATCGCTATAATACAAACGGTTCTCAAAGTATTTTTACATCAATTAAATATTAATAAGGTTATATTTACGAGCTACCTGTCGGTCTACCCCGACACCACGACTTGTAGCCGCGGACATTTTTACAACGCTGAGCTACAGCGTCTAGACGCTAGTACGTGATGATAATACTGGAATTAATACGTTGTCTGTGGTCAGTGGCATCGATGATAGGCTACGATTGCTGCAGGGTGATTCAGAAATGGTATACTAACCATCACACTAATATTATAAATGTGAAAGTTTGGATGGATGGATGTTTGTTACTCAAACACGCCGGAACGGCTGAACGGATCTGGATGAAATGCACATTAGCTACTTTTTATCCCGGTAAAACGGATATACTTTTTAATCGCGGGTAACACCGCGGGGCGCAGCTATAAAATTGACTATAATTGGTGTTATGTTACTTAAGCTTACTAACCTATCCAATTTAAATAGCTGTAGGTTTGCCTTTCAAAATTTAAAATAAATTTTGACAAAATAATATAGAAAATATGTGAGTGCACTTCTCTGCACCTTTTCCTATTTAATAGAAGATTACAGGCGTAAGTACGTACAGGTGTTATACTTATGAATAGCCCATGTATAAACATGGGCTACCATATCACTTGCAAATGTACATAATTTATAGTAATAAAATATGTCAAATCCAAAAAAATAAAAAATGTATAATGGTTTGCAAATATCCAAGCAACGACAGATTTGCAAGTAAGTTTTTTTTTCAATTGTCACATATAGCAATAAAAAACGGTTACAATTATCATTTGACTACAGCACTTCAAGTGCGAGATTATACGTAAGCTAGCCGTTTACTTTATAATCTGTATTTAGATATTTTATCTGTATTGAGAATCGAATGTTTTAAATACCGCCCGCTGGAGACGCTGTTCAATTCGCCATACAAAATGTCTAAATACGTAGACTATAAAGTATACCGTTACCTTACGAATCTCGCACTTGACGTACAGACAGTTCCGTATCACGAACTAGTGTGTAAAAAAGAAATGTAATGAGCATTTCGTGATCGCTTGCGCGAATTCTCGCGATTACTCGAGTAATGGCTGTTGTATGATAAACGACACTAAATATCAATTCAATGACTATATTTTAAATAAAATTGTCATCCCATCGTACAAATGTAAAGGCGTAGCCATACACACCTGCAGTAGGCTTGTTTTATTTTAATTACTCGCGATTAAATTGATTTTAATATATTTTGACAAACGCACCTATATAAATGTGTTTTTCTATAAATAAATAATATAAAATTCACTCAACTAGGCGCTCTGAACGCAGTATGTTAGGTGTCTAACTCAAGCCAAGCGTAAATAGTTATTGGATTTTTCTATCTATCTCTACGTTCAATAACAAACCTACCTGACATTTGTCTTATATACATTTTACTCCAAAGAAAAGTCCTATTAAGAAATGTTCTTATATCCCATTAATCAATCCCCAAACAACGGTGTATTAGGCACGACGCACACAACGACACGAACATCAAAGATCCGAACTATGCCGATTTAAAACCACAAATTAATAAACGTATTTTATAGGAGCGACGTTTAGAATTATTATTTAGTGGTTCACACTGAAAATAAAAATTGAAATATATTTTTTTATATTAAACATCGCTTAAATTGTAGCTGTATATAAAATAAGTATGTAATGGCAGAGACAGGAATTAAAATATAAAATACAAAATACAAATTCTTAGAATGTAATCCCCGAAGTGGTAGGCAGAGGTCGTCGCTGGGGCTATTTGCTTCAAATTTAATAGGAAGCGATCATATCATATTGCTCTTATACCGGGCACACTCCGTCACAATCCAACAGGGACTTGAGCCATAGTCCACCACGCCAAAAGATTAATCTATTTTTTATTATTAAACTTATTTTTTTACTTATATAAACAATAATAATATGCGGACAAAGGCTTATTACCAACTCGCAAATAACTCGACGTCTGTACAATTCAGAAAGTTACTTTTTGTATTTAACCAGTAGGTAGAATTCGCCTTTGAAAGAAAACAAATTCGCGGTGAATCTATCGGCAAAGGCTACTTAATAACATCGATTACCTCCTATTAGAGTATTAGTTGGCAAGCTCTAGCAATGTTTACCGAGTCTGTTGCAACTTTGCGAGCATTCATAGCTGGCCAATTATCCGCACACCTTATAAATCACAAATACATATAATTACAATGCCACTCGTGACTTTTACTCCAAGTCACCTCGTTTATCACCGCTGACGGCACGACGTGCGGTTTTACATTCGCATAGTATCCCCACGCGTCGGGAATTTGGAGGGATTTATAATCACAATTCTTTACATTCCAATACCACATAAATACTTACAGCTGTGATGTATGGACGTATACGAGCACCGACAGAAACAACTGAGTAGCCACGAAATAAATTCCTTATCAATTTCTTCAAGCTTAAAATACATGCGTATTTTTAAGCTTGAAGTAATTAATAAAGCTCCATTTATTTGAAGAAAATTACATCATTTTCTACAAATAAATAGAGACTCTTCTTCAATAAAACAAACTGCTACTCAAATTAGTTATAAATGCACAAGAAGCTGAGAATTCTGGAGATAAATATTTGAGGTACCAATAAGGAGAGTATCTCGGGAATAAGGCGTCTTGTTATACAATGTTAAGTGCAAGGCGCCATACCACGTGGAAGATTACCCATGCGATGGACCCACTAAATCACATCTTGCCTCCGCAAGACCCTTGCATAAGTGCTCCCGAAAAGCCACAGAGGTAAAAAGCATGCGACGTGTTACCTCAGCAGCCAAAAGCTCCACACGACGACAAAGAAGAACAAATTCCGAATATAATTTAAGACAAACACAAAATTATCTCAGCAATATCCCTCGCTCCAAAATAGCCTGCTGTCCCTACTCCCGCGAAAACACGAACACAGGTTGGTGTAAAAAATATCACACGTTCTGAACGCGACATTTGCATACATCCGCACACGGAATCATGATGAACCAGCTGCTCCGAGCTGCAGCGGTGGGAACGACAGGGATGCTTTGACAAATGCAATGCTATTCTGCGGAATGCATAACTTATATTATGTGCCAATGATCGGGTTGACATTGATTGACCTGTGACTCAAACAGCAACAGGAGGACGGGTTTTATAAATGCGAATGATAGCGATAGCATGGAGTCTCGAGGACGTTATGATTACATTAGGAGTTCCTAGTTACCCTATGTGTCCCTTTCTATTTTCAAATAAACCATACGGATTGTGAGGTGGCTGCCAGTATCTCAAGGACATCTCGAGGGGGATGCGAAACTCTATATTCATGAATCGAGAGATTTGTATAATCAAGATTAGCATTTGTTTAAATGTATCTTTTTGTAATTTTCTCTTATGCGAGTGTTACTTAGATCTTAGTTACTTAGTCGGTTGTACGGTATCCGGTATCGGTTCCTAGTTTTAAACTATAAATAGTTGGTGATTTTGTCTGATGATATTTTATGAAAAAAAACACGCTCTAGTTAATTAGTACACATTTGAATGTATGTAACTCAGGTACCCGGCATTACACACATGAATGTAGTAAAACTTGAATGAAAATCTAAATCTAGGTACTCTTAAAGAATAGGTTTTAAATTGCTCTATGGTTACACTTAAAAAGGAGTTGATGTCGCACAGGATTTAAATATGTACTAAATGTCTAGCAAATCAAATCTCAAAGATCCCACAAGTTTTTGGGTGAGGCCATATCTCATCTTCCAGCCATAGATCAGGCGAAAGACATCCACTGCTAGATATAATCCTCCTTCCCCAATGTCTTCCACACATTAAGGTCGTCCGCAATTCTTATCCACCGGCTCCCTGCCACGTGTGATTTCATAGGTCCACCTTGTGGGGTCTATCTCATCTTATTCCATTACATTTCATTGCATATTATCACGCATCAAACTTTAAGCAAATTAAACACCAATAAAATATTAGTAGCGTCTATTAATATGACTAAACACATCGTAAAACTGATTTGGATAATTCGCGTGATTACCAGTCCATTCGCGTGTGCCAACTTGGAATGATAATTTGGTAATGACTCCTGTTACCATAATTATATACAACTTTTTAGGATTTGTCCTGTTTCTATGTTGTAGCTAAGAGACTTTCCACTGTGGTTATAGTTAGCGGTATAGGTAGACAAAAAGAAAATAACTAATGATCTAGTCGTGGGGTTAGTCGACTGAAGAAAAGTCAGTTTCACAAAGATGGTCATAGCTTTTAGGATCTATTCTTCTTTTTTCTTAACGAAATGAGATGCGATGAAATAAAATGGATATGAATATGGCCTCACCCGCAACTTAGCGGGTATTTTGCACAATGTCAAGTAATTAATAGCAATAAAACTTTCAATAAATACACATTATAAATAAAATAATGGATGTGACACGATGAAATGAAAATGGCGAATCCTATAATAATATAGGATCTATTCATTGCGGGAACTATGAATTTTGAAATATATTTTTTTTTATAATAATTGACAAATCAAAATTTCACATAATGATTACAAATGCGCTAAAGAGGCGCAGGTTTAAGAGTAAGTAGTATCTATACTAATATATAATAAAGTTTATTCTTAAGAATCTGGCCTGAAAATTGATAAAAACTGAAATGCTTTGTAATTCCATCTTAAATGAATTAAATTTTCTATGAATTTGGGTCTAATTCTACCCTTCTCTAGGTATGTGTATTATTTTAATTACTTAGCTACAGTTGCGTACATTTATTTGGGACCAATTTAAGGTTGAATATCGTACAGCAAACGTACAATAAGAGGTACTATTTTTAGTAACACTACTAGAAGCAACTGCTATCAGATATGACGATGTAATAATATTATTGCATTATAACGTATAACCATGCATAGTGAGGTTAACAATCTATACATCGATACAAATAAATAAAATTGGAGTGTCTGTTTGTAATATAATAATATTAAAATAACCGCTTTTTACTAAGTGCATTTGGATGTATACATGGTACAATTTTTTTTACAATTTTTGCCTGTCTGTTTGTTTCGACTAATCTCTGAAATGTCTGGACCGATTTTGACGGAACTTTCACTGGCAGATAGCTGATGTAACGAAGTGTAACTTTGGCTACTTTTATTTTAGAAAATCTTTTTTGTTAAATACCACGCGGACGAAGTCGCAGGTAGCAGCTATTCAAAAAATATGAACATAGGTACCTATACCAGTCCCAAATGCTGGAGATTGCAAAATAGCGCTATATCAGAAATATTTATATATTTCTGTGATAATAAAACGATCCAGTGCTCCTGATAGAAGCTGGTGTCTTCACAATGACGTACCCAAATGTTATAATGAGCCGATCTCAAATCCGCGCACGAAGCGCCGCTCGTTACCGCACAAGGGGCACGCTAATAGACCACCGACGATCAGTATTTAGCATTATCATTTGTTATAATATAACTCACGGACTTTAGAGGTCACGGCACATCCATTATGTATGTATTTCCCAACTGACCCGAATGTTCTTTCCATTTTTCATTAACTTTATTTAAGAGAATGCAAGAAAAGATAAAAATACTTGTCATAAGTTATAAACATTCGCGATCATCACACAAAGTTTTTTCCGACCAGGATTCGAACCCGGGACCCTCGGCACAGAAGGCAGGGTCACTACCAACTGAGCTAATCAGGTCGTCAGGTGCTGAGTGGCAAGACTCGTGGTTAATCTTATTTTGCTTATTTAAACTTTCGCCGGTAACTCTTCCTTTCCGTGTATGAAGTTACATAAAACATTAGATATTTCTTGTTTACTTAAAAAAGTAAAACCAGCCCCTTAAAATGACCCCAAAAATACAACCATCATTTATGTACCGCGAAAAGGGGCCGGCAAGAGGACATTGACGGGCGCCCACATTTATCTCCGATGGTAAGCTCCCAATGTAATAGGGGCATAAGGTACCAGGCACACTCCCTTTTCAATACTACGGCTATTTAGGCCATTGGCCGTGCGAACCCAGTGCGGGTTGTAAAACTACTCTCTAAAGAATATCTTCCAATATAAAATTATTTTCTGTCACATTTATGATTCTTCTTCTTTCTTTACGAAATGAAATGCGATGAAATAAAATGGATATAATTCATATCTCCATGTAAATCAGTCAACATATTTTTTTTATCAATAAGGCGACTCTAGTGTGGGGAGTAAACTTACTAATATAGTGATAGAATTATTTAATACATTACTAAAAATACTAATCATCATTATATACTGAGTTCCCCCTCAGTCCATCGTACGGTACCCATAATAATACAAGCGTTGCTTAGTGTGGGACCATATGGTTGGTGTTCGTCTGGCGATATATCATTATTATTATTATAAAACACTCTTTGTTTACGCCACAAGTAAACTGGAGTGACGGTGGATAGACAAAAAAAATGTTTTTCCAATATCGCGATAATAACGAATATTACAGCGCCTCATCCTACCCGCATAAAATTCCGTGCGCATTAAAGTCCAAAGTGTTTTATGTTCCATTTTAATTTACAAGCTCCCACGCCGCGAAAAATTATTGCTCTATAAA
Organism: Pheosia gnoma; assembly: GCA_905404115.1. NCBI lineage: Eukaryota > Metazoa > Arthropoda > Insecta > Lepidoptera > Notodontidae > Pheosia > Pheosia gnoma. The sequence continues at coordinate 8,387,143 of FR989911.1, forward strand.
AATATGACACCTACCTACTGAATATTTAAAATCCTATAAATTACGTTGTAACTCAACCTCCATAGTGTTAGCGGAAGGGAATGCATTCATAATCTCTGCGTTGCGAGATCTTGTAATTTAAACGGTTACCATCCATCCGTGAGAGTAAACACAAAGTATTTTAGGGACGCTATAAATGGGCTAGTTGATTGAAAAGTAACTACTTAAGGTAATTTCAACCTGCGTAGGGTAATGAACAGGAATAGAATAGGCGCAGGTGCATTTACACAAAACAATGAATTCTAATAATGTGACTGGCAGCGACATCTAGTGTCGAGTAGTACAGTAAAAAAGCTGCTTCGTGTAGTGACATCTGCTGGAGAATAGAAAAAGATAATTCCAATATGTATTTCAAATTTCTTGCACAGATGTCACTAGGAGAGATGTTAAATTAAAGAAATATAATTATTATTTTGTGGTAATCATTTCGATACTCAAAGTAATATTTAACTTTTACTAATTAATAATTGTTATATTGTTTTATCGAAAATAACTCATGATATTTGTATCTGAATAATTATTACTGGCAATAATGATCTGTCAGCGAGCTCGGGAGTAGTATTCTGCTGTTTCGATTATTCTTATAATATACAAATCGATTGTGGCATACTTAAATTTTCGATTATTTAGTAGAATATTAAAATATATATAAATGAGGCACAATAATTATTTAAATGTGGTTTAGCTGTTATTATCATGGCATTGCTATAAGTAATTTGAGTATAATTTTAAACGTAAAATTTTGAAAATACTGGTCAAGATCGATATCTATAGAAGCTGTCCCGTTTTCTCATCATAAAACTAAATTAAATCCAAAAAATATTTCCAAATATTAAGCTATAATTTAACTTAATTAATTCAATTGAACAAGCTCCAAAAAGGTCCCCGCAGTCAAACCAGGTATCAATGGCAATAGCCAAATAAAACACCCGGTACAGAACGAGGATATTTAATAATAAAGGAATAATGTACAATATGAAAACCATGAACACAACGATACCTACTTAAAAATTCTACCAGCGACATCTATCGCTGACGTACGAACTAAAAAGAAATTATAATTTTGACGTCTTAACATCCCGCCCACCATGGACGAGTTGTCCATAGTACACCATATCCTTAACAACGTAATAACAACATACAAGTTCAAACCGCCCACCGTGACAGACAAACCACGGTTGAAATATTACAACAATTCAATCTGTAAAAACACTAACCAAACTAACTAATTATAGTTCTAAAATTATAAGTAGATCACATTTTAACAATAGGAAATGTTGATAACAACAAACAACATTGGATAATAACATAAAGTTACTTACATCTAACTAGTAACCGGTAAAATAATGAGCTTGGATACAGGTCTCTTGATAATAGATCCCTTACATTTTAGAGAAACCACGCGAGTAAGATTGTCCAAACCGCTGTGTTTGTCTGTTATCATGCCATACAACCACCTTGCTGGTGGTAGATCATTCTCCTTTACCAACACTATGTCACCCACTTTGGGCTCGGGAGTGATATGCGACCATTTATAGCGGTGCTGAAGTTGAGTGAGGTACTCCTGCGACCATCTTCGCCAAAAGTCTTGGACGAGTCGCTGTGTAAAATGCCATCTCTTAAGCGTGCTCATGTTAGATCTCTCAAAATTAGCATCTGGTACAAGTACCAATGGTTCACCCACAAGAAAATGTCCAGGAGTAAGCGGAATTGGATCTTCTGGATTGGTACTAATTTGAGAAATCGGACGAGAGTTGAGGCACGCCTCTATTTGACATAAGAGTGTCGACATTTCTTCAAACGTGAGAGTGCTATTGGCAATAACTCGTTTTAAGTGATGCTTGGTAGACTTCACCCCAGCCTCCCACAGCCCTCCAAAGTTCGGAGATTGAGGTGGGATGAAATGCCAGTTAGTGCCATTACTAGCTAACCAATCGGCTATATCACTTGCAACAAATGACCTTTCCTGATTAAACAATTGCTTCAGTTCCCGATTTGCACCGACAAAGTTGGTACCGTTATCACTCCACAAGTCTGCACAATGCCCTCTGCGTGCAACGAATCGCTTGAAAGCAGCCAAATATGCATCCGAAGTAAGGTCACTCACTACTTCGAGGTGTATTGCACGAGTGGCCATACAGATGAATAAGCAAATGTAACCCTTTGAGGAGTGATAACCTCGTCCCTTTGAGGGTCGTATAGCAATAGGACCGGCGTAATCCACACCGGTTTGATGAAAAGGTCGGCAAGCTGTAATACGGGATGATGGCAGTTGACCCATCAACTGCTGATTCGTTTGAGCAGCATGACGAACACAAACAACACATTTTCTAACATGCTGTCGCACTAGATTTTTCGCATTTATAATCCAATATTGCGTTCTTAAATAATTTAACATTAATTGAGGTCCCCCGTGAAGAGTACGCTCATGAGCATCTGCGACAATTAAATTAGTTAAATGCGACTTATATGGTATCAATATTGGATGTTTCATATCTTCTACTACGTTAGCGTTCTGCAATCGACCACCCACCCTGAGGATACCTTCACCGTCAACAAATGGATTGAGCGAGGTGAGTTTGCTATTTTTATTTACGTTACCTAATCTTTTTAAACTATCTATTTCTTCCAGAAACTTCTCTCCCTGGCACAAACGGATACAGGTAAGTAGTGAATATTTTATTTCTTTAGTAGTTAGCCAACGCGTAGGTTTATAATTAGAATTAGCTTTGCTTAGTTTAACAAATCTCATACAATATGAAATAGTTCTAACTAGTCTAGTTAAATTTGAAAATCTTGAAATAATACTTTCACTCTCTGTCATCACGTGACATAAAACTTTCTCTTTCTTTTCTTCTAAGCTTGTTTTCCCAAAATTTCTTTTCGAGTAATGGACTGTATCTTCTTGAAGCCACTTGGGCCCCCTTCTCCATAATTCATTATCAGAAAGATCACCGGGACTTACGCCGCGCGATGCACAATCTGCTGGGTTGTCTTCAGATGAGACGTGTGACCATTGACCGTTGTCCATTATGGTCAATATTTCGGACACCCGATTTGCCACGAAAGTTTTCCACTTGCTTGGGTGACTGCTTAACCAAGCAAGAACAACACTAGAGTCAGTCCAAGCATGGACATCTACTTTAGGGATGCTCAATACCTCGGAAACTTCTTGAAGAAGTTTTGCTAATAACGCAGCTCCGCAGAGCTCCAATCGAGGTATTGACACCTGTTTTACGGGAGCAATTCTTGATTTAGAAGCGACCATGTTCACATGAACCTTACTATCCCTGCTAACAGTTCTAATGTATACAACAGCCGCGTAAGCAGAATTGGACGCATCAGAAAACCCGTGCAGTTCTGTGTGAACATTGTCTTGTTTTGTGTCGATCCACCTAGGAAGTCTGAAGTCAATGAGATGACAAAGATCCCTGCGATATGCCAACCAATCATTCAAAATATTGGAAGGTATCTCATCATCCCAACCTATACCAGCAAGCCATATTTTCTGAATGAATATTTTGGCAGATGTTATAACTGGTGCAATCCATCCAAGTGGATCAAACAGCCTGGCGATGTCTGAAATCACTCTACGTTTAGTCACGGGCATTTCAAGTGGAGGAAGTTGTACAGTGTACTGAAATTCATCATTAGATCTGTTCCACGTTAATCCAAGAATTTTTATGACTGAATCTAACTTTATTTCTATTTCATCCTTAGATTCTGATTTACCTTCTCCTATTTCTTGCAACAATTCATCGTTGTTACAAGTCCACTTCTGAAGCTTGAAACCGCCACGACTAAGAAGTTCATTCATTTGATGATATATTTGTAAACCTTCATGAACGCTCTCACACCCTGTCATCAGGTCATCTACATAAAAACACTTCAATACCCTGTTTGCCGCCAAAGGGAAACCCTTTCCCTCATCATATGACAGTTGCTGCAGTGATCGAACGGCTAAATATGGTGCTGAGGATGTACCAAAGGTTACTCTTAACAGTCTAAGATGTTGAAGCTCTGAATTTGGATCCCTACGCCACAGTAGGCGTTGAAAATCAACATTGTCCTCAGACACTTTTATTTGCCTATACATTTTCACAATGTCTGCAACTATACAAATAGGATAGCAGCGCCAGCGCATGATAGTGTGCCTCAAGTCAGGTTGGAGAGTTGGACCAACCATCATGTCATTGTTTAATGATGTACCGTTATTTAAATGACATGATGCGTCAAAAACCACCCTTACTTTGGTTGTAGTTCTATCATTTCTAACTACCGCATGGTGGGGTAGATAGACAGCCGTAGATTTATTTAAATCTGCTTCAGGAACAACTTCCGCATGACCCAATGTTAAATATTCTTCAATAACATCCGCGTATTTGAGTCTATGTTCCGGATTTTTGATCAACCGATTTTCTAATAAGTAAAACCGTCTCTTAGCAACTTCAAAAGAATTACCATACTGACACAGTGGATCAGTATATTTAAATGGTAATTTAACCACGTAACGGCCTGATTCATCTCGTGTGTTAGTTTTTGCAAAGAAATCTTCACAAGCTTGTTCTTCTTCAGTCAAAATCTTCTGACTGACTAAAGGAGGTTCTTCTAATTCCCAGAACCTCTTTAAGAGATCATCAGTGGTTACGTGGGTGTGCATGCTTACAACTGTATTTTGTCGCCCATGAGATTGATTTGGAGATGAATGTATACAGCCAGAGAGGATCCAACCGAGCTTGGTATTTTGTGCCACGGGAGAACCCGGTGGACCCTTGATAACACCTTCCAACAAAATCTGACCATATACTTCTGCACCCAATAAAAGATCCACTTTGTTTGGCGTATCAAACAAAGGGTCTGCTAACTCTCCAACTGAAATTTGGGACGACAAAAACTTCAAAATAATCTTCTTTTCAGGAAGCATTGAAGTGATTTTATTAATAACGTGAGCTTTTACATCAACTGCAAAGTTGGGATCATGGCGTGACTGAACCCTAATAGTTACGAACCATTTAGACTGCATCGATGCAGCCTGGTCACTACCAAGTCCTGAAATACAGCTCAACTTCGAAATCTTCTTAAGACCAAGCATCTGAACCGCTGATTCGGTGATAAAGGATGCTTGCGATCCTTGGTCTAGGAGAGATCTTAGAAAGAATGTACCTGTTCTCGCTTCTACCTTAATTAAGGCAGTGGCCAATAAAACTTGGCTGCTCAAATTGGAGAAACAAGTGACAATATTTGATACCTCGCCTGGTGATGCCGATGATGGTGACGAAGAATGATCCGCACCATCTCCAGGTTGACCACTGGAGTCGTGGTCACTTTTAGGGAACGCTTTTGGATGAAGCAAGGAGTGATGCCTCCTTCTACATATACGGCAGCTGGTTGATTGACGACATGAAAATACAGAGTGTGTGGAACCAAGGCAATTAAAGCATAACCTATTGGTTTGGACAAACTTACGCCGCTCGTCGACGTCCTCTTTACCAAACTTCTTGCAATTGATTAATTTATGAGAACCGGAACAAAAATTGCAAGATTCTGCTGTGGCAACATGCATAACCTTTGAAGTGCGAGTACTATTTGACTTCGTTTTATCAGTGTCTAAAAATTCAAGTGACCGAAAGCGATGATCTAAAAATTCCTTAAATTCGCTAAACTTCGGTAATTCGTCAGTAAGTTTACTAACTTGGACTTCCCACAATTTCCGTGACTCTGTATCAAGCTTCAAACTAACAATATAAATTACAATAATATCCCAAGATGAAATATCAATATTTAAATTCTTTAGGGCGTTTAAACATTCATTTGTAGTGTCTAGCAATTCCTTAACGGCACTGGATGATTCAGATAATACATTTTTTTGATTTATAAAACGCTTCAAGATACAATTAGCCAAATGTTTTTTATTGTTGTAGCGATGTTCTAATTGATCCCAACACGCTTTATAATTCGTAGCAGTAATCGGAATGTGCCGCAGTAATTGCTCGGCTTCACCTGACAAGTAGCTTTTTAAATAATGAAGCCGTTGAACGTCGTCCAATCCTTTATTGTTGTGAATCAAAGATGTAAATAAGTCTCGAAAACTAGTCCATTCAGTGTACTGACCACTGAAGGTGGGTATTGATATTTTCGGTAACTGAACACTAAAGGATTGGTCAACCCTTGACACATTGGGAACGGGATTAGACAACGAAACAGAATCAGAACTAATCTTAAGTTTAAGTAAAGCCTCCTTTAATTCAGTCTTATACTCGGTACACAACTCTTCGGTTACATCATACGCATCAGTGGTATAATAACTTGTCTTCATAAGCTCCTTGTCTCCAAACTCAGATAAAATCAGCTTATGAGTATCAATATAAGAGCCCCAGTGCTTTTCCAAAGTCTCAAGGCGTGTTTCCAAGTATGGAACTGTGATTCGCTCCTTGGGAGATTTTTTATAATTAACTCTCGCCTTCTCAATGCTTAACCTAATGTGTTCTTGAATTCTAATATAAGTTTCCATTTTTGTTTATGTTTCTTCTGTCTAATGCATTAAATATCCTAAGTAGTTATTACTTAGACGCCCAAAATACAAGTTTAGTCACTCAACTTGTATGGTAATCATCAACGTTGAAGCTGAATTATTTTCTAAGTCGATGGACTTTTTGCTCAAAATATTCTAAGTGTTTGACACTTCGGTTCAAAATCAGGCATGGATTCCCCGTCGTTCCACTTTTAGCCTAATTATTCTAAGTCCACGAAATTCTTCTACAATTTACAGAGTCAATTTTTACTTGAATTTTTTCTAAGTTAATATGACACATTAAAAGTACTCACAGTTTGTCACTTCACATATCACCTGAATTTTGTCCAACACACTTATCCGCTACCGCTTATGCGCGCCGCTGCTCTCGTGGCTCCACCATTCGCCAACTGCTGCTGCAACTCGCCTCTCGCGCGCTAGGGTGTGCCGCTGTCATCCAGCTACTGTCCGACTCGATACGGACCATGAACAAGCTCCAAAAAGGTCCCCGCAGTCAAACCAGGTATCAATGGCAATAGCCAAATAAAACACCCGGTACAGAACGAGGATCTTTAATAATAAAGGAATAATGTACAATATGAAAACCATGAACACAACGATACCTACTTAAAAATTCTACCAGCGACATCTATCGCTGACGTACGAACTAAAAAGAAATTATAATTTTGACGTCTTAACACAATTAACATTTGTTATTAATATTTTTTGTAATTGAATTATTTACAAAAAAAAGGGTTCATTTTTGTAATTGAATTATTTACAAAAAAAGGGTTCATTTTTGTAATTTAAAGATGCCACAATCGATTATAATCATGTGGTGGATTATTGAACGATCAGACATCATCACATCACTAGCGCTATTTTTTATGTCTTCTTTCTTTTGACGTGCGTAAACCAAAACAGCACGTGTAAAAATGCGTATAGAAACATGTTATTTCTGTTCATCCAGAATATATCCCGGACATGGGATTCAATTCGTTAGAAACGACTGCAAGGTAACAATTATTAAAACTCACCTGCCACACATTGTGAAATAATTACTCAACATTGTGAATACTAACCTACATGTAAATAGATTTTCAGATTTTGTCGTTCAAAATGCCATGCAGCGTTCAAAAAGAAGAAGAACCCGCGTAAAACCAAATGGACGAAAGCGTATCGTAAGACTGCTGGCAAAGAACTGGCTATTGACCCGTCATTCGAATTCGAAAAGCGCAGAAATCAACCTCTGAAATATAGTCGAGAATTATGGACGAAAACCATCGAGGCGATGAAGAAGGTGGAGGAAATAAGGCAGAGGAGGAGCAATAATCATATTATGCAGAGATTGAGGAAGGGAAGGGAGGTGGAATGGCAACGTGATGTTAGAGAAGTGCAAAGGGATATCTCATTGATCAAGTAAGTAACAACTAAATTCCATAATTTGTTATAACTATAGGGATTTTCAATAAAACTCTCATCACTTCAGATCAAACAACGGGAGGGACCTACCCTCCTTGGTTGGCCAACCTCTCTAATTATAAACCAAACAGGTTGACTGATAATAAAACAAGCCAACAAGAGGAATAGGTTAATTTACAGCTAGATCATCCTGAGAATGCTTCATTTAGAAGTGAAACATGTTGAATTATTTTAAGATTGGCCTCATTCTGCAGAAATTTGTAGTGTGTATCCCTGATACTCATGAGAGGGAGACTCTCAGTAAAAATCATAGTGGGTTTATTTTTTTTAGGCTCTTCTTTTATCAGCTTTTTTTGTTTGCTTTTGGGAGGTTGACAATCAAGGTTGAGAATAATGACTGGGTCCCATCCCCAATTTATTTCACAATGAATTTTTACTAAATATGGCCTAAATTAATCGATCCACACTTCAGGGGGTGTACTAAGAACAGTTATTTCCAGGCAGCACACTGAACTGTCTGGTAGTGTCATATTTGAAATCAATGTTACATGCATATTATTTAAAAAAACTATCTTGTTGTATAATTACAAACTGATACAAAGTACTTTATGTATAGCGGGATTATATATTGCCAACATAATACAGATGACAAGTTATAGGCCTCGCAATGAATTGCTTGGAAATAGGAGGTCATAGTTAGCCCCCAGGTACCTAGCATCTAACATGTCAGACACTACCTACCATAATCTCTATTCTGAAGCATTTCTTAGTTAGTAACTGAGAAGGCCAAGCTCAAAGCTCAGTAGTTGGTTTATTGCAGACTTGAATCACAATTATAATAAAAAATAAAATATTTTTTTTAAATTACAATTAAGTTTATGTAAATCTAAATTATTCAAACTTAGTGGCAATATTGAATGACGCCTGTGTGCCTCTCTACTGTGGTGGTGCGATGAAAAAATATGCTGTCCTTGCGGTCACACTGTGTGACTGTCACTTTTGACAGATATTGTATGGGATATCTGTCAAAAGTGACAGTTACTATACGGTTGCGGTTCAATTATGAATTGATTGTGTTAGCAGACTTTGGGCCCTGGTGTGATGACCACTGTGACCACCAGTCAATGGGTACCTGATTCATTCATACTCATATTTTTACTAAAATTACAAATGACTACTCTTAACAATAATTAATCATTACTTTCAGATCACCAGCAGCTGGTCTTAAACAGCGACAACTTGATGAAGAAACAGAGATGGAGATTGAACCTGAGACTATTCAAGTCATTGATGCTAAGGGACGTAAACAAGTCATTGAGGCCCCGGTCATGGTACCAGCTACCGGAGAAATGATTGAAGACGGCGGAGACATTGAACTGTAGGAATGGACTTGGAGTGAACAGTAATGAATTAAGACTTAAAGAATTCGGTTTATTATCATAAAGTTACGTCCCATATGGGGTAGGCAGTGTGGTTGCACTGTTAATAGTGGATAACATGTATCTTGCGCAATTTTGTTTAATTATTATTACAGTGTAATAAAATAACTTCATAATAACCAATTTTTTTTATTACTCCTGGTACCTATATCTCTTCTGTAAATATTAAATGATCCTGTTTATAAATTATAGAATTTCACATGGACGTGTACTAAACTAGCTTTAAGTATAATAATGAAGCATGTTGCGTGTCATGGAAGAACTATCGATCATTCGCCGCAAAGTAATCCTCTTAGCAGGCAGAGCTCGCAAACATTTTTTATACATATTATTGCAACTACTCTGCAATGCAAAATGTACCCCTGATCGAGACTTAATAAATATAGAAGAGATTGAAAAACCTTTTAATGCTAGAAGTTAACTATTTATAGGATTCTTACCGAAGTTTTTCAAAGGATTTAATCGAAGCGCCTGGAAATTAAAATAAGCAACTCCGCTCGCTACATAATGTCTTTTTCAATGGCCTAGGCATATTTTAATAACAGTTTGCCGGCCACTTGCTAATACAACATTATTCGTAAGCTAGCTGTATAGTTTATAGTTAACGTATTTAGACACATCGTACGGCAAAATGAACAGCACCTCTAGCGGACAGTATTTAAAACTTACAATTCTTCATACAATGTGTGTAAATACGTAGACTATGAAGTATACGGTGAGCTTACGTGTGATCTCGCACTTAACGTCCTGATATTTATAGTTTACGTACGAATGTTATCGACTCCTGACTAATTCAATTACCGTACAGTAACGTTTGAATTAAATAACTTAATGGAAATCAAACACTGCAGTTATACGACGTCGAAGAACAAGATATTAATTGATCTTTATATAACATAGCATCCTCCGAGTAAACTTTGTGTTTATCTAGGGTTGAAAAAGTCTATTGTTATTATAGAATAACTTACCTACTATAAACTGTAATCTTTAGGCGTGAATGTGAAACGTTGGCATTTATAATCAGTGGTAAATTATGACATCATATTCGTATATTTTTGGTCTGCTAGTGGCTTTATTATCGTTTATATTATATAAAAAATATGCCAATGTGTACACAAGTGTTATTCACAAGCCGAGGAAGAGGTATGATTACATTATCGGTAAGTACTTGCATGTGATAGCGCCTTGAATAAATAATAGCAATAAGTTGTTAAAGAACTTCCCGAAAGCCATGTTTCGTTGGATGCCTTTTGGTTTGGTTAAACGAAAATAGAATCAGAAATTGTATAACCGAATGAATGAATCACTGCAAGAGATTAATTTAATTTTCAAATTCTAAATTGATATTAAAGGTAGGTATTATATAAAATACTGGCTTCTGCTAGCTTTAGCGTCGCCAGCGGTGTTTCAGTGAATCCATAGCCTATAGTACTCAGGAATAATTTAGGCATCTATCAGTGAATTTTTATAATCGGATCAAAAAATCCGATAATTACTTTCTACATCCATACTGACAAACTAACAAAGTACCTCTTTATAATAATACTATATAAGGTTTAACAATAATAGCGTAAAATATTTTAAGGGGTCCATCGGCACATTTTCGAAAAAATAAAACAACATATTATCTGAAATTTAAAAAAATAACACTATGCATACTAAGTGCGCGGTGTAACGGTACTGGCTTGCTTCCTCACAGAAATGTTGCAACCATATCTTTGCAGTCGGCGCCGGTACTGCAGGCTGCGTCCTCGCCTCCCGTCTCAGCGAAGACCTGAACACAAGGGTACTTCTTGTCGAAGCAGGGGACTATATGGGCTACTTCACAAAGATACCACTCACACCGACAGCAGCTCAGCAAGGACCAAACGACTGGTCTGTGAGGAGTAAAACCCAGAAGTACTCGTCTTTTGGCCTTTGGGGACAGGTTATAAATATTTGTTTTTTGTAATTAGTTAAAGATGGAATGAATCGGTTTATCAACTCGATATAAATGCCAACATGATATAGAGGGCGTCATTTTTCAAATTTGGAATATCTCCATATGGGCCCATCGGGGCTCTTGCCTTCGTGAATGTACCGATCGGTAATTATTTATCCATTCGATTCAATAATATCTAATTTCGCGCGATGAGTGAGCACTTTCACCTTCTTTATTGAGCAAACATGCTGTCACTGACATTCTTATTAATACAATCTGTAGTATGAGAGAGACGGAACAAGATTACGTTAACGCAATGCTAGGTAAATATACTGTAATACGCCGGCATCGACGGAATAATGATATCCAATGCCCATAAAAGGCTTCATACCTATGAACAAAAGTCCCTCCCATCATATTCGGTCGTTGCCTTAGTGTTTCTAGGCATAAATAGGTTTCTCAGAACATCATACATGTTAAACTGATTTTTTTATTTCAGTCTCAATTTATCCCCCGAGGCAAAGGTCTGGGAGGCTCAGGCCAGATAAACTTTCTACAGCACGGTTTTGGCCTCCCCGAGGACTACAACACATGGTCACAGTTGAATTTCAAATGGACTGCCGAAGATTTGAGGCCTTATTTTATCAAAGCTTTCGGCACAGCGAGGAGCGAGTTTGACTCTGGACATTGTTCCATCGATGGCTATTGCCCGGGATCCAAGGTACGATAGAAAAGTATACCCTCATAACATTCCTCTGCTGAGATAAGCCTTAAAGAGACCGCTGTGAAGCATATACGTCTCACCTCACCGGGCACTGGTACTCTCCATAAAGAACACCTCTCAATAGATATAAACAATTATATATTTATGTGATTCAGCATCAAACGCACTGACGGACTGGGTGTTTGGACCACTCGTCTTTTGGCTTAATACTTTCAAGGCAGTCTTTTGAATCTCATTGAAAAAAGGACTGTAAGGATAGAGCCATTACGGGCCAAAGACTCCAGCTCATCTATCCGCTCAGGTTTTCGATCACAATAACTGACCAAATCTTCCAAATTATGGTCTATGTCAGGGGTTCCCAAACTTATTTTGTCTACTGCCTACTTTGAGAATGAATTATTTTTTAGCGCCCCCATTTTTTCACCTACTTAAAAACCACTATAACTTCAAATTAAATTAATTATTGTAAGCCTCTACACAACGCACCCATTTTTTTTCGGGTCTCTTACCCTTTAGGCCTGCAGCGCCCACAAGGGGGCGTTATCGTCCACTTTGGGAAAGGCTGGTCTATGTAATATTTTCTTACAGTCACCAATGAAACTCAAATTAATATATGAAGAAAACGAGTTAATGGACACGTTTAGAAAAGCTTCATCTAGTTTAAAGAACAAGCACACAGTATTCAGGAGAGCGACATCGACGATCAAAGATGGCGTACGGCATTCCACCTTCGACGCTTATTTGAAACCTGCTTTGAAGAGGAAGAATCTGCATGTATTGTTGAAAACTGAAGCTGTCTCTG